>CM060968.1:105765903-106965903 GCA_030765045.1 Tenodera sinensis | reverse complement strand
CTCTTATGTACCTCAGGGCGTGATTGAGAGAATCTAGCAGATTAAATTTGAATAAAAGTCGTATGACCAATAAGGCACTACCTCTATGTTAAATAGCCGGAAGGACCGAACAAAGAGTTTCTATTTACCATTCAAACAAGCAAAAGTGACCAGAAAGATTTGATTCCCAAATCTACTAATGGATTTCAGTTACCGAAGAGACCCTGAAATTCCTGTTTAATTCCCAAATGCCCGTATGGTCCACCAGGAGTGGAAATGCTCCCCTAGTACCAAGGAAAGTGGCATCGTAGTGCCTCTTCTTCCATGGGGTCTTTCCCTTAACGCAATATCTTGGGTCTAAAAAGCACCCCTCCCTGCTTTCACGCCACTTACGCGCGTCAGCCCATGCGGGAAGACTACCGAAAACTCGGTTGGGCCGCTGGCAATCTAACATACCAGCTACTAGCTCTCCAGGGTAGTGCCGAAGGACATTGAGAGTCTCCCAGTCACGTCTGCATAATCTAGACGTACCCAATTTCCCATGGGTATCGGTAACCACTGTTCCACCGAGACCAACCCAATCCGAGTAACTCTCCAGTGGGAGGAGCTCGAATGTTCGCCCGACTTACATGGCATATACCAATAGCGACTTGCAATGATGTACTATAAGTCCCGGACTTCATAGTTTAACGAATTGTTAGGTCAATCAGTTCGAAAACTACAAGATCGTGGTTCAAATTCCCATTCGGCATTGAATTTTTCAGTCTGGATCTGTACCTTTCCAGCCTTGTCCTATACACTGTAGGAAAGTGGAAGAATTCTTGTCAAAGAACAACTACTTAACAATAACGTGCAACTCATACTTAGCTGGCGCATAACTTAAATCGTAAGTAAACATTAACAAATACAAATCTGATGTTTTTCCCCTTTTTTTCCTTAATAAACGCCCTCCAACGTAATGTCATATCGGACGGTACAAATCTGATGTGTGTACTCACATGACTTTGGAAAAAACGTTCAAGTATTGCAAAATTCAGACCAAAACCACTAAATCTCCATAAATGGTGAACTCGGCACCACAAAAAAAAAAAAAAAAAAAAAAAAGAGAGAGATCCAATTGTATGCTTCAAGAGATCTACATTTTTGTATAGTAAGATATTGTCTATTGTATCGGGAAAACTACGAATCAGCTGGGGTAATGGCGTACTGGCAAGTTGGCCATGGTAGCTTAGTGTTTAAAGCAGCCGTTCGATAAGCGGAAGATCCGTGGTTCAAATCCCGGCTATGGCATTGCATTTTTCAGTCGTGATTCCATCTCTTAAATATTGTCTATCTTTTATGGTCTACCAGTTATACAAAATTCATCCAGAATGAAGGGAATCTCTGACGCTATACATTTCATTTGCCATGACAATATCTTAAACATGCGATATTTTGATCAGAGTCATTGGCTCATTTTTGAGAAAATCAAAATTTTAAAAGATGTTCCATGTAAGGGGTAGTTAGGGATAGGGGACTTGGTATTTAATCTACTTTTAATTTTTAGTTATGCTGTTCACAGGCAGACAGCAGAACCCTTTTTTAAAAAAAGCTGCTCTTTTTTGGAATCAGGGGTCTCAAAAAGCACGTTTCAGGTAAAATCTCGTAATTAAATTTTTGGGTGGAATATAGTACTTTTCTAGAAACTAAATGCCAGCGCAACAACCCATTAAGGGCCAATGCTTGCCACCCAGCCGATGCGTCTCCCACCTCTGCCCACTACAGGCGTCATTGGTAGGGTGCAGTACTAGACGGTGGTACGTGGTCAGCGTCCCGAGCCCTCCCGGCCAGTTATGCGCTCTTCTCGACCTGGGACAGCTATTTCTCCCTTCGGGACTTAACAAGGCTGAGTGTACCCCGTGCCAGACCTCCCAGCGGGGGAAAAATGCCCATGCTGGATCGGACCCCGGTCCTCCGCGCAGAGGCAAGCGCACTACCAACTGCGCCACGGAGACGGTCATAGTACTTTTGTACTTATTGTAAATATGTAGCAGAGAAGGTAAATTTTAATTGGTAAAATTCAGCTAGTAAATATGATTACATTTCAGATCTGCAATAATAAATATATCTAATGTTGAGGATTTATTGTAGTTCATGAACATGTGTGCTGTAAAATAGGCAAAACAACAAGTGGATAAAGCTACCAGCACTGAACCCTCAGAATTGAAATTTCCCCCATGATAGCATGAACGGAAAGTGGATAAAAAACACTATCGTCAAAAAATAATCTTCTGGGACATGAGTATACAAGGGCGGAGCCACGAAAGCTAAGTTTAATACATTACGAAAACATGTCTTTATCTTTGTGAGCACGGAATTGCAAATTATAATTCAGAAATGGCATAAAACATAGCAACGGCTGTCCTTGCACTACTTCCTTGGTTAATAATGAGCTTCACTGGCTGATGGCAGTCATCCTGTCTGGCCGTGTTGGATAATCGCACAATTACGGGCACTTAGCGGCAGTATACCGAGGGTGCGACTATGGCAAATCTGCTTTAAGCTGAGAACTTCATTTTGAAACCAGAAGCAGCAGGAGCCAATTAGATGCAAAGCTGAAATCGAAATTAGCACAACACAAAATAATGACTTTTAAGGAACCTAGGGACTGAACTGTGAATTTTTGTGTATATTTATCGGTATGAAAACAATACTTTGCACACTTGAGGGTGTTTATGTGATAAACTTACCACAAAAAGTTTCAGGACAGTCTGTTTTATACTTTTGAGAGAACTAATTATTCAATTTATCCACAATGCGAAAATCTCCATGCGCATCAAAAACTAAAATATCACAACAGTTTATTATTTTATAAACTCTAATTACCCAACACACACCATCAATCTCTAGCAGGAAGAAAATATAAAAGTAATTAATATATTTGCTTTTGATGGACAATGAATATATATTTTTAAACTTTATTGTGTATTTAATTTTTTAAGCTAACAAATTGTCAAATTTTGAATCTAAACAGTGGAATACATGGTAGAAAAATTCTGGTAGCATGGGACAAAATTGAATGAGAAGATAGTGTGTTAAAAATGTAATTTCGAGAAAAACAAATTTTTCTGTACACATGATGAATCACATTATCTGTTTGTCCTGCCCTGGTGCATATATCACAGCTTCCCTCTTTTGTCTAGTAATCTCTCGCCTCAGATTCATAGCTTAATCACTTCTTTGCGCTGAATTTGGTTGTTTTTTTAATCCCTTTTTGGCCCTATTTTGTTCAAATACTGTCAAAAATTTAAGCAGAAAAGGGGAGTTTAAATGTAGCATTTAAAGCCTGCGCTAGCCCTTTAAAAATGGCGGAATCTAGAAAATGTCACTGCCAACAGATATCTGAAGGTTTGGTGAACATTTGTATGCAAAAACCTAAATATCGTCAATTTGATAATTTCTCGGTAATTTTTCAGTCCTAGCGTCCCTTAAATATCTAAGGGGTGGAAATACCGGTATTAGTAAACTGGAAAACGAGGTAGTTCACAACTAATAAAATATTATCAGGTATCTTCTTTCCTGAACGATGTCATTTGGAAAAATAAATATGCACATACCGAACCTAAGATACGGATGTGTAACGTTAGTCCAATGTTAACATTCTTATAAGCTAGAATTAAAGACAAGTTAATAACTACAAATGAACATCCTAAGAAAAATATTGGTGATAATGCGACTTAATACTAATCTTGATACCGTTATATTTGCAGGTTATCATTTGTTATTAACAGAGAATGAGAGATATACGATTTAATTTGAATGAAAGTACGGAAATTTCGGGGGGAAAAATAACAATGGCTATGATAGGTAAAGAACAATTACGCGTGAAGATCGTAATAGGAGGACAAATGATGGGACAGGAGGACAGGTGTCTACCTATAGATATTTGGTATCAAATATGTAATTGATAGAAGGGCAGAAATGGGACAAAATATCAAAGTATATATTAAAATCAATGGGTGTATAAAATACATTTCCGCAGGAATATGAGGAAGGATCTTAAATTAAGATTATAGAATTGTATCCAAACCCTCGTTAAAATATGCATATGAGACATGCGTAATTAAAACCAAGGAAAAATCAAGGCGTCTCAAATGAGACTTTTAAGGTCCTTTTTGGGTCTAATTAGAAAATATAGACTCCAGAATGTTGATGTAAGAGAAGAACTAGAGCAGGAAACATGACTTCTAACTTCTAACACTTCTAACTTTGCAGTCATAGCCCTCACAAGGCACTCGCTGCGGTGTACGTATCTGCAAAGCTTGTTTTTAAAATAAGTACCGTTAAATATTTTGCCGCTGCAGCGTTCAATCTCGATTTTGGGCATGACAATCACTTCTTCGTTCATAAGGTTTATCGTCACTTGGTTTTCCTATTGTTAGAGCGTTTCTAAATTTTCAAAACAATCGAACGTCCTTGTGAAGTTCTTTTCTTTTCCTTTAATGCGAGAAATATTACATGAGCAAACTGTCATCGACAGTTGTTGAGAGTTAGGGGAAACAACAATAAGTGACAATGCCCGGTCACATACAGCGAAACAAACTCAAGATCTGATCGCATCATACGGCTGGGGGCAGTTCAGCCACCCTTCCTATAGTCCTGATTTGGCTCTAAGCAATTTTCATGTTTCTTTATCGGAAGAAATACCTTGGTGGAAAACATTTCAACGACCATGATGATGTGAAACAAGAACTGCAAAGTTGGCTTTCATTGCAGGCGGCATCATTCTTTGACGAAGACATACAAAAACTGGTTTCCCATTACTAATGCCTCTTAACGGGAGGGATACCAGTTCGGTCCCATCAGATGCACAACTGAAATGAACAGTACTAATTCGGTCCGAGCTATGAACTTATATTAGGATTTCATGGTGGCAGTTACACAAAATTGGACGAGTGCTTCACAGAAGATCAAGCAGTACAACGATTTACCGATTATGTGCTAAAGGATACATCAAGCCCGGCTCTACTTTTCTCCACAGTTATGGGCCGAATTCGAAACTACGACAGAAAGAACAAGTAGCTGAGAATCTTTTCATGCAAAGTAAAATAGCTTATTCTATATACATTAATAGACGTTCAATAAAGAATTCAAATTCACACTTAGATACAAATGGGAAACCCAGACCAATTAACGGAAGAAAAATTTATGAGAGGTTTTGTATCCAAATCAATAACAA
Source organism: Tenodera sinensis (assembly GCA_030765045.1). Classification (NCBI taxonomy): domain Eukaryota; kingdom Metazoa; phylum Arthropoda; class Insecta; order Mantodea; family Mantidae; genus Tenodera; species Tenodera sinensis. The sequence goes on along the minus strand of CM060968.1, from coordinate 106,960,706 downwards.
GACTCCAATATTAAAACCACTGTCCTATACATTTCTTCCAGCTACATAAAACTGGCAGCACAGATCAACTAAGGATTCTTGAATGTATGTTTTGAAGTAAGCATGACAGAATAGACAGTCTACGAACAGGAGTGGATTGAGTAGCTCCTAATAACTTCAAGAGGTTTCGACTGAAATTTATGCTCTACAATGTATGTGATAATCAACATTTTTAACCATGCCTTATGGAGAAGGCAAACAATTTTGTAATCTGCAGTCACTGTCTTATGAAAATCCTAAGCCTGCATAGAATGGGAAGAAAAATGTTGATATCAATAAGGATGTCGATAATATACGATTCGCTTCATGATTTGGGACCGAACTAGTTGTTTTCTTCTGCGCTGGGGACTGAAGTAGTACATATTTTCACTTTCTCTACTGGTAAGTAGGGGAAGTATTGTATTCCAAAAATTCGATGTCGAGATTTCACCAGAAATATACATTTTGAGGCCCCCTGAATCCAAAAAAAGCATTTTTAGAAAAAGGTCCGTGTGTGTGTCTGTGTGTCAGTCTGTGGACAGCATAACTCACAAACGAAAAGTCGGTTAAAAACCAAAGTTGGTATTTAAGTTTAATGTCTTTCAAGGATGCGACACGAAGATTTTGAATAAAATAGCCCTACCCTAAACTACCCTTTACATGTAAAAATTTTGGAAAATTTTGATTTTCTTGAAAATGGCTCTAACGATTTTGATTAAAATGTCATATGTTTGAGATATTTTTATGACAAATGAAATGTATATCTTGAATTTTCCCCCTATAGCCCCTGTACTCGTATTTACTCTGGACGACTTTTACATAACTGGTAAACCGTTAGAGATAGACCAAATCATACTATACAAAAATGTAGATCTTGCTAAAATACACAATTTATGTCTCAATAAATTTTCTTGTAGGGCGAACCATTTCGGAGATATTCCTTGTTATGTGTGAGTTTCGGAAAACTTAGAACTTTCGTGAAATGGATCATCGTTGTTCATTTTTTTATATGTTAAGTGTGCAAAGACAACAGAATCTCAAAGCTTTAAAAGATTTGACTATCGCAGAAAGCCTACTGTATTCCAATATTCCCCTTGCACCTACAAGGAAATAAGCAATAAGATAATTTGTGCAAATGTTTGTCTCAATTAACAAGAAAGAAGATATAGCAATAAGAGTTTGTAAGAATGGTTAGTACAAGAGTAGAGAAAGTCATGTGAGTGCAACACATCAGATTTTTATCCGCGGGACCGAACTAATAAACCCTGAATATTGGCTGTGGCTTTGTGGAAAAGCTGTGTAGGGTGATGAATGATAAATGGAAAACTGAAAAATAATTTTCTGTTACTCATTGGTTCTTACTTTAAAAACACGCCTCGTAACAAAATATCTGGCGATAGTAGCGCAGCCTCCTCAGGTAGCTCAAGCATCACTTTGTTCTGTGTACATAAAGAAACGCTTTATCAATCATTATCCTTACTTGTGGTGAACCCAAGCTCTGGCAGGCATCACATTATCTGAGAGCCGTAAAGGTGTCCTCGCCTGAAAATACTGAACTAATGTGCATAGCAAAAAAAATGAAAGTAAAACCGGATTACATGATTCGCCTAAGGTGAAGCATAACTTCTCAACTGCGTTACAAAGGTTAGTTCCAGTAGCCTTAATAACGCTCTTGATCATGATCATGATCATTAAAGCTAATTTACATTTCGGTGGTACCACCTCACAGCGCTTCATTTTCTGTGTTAGCGTTATGTTAATGCATTTAAATGTGCATTAGATCGCATTATATTCAGGCAACTTGGACTATAATTATATCATTAAGGAACGGATATTGGGGCTGTGCTTTTGGCATAACAAAGATGAAATTACAACAAATACTGCACTGGAAACATACTCCAAATGCACCTAATTATGTTAGTTGCCTGAGTGTGAAAGTGTACGAGGCATTCTAATCAAAGCATTTTATGTATGGGCTAAAGTCTGACGGTTGAATTTATCCAGAATTGTCATACTTCAACCTTAGAAAAACATCTGTGCTGCATCCCTCTACCCTTGTACAGACTATTCTTGCAAACCCGCATTCCTTTATTTACTTTATGTTAACTGGGCTAAATCTTTGTAGAAATTGTTTATTGCGGTTTCGTTGTGCGCACAAGAGGAATAAGAGTATATGTGTACGCGATTTCTTAGAAATACACGTTTTCATATCTCCTGAATAAATATCTGATGGGTTGCACTCACATGATTTTCTCTGTTCTTGTACTTTTCTTACAAACTCTTATTCTTCTATTTTCTTCATGTTAGTCAAGATAAATATTTGCAAAAATTATCTTATTGCCAATTTTCTTGTAGGTGCAAGAGGAATATGGAAATGCCGTAGACTTTGAGCGATAGTCAAATCTGTTAAAGCTGGTCGCTACATCAAGGCTTTGAAATAACATGGATACATTTGAATATCGGGGGGGGGGTGTAATTATCCATCCCAGCATTCATGTAGCGACCTGGGAAAACCCCCGAAAGAAACCTGTTGGTCAGGAAGATCGGTCAGGGAATGGAACCCACGACCTTCCGAATGCGAGCCTCACATATTACAGCGGAGGCATCTAGCTCGATTTTGTAGAGCTAATTTTCTTACTAACACCATTAGCAATAACTGTTGTTAGCCTTTCGCAAACAAATTAATAAAAATGTAGCCAAATGAAGCAGTCTCATGTTTTAAAACATGTTCTGCATAACTAACACAAACAAACGAAAATACGAGGGAGACGTAAACATTACAAATTACTAATGCTGTAATTTTATTTTCAACTCGTTTCAAAATAACTAGTTCAGAAGATAAAAGAGCCCGATGGAAAAGAAAATTAATAACGCATCCGCTACGCAGAGAAGGGTGGGTAATTTGCACGTAAAAATATCGTACAGAGGCATTACAGTTTGTTCACCAGCTCATGGTCGCAGGTAGGGATGCAATTTCGGGTAAGCAGCGATATCTGAAGCAGGAGTCGTGTTTCTAATCGCGCTTGCGATAATGGTGCCAGCCTTGGAATGTATTCATGCTATTTAAATGTTATTTTCTGTTCGTGGAGTATGTTTAGCTTATAAAACGTAAACAATTATTTTCAACTACTCCGTCTTCCTCCCACTGATCATTTTCTGCCTTTTCTATATTTTTCAAAAACCCTGCCAGTCTGTTTCGGTCACCTCGAGCGTTACGTCGTTCAATTTGTGTAAGAATAAGTCACCTGTTCTTTAAATATTGATTGTACCTTGGCCCAAGCTAGTGCTATGGGATAGAGATCACACATACCTATATGTGAGCAAGCAAACGACAGTGTGACCCAATAAAAGCAAAACTGTATCCGCCTTAAGAGCCTCTTTAGGTTTGGTTGTTTCAATCAGCCTATAAAGATCTATTTTACACATAGAACTGTCACTCTGAACCCCTTTGTTCTGCAACCACAATATCACAACAAATGTTACAGCACTCCTAGGTGGAGCGGAGGATTATCTACTTCTACATTACTTCTCCCATTACTTTTGATATAAAACTGGTGACAGTGCGATTTTACAACTGAAATTAAGAGAGTTTAGCAGCGAGTAAACGGTGCGAATAACTTTGGAATTAAGTTGGCAACGTGACCAACAGAGCAATGTTTGCTCTGAGGTTTACAAAACTCTGATTACCCTACTGGTATGTCTCTCCTCTCCCCTTCATTCCCCTAAGATCATGAACTGGTGAACAGACAGTACTTGGAAGTTGGTGCCCAAGGTTATGACAGGCTCCAGATTTAGGGTTTGCCATCAAAGTTAAACCGAGTGTAAGCAATAGTAATGAATCGAAATAATTCTTGTCTGCTGAGCGTAGTTTATGGTTGATAAACTGAGAATGACGACACTAAAACTACGCTTTTAAGGTTAAAAGCCTTGCTTTAGAGCTGAGCTTCTAGTGCTTTAAATCTATATTTCAGAGTATTGCAACGTAGGATTTTAAGGGTACTTCTACATTTACTGCTGGTAGTTTTGGGGGAACTGTATCTAACAACTGTGCACTTTTACTTTTATGGCAGAAATATACTGATATTGCTTGTGTTTGCTAACTTTGCTTCTTTGGTGGAACCTCCAATAAACGTATTTCATAGAGACGCTGTGCCAAAAGGTGTTTTAACTGAAACTAACAACAACGTAAAATATGATTTTCAGAGTAAAATACTCATTTCTGAACCATATGTAAGGCTTTCAATGACTTAAGATCGTTAGCTAATAAAGTATTACTTATGACAAACGCTATCTCAATAAAGCATTAGTAGAAACGATGAGAAACGATTAGATTCCTTTTTCGCTTTTTGGAATCATAAAGACATTACGAGTAATTAAAGAAAGACGGAAAGAAAGAAAACACCCAGAAACTTCACTCCACTGATAAGCAGCCTAATAGTGTTGTTCCAATTTACTATCTCTAGCTCTCCATTTCTTCTCTCCCATATGTTTACAACAAAATCATTCTTGTTTGAGACAAATAATAGTGTACAGTATTGATTCCGTCACAAATCAAATACTCCTGACATTTAACAGTATGTATTCATTTTGGTGTCTTACTAGGAAACTGACATATTATTAATCAGCTATCAACTTTGGTTTAGATAATAAAAATTGTACAATTGGCGAGGAACTGTTTATAGAATATCTGACGTGTTGCTCTCACATGACTTTCTCTACTCTTGTACTAACTATTCTTACAAACTCTTATTCCTATATCTTCATATTAAATCAACATAAATATTTGCAGAAATGATCGTATCATTAATTTTCGTGTAGGTGCAAGCGGAATATGGGAATACAGTAGGCTTTGATAGTCAAATCTTTTAAAGCTGATCACTATATGAAAAATTTTAAATTCCGTTCTCTTTGTACGTCCAAGAGAGAAAAAAGGAATGAGGAGCTTCCATTTGAGAAAACATTTAAGTATTGGAAAACTCACACAAATAACAAGGAACATCTCCAAAATTGTTCACGCTACATAAAATAAATAAATGAAGTCAATAAATAAATAAAATAAAAATAAAAAGTGCATTTGGACATAACATGAAGTCATCAAGAGCAAACAGGACTACATGAGCTATAGCCAGAAAATTTAAAATACGCATTTAATTTGCCATAAAAATGTCTTCAACATATGGCATTTTAATCGAAATCGTTTGGGCCATTTTGGAGAAAACTTCGAAAAATTTTCCATGTAAAGAGTAGCTTAGGGTGGAGGAATTTTCTTTAAAATTTTCATGTTGCATCCTTGAAAGGTATTAAACTTAAATACCAAATTTGGTTTTTAACTGACTGAGTTATGCTATTCACAGACAGACAGACACACGGACCATTTTCTAAAATGCTTTTTTTGGCTTCAGGGGGTTCATATATATCTGTGTGTGTCCGGTGAAATCTGGGCATAGAATTTTTGGGTCTTGTGTAATACTCCCCTACTTATTATACGTAGTAGAGAATGTAAAAATGAAGGTAAATCTCGAGGTATAGTTCAGTGCAAGGGTTGAAACATTGGCAGAACAAAAGAACTGTGAGCACTAGAGATTACGTAAACGGCGAAGGCTGTCTGATACGCCACTCAACAGTGAAGAGGAACTGAACGAGTAACTTTAAGAGAAGTAATAAAAGGAGAACCAAGCAAAGAAACTGCCTACTTTTTGTTTCCGACACTACAGATGAGCAGCATCGTTGGTCACAGAATTTGAACCAGCCGCTGAAATAGCTCTCATTTCACCACAGAGTGGAGTTAATTTGAGGCCAGAAGCGGAAATGAGTGCATTGCGATGGGACTCTCACCATTCACTTTATGTCTTCCGTTTTCACTTTCAATGGGATGCACAATAACAGCGTGTGAAATGTAATGTAATGACGTAATCCATTTTGGGCAAGTGTATATAATGTGACAAAAGGGTGCATAATGGAGGTTTATGCATTATTACAGCATGAAGAAATGATGGCATCGCTGGAGTTAATTATATTTTTACTTTCTCTATTAGCAGGCTATAGTAGGTAGAGAAAGTATTGTATTCCACCCGCAAAATTTTATATCGAGCTATCTTGGAAAACGCATGTTTTGAAGTTCACTGACCCAAAAAGATCAGTGTTAAAAATGCCTATACATATGCATGGTATGCAGGCGTGAGTATGTAAGTTTTAGAAACCAAATTCTGTTAATTTTCATATACCATATGAGACACTGCTTAAATGTGCCAGCCGAAAGTTTTCTATAATATTCTCTTATTCAAAACTAGCCTTTACATAGAAAAAGGTTTGTTGTATTCTCAGTAGTGACTAACGAGTTTGATTAAAATCTAATATACTGGATATAGCGAAATATTTATGTGAAATGTGACAAATGAAATGCGTGAAACAAAAGAAAATACAAAATGAGCAATTCATTATTGTCATTTCTAAAGCTCCTGCAGGATGTCATGACAACAATAATTTCATGTGGAATAATAACTAGAGTTTCTCATCTTTAGGTTAACAATTGACAGCGTCGTTAAACAACAAAATAATTTTAATTTTAGGTTCTCCAATTTCTTGAGATTAATGGTACAAATATTAGAATGTGTTAAAAAGCAGAAAAGATGAGAATAACCCCAGTGGAGAGGCAAGAACATCTTAAAGGCTGAAGAGAATTTATTTTACGGTAGGGAATTACGAGTTTGTTTCGTGCAGAAGGCTGAAGAAAGTACTCTTATCTTAGATTTAGAGGAAGACATTGGTTATAGGGCCAGTCACGAATAGTTGACCCAATACTGCAACCTTTCCTAGTTAAAGGAACTTCTGGGTTTTGGGCTTTAGCACAGTGGCAAGTCCTTTAACACACTCTTTTATGCTATCTGTTCAGTGATTTTATCTTGCTATTTATAAGGGGTTGGTTGAAAGTTTCAGCTTATCTAAACAGTGTCCCAATCATCCCAATGGCCAAACTGTTCCTTCACATGGAATAATTCTCTTCCAACTTTGCAGAAGGTTAACTGCGAGCACTTTTCTTCCACATTGTTCTAATTAATAATCATAATTTGCGGACGAAATATACCCATCACCATAGAGATAGCTTTGTCAAATGTTGATGTCCACGTACGCGAAATATATTCTCTTGAAGCTAGTACCCGTCTGAAAAATAATCACTTTGCGGTCTCATGCAACGTATTAAGCGTTGTCGGTGTTTTGAGAACCTCATATAAACTTTGGCATTTCCTTGCTGCTCATTAGGGCCCATTATTTGACGGTAACTTTTGAGAGCCAAAGACAATGCAGTCGTTCGGAGGCGGTGATAAATTATACTGCTTGTAGCCTCCAAATTTGCATCCTCTTTGTGTTAAGTTTAATGTCTCCAGCGGTATATATGTGCAACTAATTATGTAACTCATAAAGTATTTTTGTAACATAGCTAGCTCCACAAGTCTTCTATCACGGGTCTAGAATGATAAACAGGAGTCTTTAGAAGCAATGATATACATAAACAAAACATTGATATTCCAAATTCTGACAGGTTCTTCCTCTGCGGATGACAGACTGCAACTAACAATGGGTTCATGGACTAGACATTGCGGAAATTAGGTGACGGCATAGGTATCGGATTGATGTTCATCATACTGTATGCTTTTAAAAGTGCCTGCATTACGTAGAAATGGCAGACAGCAAAATATTTTTTAGAACCTGGAGGAGTGATTCGGGTTTGATTAAGGAGGAGTGATTCCATTCAGAAGTATTCGATTGTTCCACTTCATGTCGTTTATTTCAAACCAGTTCTTGATAATATATGAAGGGAGATGTGGCTGTGATTTCCATGTGCATATATAGTTGTTTCAAGATCAAAATGTCTATTATCACCTTTGCTGTAATTATTACAGAAGAATTTGTTGCTCTTTTTACTTAAGCTGCGGAGATAAGTCCGAAGTCTTGATCCGGATTAACTAACCCACCATATACACCAATCATCTCTGCATTTAGATATAAAATTGATAGTTGCATGAATTGCATCAAGCAGAATCGGTAGTCCTGCCAGATTTTCCTCCTTAATCATCCCTTTCCCACCGTAAACGATGTTATGAGGGTCGTCAAGCTAACTTGCGATCTGGCTGAACATGTGCTGTAACGAGTGAAATTGATGAAGGCGGCGAACTTTCTTTATCAGTTGTGAATTAATTATGCAGAGACTAATGAGGAAAATGGACTGCCTCTGTGGTCTGATGGTTAGCATGCTAGCCTTCAAATACAGAGGTCTCAGATTTTCGATTCCTGGCTGGAGGGTGGAACATTTTCCTTTAGCTAGGATTATACACCGTCCTCCCTGAGTCTGGAAGTACGAATGGCAGTGTGAACGTGCGTGAATTTATTGTAATAAGATAACCCAAAGTAATAGAAACCCAAAAATGAGAACCACCATAAAGATACTGAACATGATAGCTGTTGAGGATTGTTCCAAAAGTAAAATGCCACCGATATAACCTCAGGTATTAAAGCTGATGTATAAATGGAACATTAGAAAGAAAAATTAAAACGAAACTAATGAGGAAAACAACTTCACGTCCTTTTTCTTGGATATGAAGCGATTTTTCGTTGCAGAAGGAATTGGTGCAACGATAGCAGTTAAAAAGGAAGCATTTCAGTGAATGATATTAAGACTCCAAAGTCTTAAGGAGTCTTTTGAACTAAATGTTTACTATGCCCATCTTTTCTTATGTCTGCCAATGTTTCTATTGCCTGAAGGTTTATGGTTTAATGTCATTCTATCCGCTTGTTCTTTTCAGTTGGTTCGATATTAATATCTTCTCAATCAACTTAAAAATGCTGAGTTTCTTTCTGACTTCTGTTCATCCAGTAACTAAAGCTTGCAATGCTCCTAGGAATCTCATTTCTTTCTTCGTTTTTCTTCTTCTTTACCGTGAACCGATTTGAAACTGCTAGACTTATGTTTATACACGACCATCCTGTACAAGTTGAGTGCGTCCATCACATGTAATCCTCACAGAAAGAATCAAAATATGCTAAAAAAGTAACCTACATTTGTGTGCTGTTCAGTGAATGGTAAAGTTTCCATAACACATCCAGACCACCCTCTTGATATCTAGCTCCAATGATATGTATGTGAACATAAAGAGATTGTTTTATCACGCCTTGATGGTGGACAATCACTTTTCCCTTACTTGTGGAGCAAAATGTCATCTCACTGAGTATATCGCATTATTCCAGTTGTGGTTGGCGTTTTTTTTTTAACAAATGCGCATCGAAACAATGAGGTCACTTTCCAATGTCCCTTTTTACTTTCTCTACTACGTATAGTAAGTAGGGGAAGTATTGTATTCGATCCAAAATTTTCATGTCTAGATTTCACCGAAAATATGTTTTCAAGCCCCCTGAATTAAAAAAAGCAGTTTTAGCAAAAGATCCGTACGCGCTCTTGTCTGTCTGTGAACAGCGTAACTCGACAACGAAAAGTCCGGTTAAAAACCAAAATTAATGTTTAAGTATAATGTCTTTCAAGGGTACGACACGAAGATCTTGAAGAAATTCCTGCACCCTAAACTACCCTTTACTTGATACATTTTTCGAAAATTTTGATTCCCTCAGAAATGCCTCTTAACGATTTTGATTCAAATGCCATATGTTCAATATATTTGTATGGCAAATTAAATGTATATTTTGAATTTTCTGGCTATAGGCTATGTAATCTTGTTCACTCTTGATGACTTTTGCATAAGTGGTACACTGTAAGTCATAGACCATGTCTTACTATACAAAAAATGTGGCTCTCGTTAAAACAGAGAAGTACCAATGCATTTTTGTGTGGAGATATTCCTTGTTATATGTGTGAGTTTTGGAATATTTAAACTTCTGAATTGGAAGGTCGTTATTCACTGTTTGGCCGTGCAAAGAGAACGGAATTTCAAAGCTTTAAAATATTTTACTATTGCTCAAAGCCCACTGTATTCCCATATTTCATTGTATCTATAAGAAAATCAGCAGTAAGATAATATCTGCAACTGTTTATCTCGACTTACATGAAGAAGATAAAGGAATAAGAGTTTTTAAGAATAGTTAGTACAAGAGTAGAGAAAGTTATGTGAATGCAACATATCAGATTTTTAGATGCTGTGTTCATCAACTGTACAGCAGATCCACGCTACTGTGGATTTGCGTTCATTTCAGAGCCAAGTTGGAAGGCATTTGTTTCTACATCTGCAATTAAAGCTGCATTCTGGTCGTAAATGGACAAATGCATTTCACTTCATTCCCCTTCCAGCACAATTTAACCCATCTGCGAGTTGCAGATGTAGCGTCTTCAACACGTCTTGCAGCTTTAGGAGTGGAAAGGTCAGCGACATTAATTAATGCAAGAGGAGATTAACCATTGTACCTATGTCTTCGTGTGAACACTATGCTCAAAGTCGGTATGATACTCTGAAAACAAACCGGTTAGAGGTTGTTGCGTTTGTGCAAGGTTCTGCCCATAGAATGTGGTACCTTGCAGTACCTTAAAGCAAACCTGAAGAAAACATTTAAGCAACGTAATATCAAGTTAACACTTAGAATGCTTACACTTAGAGTATGAGGAATAGCAGTACGAAAATAATTTCCATAAGATAAAAATGAGACACAAAGGAACCAAGGAAGACCGAAGGAAAGATGGGCAGACCAAATTGGAGCCGGAACGGATTGAAAAGTCCAAAGCTGTGAAGCAGAAGAAGAAAAAGAAGACGATAGAAACGCATATTAAAGGTTCTATACTGCGATCTTATTTAACGCAGAACTAGCAGGACCCGAAGAATATTCAATGTATTTTGTGCTTGTGATATTACTCAACTGCTACAACGGCTGTTCAGCTGTACTCCACGTTCCTAAATCGCGTGCTATATTCAGTAGGAATTCCTACTCCATACAGATAATTCAGTTTTTATTTCTTTTTGAGGTCAAACACTCGCTTCAACATTTTTCCACGGCTTAGTCATCTTATTTCAGTACAATAAATACGATCTTTTAATTCTGAATCGAGATTTTGTGCGGAATGCTCTATATCACAAACCATATGAACGATTGAAATTCATTACTTTTACGACTTTCAAAGCACCGTCTAAATTTAGGGATTCTTCGTGTATTAAGGGAGTGATATTGCAGTTTCCTGCTTTAGCTGCCTCTGCTGTAATTTAACTAACCCTTCTCGTTTTCCTGCACATGCAGGAGCTCCGTCTGTTATTACACCGTCTGTTATATTTGAAACCAAGTCGGTTCAGGGTTTTAGTGACACCCCGCATTAAATCATTGGCTTAGTGGTGGCATTAAGCAAGACAAGAGCAGCTAATTCTTCTGTAATATTGAAATCTTTATCGACTTCCCTTAAGAAAATTGATAATTGGCCAGTATCGCTAGGATCACTACCCTCATCGAGTGCCAGAGCATAGAACTGAAAGTTTGTGGCTAGGTATTTTAAAGTTCTCTCCATAATGGACACTAATTCATCAATACGGCAAGTTACAGTCTGTCGCGATCGGCTTAATTTTGGAAACTGCGCTTTTTTTGTCAGGACGTATAATATCAGCAACACTCTTTGAAGTAACACATTCTTAAAATTAACTGCTGTCCCGAAAGTTTAATTTTAAGTTCGGATACCTTGACTTCACGAAATTGGCCCTCAAATTTACCTTACGAAGACGCATGTTTGGTGTTGTAATGTCGCTTTATGTTAAACTCCTTAAACACTGAAACTGCTTCACGGCACATTAAGCACACTGCTTTCCTGTTTACTTCAGTATAAAAGTGCTGATATGTCCACTTTATTGGAAATGATCTTCCTTTGACTGAAACTTTTCTTGTCACTACATTAGAAGTCACAATTATCACGTACAGAAAATCACAGAAAAATCACACTAACACTGACATTACAATGTGAGCGAACAACTTCAAACTGGAAACTAACTTGATTCTACAAAATATGATAATAAAACATCTGGCCTTTGAAAGTAGTAACGTTACCGTGCGGTTAACAATGCACAGAGACTTCAAAACGCCGCGCGGTAGGTAGAATCGCAACTCAACATCTGTATTGAATATGTGTTAAAATGGATGTGATTTCTCCCGGTTTTGAGTAAGACGATGACTGATGAACGTTCGCAAACACATGTGTTGGAAACGGAAGAAGTCTTGCTCTTAAGTTTACCTTAAATCCAAATGGAATTACTTATTTCATAAATACTATTATAACTTACAAATATAACTGCGGGCCGCATGCCATGGGATCGAGTTGGTCACTCCTGCTCTAAATGTTACAACCATGTCAATGAGCAATTGCCACAAGGGCTGATCTTATATTCCTGCGTAATAATTGTAGTTCACACAGGTTCCAGAAATTGGTGCTAAAACTACCTAAGTAATAGGCTCAAGAGTTACTGAACCTGCATTATGATAATTTGGAAAACTCAAGGTCTTTAATAACAGTGAACATCAAGAAAGAGCAAAGCTGCCGATGTAGATTTATCAGGGATAGAATCCTGGGCAGTCTGAATGAGAGATGTCTCGAAGGCCTTTCAACAAGGACCAAGGGGTTAACCGTCTATATCACCGCGCAGCATTCGATCTCTCTCCCTCTGTCTCTCCCCCTTCTCTCTCTTTCTCTCTCTCTACTTGATCGATGACATAGGGAGTACCTGTGGCTTCCTGGGAAATGCGAAAGGGGAAAAGTTCTAGAATACCCTGAAGGCATTCTTTACTACTATGGAGTTTCAGTACGAAAGCACTGTTGGAACAGTTTTCATCCACCGTTAGAACTGAGTTTTTGAGCATAGCATCTGATGGGTAGAAATGGTCAGCTTAGTAAATAAAGGCAGACTTTCTTTGCTCTGCCAGGAGACCCTCTACACAGAACTATCCAAACAGGGTATCATGGTGCACTTTGAATACTTCTCTGGCGTCCACGTAAGAAATTTCAGTTGTGGCCATTGGGAAATACTATGTTCTTCAGATATCAAAACGCAGAAAAATAAAATCTGAGTTGTCACTTTCGCATGACTTCCACTACATATTACAACTTCATACAGTTCCTTACGTAATAAAGACTCACTTTTTAAACTATTAGGTTACTGGTCTCACATTAAGCAAAAACAACTTGTTGCATGCATGACACAGAAAACAAATCACAGCTGATCGCATATCGTCAGTTTTTGTTACTAACGAAGTAAGGAAGCGTTGCAGGGAAAAGAAAGAAAGAAAGAAAGAAAGAAAGAAAGAAAGAAAGAAAGAAAGAAAGAAAGAAAGAAAGAAAGAAAAAGGAAAAATCCAATACGTTATATTTACTCAACTTTCTTTGTCAGTTATTTAGTTTGTCAACAACACCATAATTGTTAGCTAGCTGTCCTGAGCAAAATGAATCCACGAAGCCTGTCGAAGGCCGGCAGAAGAGATTGAACAATCTTCTAAACTGGTGAAACTAGTTGCTTTATATTAAGATTTACAATAGCTCTGGGGAACAGTACTCTCAAGGTGTAAAATCATCACCTACTTCCCTTCCCTCAGTGACCATCGAAACGGAAAGTTGGTGGACACCTAATGCGTGGTTATGTATGTGTGTTGCAGGTTCACACCCTCGGAGTACTCTTCCCCAGGCCTGATTTAGAACCACGGAATTCGAAGTCATGTATGTATGGATTGCTGTAAAGACAATCCCATCCAAAAGGAAGAATGTTAAGTTTCTGATGTAGCATTTAACTGTAATAAGTAAATGATCTTTTACAAGAACCTCTTATGAGGCCTCATTGGATGTGGCTCTTAGCTTAATTCTATTCCTCCCATAGAGATACGTTTTCATGAAAGTAGGGAGGTCTTTTAGCTTTCGAAAGTTGAAGAATTTTAGTACCGTTTGACCTCGATTAAGATATCATGAATCTGCGCTTCCAAATGCTTCAAGAGGACATTGAAAGCCAAGACCGCATCCCCGTCATTGCGTGGAACAAGTGACGCTAATGGTGGCAAGAAATGATTTACGTTACACGAACACGTGTTCCGGCTCTGTAATGAAAGATGGCGGCAGGAATGGGCCGTGTGGAGAAACTTTCGGTAAGATTTATATCCTCTTGTTCGCACATGCTTACGACATGCACTTCGTCTGTCCTCCCGTGCAAAAAGCATTAGTTTCCCAGATAAGAGATACCGCACTTGGTACCTGCTCTTAATTTATTCCAGCCACCTCCGTGGACCACTAGTTTTGGGCGTCGTCTGAACCAGATCCAAATGTGGAGAGGAAGCTAAGGGTCTTCCTGAGATTCATATCAACCAACAGCAACTCGTGCAGCGAATTTGTTATAGTCGCATTAGGTGACTCCCAAAAAGTGTGACTACAATATTTAACAAAATGGGGGAGAGCGGCTTCGGTGGTCTGGTTGCACTGCTGCCAACCCTACTGTTTTTATCTGCAAACCAACCGAAATCGCATATTACCTGGCAAAGCGTTTAGGCGTATTGACCTTGACTGTCGAGCGCTACGATCGCTTCTTATCTTGTTTATTACAAGAGCGAGATAATAACTTGGTATATAGTCAGTGATAAAACACTCGCGCCTGCCGATATATGAGACGTTGCTGTCCTGAAGATATGATTGCATCTGAACAGAGTGTACACACACCGTCTAGCCATGTTAATACGATAAGCTCGCATAAACAGCTGGCCAGTTCCACGTTCATTCCGATACGCTTAATGGCTTTGCCAGGTAGTAGCTACCTATGGACTGAAATATTGTACTTTCTATTGATTTTTGTAAGTTTTTCGTATTAATGTTTGTTACAGAACCAACATGAAATAATCGCGCATATTGTTTGATAGTATTATATGCTCCACACAGCGCAGTCGTCAGCGAGAATGCATGAACTAAAGTGAATGGAAAATTGGCACAAGTTTCTTTAGTTTTTTAAGTGACTTACGTATAACATGTTTACATGGAAATGTTTCGACTCCTCGGTATTTCCTTTCTTTGTCAATAACGTATACACAAGGATTCATTTTATACACATTACCGAAAGGTTTGAAAGTTCAATTAAATTAAGAAACACAAGTAACATTTGTAGAGTGAAAATAGATATATTTAATTGAGGTTAATGGGGAATACTTTTTGTTTTTATTAAGTTGTTGGTGTTAAAATTCCTTTTTTTTTTTCCCGAGTTTAAATTAATTTTTGTGAGCTAATGAATAAAGCAATCATAAAATGCATATTTGGATATTTACACAGCGCAATTCAGGTTAGATATACAAATTTACGTAGAAATGAGAGTAAAACTGCAATGTAAGGAACAAATTTCATATTCAGAAAATGCAAAACTGAGAAAAGAAAAGAAAAAGACAAAAAAAAAAAAAAAAAAAAACATATAGAAACGGAAGCAATGGCATGTGCACAACATATTGGCCCCCCAATGTCATATGATCATTAGACTTTTCAGATTTGGACATTTTTATTAATATGTGGACTATAATTATAGGAAAATAAATGATACTGGTTACGCAACCCAAGCGATTGTTAGACACACACACATAAACGTACCTCCACAAGTTTTCCTGTTCATAGCTTTATTGAAGAACTGACAAAGTTATTATAGTGGCCTGAAACATATTTTTAGTAGGCACCTAAAATCTGGCATGTGTAATCATATTCTAGTACGGTCGCTCAGTAATGCAAAAGTACAGAATTTTAGTTAATACCTTCGTTTGCAGTATTTATGGAACCGTAATTCCAGAAACTGAGTCCAGATGTTTAATGCATCGGTTCTCTGTTTTGCTTTATTACTTCGTAATGTCGATTAAGCGCTTTGGTGATTAGTGGCTATCTTCTTTTTCGTTTCATTCTTAACAACCTGAAGAGGAGCAGCTGCCTCTCTGAGACAGCATTTCTCGTCAACCAGGATATAATAGGATTATGTAAGCATGCAAATTGCAACAGAGACTTATTTGTAGCTTTGACAGTTGTGACAGTGGGACTTGAGTATCGTGGATACCACAACAGCTCATTATTTTCATTGTTTTGTTCTTTGATTTAATGCCATTCATGTCTGCCAAGCAACTTCATTGTAATAGGTTTGGGCTGCAAACACTGCACTTTTAGGGAGAGCAACTGACAATTTTAAGGGGCATGATTGGACAGTTCATGGGGCCATATTTTCTTAACGATGTGTGTTTTCTCGTTGAATGATTATTTAAAAATGCTGGGGAAGTATACTAATTAAATTACCGAGTGAGATGGCTCAACGGTAACGTATGAGACCTGCGTCCGGTTTGATTTTCCTCAACTTCCACTCTAGCCTTGGGTTTTCTTGGTCGGTAAGCGAATTCTGGGGTAATTTCTCATCTACCTTGTTTCCTTTCCATCGTTTCCATTTCATTCTGTTTCCTTCTCGTCTTTAAGGAGTGCTTCTAGGTTTCGCGGCACTTGGCGGTGTCATCTCTTTGATGGCGCGGGTGCTTAAGCAAAGGAAAGAGTACCCTCCTTGGACACTGAAGAAGTGCTTGGTCCGTAGGTCGTTCATCGCCCACTCTAGGCAGCTTCAGTAGCGGATGGGTCTTCCAGCCTAGAAATGTTAAGACTTCCGGGCGTCTCTGTGGTCTGTCTTCTGTGGCTTCTGGCCTTCTGTGGTTCCTTCACTTCATCCCTTTCTCTTCGGAGGTCATAGACACAATAGATCTAGATAGAATAAATTTTGATTTAGGGAATTTCAAGTTCATTAGGTCATCGAGAGAGACACCTCAGTCGTCACCAGTGAGTTCTCTAAATCAAAATCCAGGAGTCGACATAAACTTATAATGTTAGGAAGGACCTAACGAAACGAGTTCTAGATAAATACTAGCAGTTAGTTAATGGAGCATGAAATATCAGTTGCACTCAAAATATTTCCTTCTACTATTTACCCTCCTCTTATAATAAATGCAAAATGGTTAAAACGTGTACGACGCAATACCATTTGTACATCTGCAATGTGTATTGACATTTTGTTTAAAAATAGTAAGTTTGGAAATGTTACATTATCTTTGTCTCTCTTGAGAAGAATCTAGTGTCATTTTTTGCTTTAAATCATTACGGGTAAGTATTAGACATGTATTGGTTGATATACCAGTTAAAAGGAACAGGGTGGTTTTAAAGGAGTGCTATGCGAAGTCAGTGCTGTGCGGTGTTGAAATGAGCACCTAGTCAGTCATTCATTACCATTTTTGTTGTTTACGTATGCTCATTCTCACCATACCCTTCCCACCGCTTTCCAAACCACGTAGCCATTAGAGTCTGTGAGAAATTACCTTGTGATTGACACGAGCTCCTGTAGGGCGACTGCGAGAGTGCTTGTCATCTATGTAACCGACCAACGCTGATATGGAGCATTATATTCCTGAAGTTATTGGTCCGCGAGATACCTCCACTGGCTGACTCAGGGAAGCCTGTGTTAGTCACAAGGTAATTTCTCATGGATTCCAGACAGCTGAGCTAAAATACTTAATATTGAGTAAGTTAGTTCTCTTATACAGTGGGCTATGTCAATCGTAGACTCCAGATAGCTACATGTGTTATCATAAGTAATGCCAAGAGTGATTGTCGATTTATATAAAGAATTTGACTATCACAAGTTGCATTTATTAAGACTATTTCACGAATTAAAGGATGGTATAACCTATGAAGTATTATTTAAATGCTGTATTGTAATTACTAACCTCTTAAAAGAAAAATGAAGCAAGAATGCATCAGCGTCCATAGGCACGGCCTACAATATTAAATACCGCTGACCTATTTTCCTCCTTGCGCACGCAGTTTATTGATTTTAACCAGCACTAGGTCTTTTGGCCGATAAAAGACTCAATTCGTACATGAATATAAAATGAACAAATCTAATTTCATTAGTTTATACAAGTTATTTTGAAAACGCATTTATTACTGTTACTCATAGTCTTCTTCATTTAATTTTCTCATATTGATTCTCCTCTCTTTTAAGATGTTCGGATTGTCAGTAGTTGGAATATCTGCTGCTAATTTATACTTTCGCTCAATAGAAAACTTGTCAAATTGATTCTAAACATATTTCCTGATGTATTCTGTGTTATGAGATTTCTTCGAATTATTTCATTTATTTCAGCATTAGATGCTTGACCTATGCAAGAGGTCAGCCACTTTCGACACTTAAACCTAACGGCTTTGTTGCGTCAAATTACGTAAGCTATAGCCCATCTGTAGCACAGTGCAGCTAGATCCCCTAAACTGATCACAACTTAAGAAAACCAGAGGTGATACTTAAAATTCAGAGATGATAATGAATTTTTCGGGAATGAAAATTTGAAATTGTTATGCGCATGATTGGTTGATGGATGGGTCGGTGGATGGACGGATGATTGGATAGGTGAATGGATCGGATAGATGGATGGATCGGATAGATCGGATAGTTCACATAGATCGGATAGATCAGATAGATTGGATAGATAGGATAGATAGAAGGGAAAGCTTGGAAGGAAGGGAAGGAAAGGACGGGAAACAGGGAAGGAAGGGAAGAAAGAAAGGGACGCTAAGAAGGAAAAGAAAGGTAGAAGGAAGGGAAAGGAAGGAGAGAGATGGAAGTACGGAGGGAGGAAGGGAAGGAAGGAGAATAAAAAGGATGGGAAGGAAAGGAGGGAAGGAAGGGAAGAAGGAAGGGATGAAGGAAAGAGGGAAGGAAGGAAAGAAGGAAGTAAAGAAGGAAATAAAGAAAGTGATTTTCTGTTGCCACAAAACTATGTACACATACAACCCATTATAGGAGTTGGACAATGTTCTCCCGTGCTTGCGTGCGTCTAGTGCGTTATATACCTATATATAATTCTTTGCTCACTATTGTGCAAGCACGCTAAACCAACAGGATACATTGCAGTAATTTGATTGTGCGAAAGATAGGTGCAAACTAATGACCGTTACATTACATTAAGATATCACGGCTTAAGTAAAAAACATGTAATGCAGTAGTGCATTTAATCAACCTTATCAGTAAATTCAATTAAACTATCCATTTTCCTCTGTGGTTTGTATTTCGATTGTTGTAAATCGTTTATGGGGAACTTCATGCCAACCTAATTTTAGTGGAAGTTTGGAGTCCTTTATGTGTTATATGAGCTTGACATTTCTACTCGCCATTATATTTGCGAAATTATTACATAGAATTACAGAACTGTTGTAAAATTTTATGATTTGATAGTGTTACAGAAATGGAGGGACATGATGTAACGGTTTATAAGGGGAATTGGGAAGCTAAGACCAATAAATCAGCGAAAGATCTTCCCATAAAAGGACACAAAGTGGATGTTGAATAGCTAATTTCTGTACGAGTACTTCAACAGAAGAATACCAAACTAGTCTTGACTATTCTTATAAATACAAAACTATGAAACTATGATGGAAACATGCAATTAAAAACATCTGGATGGATAAGGATGGATGGGTGAGGGAAAGTGAGTATGATAGAATGGAATATGTAAGAGGGGGAAAGTTGGAAAGGGAAAGGAATGCAGAATTAAAGATGAGTTATAGTGAGAGAAAGGGAAGGAAAGAGGGAATGAGAGCCAATGCACAAGTAACAAAGGAAGAAAGAATGGGAAAGAATAAAACAATAATGCGAGCAGAGCTGCGAGTTCGCTAGCAACTTGAATAATTACTCTTAGAAAAGCAATTACTTTGAAGACAGTTGTAAGACTTAAAACAGTATGTTAACTCAACTGTTTTAACAAAATCTTGTTGGCTAGCCCCGCAACTCAGCCGTGCCTTCGAAGGCTCTCGGATCCAATCTCGGCTGAGGAGTGGGAATTTTTCTCTAGCCAAGATATTCCCTATTCTCTCCAGTCTATGATGGCGTGTGCGTGATCAAATGTACAGAAAACTCAAAGACCCAGAACCTACTGTACACGAATTAACACCTTTGCTTTGGCAATAGGTTCCAAAGGTGACATACGTATTGAAGGTTGAAGCAAAACTGATAGGTTTAATTCTAGCAAACGAGACAACTTTGTAAACGTAAATGTATGCCGATTGTCTCATAGCGTTTCTAAGTATTGTCTTTACCACGCATATCACGCGAACGTTCCGGATGCGGGCACATGGTGGTTCGTATCTCTGGTTTGTTTTTCTTGATGGCGCTAGCGTCGGCTGCCGACCTTAGCTGGCTGGGCCACCGGCTTTGCCGGAAGTGACTTGTTTTGCGGTAGCGAACCTTAGAACTGTAATTAATATCCTACTCTAAAAATTAGCAACATACGAACCCATTCATATCTCTAAAACCCCCTTCAAAATAACACACAACATAAAAACAATTTATCCTTCATCTGTGTGTTACCTGCTTATAAATTGGTGAGTTAGCTTCCAAATGTAGCGTTTTGCCTACTGCAAATATGTAGTTAAGTGGATTTATTTTGATCGATTAATTTGATGGGTTCGCCTCGGTAATTTAATATTGTTATTGTGGGATTGGAGCGGAGAATCAAGTTTAAGATGTTCCTTGTAATTTTATATTTCCAGTTATTGTTGGCTTATGGAATTTAAATGTGTTTTCTGGTTATTCCGATTCATGTAGAGTAATATATTGGTATTTTGGGCGTTCTGATGTTGTCAATTACCAATTCTAAATCTTCTGGCTGTTGCAAGGGGAGATATATTTATAGAAATATTTGCTAAAATCACTTATTCTCTCCCCCTACTAGGGCGCGTGTAGATTACCATGGTTGAACAACGTGACGCCGGGTGCGGCTCAGAACAAAGGACTGTCGGGGCTAAGCTACTTCACATCTCATTCCAGGTCGGCGAGCAAACAAAGGCGACCAAGGTTATGTTGCCTCGCGCAACTGTGTATTTTTTTTTTTTTATTATTTTATTTATTAACGTCCTCCAACATTGCGTCATATCGGACGGTGAGCGAATGAAACGGGTGAAATGATGCTCAAATGAGCCCGAGGTCCATGGAGCTTTTTTAAGTTACCCGACATTCGTCTTCTCAGGATAAGGGAAAACCTCGGAAAAAACCTTACCCGGATAACTTACCCTAAGCGAGATTCGAACTCGCGACCTCTTGAACATGAGGCTCACACGCTAACCATCACGCTATCGAGGCGGGCACGCAACTGTGTATACGTGACTAACAACAATGATGGCGGTGCTTAACAAAGGTTTGTTGTAACCTTCGAGAGGTATTCTGCGGCCCCGGCCGGCATGTTTTTTTTGAAGTTGCAGAAAGAACGCCGATATATAAGGAGGCGAGAAAATAGCAGACGAGAGAGTTGCAGGTACCGACATGAGCCAGTCAGTGTTTCAGTGTGGGCGAGACAGCTGTGTGTATGTGGTACTGTCGTGAAAGGTATGTTGCATCGAAGTGAAGGTGTTTTAACGAGCGTCAAGTGATTGTATCGTCGGAGTTAGCGTGTGAGAGACAGAGAAGATGAAGAAACAGTGAGAGGACTGAGTCAAGGCTATAAGAAGAAAACAGTTGGAAGTTGTATCAGAAAAGACTGTAAACTGTGTTAACGTCAGTAGAGGAGAACTGTATTTTTGTGCAAACGTTTGGAAGAAAAATAAAGCGGTAGAAAAGCGACTGAACTTTTGTAATTTTGTCACACATGTCAGGAGTGGGATTCGTTGAGTTATCAAATTGTCACAATATTTTGACATGAAAACACATTTCAAGATTCGTGTGAAGCAGGAGAGTGAAGAAGCATACTGGTTGTCTATGCTGTTTACAATAACTGTATTTGTTAATTTTGTAAAATATATCCTACGTAGATTTTTCACGATTGTATCGTAGGGGCACTCCCTTGACAATAAGGTGACCTTTCCACTAGGTTGTAACCCAGCGAACTGAAGTAATTACAATAAGATCGGTTGGGGTTAAATTTAGTTATGGGGACTAAAGCTTGCCTTAGCCCCTCCCTGGACCTGCTTCTGTGCAGCATTTGACATAATTGTGAGAACAGGAATACTGGCAGCTGAGGTAGCCGAAACAGACGTATTTAGACTCTCAGCATCTCCCTCATTTCAAATTGGTTTAGGAGTCCTGACTCAGGCTTGTCAGATTGATTGACGCCACCCCTTCTCGTCTTTCAAAGAAGTACTATCTCTGGAGGGAAGTAGGACTAAATTTAATAAGGTTATAGCTTAAACGTATGGAAATAGCATTTGGCCTATGCGTCTATGTGAGAAGACACGTCTGTCACCCCTGCCGTGGATTTAGAACTCCATGTTCCCTGGTGCTGATAACAATACGGCTGCCATTCATTAATCAAAGTACACCCCATCAAGATCTTTACAATTTTTGTGTAGTCAGTGAGCATGTCAAGCAGGGACTCGCGCTGGCATGTCCTTAGTATTCACAACGATGGCAGAGTGATTCCCCCTCTCGTGGTTATTTACAATATGTAGCTGGAAGGCTTTGCAAATATGAAGTTCTCTAGAAAGGAATCAAAGGAATCACTGTTTCCTTGGTTTTCGCTGCCTAACGCATGTATTTTTATATTCTTTCCTGCCTTCAAAGGGAGTAGCTTATTTCATCAAAAAATTCGATGTCGAGATTTCGCCGAAATACATGGGAGATTTATTGCCTTTTCGGTTATGTTGACATTGCAACTAAATTAATTATTTCGTATTCACATCTACCAACTAAACCTAAAAACTACTAAACCCCGGCCCATGAAAAGCCAAGCCTTACTGCCCAGCCGCTGCGTCCCCTACCTCGACCCACTACAGGCGTCATTGGTGGGATGCAGTACTGGAAGGTGATACGTGGTCAGCGTCCCGATCCCTCCCGGCCAGTTATGCTGTCTTCACGACCTGGGGCCGCTACTTTTCCACGAAGTAGCTCCTCAGTTGGTCCCCCCGGGACTAACGAGGCTTAGTGCACCCCGTGCCAGAACTCCCAGAGGGGATAAAATCCCCATGCTCTACCAACTAAACCTACCCTCCTATATTACATACGCTTAAGGGCTAGACAGCTAGCATTTTCACACCCGTTAACTTAACAATATTTTGATAAATGCAGATATAAAAGATAAATTTACTTGTTGATTTTTACCACCACAGTAATTGTTCTCATATTTATATTGCATACGTTATAATTTAAAAGAGTAAAGCACTGGAATCAGTCGAACTTTCGATGTAATTAGATATTGCGATGGAAGATATGCAGATGGTCACTGAATCTTAATACACGTTCCGCGAGATAAACAGAGTAGGCCGTGCTCATCAATAATTACCCATAGTAATAATAGCAGCTAACTTGATGCTAATTAACTTCAACCATCAAGACACTTAGAAAGATGAATGTAATATTTCAAAGTTGGTATTTCACATTTCATTCATGTCATATTAAATTACTAATTATCTCCCAGAAAGTGTATACAATATGCATACACTTAAGTGTGTTTACCAATATTAGAAAATTGAAAAGCCTCCACTGCATCTCGTATTTGCAACTTTCACTCGATCCAGTAAAAGTCACTACCTTTATATCGCAATATGCTATTTCAGGCCTCCAAAACTCCCCAAAAACCACTGAAGAAAAGCTTCATGTGTCTGTGAACACCCTAACTCAAACTGAAAAATCAGTAAACATCGAACTTCTGAGTAGCTTGTCCATCTAGATGACTCAGTTCACTGGATACTGGCGTACTGATCTCAAGGTTGTGGGTTTGAATCCGGCCCACAAAAATGGCTTTTAAGTGTCCTTAAAAGCAACAGCCACATGTCAGTAGATTACTGACAACTTCTGTGGGAGGAAATTCCGACACACCAGCGGCGCTGATATCCTGGTAATTGCCAACGTCGTTAACAAACTGTTTATTTTTCCAAGCATCTTCCAAGGATGCAACACAAGATTTTCAAGAAACCTCCTCCACTCCAAAATACCCTTTAGAAGGAGATGTCTGTAATGTTTTATTTTCTGAAAAATCGCTATATCGATTTTCGTTACAATACCATACATGTATGGTATTTGCACCACTAATAAAGCGTGTAGTTTGAATTTTCTAGGAAATCCTCTTCAATCTGAATGAATGGTAAACATGATAAACAGTAAGAGAGAGACCAAATCTTACCACACAAAAATGTAGATCCCATTCGAGGACCCAATTTAATCTAAGTACTTTTTTGTAGTATTAACGATTTCCGAAATACTCTTTGTTATTATTTTCAAATACTTCCAGGTGCTTTTTACAAGTGGTAAACTACTAATCGTTTTTTTCCGTGGTCATGCAAAGGGCATGGAATTTCAAAGTGTTCACATAGCGACCTAGTATTTAAAAATCTGATGTGTTGCACTCACATGACTTCTCTACTCTTGAACTAACCATTCTTACAAACTCTTATTCCTATATCTTCCTCGTGTTAGTTCAAATAAACATTTGTACAAATTATCTTGCTTATTTCGTTATAGGTGCAAGGGGAATATGGGAATACAGTAGGCTTTGAGCGATAATCAAATCTTTTAAAACTTTTAGATTCCGTTCTCTTTGCACGCTTAACATATAAAAAAATGAACAACGATGTTCCATTTCACGAAAATTTTGTTTTCCGAAACTCACACACATAACAAGGAATATCTCCGAAATGATTCAACCTACAAGAAAATTTATTTAGACACAAATTGTGCATTTTAACAAGATCTACATCTTTTGTATAGAATGGTTTGGTCTATATCTAACGGTTTACCAGTTATGCAAAAGTCAACCAGAGTAAATACGACTACAGGGCCTATAGCTAGAGAATTCAAGATATACATTTCATTTGTCATAAAAATATCTCAAACATACGACATTATAATCAAAATCATTAGAGCCATTTTCAAGAAAATAAAACTTTTCGAAAAATTTTCCATGTAAAGAGTAGTTTAGGGTGGGGCTATTTTCTTCCAAATCTTCGTGTCACATCCTTGAAAGACATTAAACTTAAGTACCAACTTTGGTTTTTAACCGACTTTTCGTCTTTGAGTTATGCTATCCACAGACTGACACACACACACACACACACACACACACACACACACACACACACACACACACACGCGCGCGCGCGCGGACCTTTTTCTAAATATGCTTTTTTTGGATTCAGGGGGTCTTAAAACATATTTCCGGTGAAATTTCGACATCGAATTTTTGGGTGGAGTACAATACTTCCCCTACTTAACCAATAGAGGAAATAAAAAGCGTTTGTAAGAATAACTTGTACAAGAATAGAGAATGTCATATGAGTGCAACACATCAAATTTTTTTATTTGCTTTGAATGCTGCGATACCATCTATGTTGTAAACTCCAGTGGCGAAAATATGTTACAGGATAAAGCTGTGTTTAACATTATATAACTGGATCGCTTTGGAGTAGGTACTTAGAATGTCGAGGCTGCTGATACGCTGGTGTTTACAAGGAGGTGTAATGAGCCACACTTCCACAACGTTGTAATACCCTTTAGCTAGACTACTATCATATCCTGGCGAGTGGTCCGAACCGGCTGCTATGAATCATGGGGTGAAAGCGTTTTACTGTAGCACTTAATAATGTGGCTTATGAGAGACAACAGGCTTCCGTCGATTTCGTCCAGTTACGTGCTACATTGATGCACTAGCGAGATAAAAACCCCATCGTATACTTACTAGCTTGTTACTTCCATGAAGAGAAAAAGGTCTCTTAATTCCTTCGACTTGTCTCTGGTTCTCCTCTCTCTTTAACTTTCTTCGCTTGTGTCTTCAGTAATTTGTTCTGCTTTCGACTTACTCGTTTACTTACTACTTTTTTGTCTTTGCTGATTCGCCTTCTTAGTAGTCTGGAGCTCTAGTGAGTGTTCCGATAGTTTTCTTTCGTTTTTTGGTACATCTTTAACTTTCTGAGCTTAAACTTTGTTCCCTTCTTGTCTATTTCCGTCTGCACTTTCTTCGTGTTCTTCCTTAGCCTGTTTTTTTTTTCCGCTCTATAAGTTTCCTCGTCATTACATGTTGTAACTGCACAAGACATATTCCGGTACCTTCTTTTACATATATGTTTAAAAATGAATATAGAATGCGTTCCACTGGGAAAGAGGTAATTTAACATTGGCACGCCAAGAATCATCAGCTAATAGAAGAAAACAGTTCATTAGGGATGGGGACCCGATACCATTTAAGAAAGTCGAAGTTCAAATTCTGAAGACTGGCAAAGATAACTTCACTTCTTTCTTGGCTTCCGATATGGGCAGCGTCTTGTTGGCTTTTTTAAGAAATTAAAAATTATGCCGACGTTTCGCCGCAAAAAATCCATCCACTCAACACGATATGGAAGACCCTATTAGCGGGTCAACTTCCTATTGAAGGAGAAGGAACCAATAGGATGATTACAAGTGGGACGGGACAACGAGGCCAATCAGAGTAGGCAGTGACTAATTGGATGGATTGAAGAAGCCAAACAGTTTTGCGGCAAAACGTCGGCATAATTTTTAATTTATTAAAAAACACCAACAAGACGCTGCCCATACCGGAAACCAAGAAAGCATTAATGGATACAGGCCGTGGAAGTCTACGTAATAATTTAAAGATAACTGAAGTTTTTGCACTAGCTGTTAAGGCCGGTGGGGAGGGGGGTGGGAGGGTTGGGGGGGGGGCAAACTGGGTAATGGGAGCCATATTAACCGGTAGGGAGTGAATCGCGGGATGGGAACCATAAATCTATAGGCACGAGACGCAGACAATTTTTCAAACATTGTGTTTTATTGAACTAAAATCTAACTAATCCTTTCCGGGCGAAGGCTTACCGTCCGGGTGCTGCGCCTCCCACCTCTGCCTACCACAGGCGTCATGAATGGGGTGCAGTACTGGAGGGTAGGACGTGGTGAGCACCCCGGGCCATCCCGGTCGATTATGCAACCTTTGCAACCAAGGGCCGCTACTTCTCAATCAAGTAGCTCCACAGAGATCTAACGAGGCCAGTATACTCCGGGCTAGGTCTCCTAGCGGGGGAAAAATCTATACGCCGGTGCGAGGAATCGAACCCGGGCTTTGTAAGTTTAAATAAAAAATGTATTAATGTGTAACTATGGGTGTAGGAAATGATTCTGGTTAAAGAATGATTTCCCGCATCACCCCGCAATCGAACGTGGCCTTTCTCCCAAAGTTGGTATTTAAGTTTAATGTCTTTAAAGGATGTGACACGAACATTTTGAAGCAAATACCCCCACCCTAAACTACTCTTTACGACAATTTTTCGAAAATTTTGTTTTTCTTGAAAATGGCTCTTACGGTTTTGATTAAAAGGCTATATGGTTAAGATATTTCAATGACAAATGAACTTTATATTTTGAATTTTCTGGCTATATCCTATATAGTCCTGTATACTCTGGATGACTTTTGAATAACTCGTAAACCGTTAGAGATAGACTTTTTTTTTTTTTTTTTTTTTTTTTTTTTTTTTTTTTTTTTTTTTTTTTTTTGTAGAGTGAACCATTTCGGAGATATTCCTTCTTATTTGTGCCAGTTTCGGAAAACAAAGCTTTCGTGAAATGGAACATCGTTGTTCATTTTGTATAGTTATGTTAAGCGTGCAAAGACAACAGAATCTCAAAGCTTTAAAAGATTTGACTCTAATATTCCCCTTGCACCTACAAGGAAATAAGCAATAAGATAATTTGTACACATGTTTATCTCAACTAACGCGAAGAAGATATAGCAGTAAGAGTTTCTAAGAATGGTTAGTACAAGAGTAGAGAAAATCATGTGAGTGCAACACATCAGAGTTTTATGCTATTGTTTCTTCAGAGCAAAGGGAGATATGAGCTAGTATATTTTTCTCTCAAAGTTTGTAACATTTAAATTAATGTGTATTATGTGCATAAAATTAAATATTTCCAAAATAGCTGATGCTAAAAAAAGAGAGAATATTTATGGGAATTTAATCGATAAACATTTTTTTTTGTGCAGCAAGATTTTGCCTATCTCTTATTGTTTACCAATGATAGAAAATTAATGAAAACTCCTGAATTAATAAAACTTCAGAGAAAATTCAACGTATGACTTTATTTGGTATTTAAATGTCATAAATGTATGTCATAATCAAAATTCTTTGAGCTGTTTTGATAAACTATCTGATATTTAATTTTTGAATTATGGCGTACACACACATACACATGCACGCACGCACAGACAGACACACACACAGACACACAAACACACGCCAACTATGCACACAAATGCAGCTTTTTCAAAAACTGCTTCTTTTGTATGGGATTCGGGGACATCAATTAATGTACTTGTATGTTCATTGAAATCTTGACATCGCATTTTGAGGGTGGAATACAACATCTACTGGATAGAGATAGGTAAAGTGAGAGTACAGGAAGGCGACTATGCAATAAGGTCATCTGTAGGAAATAAAGTTACTATAAGTAAACCGATATTTTAAATATCCTTGAAATCGAAGTTGGGCTGACTTTTTCCGGATGGAAAGGCCTTTCTTGCATTTTACTTACACTGCACCCCCACCCCCCCCCAAAAAAAAAAAAAAAAAAAAAAAAACATTACCGAAGCAGCCTAAGTAGCCACTTACCTGAGCAGGTGTTATAGGAACGAGACTACCCAACTAGGACCATCTGACGAGTTATATCATGTGAACGGAGCTGCCAGTTCTTCTATTTATGAAAATAAGTCAAATATTTCACTTCACACGCTAAACGCTTTAACCTTATGCCACTGGATAAAATTTTAACTAGAAGTTGTAACTTTTTAAAACTTCAGCGCTCTTTCGTTTAGTTTTATTATGTCTCCTGCTACAGAAACCTTTTGTTCCATCTTGAGTGAAAAGCAATGGAAAATTCCATGAAGCACAGAACTTCTGAGAGCGCAGTGTTTTAAGGTGTCACATACTCTCACTGCGTTTTAATAATAAAAATGGGTCGTAATACGCGCTTAGCTCAAACAGCTATATCCTGTAGCTCATTAATTTTCGACGGAATCAGAAAAAAGGCCCTGTTCCTATTCTTTGTTCTGTTTGAAACTTTTTCCGAGAAACTTTGCAAAATAGAAGGGCGGAAGCTTGTCTCTAATATGCATATTAGCAAAAAAGAGGAACAAAGATAATGAAGTAAAGTCTCTTATTGACTTTCCTCACAAAGCGAACGGAAGTGAATCTGCTGAAAACCCTTACATAATTTATTGCGTTTACAGGAACATTGCAAATATGCGCAGGGCTCCTTTGCTCCAGGTCGAAAGGCTTGCATTTTTTCAGCACCAAGGGCTTAATGGAACTGGCAGCATTTCTCTCCTTTTTGTCCTAAAGTAAGTGATTTAGACATAATTTATTTTCAACGCAAACGCCAAAGAAAGTGATACCTTTTCATATTATGACTGACATAAAATTTAATGGCGGGTGGCAGGAGGAGCTGGTAAATGCAACACCCAATCAGAGCCTTGCCACGTGTTGTGGTGTATAGTTAAACTGTGAGATCATATTAATATAAACATGATTTGCACCCACAAGATTTATATCTGCATCTGCAAAGGGAATAAACTGATCATGAAGTTGTCAGCTACTCGTATCAGCCGCCATTAAATTTTGTGTCTGCCACAGCAGTTTCCTAGCTCTTGAACATTACTGTGCATTGTGCGTATACTAGTAATTTTAGTAGGGCTAAGAGATTTAAGTAATTTTTAATATTGTGTGAAAAATTCAACCCCTAAGGTTAGCGGAGGTGACAGTTATCACTAGGGCGCGGATTTTTAGGTTCTTAAAATTAAATTTTTAGTTATTTTTGTATCTTAAAAAAGTTTTTTTTTAGTTCTTTAACCTCCCGAAATAGTTTTTATATAATTATTGTTTATTAATTGTATTATTAATTGTCCTATTTTTATAGCAATGTTGCTGATATGTCCTGTAGATCCTTTGTGCTGCTCAAAATGCGATTTTTGGCCAGAGGACACCTGGAAAACACGTAAATAAAATTATAGTTTATACGCTATGTGCATTATAACAGGTGTTTAATCCTTACCTGCATTGCAGCATTCGAGAACAGGTCGTACAGGTTCTCCTGTACAGTATGTTTATCTGCACAGCACCTAGCTACTTAATGCGACTTTATCTGTGCAGCATAGAAGGTGTTCAAGCTTTTGTGTCTGTGGGCATGGTTTCTTTCACTTTTGGCTGATTTGGCAGTATATTACTCTGCCATCTGTGGTGAAGTTCAGATCGTTACCTATCCACTGACGAGTCAACCACCTTCGAGATGAGCTGACTTTAGGCATGACACTGGCTCCTTAAATTACCTGCTTAATCTAACGAAAATTAACTAACTTCTAACGATGTAGTAATTGTATACATAAACAATACGTGGTAGTCGACTGAACACAACGGATACTGTTTTTAAACTGATTGGTTTGAGTTTATGGCGGGTTCTCCTAGTGACCCCTTTCTCGTCGACAACAATCCCCGCATTCCTTGCTTGCAACAATACAGAGCTTGGTCCCACACACCTAAATACAAATCAGTTGCCTCGTGCATTGTTTTCATTACTCTTCTAAGCAAACATAAGTGAAAAGACGTAGCAAAGATGTAACAGTCAAAGTCCATTCATAATTTCATTTTCCCATTTTAAAATAGTTTTTTTTCTTTTTAATTTTAAAATAAATAGGAGATTTAGCCTCTTTTAGGTTTTAAAGCCTCATTTAGCCAATTTTAGGTTTTATAAGATTCAAGTATTTGGCTTCGATGATCATGAAACAGATAATTAAATTAAACCACTGCAGTTAACTATCAAGGAATAAAATAGTTAAAAAACTAAGAATCCGGGCCCTAGTTATCACGTATGTTTTAAACACCTTAGTGCACACGAACTAAAAGCTTTAGATTATCGTTCAAGTACAGTTGACGTTTTGTACCACCTCATTATCACCAACTCTGGTTTCACATGGGCAATGGGCTTTGTATTTGCTTGATTAGATTTTTTCCCTTATGTCTGTCTGCATGATTAATTTCATGACGCTAGCACAATCTATTCAAAATAGTCAAACTTCAATTTATCCCCATTCATTGCAGAGTTAACCTGTACATTATATTGGCAGCCTTATCCGTTCTTTGATCTAAAACATTATTTTATCTCAGAATAGGTATAACATACATAGAGTTTAAATGGCGACTTCTATGAGTTTAGAAGACTATGAAACTGGAATAACCAAGAGAAATTGCACACCTACAGAAAGAACAATACTCGTTACCTGTCTGGTAACTTGGTTGGTTAGAGCAACCAGAAGGAGACCATAAGATCCGGTTCAAATTGGGGTTTTCAGTCTAATTCCAGCTTTCCTGATGCTAGTTTAACCAAAATCGTTTGAACCTTTTTGAGAAAATAAAAGTGACATGTTTTCTATATTAAGAAGACACTCTGGTACCAAATGGACTATCTCCTCTAATCAATGAAATTTTCTGCTTAAATTGCACCTTCTATGACATATTGTTCGCATAAATTTCATTTCTCTAGATCCGGGGTCTCCAAACTACGGCCCGCGAGCCAAATCCGGCTCGCCAGTGTCTTCAATCCGGCCCGCGACTGCTTATGGTTTGTTATTGTTGCTTTTTTAAGTTAACTGTGTCATGTATCACAAATTTATTTATTTAATTTTAATGTATCAATTAATTACAACATAAATTCTTACAATATTATTTGTGTCAGTTGCATATTATTACAAATCAACGTAAATATTAACTCACATATAATAATACAATAATATTTACAATAATATTTATTTATAATATTTGGTTACAACAATTCTGTTGCTGAGATAAGTTAGATTAAAAAAAAAAGACCTAATGCTAGTTTGTTTTATTTAGTCTGTTTTATTTACTTGTTAGGTAAAGCTTAAAGACAAGTATAATAATCAGTCAGTTAAATTTAAATATTATAACTGACAGATAATTGAAATGAATCACGTTAACATTAGTGAACATTCCGCGGTTTCACCCTCGGTAGTTATGTTGGGGTAAATATTATGGTATATGTATGTAAACCGAAGTTTGGAATGTACGTACATATATATCCTAAATATCACATATTATTTTTATGCTGAAAAATCCCTCAGGGACGGAAAAGCTAAATTAACGCGAATGAAACTGCGGGGTGTCCCCTTCTGAAAAATACTAATGAGATTTATGTAACTGTTATTTACCACTAACAATATTTTGTAGTTATGGACCAATTTTAAAGAGAGATCTAAGATGATCATCGGTTAACTTAGATCTGTAAACATTCTTGGTGCACTTCATTTTGGAGAATGTTTTCTCACACAAGTAAGTCGTAACAAAAACATAAAACAGCCCACGAGCAAATTTATGCAAATTATCAAATTGTATCAGTGGAAGACCTATAAAATTCCATCAAAGATGAGTTTTGGTATTTGCTTTTAAGTATATCACTGCACTGTAAATCAATAATTTATATTTTAAGTTCCGGGGCTAGAGTTTCAATGTCAGTATCAAAAGGATTTTGAAAAATCATAATTGCGTTCACAATGTCATCAAAGTCTGAGAAACGGGTATCAAAATTTGTCTTTAAAGCACCCAAAGCTTTGAGTGCAGAATGGACAGGAAACTCAGTCTCAGTAGTGTGGCTGAATATTTCACACGTTTTAAAATGTATGAAACATTTTTTTCCGTAACTGTGATTGAAACAGTATTATTTTCTGCCGAAATGATTTCATATTAGTGTATAAATCAGGGAGAAGCTGGTTTACTCCTTGCAATCTTAAATTCAGTTCGTTCATATTATGTTTTGCCAAATCTACACAGAATGCTAATTTCCACAGCCATTCGCTATGTTGAAATTGCAACATATTGTTTTTTCCATTAAAAAAAAAATTCGATATCTGTTCGTAGTTCAAAAAAGCCCTGAAAAACGTTTCCGCAACTAAGCCAGCGTACGGCAGTATGGTATGGTAAGTCATTTTCTCCAATCTCTTGAATAAACTCGCGGAATTGTCGGTGATTCAGCCCAGTGGATCTGATGAAATTAACAACTGATATGACTGGTTTTATAACTTCAGACATTTCCAAACATTTTCCGCACAAGGACTGCTGATGAATGATACAATGTAAGACTAATGGTTTTGAACCGTCGTCATTTCTACAGCCTTTCACACAAGTGCAATCACTCCTTTATTTTTACCACACATGTTTTTGCTTCCATCAGTTGTAATAGATTTCAAGTTTTTCTATCGAAGGTTCTTAGTATTAATGGCATTTTCAACCCCCTTGAAATTATCTTCCCCAGCAGTCACTCCGTGAATACTATGAATATCAAGAAGTTCTTCATACACTCCATAGCTTTTATCTGCTCCTTGAATAAAAATCGACATCTGAGTAGTACGTATCTGTCACATCCGTTGACTCATCCAAGGTTCAAGAAAATCACTCAAGATGTCCATTTTTGTCACACAGTTGACATAATATATTTTCTGCGATGTCTTGTACCCTCCGAGCCACGGTGTTTGCTGACAAACTGACAGTTTTAAATAAATTTACCTGTTCGGGACACATTTCGTCGGCTGCTGCAATTACGCATTCTTTGATCATTTCTCTATCGGTGAATGGTTTTCCACGTCTTGCGATTTCAAGAGCCACACGAAAGTTAGCACGAGTTGCAGCCTCTAGTTCACTGTTGACTTTCGTTAAGAAGGATTGCTGCCATTTCAATCTGTGCTTCAAAGTTTCAAATTTTTCTGTCCGCAAACTTCATGTA
This sequence comes from Tenodera sinensis, assembly GCA_030765045.1. Taxonomy (NCBI): domain Eukaryota; kingdom Metazoa; phylum Arthropoda; class Insecta; order Mantodea; family Mantidae; genus Tenodera; species Tenodera sinensis. Next base: position 106,926,945 of record CM060968.1, on the reverse strand, counting down.
TATTTTGAGTAATTTTTCGTTCCATAATGAAGTTTAATGTTATATTCTTTGAAAATAGCTATGGTTTCATTGCAAATCAAACATACCGCCTAATTACACTATTTAATCACGAAGTGCTGATAGTTTCATTGATCTTTGAATGTTCTGCATTCACTATGTACTTTTCTCTTCTTTTCCATTCTAGTAAATCACACACAAAAACAAGTCAAATCAAAATAGTGTTAAGTATGGGCGTTGGTCGGTCCTAAAATGTGTTTCAAACGGGGTTACCTACACACTACTTTATTTCACGATAGTTTCTGCCTTCCCAAGGCGGACTGACTGGGGGACCTCGCTGCCGGCTGCTAGCCATCTCAAAGTGAGTGGAATATACCAGAACGTTCTCGAAAGTACTACTAGCACCATCTGTTAGCGATAGAGGGTTCTACCACTACCTATTTCCGCTTTTGACAACTAGATGTCGTCAAGTGTCACGGTCGTAACAATAATACACAATTTGACTAGTGTAGAAATTACAGATAATGGCAGGAAAAATTGAAAGGATTCTGGCCCTCGGAACTTTCTGGAATAATAAATACGGCCCTAAGGCTGGAAAGTTTGGAGACCCCTGCTCTAGATTAAATAGTTTTGTAATTAAAATTTATTTTTAGAAAGAATTGAATAGTAATAAAAGGTAGACATCTTGAGTTTAGAATTAAAATAGAGGCGTGAGATTTGGTAAGCAGGTTTTCTATGTCTTTGCAATAAAGGTGTGCATTTATTTTCCAAATCATATATCATATTTATTAGAAATATGAAGCCTTTTCTGTTTAGAACGAAATAAAAGAAATATTACTACTAATTACAAAGAAAAAAAAACAGACTTGTATATATGATAGTAATCACCAAGCCAATGCACAGTTTCCTTGAACAAGTTATATTCTACATATCTTGAAAAGTTGAGCTTTATCAATAAACACTGCAAAAAAGGTTTACCTAAAAGTACAAAAATTATTATATGGAGAAAAAGCTGTTCAAAGTTTTGGAACATAGTTACTGGAAATATTGCTGTTCACAGATCCACAGACTTGGCACTTCACTGCAGTCTTCAGAAAAAACCATAGAGCTCTGTCAAATTCACAGTAACACATTGCTTTTTACACTCCCTACATAATACTCTTGAAAACAAGTTCTTCAAAATATTACTGTCAACAAGAAGGTAATCTGGCTCTGTACACAGGAGAGCACATGTAACACTTTCAGCTGTAGAGTTGTCAGTAAAAGAGTCTTCATTTTTTTCAGTTAAAAGTTTAGCTTTCTCTTTCTTTATTATCTTCCCACTCCTCACTTTTCCCATTATGTTTGCTAAAAAACACTAGTGATGCAGCAAACTGCCGGCTACGCACATGGATGCTCTAGTTGTTTTGTAGGCAACATAATTCATTTGTTATATTTTTTATTTTTACTTTCTCTACTACGTATAGTAAGCAGAGAAAGTAGGTATTGTATTCCACCCAAAAATTCAATGTCGGGATTTTGAGGCCCCCTGAATCCAATAAAAGCATTTTTAGAAAAAGGAGAGAGAGAGAGAGAGAGAGAGAGAGAGAGAGAGAGAGAGAGAGAGAGAGTGAGAGTGAGTGTGTGCGTGCGTGCGTGTCTGTGAACAACGTAACTCAAACGAAGTCGGTTAAAAGCCAAATTTGGGATTTAAGTTTAATATCTTTCAAGGATGCGACACGAAAATTTTACGGAAATTATTTCGAAAATTTTACGGAAAATGTTTCGAAAATTTTGATTTCCTCGAAAATTGGTGTAACGATTTTGATTAAAATGCCGTATATTTCAGATATTTTTATGGCAAATGAAATGTATATTTTGAATTTACTGGCTATAGCCCACATAATCCTGTTCACTCTTGAGAACTACTTTTGCACAACCGGTAAACCGTAAGAGACAGCCCAAATCTTACTATACCAAAATGTAGATGTCCAAATGAATATTTTTGTTGAGTGAACCATTGCGGAGATATTCCTTATTTGTGTGAGTTTTGGAATACTTAAACTTTCGTCAAATGGAAGATAGCTATTCACTTTTTGTATGTTAGCCATGCAAAGAGAACGGAACCTCAAAGCTTTAAAAGATTTGACTATCGCTCAAAGTATGTACTCTCATATTCCCTCGCACCTACAAGGAAAGAAGCAATAAGATAATTTCTGCAAATGTTTATCTCAACTAACACAAAGATAGAGGAGTAAGAGTTTGTAAAAATGGTTAGGACAAGAGTAGAGAAAGTCATATGAGTGCAACGCATCAGATATTTTTCCAACCGATAGCAACACTTGTGTAGTAAGAGCAGCCACAGTCTGTATTTTAAAGGCAAATGTCTTATTGAAATCTAAAAACCACAAATAGACCGAGTCTGAGTTACGAACTGGAATCTGAGAGACTTGCCACATCCACTTTTCAATTGCAAGCGTCTAAATAAATTCAGGTAGACCTGACGCATAATATTTAATGACCATATTCTGGACACGTTGAAGACAATATTTGTTCAAAAAATGTTTTCTGTAATAACATCATTTTTGGCAGTTTTGGTACCAGGTTGTCCCTTTAGGAGTGATTTGTGATGGGGTTATTTTTTGAAAAGCTTCGTGTCGCTACTTTGGAAGAGCTGAATCCTAAATACAAAATGTGGTGTATGGGCGATTTTTCGTTGTATATTGCTGTTCACAGACGCAAACGAACGCACGCGCACACACATGCTCGTACATTATTAAGGAAATATTTGCTTTGAAAATTACTGTCAATAATACAACCCCTCCATTTCACCCCACATTTCGTTTCACTCCACCTGTCATCCTGGTGTATATTTCAGGGTTCTGCCGGGGGTTTCGGCGTGCATGGCAGGGAATTTGCTGTAAGTCCTAGTCCTCCGATTAGGGGAGAGCTCCGATTATATATCGTTTTTGAATCATGTAAACATTAAGCTTATGTGGGGTCGTTATGAAACACTTGTTAGTCATTAGTGAGACTACATGTTGCCTTGATTGCCTCGTTTTCAATAGCGTCATGCACAACGTCACATCTGCTACACATCATTATCAACATTTTTGCATGCTGAAGTTACCTTGAGTATTAAGTTATGTCACGCACTGCATGCTAAATGTATGTAGGAAGGTTCGTTTGAGCTTTGAATTTATGTCTGAAAGCATGAATCCCCAATCCAGGAGGACTGGATTACCCCTAGTTTTTAGCCAAGCAGTTAAATGAAGATATTAATTAATAGCAAGTTTTATTCAATCTCAAAGTGCAGTAGAACCCTGTTCTGTCGTTTTGTTAGCGGTGTAATTATAACACCATATATGCAATGAAGATGGATTGGGGAAAGTGGCCTACCAGGGTGAGATCCTTCAGCAGTTACCTAAGTTTGAGCGCCATGCGCTTGGCTGCTAACCTCTTGATCCAATTGATGTCTGGAGTGAGGAAACTGGTTGCTCTTGGTATTCTCTCATCAGTGTAGTAAAATACGCACCTGTTTATGTACTCTAAAACGGTTGCAAAGGTATAATATAGTAGCTAACATCCCCAGTGCCGGTTTTGATTCCCTTGAACCGACCACTCTGACCTTGGGTTGCTGTTGTTGTGTGTGTGTGTTTTTTTTTTTTTTTTTTTTTTGTTTTTTGTTTTTTGTTTTTTTTTTCTGTTCTTCCAGGTTGGTAAGTGACTTCTCTGGTGGTTTTCGTAATAAGGAAATTTAACCTGTCATTTCATTTTTTATCACGTCTCAGGGTTGGAGAATCAGGGCAGCGGATGGCGTGGCAAGGCGGGTAAAGGCGGACTTTGAACTAATTACCTTAGGAATAACAGATAATCTTTTGGGGAGTTATATCGAAATAAGAGATTAAGACCTCGATATGTGTTTCACAAACTCATTAAGGAATACATTTATTTTATTATAGTTCTTAAGTAAAACATGAAGAAAACATTTAAGAATTATTGACATATAAATCGTACTGAAATATCAGTATACTGTTTTTCAGTGTACTTCAGTATACCAGTAATTTTAAAGATCGGTGCGCTTAAATATTTCAGGATATCAAGTATAAATTTGGGCAGAAAACCTCGAGCTACGAAAAGCATCCCTGAACAGACCAGTTGATAATGGGAATACTATAACACTCGTAAGGAAAAGAGGACCGTGTCCATGAATGTTTTTGCTTCATTCAGCTTTGCTGAGAGATGATGGAATCTCCTGATAAACTTCCCATCCTCGCTAACGCAGGAACTGAGTGATCGCAGATCTTTTGCGATGCTGTCCGTTGTTTCGAAGCAATTCGCCTTTTCTGCAGTATCCCAGGACAAGTACAATGATTCCGTCTCGCTGCAACCTGCAACGGGTTTTGCTGAAGATTGCATGACATCTTTATGGCATTGATGTATTCGGAGGACGAGAGATTCGCTGTTACTGATCGATCAGTTGGCGTTCAGGTAGGGTCATACCTTTTGCTTGGTGTGTTACACCAATATTGAAATGACTGAAATCTTAACATTTCCCGAATTCCATTGCCTTTGGTGTTGGGTGGTAAAATATTATTAGAAATATGAAAGAAAATATGTAGGTGAAAATATGTAGACAACTGCCTGGAATCGGTGATAGATATTGAAGTGCTGAAGACTGGCTTGTCATTTCGCTCTTTAAGTCCTATTTCCTGCCATTTTCTAGGGACATACAACATGCATTCAGCGTGCTATCAGCAGCGGATTAACTAACTTACGCCACATGTATTGGTCAAGAAGGTTAAGTTTTTTATCTGGTTTCAGAAGAGTAGGACGTCCAAGTAAAATCAAATCTGCAGTTGATAACGTTATTAATTTATTCTTATCAAAATTAATTTTACCAGTAAAGCCGGTTCCTTTATAACTTGTGCGCTCCGATCTATCGCTAATACATAGTGTAACGGATCATTCAAGCGAAACAAGTTGTCGCTTTGTTAGATTCCCCATGTTGAAGGTTATGCACCATTATTAGCATTAATTATAATCCTGTATTTGGGAGACAACACCGGCTTGATCAGTTAAAGATGCTTTCGTTGCACCTCCGTTTACAAGGGCTAAGTTATCAGCAAATACGAATGTGGATACGAATGTGGAGAAATAGAGTAGTAATGTGTTATGGACAAATCAAAATCTGTGATTTTCTGATTATCACAGTCTATTGCTACGTTAAACAGCAAAGGTGACAATGGTGTTACTTGAGGCACACCACAATTAAAAGCCTAATAGACATAGCTTTTGTTGTTCCAACATTTTTTGTCTCGTTTCCAGTTAAAAGTGCTTTGAGATACAACAGTTATTCGACCTATAAAACGTGATTGTGTCCAGTCGACTCAAAAGCTTTTCAAACATGCAAAAATACAACACAACAGTTGAATGTTTTCTTATGGCTTCTTGAAAACATCCGTTAATTAGGGATGCATTTGTATATGTGCCAGGCAATAATACAAATCCCCTCTGGTGTGGCTAATGGAGGCAAGTTTCGTATCGAGTTTTCTCTATTACAGTCTAACAGCTGAGAAACTTGTGATAGGATACCATTTCCTCACCGGTGACATCACTTCTCTTATGTAATGAGATGGTTCTGGCAGTTTTTAAAGCATTAGGTACATAACTGACATAACACAATTGCGTGTCTGAGCCTTATCTCTGAGCCATATCATTCGATAAAGTTTTATAAGTCCTCCAACAGATGAATTTTGTCGAGGTTCAACTTTCAATCTCAATATGACTGTATTTTTTCTAGAACTTCGATTCTCGTAACAGTACTTCAACTTTTTCTTATTTTGCTGTTTCTGAGTCCATCATTTCATGGCAGTTCTTTACTGCTCACAGAAATGTCTTATTTACCGTTTCCTTCCACTATGTACGTATGTCGTTCGCTTCTCTTTTAGCCAGAGCAAAAGAGGTGGTATGGGATGAAGGAAATCCCTGCTCTCCAGAAGTGGAGATTGCGAAGAGGTACCTACATGTTATGCCTTTGGGTGTCTGAGTATTAAAATAGGGGCAGAGATATAGCCAATGTATTTTATATAATGAAACGTTTGTTGTCTTCTTATTAAACTTAATGTATGATTTTTCTTCAGTTCACGTGTATTTTACGACCTCTTTTTTAGCGGAAATTAAAATGAGTTTATGTTTGTGTTTTAATAATCGTGAGGTGCATTTTGTAAGTCACATTTTAGGGTCTAAGCAGAGTATATTTTTGTCTTTATATTGTTCTTCATTTCCACATGAAATACTTGCCCAAAGTATTGTTGTTTTTGTTGAAATCACAGCTTGCGAGGGGTATTCTAAAACCTCTCGACCATATTGTGAACTTTTCCAAGTTGCTATGAAGTTGTTAAGTATTATCCTTTAACTGGGGCTCTTAAACTTTAAGAGGCATAAACACAGTCACTTGTTAATGTCTATTGTGTAGGTAAACTAGAATTATATTTTCTATCAAGTGGCCAAAACTTAAATGTAGGCTATGATAGAGTGCTTCGTTTTGAAGGGTTGAAACCTAACATAAATACAGGACTTGGATTAGACATTAATTTAAGCAAGTAATATGTCATATCGGGCGATGAATGAATGAAATTAGTGAAATGGTGCTCAAATGAGCCTGAGGTCTATAGAGCTTAAAGTTACCCCACATTCGTTATCTCAAGATAAGGAAAAACCGCGGAAACAGAAAAAAAAAACGTTATCCGAATAATTCATTCTAACCGAAATTCGAACTCCGGACCTCTTGAATGTGAGGCGGACATGCCATCACCACACCACAGAAGCAGGCCATTTAATTTCTAATGAAAATATCGTAAAGTAATGTGTTTTAATTAAACATCGTTAGAGGTGTTTCTAAGAAAATAAAAATAAAATTTCCCGAACATTTTCCCATGTAAAGATAATTTGGATTTTTAGGGTATTTTCTTGATAACTTTCGGTTGCATCCTTGGAAGACTCTGAACTTAAATACCAAGTTTGGTATTTTACCAACATTTGATTCTTTGAGTTGTGCTGCTCGCAGATAGTTGCTCAGACAGGCAACCACGCACATATATCCAAAAGTGCTTTTTTTTTTTATTTTATTTTATTTTTTTTTTTTTTTTTATTCAGGGAGTTCAAAACATGTCTTTTCCCTGAAAGCTCGGTGTCAAATTTTTGGGTGGAATACTTATTTTCCTTACTTATTGTAAATACATAGTAAAAAATGTAAAGTGAGTCAGTTGGAAAATTTAGTATGGTGCCGGTAATTGCGGTGGAGCTCAGTTGCTTAGAATAACTTGACGGAAACGGGAATCTCCTAAGTTGAAATCCTGGCTCTGACATTGAAGATTTGACTCTGAGTCTACCTTTACAACCTTGTGCTACACACGGTTTGTGTGAATGAACAATTAGTTACCTCCGGTTATATGCCATTATACGCTTCTTATATAAGTAACAATTACTTCATATTATAAGGTGAAGTTTAATGTTATAGTAGCATTCTACGGCTGACACCGTCTCTCACTTTCTAATCTCGCATTCTGACTCTATTTTTTCCCATCCAAGTTATGTTCCTCTTTCGAGCTCCCCACCCTACCAGGGTTGCCAGCTCTACTGATGTTGCAGAAGATTTCCTGCTTTTTTGCAGATCTACTGATCAACTGCTAAAAACTGAGCGCACTTCAAAATCTCCTCCTTTTTATGTATTTTACACTTTTAAACACTATTTGTCTTAACATCATATAATTCGCTCTTCGGTAAAAGATTTTCAGGCAAGGCATTTCCCTCGTGTATAAAAACAAAAGATTAATATAATCACCTGTATACATAAACAGTATACCACATCTGTTGTTTTTGCATTGCGAACTATCATTGACTGCTACATTAAACCTGAACATATAAATTCCATTGAAATAGACAAAGTTGAATACAGGGATCCAAAAGTATTTCTTCCTGTGGAAAACATGCAACAAATAGATACAGAATGGAGGCTATTGCGCAATACTGACATTGCATGTGGCAGTAACTCTACAGCGCAAGAATTTAGGAGCGAATATTTATTATTATTATTATTATTATTATTATTATTATTATTATTATTATTATTATTATTATTATTATTATTATTATTATTATTATTATTATTATTATTATTATTATTATTATTATTATTATTATTATTATTATTATTATTATTATTATTATTATTATTATTATTATTATTATTATTATTATTATTATTATTATTATTATTATTATTATTATTATTATTATTATTATTATTATTATTATCCACGGGGTGCACTCAGCCTCGTTAGGTCCCGGGGGGACCAATTGAGGAGCTACTTGATGGAGAAGTAGCGGCCCTAGGTCGAGAAGACCGCATAACTGGCCGGGAGGGCTCGGGGCGCTGACCACGTCCCACCCTCCAGTACTGCACCCCACCAATGACGCCTGTAGTGGGCAGAGGTGGGGGACGCAGCGGCTGGGCGGTAGGCCTTGGCCCTTCGTGGGCTGTCGCGCGGGGTTTACATTTACATTATTATTATTATTATTATTATTATTATTATTATTATTATTATTATTATTATTATTATTATTATTATTATTATTATTATTATTATTATTATTATTATTATTATTATTATTATTATTATTATTATTATTATTATTATTATTATTATTATTATTATTATTATTATTATTATTATTATTATTACTATTATTATTATTACTATTATTATTATTATTATTACTATTATTATTATTACTATTATTATTATTACTATTATTATTATTATTATTATTATTATTATTATTATTATTATTATTATTATTATTATCATCATCATCATCATCATTATCATCATCATAAATATGTATACATATGTATACTTCCGGTTAAAAAATCTACTGTTTTCTCCTGCTTTTTCCAAATCAAATCTTCTGCTTTTACTTCGACAGACATGACAACACTGACCTCCATTGCTTTTTCGGTATCAATTCTACATACATATTTTGGTGTTTCTCATCTCCTCCTCTTGGATGAAATGCTTTTCTAGATATTTTTGGGCGCTTCACATCACACATTCGGTGTACCTCTTCATACCATTTTAGTCTTTTTTTCGTATTAGAGGTAGAATATACTCGTAGATGGAGGGGATTCCACACTGAAGCAGCTGTTTAGGCTTTGTATGTTAGACTCCCAGAGGGAGGGATGAAATGAAAGTGCTTTACGGCGAGCTGGAACCCAAACGACTAGCGTGAGGGCTCTAACGTGTGCTGGAGATTCTTCATATCTACACCAGGGTTCACCAAGCAGCCACCAGCCTTATGGCTTTCGACAGCGTTCCACCGCAGCAGGTCAGGCGATTACAAGGCCAACCATCCTTCAAGAACAGCAGTTACAGCTCGCAAAGTCCCCACACAGCAGCGACATATTCGCCCATCACGAGTGCTTCCGACCCTGAAAGAGCGGATTGAAATGAAGATGAAATGAATTTGAGGGACGGGAAGAAATGAAGTTGAGGGACGGGAAATTCGGGGAATGTAATTATCATTCCCAATATTCGCCTAGTGATCGGAAAACCCCCTGAAAAAATGCCATAGATTAAGAAGGTCTGCCGCGGGAACCGAACCCAGGATCTTCCGAATTCTATCTCTCGGTATTGTGCCAAAATAATTTATCTTTTAATTTGTTATACCCTCGTTTTGCTTTATGTATTCGTATAACTCAGGTTGTAGTAGTCTATTTTAATATCTGTTATTAGAGACATTTTTGGTAAATAACTCTGACGATTAATGATTTTGTAACTGTATACTTGAAATAAAATAAATGCTCCTAAAACCACCTAATATTGTTTGTATAGCGTTTTCTATGTGTATTTGCTTCAAACCACACAAGGGCATTTTTTATTACCGTGGACAATTAATGAATTTACCAGAACATGATCGTAATCAATCAGGAATGCAAAGCAACAGACAAAATGAAATGTGCTGTGTGCATAATTGTTTCAAATGAATGCAGTTTACATATTGCAATACAAACAAAAATGTAAGTGATGTTCTACTTTTGATTAATGTCAGTTGAACAATTTTACCATAACACAGAATTGCGCTAATATATGACACAATTTGTGCTAGTTGATAAAATCGGTATAAAAACAAATGCAAGTGAGTATATAGGACATAAAATATGCGTGTTTTATGTGTTCGACACTTGTATAGCATAAGCTTGGTAAATTATCTTTATTGTTATTTTTACTTTCTCTGCTACGTAAGTAGGGGAAGTACTGTATTCGACCCAAAATTTCGATGTCGAGATTTCGCCGGAAATATACGAGGCCCCCTGAATCCAAAAAAGCGCGTGTATCTCAGTGTGTATGTGTGTGTGCCCTTGAAAGATATTAAACTATTAAACTTAAATAACTACTATGTCTGTGGACTGCATAACTCAAAGACGAAAACAATTTTTATTAAAAAGCCATATGTGTGATATATTTTTATGGCAAACGAAATGTATATTGTGAATTTTCTGGCTATAGCCTAAAAAATATATTTTGTTGTTTAACGACGCTGTCAATTGCTAGGATCACATCAGCGTCGCCAGTGTGCCGGAATTTTGTCCCGCAGGAGTTCTTTTGCATGTCAGTAAATCTACTGACATGGAGCTGTCGTTTTTAAGCACACTTAAAAACCATCGGTCTGGGCCGGAGTTGAACCCACGATCTTGGGATCAATAGGCCAGCGTCTAACCAACTGAGCCACCCAGAGCGACACTGCTGTTTACTCAGGATGACTTTTGCATAACTGATAAAAGTAAGAGATATATCAAATCTTACTATACAAAAAATATGGATCTTGCTAAAACACACAATTTATATCCAGATGAAATTTTTTGTAGAGCGAACCATTTCGGAGATATTCCTTGTTATTTGTGTGAGTTTTGGATTACTTAAACTTTCGTCAAATGGAAGATCGTTATTCATTTTTGTATATCTTAGGCCTGCAAAGAGAATGAAGTCTCAAAGCTTTAAAAGATTTGACTATAGCTCAAAGTCTACTGTATTCCCATATTCCCCTTGTACCTACAAGGAAATAAACAATAAGATAATTTGAACAAATGTTCATTTCAACTAACATGAAGAAGATATAGGTATAAGAGTTTGTAAGAATGGTTAGGACAAGAGTAGAGAAAGTCACGTGAGTGCAGCACATCATAATTGTGCACTGTTCTGTTCGATGGACATAGGCTAAACAGCTATAAAAATACGAAACATTTCATGAGAATATTTTCAGTTCCCTTCTCTTTGTTTTTACGAATACATATTAACTTTTTATTCTGCATATCCTTTGGAAACACTGTGTAATCACTTTGACTGTCAACTTTAGTATCGTTTTGATGATGATGATGATGATGATGATGATGATAATAATAATAATAATAATAATAATAATAATAATAATAATAATAATAATAATAATAATAATAATAATAATAATAATAATAATAATAATAATAATAATAATAATAATAATAATAATAATAATAATAATAATAATAATAATAATAATAATAATAATAATAATAATAATAATAATAATAATAATAATAAACCCCTAGGGCAACATCCCTTCGCGGGCCAAGGCTTTCCGCCCGGGCTCTGCGTGACCACCTCCGCCCACTACAGACATGAGTGGGGTGCAGAACTGGATGGTGGGACGTGGTCAGCACCCCAAGCCCTCCCGGCCTGTTATGCGGCATTCGCCAGAAGCACAATAAACAGAGAAATAAGTTTAAGATGAGTTTGAAAACACTTCTTAAGAAACATTCCGTTGTCTGCACCTGACATCGTTTCTTTCAGATTCAATAGTCTTCTTGCTAGTTCTTAAAATATGCCTCTAAACTGCAGTGTCGAAAACCCTCTTTGGTTTTTCCCTGCACCACCCATTATAGAGGAGGTGCGATGATTAGCAGTTATGCCACCTATTCAAATTGACTCACGGCCAAGGTGGAATAATTTGATTACCTTGTACAACAGGCAATTAACAGCGTAAATTTTAATGCTGATAAACCATCCACTAATAGCATAATAACGCATAGTATTACTACCTATTCTATGAAACATGCTTCAAATGCGATCCCTTTCAAAGTGGTATACCTCACTTACTCCACAATTTAGTACAGATCCTTTTAAGGTACCTGCATAAAACACGATGATTCATGTAGAAATCCATCAGTCTTGAGAAAAACAAGAGCTTGCAAAGCAAACGTTTTGGGTTCTTTGACTTTAGTGACCGACAGTTCTTAACCACCTATACTCTTCTCCCCACCCCCCAAGGGGACGTTCTATGGTGATCAACATTGTATTAGCACATACCCGCATCAAAATCTGCTCATATACTGAATCAAAATTATTTGGCATTTCCCCGTAACCATTGTTTAAGGGGAGAGAGTAATTACTGTAGTCGACCCATTTAAACCCTTTTTCTCATAACTAGATTTCAAACCTTTATGCAACTATCGCGAAATGAGGTGATTCCAAGTTACCTCCACATGGACCGAGCGTGACGTCATTTGCGGGTACAATGCCAGCACAAAACACACTGCCTAAAGCGCATAGTGTCTCGAATGTGTTCACTAGTTCCACACAGTAAAATGCTTGCAGCACGAAAATAGAAGCATTTACGTATTGCTGAACTGGTACAAGAATTTTGGAGCAAATATTTTAGTGCAAATGGTGACAACGCTGAATGTAAGCTATACAAATACTTTATCTACAGCGTTCTTACGTTGACTGTACCTTGCCTTCTCTGTGTTGTGATCATAGGCAGACCGACCACCCCTCTCATCTTCTATAGTCCATGCCCCGCAACTTTTTGTTTCCTGTTCGGACCCACTCATAGCTATGTGTCGCTGACATTTACTCTTCTATGCCTCCTTTCCTTCACCTTTCTTCTAACTGGCTAACGCATATGTCTGAATGGCGATATATCACAAACAAGTCCTGTGCAATGCAAGGTTAGAAGAAAATAACGATAAAAGCACTCTGTTGTGATCGATGCAAGTGCTTTTCTCATCTTGAGAGGCTGTCTTAAGCCGATGAATATTCCTGTAAAGTTGACAGTTGTCTTCAGATGCATGAATTTAAACGATAATGTTAAATAAGGAACTAGTTTTGTATCGCACAACAACCTCTTAGCTACAGGAACCAATAAGAGGAGACTATACCTTCTCCGGTCTTGCTTCAGGTTACAGTGTAAACAACAGCACGTGTTTGAGTAACATTTCATTGTTGATCGAACCGCACAGCAGGCACGAATAAAAGTATAGTTGGCATGCAAAATAGCGTTACATTTAAAATAACTTCAAGAATGATTTGCAAAAACAGTTTGAAAAGCTTCTAGTAAGAATAAATGGAATGCATTAATATGCAAATTCAATATTACTAGCACATTTAAAGTCGATATGAAATGCATGTGCACGCATCCACGAAACAAAAGCCGCTAGATGGCAGTGGCGCTCTTTTTAAATCAGAGTTCAAAAGCCAGAAGCAATGACGCGACGATGACAGTTCCCATAACGCACATGCTAAGTTGCGCCTTATTTCTCCCTATCATAGACGCCTGCAGAGGAATAGAATTTTGCACCTTGTTTACATTGCAACTTAAAGTACGGGCGGGGACGGTATAGTGCACGTGACAAGATATACAGGAAGAGGTAAAGAACATATTTTAGTTTCGAGAATTCACATGAAGGAGGACAACATTGGGTGACGACGAGAACTAAAGCTGGGGGGGGGGGGGGTGGGCGGAGAGAATGGCCATTTTAAATTTGGTAGCATGTAAAGGTTGATATGGGCTGGCAGGTCAATTTCTTTCAACTCGTGAAGCTGTGTTATTTTACACGTATGCAATTTTAATATTTATGGCACGAGCCCTTCAACAACCCAGTTTCTCCACAATTATAGTCTGTACTATGTTTATCTTTCGTTATTTCCCGTTGTCCTGGCGTCAACATTTTGAAGTTTGCTCTGGTAGGTCTCTTCCCGCGTAACTGGGTCGCTCTAACGAAAGACGTAGATGCACGTACTTCATGAAAAGGCAATAAATAAAAAGTATGGATTTGTAACCACAAGCAATAGCTGACCTGTTAATATTTTTGTATTTTGTTCTAGAAATTCTCCGAATTATGGAAAACTTTGATAAAATCATTCAGTTATCGGCCAAGGTAGTAATTTTGAGCATTTTGGATTATAATTTCAGTTCGAAAATACTTTTTACAATGAAAATAACATGCCTGTAATGAGACTCATATGGCCAATAACAAAAAAATAAAATAAGTTGAATTTTTAGTCATGAACACTCTTTGACTGCCCTGACTCTCAGCTTTTCACACTATATTTGGGTAGAAAGGCTCAAAGTCCTATCAGACCTGAGGTTACTTTACGAGCCATAAATTTACGACACGGGACTGTTACCTTAACATGGCTTCCTTGGCAAGAGATGTAAAAAGTATCGCCGAAAAGATCCATCCCCCTCCATCGGGTTTGAACGCGCAACTTCAGGAACCAGAAGCTAGCAGGTTATCCCTTGTAACAGAACAGAATACAACTGTTATATCTTGTCACAAGCAATTTTGTTATAAAATGAATCACAGTAGTTTCTGAGAGAGGGTTAGATCTTGAAGATTCTTAATATTAAAGTCATCCATCCATCTTATTCAAGTTCTTGAAGCAAACGAGTATTCCAAGTTCGAAATAAATTTGACCATCGAATATATATTTAACAAGTAGAATAATATCTTTCCATAAACGCATTAATAAGATGCCTAACATGTTTTACGATTGGTCCATGAAATGCTTGAAACTCGTACCACTAATAGTTTGTTGCAATGCTGTCGATGACGAAGAGCCGAAGACATATTCTTGATGCTCATCTTTTTCTCAGCCCACATCGAAGCTGCCTGCTGATGTCATAGCCCAACCCAACTAAACTGGCTTGCAGAAGTCTTTCAGCTGTTCCTACGCAGAAACATGTTTTGTAGCATTTGCTAATTTGTGAAACAGGCTATTGACTCTGCGTTTGCAGGCATGCCCATTAATAAATTAATGGCTTTTAGCTGCTTATTTATTGATTATGCAAAACTAACGACCTGTCCCGGCTTCGGTTTCATTTCGAAATATTTTGAAGGCTAGACCCAGTCTGCAGC
Source organism: Tenodera sinensis (assembly GCA_030765045.1). Lineage (NCBI taxonomy): Eukaryota > Metazoa > Arthropoda > Insecta > Mantodea > Mantidae > Tenodera > Tenodera sinensis. Next base: position 106,911,731 of record CM060968.1, on the reverse strand, counting down.
AAACAAAACATTGCAATTGACTGACATAAAACAATAGTGGCTATTTCGAACAAAGGCAGCACACATTTAACACATTTGATATATCGTAATCTCATTACTTTTCTGGAACTATGTCGGTTGCACAAATGGTTCCTATACACGTGTATTTTCATGTTGATCGTGAAAATACAAATGGTTTCCATTCCACAGAGCATTTTGCTCTGGAAAAAGAACAGTACATTTGACAAAACGTTTCCAAAAAATTGTTTCTAATCCAACAAGCATTTTGCCCTTGAAAAAGAAAACCCTGCATGAACAAAATATTCATTAGAAACGGGTTTCAATCCAACAATCATTTTCCTGTAGAAAAAAAGAAGCATGCGTGACTAAAAGTATTCATCCAACAAGCATTTTGTTCTAGAGAAAGAAAAGTATGCATGATCAAAATATTCACCAGAAATGGTTACAATCTTACAAGTATTTTGCCTTAGGAAAAGAAACTCATGCTTGTCCAGAATGTTCCTAGAAATGGTGTTCAATCAAACAAGCACTTGGCTTTAGAAAAAGAAAAGCGTACACAATGAGACGACAGTCAACTGTTTGAAAATCAAGGCAAGAAAAGTTATCCTTAATATGACAATGCAGGAGTTCATGAGAAAGAAGAAATGAGAAGGGGGAAAGAAAGAACATCTGCAAGTATTTTTAAGTAACTCTGCTTAATGTAAGACAAAAATGTGTATTTTAATATCATTTGTCGTTTCTCCTTAGTAACATTTGATCTTCTATGATTTCTCAGTTACAGAAAAATCGTTCAGCAAAATCTCGTTCGGAGATTTTTGATGGAAATTCAAGATAAGCCGTTTATATTTCATATCAATATGTTCAACTGTGATATTTACTAGAAATACTTTGAGGCAAAAAATAATGAAACCTTTTGTATATAAAGGGTTATTAGTGGTGTGAAAGCTTCTTGAACACCTTTGTCTTTCGTTCTTGAAAAGGCCTTGGCACAAATATGAAACATGTTATTTATTTAACCCCCCCCCCTCTCATTTTTGAGTCATCGACTGCTCTGAGACTGAGCTACTTGCGCGTGCACACACTCAGACGCACCCACGCACGCACAAGACAGACATAGACAGACAGACACAGTCAGACACAGTCAGGCACACACAGACAGACACACACAGGCATACACAGACACATACAGACACACAGAGACGCATACACAGACACACACATACAGGCACTCACACACACACACACACAGGCACTCACACACACACACACAGGCACTCTCTCTCTCTCTCTCTCTCTCTCTCTCTCTCACACACACACACACACACACACAAATATTGGACGTTTGCTATGAGGTCTGGTTCCCTTTAGAATATCTGAATTGGTTTTGATTGCGCTCCAATATCACCAACTTTTGAACACCGATTTAAAACAAAAGTAATTAATCGCATATTTCTCCGTTTGCCTTTTTAGGCCATTCTGCAAAAAGAATAATTGAGTAGGCTGGTTATTTGGGTCATCGCGGATGTTTAGAATCGCAATCGATGAAGTCTGATACGATTTAGATTTGAATTGCTTTCATTGATGAAATGAATCAGGATAACTCGATAACCTGCACATTAAATTTTCACATAAAAATAAACCCAGCTAATTGCGGTAAAAGAAACAAAGAGGCTAAAAACGGAAGCAAAAAGAAATTAGTTTTATTTAGTTTGATGTTAATGTTCGAAAAGCCTCAAACAACCCTATAAGAATCCATTTGTGACCCGAAAGGATGCAAATGTGACTATGAACAAAATAATACTTTCATTTCTATACTATTGGTTTCGAAACAACATTCATAATTCTTGTATATTTTATACAACCTATAGATACAAGTATCTAGGGTATGCAACGTAGAAAGATCTTCATGCACTGCAGCATACATAGATCTATTGTGGCTAACATTCCACAGGCGGATGAAGTGAAGGAACCACAAAAGGCTATAGACCAGATTTAACCAGGCCACAGAGACGCACGGAAGTCTCTTAACAGTCCCAGGCTCAAAGGCCCATGGCACTGTTGAGCTGTCTGAAGAGGGCGATGATGACACGGCCTCTGGTGTCCACGGGGAGTACCCTGTCCTTCGAGCAAGCATACACCCATCTGTCTACCACAAAACCTAGAAACACACCTGAAAGATGGGAACGAAACATAATGAAAAGCAAATTATATAAAGGAAATCGTGGTAGATGAGTAACCGTCCTTCATTCGCCTACCGAGCAGAGAAATCCCAAGATCAGCTTGGGATGTGGATGGAAATTGAACTGGGGACCTCCCGAATGCCAGCATCACACGATACCGCAGAGCCATCTTACTCGGTCAGAGATATTTGACTATCGATTCTGCTTTTTGTATCCCCTTGTATATACAACGAAATGTGCGTTGAAAGCATTTTTGTATATGTTTATTGGGATTAATGTAACATAAGTTGGAAAGTAAATTAGGAATAGTTTGTGCTGTAGTGTGTGAGGTTTAAATTGAAACATGTCCATTTTGCTGCTACCTGACGGTTCCATGAGAGCCGGGGTGCGCTAATGTCACTCCAAGCGCTGAGAAACACAATAATTAATATCACCCTTCAATGTCTAGCCTCTCAAGATTAGCTATACTTTTGAAATAAGGAAAGGTTTCTACAGAAATGGGGAAAATACTTTGATATTTTTAGCTGTTCTTGCTTTGCTGATTTTCGTATTGAAACAAGCAGGAGTTGGGAAATAGAAAATCCTCTACAATCCAAAATTTAAATAAAACATTCAATAATAAATGTTTTGATATTAGGCAATTAAGGATTACCAATTGCCATGTGGAATATAGTGCTATCTCTTTCTACTTTTCATATTTCAACTTAAACCTCACACACTATAGCTATAAATATTGTGACACTGGCCACGGCGCACAACAAAGGACGGTCGGAATGAAACTGCCTCACACCACTCACGCGAGCAAACATGTGACAACAATGAGCGCGGCATATCAAACGGATTTTCGAGCTCAATCGAGAAGTGTCCGGCGCCCGGCGTATTTGTAGAGATTCCAGAAAGGTGAAGTTCAAGAAAGGTTCGTGTTACGTCATGCTCGCTGTATAAGGAGGCGAAGCAACGAAAGTTTGGAGTCAGTTTTAGTTTTAGTGTCTGTATCAGCTGCATGAGTACGGTCGTGTCGAAAGGAAGATAACTAAGCAGTTAATGAGTGTTGAATGATTGTATCGTTAAACTCAGATGTTCGAGAGACAGAGAAAGTGAAGAAAGACAGAAAGGAGCGAGTCAAGGTTACGAGAAGAAACAGTTGAGAAAGATTGTAGTCTGTGTTACAGTCAGTAAAAGAGAACTGCATTGTTGGGCATTCGTTAGAAGAAAATAAATTCAGAAAAAAGTAATTGGACTGGATTTTGTCATTTTGTAACAATATATGAACGATAGAGGCAGAGAAAGTCATGTAAATTTAACACATCAGATTGTGTAGTATCAAAACTGTAGATACCAACTATATCTCAGTTTGTCAATAAGTATTTTCGTAGGTAGTTTAGCCTTAGTGACAATAAAAAAAAAAAAAAAAAAAAAAAAACGAAGGGGGGGTTGAAATTTAGTTCACGTCCTTTAACCTAAAAGGTCATATCGAATAATGATGCTCAAACGAGTCTTCATAGCTTAGTTATGTAACATTCATCTCAGGATAAAGAAATAAATCAGATAAGACATCTTTTAAGGACGCCTTTGAAATAAAAAGGTGCGTATGCTAACGCAGCGTTGTATATGTATTTAAAGAAACTTGAACCAGACTATTAGTCTTCTTCGTATCGCTAATGGCTGTAGAACTTGCAACCAAGAAATCAGGGAACTTGGTAGAACAGGTTCAGTTATAAATACTGCTTTGGAATGGCATGTTTGTATTGCTTGGTACTATCTGTAGATGACCAGTGAAAGTTACACTGATCTTATTTCTTTTTTTCAGGTAAGTACTCGAGATACAAGTTATCTGGTGGAACAAGTTTACAGCAGCTAGTAAGTGATTTAATGTGTTCTTATATGCATATGTAACTTGATATCACACACACACACACACACACACACACACACACACACACACACACACACACACACACACACACACACACACACACACACACACACACAATTGGTTATTTAGCACAACAGCATTACAACTGCTACCTTAGCAGAATTAAAATTCAAAATGTAGTTCTGCTTGTATTTTTCTTTTCCTTAGCTGAACCTTGCTCCTTTCATTCCTTGCGGATTATGGCTCGATTTGCGAATATTAATTTATTGTTAGTTTAATATGGCGCCTAAAATGTCTATTATGATTATATTGGATTCAGTTTCTGTGTTGAACTTGCCTCGGCTATGTTAATACTCAACATTTGAACATGTATTTCTAGTCTAGTACTGACGAAATAAATACAAATAAATGTTCTTGTAACTCATATTATCGTGACAAAGACGACAAAATCCGTTATCACTTTATTATCAGTTTTACCAAAAGTGCAGATTTCTTCTCGTTGTTAACACAGTCTACAGTCCTTCGGACTATCACAGCTCACATTTTTGTACTTTCATAACCTTGCTCAATCCGCTTAGTGTCTTTCTTCCCTTCCTCTGTCTCTCATGCAATAATTTCGACGATATACTCGTGACACTCATTGAATTTTCTTCCAACAACACACGCACAGCTGTCTTGCACTCATTGACACACTGACTGACTTATGTCTGCAACTCTAACTCTCCAGCTCACTCACTCCTGTCCTTCTCAGGCCTCTTTATATGACGGGGATGACGTCACACACACACCTTTCTCGAGTTCCACACACACGCGCACCGCAAATGACGCAACTATGTCTCGCGAACTTTCCCGAAACCCCTTTTGTTTCTGCTGCGTCGATTGTTGACCTACACACAGTAGTCGCGCGAGGCAGCCCTGCCCTGAACGTCTTTACCCACTTGCCGGTGCTGCATGTGGTGGGAGTGGCTTGGCCCCGTCCGTCCATTGCTATACGCCGAGCCGGAGGTCGCATATTAACGCGAAAAACTGTTCGTTGCCTTTTTGCACCACTGGTTTGTTGTTACACTGGTTCCACCATAAGCTATGCACTGCATATAGGCGGTTCGTTAAGGCTGCTGTTTTGGTTGATTTTCAAATGTATGTGCACTTCCCTATATTTCTTGAGCTAAATATTAGCCTATCTGCTAATATGGCATTACACCCCGACCGCTCGCACTGAAGTCAAAGCTGAAAGTAACTGTGTTTCAGGCCTTGCGGCTTTTCATTCCTAACATACACAAAAATGTAAACATATGAAATGCTTGTGCTTGTTTGGCTCTCGTCTCTTAACCTTGAAATTTCAAAGATTTCAGTAAACTCCTAATTCATCCTTTCAAATGTCACATAGTAGAACCACTGGTTGGACAAGTGTATGTGCTCTCCCTTGTATCCCAGAGTGATTTGCACCCCATTAACTTCTGCATACCTTGCTACCCTCAGTTTGACTTTTTCACCCTATTGTCGCCTGACAAGGACCCTAAATCCAGACTCCCGGCATGCTAGCGGACAGCCTTAGCGAAACCCTGCTATAAAATATACATGTACAAATATTACCATTATCATAGCATGGCGATTGGTATCAATATATATTACATCTAGATAAACCATAGTTTAAGAACATAATATTACGATGCCGGACCACGGCAGCGGCAACAGCAAAGTTCGGGGCTTGCCCGCCTCATACACTGTAGGAGCGTGTACAAAGGCGCTCAAGGTTAAGCTATCCCACACCATCACACGGGCAAACACATGACAACAAGCTGAGCGGCAACGCTAAGGGATTTTCCGGATTATTCGAGAAGTGTCCGGCAGCTGGCGTTGGAGAAAGGTCCGGGTTACGTCATCCTCGCAACGAGCAGAGCAGTGAGTGCAGACAGGGGTCCGTGAGCTTTTAGTGTGTGTGTGTGTGTGTGTGTGTGTGTGTGTGTGTGTGTGTGTGTGTGTGTGCGTGCGTGTGTGTGTGTGTGTGTGTGTGTGTGTAGCCGCATCTAAAGGAAGATAGCGAAGCAGTTAATTAGTGTAGAGCAGCGCCTGCCCATGATGTATTTTCCTGACGCCCTTCATAAGCAAATTTTTACTCCGAAGATTCTTAATATTAATTCAAATTTCAAGATAGAACTATTTCTTTTCGAATATCTTCCCAGTCACTTCCATGAAGTGTGCTTTTGTATACCTAAAGCGGTATTCGTTAATTTCCTAAACACCGCTTGCCCTTTTTCCCCCAAAAAGAAGGATACTTGCCCTAGCAGTGGCTGTGATGGCGCCCGCGCCTCCTTAAACATAAGTTAAATGTGCCCGAGCACATAAGAAAATTATACAGCACTGGTGTAGAGTGGTTGTATCGTCAGTCAACACTGGTGTCAGGAATAGGAATCGTGGAATTGGCAATTGTTACGTACTTTATATTATGTGATTTTAGACTGAGGCAGTTATTTATGTTTTAATAGAGGGCTTGACTTAATGAAAGTGTTTATATTGTGTACAGCATCAGATATATCGTCACAAGTGATGTAAGAGAATCGAAAAATATTTTTTCATTCAAAAAGAAGAGTTTCGGCTTTCCCATCTAAACAAAGCGTAGCAAATGACAGTGAGTAAGTTGAGAAACAATTTCAACACCTAAAACATTATAATAAAGTATTTAAGAGCAGTGTTGATATACACTCCAGTAGAAAAGTGTGAGATGTTCTTGTTTTATGGCATAGGTTAGTTAATGGAGTTAATTTGAGTGTAGATGGTTTTGCAAGATCTTTAATTGAACTTTTGTGCGCAAAATCGACTGTCAGATGAAGCTTTTTGCAAAAGTTAGCGAAAAAGCTAGGCGTGGTTCTTTTGCCCCAACCATTAGTCTACTATAGTTGCCGTCACGAATGAAGGCGGTTGCGCAGAAGATAAATATTCACAGTGCTTTCAAGCCAATCAGGCATAGTCTGTTTCAGAGTGCGTGAGAGTACTTGCCTACAGTTTAACACTGAAATTAAATAATTGCGAGCAATAATCCCTCTCCATTGTGTGATAGTAAGTTCGTTAGGAGTTCAGGCGATGGTAGAACAAAAATAAGTAAATAGATAAAGAATGTTTCGTTATTCGCGGTCAAGCCAGAGAAATGGTATATAACGTGTACAAATACTTCTTGAAAAATCTGATATGTTGCACTAACATGACTTTCTCTACTCTTGTACTAACCATTCTCACAAACTCTTATACTTATATCTTCGTGTTGAGATAAGCATTTGTACAAATTATCTCATTGCTTATCTCCTTGTAGGTGAAAGGGGAATGTAGATTACAGTAGGCTGTGAGCGATAGTCAAATATTTTAAAGCTTTGAGATCCCGTTGTCTTTGCTCGCTTAACTTATAAGAAAATTAACAACGATGTTCCATTTCACGAAAGTTTTAAGTTTTCCGAAACTGACACAAATAACAAGGAGTACCTCCGAAATGGTTCACTCTACAAAAAATTTATTGAGACATAAATTGTGTGTTTTAGCGAGACCTACATTTTTGTATAGTAAGATCTGGTCTATGTCTTACGGTTTACGAGTTATTCAAAAGTCATCCAGAGTAAACAGGACCACATAGGCTATAGCCAGAAAATTCAAAATATACATTTCTTTTGTCATACAAATACCATAAACATAGGACATTTTAATCAAAATCGTTAGAGCCATTTTCAAGAAAGTCAAAATTTTCCACGTAAAGGGTAGTTTAGGGTGAGGCTATTTTCTTCAAAATCTTCGTGTCACATCCTTAAAAGACATTAAACTTAAATACCAACTTTGGTTTTTAGCCGACTTTTCGTTTTAGTTACGCTGTCCACAGATTGACACACACACACACACACACACACACACACACACACACACACACACACACACACACACACACACACACACACACACGGACTTTTTTCTAAAAATGCCTTTTTTTGGATTCAGGGGGTCTCAAAACATTTTTCCGGTCTTAATCTCGACATCGAATTTTTGGGTGGAATACAATACTTCCCCTACTTACCATTGGAAAAAGTAAAAATATGAGAAACGCAGCACTTCCCCTATTACCCCTACCTGCGCGTTATATGTCATTTACCGCCATCGTTCCTGACGGCTATTCTAATGTCAATAGATGTCAAACTGTACTTTTCAAGGTAAGGTAGGTTCATAGATTCCGCACTTCTCAGCATGTACTATAGCTGGTTGATGTTCGTTGTGCTCCATTCTCACTGTTGGATCGATTATATATCCGGATGATGAGCCTGATGGAATGACGAGGATATTCCGATGAGTTCAGCCACCTTGAGAAAGTCCACGGACCTCTTCAAAGATACTGTGGCCTTTCGCTTTTATAACTTCTGCGTTAGAGGATCTTATTTTGGGTTCCGCAATCTCGCCGAAAGGACAGGCGCCCAAGATGTGATCAAGGTTTCTATCTCACTTTCACAACGGCGACGACGGTTACCATCTTGAGACCTTCCTGATATGGGACGCAATGACAGACATCGGCAGTTATTTTTAATGCTTTTTCCATTTACTGCTGGTGAGCTGGTCACAATGCCGAATCCATTCATTAGCCGAAGTAATTGCTTAGAGAGTTACAACCCCTTTAGCTTTTTATGAAACAATTCACGAAGATTAAAATCCATGCTCTCTCAGCACTTGATCTCTGCCCGTGGCTCGTGAACAAATATTGACCATGTTGTGTGATCTTTGTAAATTGAGATAAACTGGCAATAAATATGCACAGAAGTCAACAGCTTATTTTCAAAGTGTATTACATACAAAACTATTGCTTTTTTAAATATTTTATAGCAAAAATGACGTATGTGTTCCGCTATGCGGCAAACTTCTTAATAGGTCATGTGACTACTTCTAATCATGAAGAACGTGGTAAGTCTAATAAAATATTGTCAAAAAACGTGAACAACGCGATCAATATAAGGTAACGCCCGATAGGTATGCAACACACCTATCGTACAAGTAACGCGGGTAGGTTCTTTACTGACCAATTCTAGCAGAAAAACTACCGTAGTCTACACTCACTTATCATGATAGTCTACTTTACAACTCTATTTCCTACTCTCCATAAATTCCGGGAGTATGAATGTGAATGGGTTTTGCTAATGAAAATTAGTAAAAACCTGTAAGTTATTTCTATATCAAGTTAAAGGTCCGATATGACCGCAGAAGTTAAAGGGAGCTATACAGATAAACTAAAGAATCCAAGATTAAAGAAGGACAAATATATTCCTCCAAAAGAGTTCTCCGGAAAATGTGTATGTGCAAAATGATGTATTTCGAAAAGTATGAACACTACAAAATGTTTCTATACAAATTGTGTATTTTAATAAGCTATACATTTTTCTTTTAGAGCGGTTAGCAAATTCTGCTAATACATGCTAATCTTGCGTCATTGGCGTTAAACGAAAAGAACCGCAAGAGATAAAAAACTATGACGTCAAGGATGATACTTTTATTACCCATGTTGTCACTTCGTTGCGTGGTTTATGTACAAAGCCGCAAAAGAAAATTAGAGTTGTAAGTTATCATTATCATTTGGATACTGCTGTGATTGTGTTATGATCACCTCTTTGATGTTCACGACTATAGCTCACAAATTATGCGCTTTAATGAAAATGCAGTGTAAGTCCCTGTGACGTTGTTGCCTAACGTGCAAGGGAAACACATTTCGGTTCAGTATTGCCAACCACAAACGTTGAATCCAGCTACAAGTCGAACAAAATCCATCTACATTCCGCTATGGCATCGAGAATACTTTGAGATAAACCTTCGATAGTTTTACATTTTTACTTTCTCTACTGGTATTGTATTCCACCCAAAAATTCGATGTCGAGATTTCACCGGAAATATATGTTTTGTGGCCCCCTGAATAAAAAGAAAAGCATTTTTAGAAAAAGATTCGTGTGTCTGTCTGAAAACAGCATAACTCAAAAACAAAAAGTTGGTTCAAAACCAAAATTGGTATTTAATTTCATTGTCTTTCAAAGATGCGACATGAAGATTTTGAAGAAAATAGCCCCACCCTAAACTACGTTTTACATGGACAATTTTTCGAATATTTTTATTTTCTTGAAAATGACTGGGATATGTTTATGACAAATGAAATGTATATTTTGAATTTTCTGGCTATAGCCCATGAAGTCCTATTTACTCTAGATGACTTTTGCATAACTGGTAAACCGTAAGAGAGATCAAATCTTACTGCATAAAAAAACGTAGATCTTGCTAAAACACACAATTTATGTCCAAATAAACTTCTTGGAGAGTGAACCATTTCGGAGATATTCCTTGTTATTTCTGTGAGTTTTGGAGGACTTATACTTCTGTCAAATGAAAGATCGTTATAAATTTTTTATTCGTATGTTAACCGTGCAAAGAGAACGGAATTTGAAAGATTTGACTATTGCTCAAAGCCTACTGCATTCGCATATTCTCTTTGTGCTTACAAGAAGATAATTTCTGCAAACGTTTATCTCAACTAACATGAAGATAGGCATAGCAATAAGAGTTTGTAAGAATGGTTAGAATAGTTAGTGTAACACATCAGATTTTTTTTTATTTTACAAATACTCATAAATCTATGTTTTTAAATTAAAATTGACAAAAGTCGCTGCAGATTCCCATCTTTTCGATTTTCGCCGCAGAGTCTCTCGACGGCTTACCTTTAGAAAAGCGTGTATGGAAATCTTTCTCGTGCTGAGAGATCTGATACGGCGTGCACTCACCTATTATCGCTCTACTCTTAGAAACCAACTTGTTATAAACACATGACATTAATTAGCATGCAATACGTGGGAAATCAAGGGACTCGTGTATTTCCTTAAATATGCGCGATTATTTACAGCATTTAAAGAAGCATGTTAATTAAAGATAAGGAACCTCTAATTAATACAAGCTAGAAAATGAAATGAAAATAAAACAAAAGCCCATTAGTACATTTAGTTATGCTTGCTGCTGTTTACCTCTCTTCGTGACAAACACTCGGTAAGGCGCTTCTTCGAGTGCTGTTTAGCTTGAAAAATGACAATAAAGTGATTCCACACTGAGCCAAATGTTGGGGCTATTGTGTGTCAGGCCCCGGGAGGAAGGGATGTAATGAATGCGTTCTAAGGGTGTGTTGGAACCTGAGTGAGTACCGCGAGCCACCATGAGGTTCCTAACAACGTGTGCTGGAGTTTCTTCGTCTCAACACCAGGTTTGCCAAGCAGCCACCAGCTCCATGGTTTTTGACAGCGGTCCACCGCAGTAAGCCAGGCGACGACAACGCCACCCATCCAAAGAGAACAGCAGAGAACTTCGCAAAGGCTCCACACAGCAGTGCCAACTCGCCCATCGCCAACACATCCGACCCCGCAAAACCGTATTGAAATTAAAATGAAACGAAATTGAGGGACAAATTCGGGGGATGCAGCATTTGCCTAGTTATCCGAGAAAACCCCAGAAAAAACAGGTCAGGAAGGTGGGTCATGGAAAACGAACCCACGACCTCCCGAATGCGAACCTCACAGGTTACCACGGCGCCGTCTGGCTCTATAAGGTGAAATAGTGAAGCGATCGAAAGCTACACCCTTAGAACCGGTGAGAAGGAATTGTGTTGAATGCTTTTAAGAAACTAATACAGGAGAAGGCATGTGTCATGAATAACATTGTTAAACTAACGGCGACCTATACCAATGTTCCCAAATGTAGCGTTTCATGTGCACGCAAAGAACAAAGGAAATAGGAACATTAGAAACTGTAAAGCAAGAAAAGAAGCAGACCTAAGGCAGAAGCAGATATAGCGCGTGACTGTGCTAGTCGTACGAAAGTGATAAGTTTTTATATAACAACGCCAACGTAAAGCAGTGTTTGATTTTGTCTTCTTCTTCTTCTTCTTCTTCTTCTTCTTCTTCTTCTTCTTCTTATTATTATTATTATTATTATTATTATTATTATTATTATTATTATTATTATTATTATTATTATTATTATTATTATTATTATTATTATTATTATTATTATTACTCGAATGGTACAATGTTACTATTACCGCGAGACAGGAATCCACGTGGCACTTGGTGATGTTTGTTCCTCACAGCTGATACGAACACGAGGCTAATGCGGAGGGATACAAAGTGTTTTGTTTACATCAAGTCTGATTCTAAGTCTGGATCGATTATTATAGTACGTCCTTGGGGACCGATTGACGAGGTATTTGATGGAAAAAGAGCGGCACTGGGCTCGTAAATCGCGCCTAGGAGGCGGGGTAAAGCGCACACGGTCCACGTGCCGCCCCCATTCTGAGGCAGAAGATGAAACAGTTGCGTTATGTGTTCGGTTCGAAGCGTCCATCCACAGTAGACATTCAAAATAGGTTATGTTGATGCACCAAAATGAATAAGGTTAAAGGATGTTAACTCATAAAAATGCACCATCCGTCGAGACAGTTTTATTGCTATTTTTATAGATATTCCAGCGATTCCTGGCTCTTTCTATGTACGGGGAAATTTGGTATGGGGGAATTTTTTGGAAAATCTTCGTATCACATCCTCGAAAAATGCTGAACTTAAAGTGCCATGTTTGGTATGTAACCGACTTTTGTTTTCGAGTTATGCTGTTAAAATATACACGTACGCACACACAAACACACACACACACACACACACACACACACACACACACACACACACACACACACGCACAAACCCTTTTCTAAAAGGCTTTTGTTTTTTAATTCAGGGAGTGCATTTCCGCTGAAATCTGCATATCAAATTTTTGGGTGGAATACAATACTTTTCCTTCTTGCTATACGTAGCAGACAAAAGAAACAATTGGAGAACTCACAATTTAAAAGGAAGCTGTTGGTGAAAATAAAATAAAAAGAAGGTTCTGTAGTACGTTTATTACATAACTATATTTTCCTTGTCACATAACATGGTTACTGCGTTCTATCCAATTTGCACACCTAAATGTCCACTCACTGTGCCTGTTTCCTATTTTAAATGCAATAACAGCATCGTGGAACTACCAATGCATGACGCTTAAATTAAGCTAAACAGAAGCTAAATACCAGCTTTCTAGTGCAAACGGGTTTTCCTGAAATTGTGCATCGAACTCACTTATTACTTTCTCTATTATGTGTACTGTACATATTGTACATATTGTTGTATTTCACAAAAAAATTCAATGTCGAAATTTCTTTGGAAATATGTTTTGCTCCCCAAAAAACATTATTTTTAAAGGGGGTGTGTGTGTGTGTTGGTTGTGTTCGAGCAGCATAGATCAAAATAAAAAATCGGTTAAAAATTAATCTTGGTATTTAAAGTTCAATACCTTTCAAAGATGCGACGCGAAGATTTTCAAGAAAATCCCCCAACAATACAACTGTCTTTTGCATGGAACATTCTTCGAATTTTGAGATTTTTTAAAAATTGCCCTTACAATTTTGATTAAAGTGGTATTTATTAAATATATTTACATGACAAACAAAATGTATATCTTGAATGTTCTGGGTCCGGAAGGAATTTTTACATAATCTTGCATAACTCGTAAATCTAAGACCATAGGCGAAGACGTACACAAAAAATGTTGATATTTTTAAAACAATTTATTTTAAATAGCTTTTGCAGTAGCATTAGCAATTTCGGAAATATTACTTGTTAACGGTTGGAATTGTTCAATACTTTGTCGTCAGTTTGAAGTCCCTTAATATTCAGTTGTTTCTAGTGATTGCACGAAAAGAGTGCGGAATTTTAAAGCCAGCGCACAGTGTCCAGCTCTTAAATATTTGACTATCGCATATTACTGTTTTCTTTTTATGTATGTGTAATGCAGGTGTTTATGAGAAGATTTATCTCGATTTAAACGAAGAAAATGGAAACCACACTTTCGTAAAATTAATTTACACACCCAATTATAAATAATAGAGAGCTGAGTGTCATGTAAATGTAACATCAGACTTTTTCTAAATGCCTGTTGAACTGGCAACTTTTAAAATATGTTAACGTGTTCTTAATTGTCTAATAAACATAAATAATGCATCATAATAAGCAGAATATTTCAAATGTTGATATGACAGGAAAAAACAAAAGATGCAACATGTTGACCAAGCCATTTGTTTATCTCCCCAACTTCAATTTATGAATAAATTATTTTAGAGTTTGTATACCTGTTTCATTATTGTTAATTGCACAAAGTACCAGAGGCTTTAGCAAATTCCATCCATTACGATATATGAGTCTGCGCTCTGTGAATATCCAGCCTTAGCTCTCAGATGGCACTTTAGGGAACTAAATTAGTGGGAAAGCAGCGTTGTTGGCAGTACTGCAAGGGTCGGCTCGGAACGGCACGGCTGGCTGGCTGGAGACAGGCATGTGGAATGAGTGCTTGCTTGCCTGCTTGGCTTGGTTCCTCGCTCGGCAGTAGAGTGGCGGAACTCGTTCTGTGTGTGCGGGAAATTGACGCTTGCAGAGTTTCCTTCACGTTACCCTCGTGCTTGTTCCCAAGTTGTATCATCCGTCCGCAAATGAAGTGGTGATGCGAGGATGAATAAATAGTGTAACAGCCCCACCAATGTCTGTAGGTTTTTAATGTGATGTGTGATAGCTCCTGTGTCCGTTGCGTTTAATCAATTGCTGACATATTGAGGGAACCAACCGGCTACCGCAATAACCACATTGTTCTAAATGGTTGGAAGCAGGTGTGGGGGTGGTATTGATCGATGCAACTACAAAGGAGATGGAGGAATTGACCGACCATGAATGTAGTGTCCATTTGATGTGTTCTGTGTTGTGGTGAGTTTTATTTTGAAGTGCCAGCGGCCATGTCTATCAGAGTTAGTGGAGTGTATCTGGTGCCATCGCCAGGCCAACAATCCCCAGAGAAGGTTTCGGGCGTCGATAGCCCCGGTAGTGGTAATGGTAATGCTGGTGGTGGTGATGGTGCAGTGGTTGCGGTGGTAAAGCCAACAGCTGTGGCTATAGTGACCCCTCAAAGGAGCAACAGTTTGGATTATCTTAATTTCGAAGAGAAGAGACAGATAATTGCTTCGTCGCTGTCCTTGTCTGATTTCCTGCATCATGGGCCGGCAGCTGCAGCAAAGGGTGTCGCAGCCAGCAAAGTCATAGTTGGTGAGTAACATTCAAAATATGTGAGGAGTGTCGTTCGTTCCTCAACGTAAAATACTTTCCCTAAGACTTTTTTTCGCGAAAATAGTAAAAATTGTTGCTGCAGCGTTGTGTGTGTTTTGAATTATCAGCCAACTTAGTTGTAAAGGAAACATACTAAAGTTTTGGCTACAAATGACATGCACATTTCTAAAATGGATTTAGACAAGGTTCTAATACTTTCTCTAATGTTTTAGAGAAGTGACGATTACAATAAATTTCACCCAATATGAAGAACTGCCGCGTTAGATTTTTACAAAAAGTGTAAAATATACATAAATTGAATCTAAAAACTTATATTTAGGAACCAGAAGATTTCAAATTTTGGTAACACATTTACAAATGTGTACATAGATGATTTTGGAACATCTCTTTCGAAAGGCTTATGGAACTGTGATTATTATTATTTATTCCGTTTAATTTGCACAAAAAGGTTGTTTTTGTCAGCTTGACTTGTGTTTGGATAACAAGGGCATAAGCACCTATGATGTCAGGAATGTTTCTGTTAGCGTGATAGTGTAAAGTGCAAGTTCACGTATTTAAGGATGTAAGAGCATGATTTACGTTACACAGTATGTTTCAAAATATACCATGAGCAGTGTGCGTAGCCTTCGCAGAACTGCTTAGAAGCAAACGTGAGATCAATTGCCGTGCTCGTGGGAGAATGTGAAGGACAACTGGAAAATGGCCAAGGATAAATAACGTACAAGATTGTAGGCATTATGATCTTCCACCTAAATACAAGTGTCATGGCGCGAGCATTAGTACTAGAAGCAGGCCCTGGTTGCAGGTAGCTCTCCCCTGTCGCTTTTCATTTCGCCCCAAGCATCTTGAAATGTTACAAATTCAAACTTTTTTATCGTCATTAAACTAGCAACTAAATACTTCAGTGTTTTTAAGACACAGGCTGATTTGTCTTTTTTTCTTATTTTAATGCAGTCTAATCATTTGATGCTGCTATTATAACTACAAAAAAATAGAAAGACGAAATTGCGAAGAATGTCATTTTGCCAAACAAACTAGGGTTTTCAACGTAAAAAACATAAATGTTATTCATTTTTGTTTATTTTAAACAAACACCCAGCACTGTTTTGTCTGCACGCGTCCTCGGCGCTCTTCGCCGACTGCCACTGTCATAGAACACCAATACAACATTTTTAAAACTACTTTTAAAGGCTTTACCAATGTTGTTAAAAGGGATGCTGAAACTGGCCACCGTCGTTGTCCATACGTTTCTGGCATTTCTTTAGGAAACTATCCATCACTCGCCGTAGTTCACGTTGGGAAATGCTGGCAGTTTTCTGACGGATATTTTGTTTTAGCTCTTCCAGGGTGTGTGGGTTTCTCTTGCACACTTTGTGCTTTAAGTTACCCCAGATATATACTTCGGAAAATCTTTCTGCAAATCGCACTTTCACTTGGCGAGCTGACGGAGTTAACACATACGAATCATAAATAAATACACACTGTGCCGTAGAAAACAAATGCTGAGCGCATAATGCACTTTGTGACCAAGTGCAGGACAAAATAATAAAGCACTGGTAATAACTCAATCACACGTTATCACGTCAGCTTTTAGAGCAGAGAAAAAAGTCAACCGCATGACCTTATGTACAGCAGCTGCGTTATCGTGTTTCTGTGCGCAGTGGAAAAACACCGCGCAGCGGTTTGGATGTCTTTGGATCTCTCTGTAGAACAGAAACACGATGAGTTTTGAAGCTCTTCTATCTTCAAGGATTAGGCTAAAGCCTGTTGCAGTCTCACCTCTTTCGGGTCCTCCTGTAAATCGATATCCTCTTGGTCTGTAATTCAAAATTTGCTTGGGAATTCTATCGGGTTGCACTCCTTGTATGTGAAGCTTTCATTTTTCTCCGTATTGCAGTATTCTTTCCACTATCGGATTTATTCCCAATTCCCTTCTGATATCTGTATTTCTTAAGTGGTCCTGTCTTGTACACCCCTTAACCGACCTCAGAAAGTGAATTTCAGCTGCCAGTATTTTGCTGTAATCGGCATTTTTCAAATTCTATGCCTCGCTGCCATTCATTAAGACAGGGAGTGGCACGACAGAATGAAATTTTAGTTGCGTGTCTTGTATTTAATGTTCTCCGAATGTTTTGAAGGTACAAATCACAATACAGAACTAATTGGTAATGCAAAGTATGAAACCTTAATTTGTAGGACTTGACATGCATTTTTGAAAATCAAATTATTGCTCTACGTTAAAAAAAATTCTCATTTTTCACGTCCCACAATATCTGTCCTATTTTTTCGCGCCTCAAATTCTCCGGCCTCTCAAAAACTGTCGCTCTGGCCAGATGTCCAGTTAGTCCTTTTCCGGTTGTGTTGGAATGGTCGAGTAATTTTTTAGATAATTATAGTAGGTTAAATTTTAAACCTTTGTACCTTCTTTTTGGTCCCATAATTACTTAGTAAGATAAAAGCTACATACTTTTCACAACTAAATCTTAAACATACACGGCGAAATAAAATTCCGCACTTCTGGGTCACCAAGTTAACTTCTTTGGAAAAGACCTAGCGTGCGACCATCAAGAAAAACAATCTGAAACTTTTCTGGAGCTCTTCAAGTTTTCTCGGGCTTTCGACCATGTAAATAGATTAGATATACCCCTGAAGATGGGGGAGATGCACGTTCCCGAAACGTTGAAGTCTAATCTGCTCACTCTACTCTTTTCAGTTAATACAAAATCGGTTGGCAGTTTTATTTTTTTATGCATTTTCTTACATGAGGGTTATCAGAAGGTTTGGACATCCAGAAACTTCATTAAACTCTATCTTCTGTTTGCTGAAGTGTAATATCATGGTCATCTGTGCATATCTCTTGCAATAAAGTGTAACAGGACTTTGTTTTTATACTCTGCGGAATTGTTAATATTCCATGGAGTAGCAAAACAATTTTTTTTCTACTCCATGGTATGTTTAACTAAAAGTCTAGGCCTTCACAAGGATGTTCTTTTATTACTTCAATGTTCTATATTGAAGTGCAAGATCCTTGTAAGTCGTTATTAAACTTATAGTAATTTATGAAATGAAATTGGGATTCTTTATAGTCGACTTTTGAACATGAAAAGAACTATCGACATTGGCTGAACGGTTTTTGATGTTAACCCCCTCCACACACACGTATTTTTTCCCTTATAATATTAGAGCATAGCTTACAGTTGGAAGTGGTCAAAGCGATTGTCCAGATTCAAAGAAAAGTTGTTTTATTTTGTTTTTTGTATTTTTCAACGAGCGAAATCTTCATAAACACGCGTTAAGATTTATCATAATATTAGTCCGTTAGCTTAACTGAATCTTTTTGAGGGTACGATATGTTTTTATATTTTGGATCCTGATTGATTGTAACTGTTTTCACGCTTTTCGGAGATGAATAAATTCTTCATTGTAGAAGACTACAAAGTCTCTTCTCATCTGAATCTAGCAAACTTTTAAGAAATACTTGCAAATATATTTTAAGGAATCAAGGTCGCTTCATCGGCCCCAACCATTGTTAAAAAACAAGTGCCTCTACCCTTGTACAAACCATTCTTACAGATGCACATTCTTCCATCTACTTCTTGTTAATCCAGACAAACATTTGCAGACATTTCTTCATTGCATATTTCCTTGTAGGTACAAGAGGAGTAAGAAAATAAATAGGCTTCAACCGATAGTCAAATATTTTAAGAGCTGGTCGCTATGTGAGGGCTTTGAAGTTCCATTGTATCTGCAGACCAAGGGGAAACAAGAAAGAAAGAAAGAAAAGCACAAGTATTAGAAAATTCAAACCAGTAGCAACAAATAGGAGTATCTAAAAATGGTTAACTCTACAAAAAGTATTTGACATGAATCGAGTGCTTTAAAGAGATCTGCTTTTTAGTAAGATTATGTATCTCCTATGGATTACCAGTTATGCAGTCATTCAGAATGAAGAGGTTTAAGGGAATATTCTAGAACATTCAAGATATACATTTCATTTGTCATAAAAGTATCTTAAACATAGTTATGTCAAAAGTGCAATATAATATTAATAGTAACATTAACATCATAAATAAAAGCAAAATATAAATCTTGTACATCAAAGTAGGTATTCCCTTCATCCTAAATCAAAACATTTAATTGAATTTAAGCCATTAGTATTTCAATCAAAATTGAAATCATTTTTGTGAAAATTAACATTTTCGAAAAAATTTACATGTGAACGGATTTCTTGAAAATCTTCATGTTCCATCCTTGAAAGACGCTGGACTTAAATACCAAGCTTGGTATTTAATCTACTTTTCGTTTTTTAGTTCTGGTGTATACTCACGCACAAAACATATTCTAAGATGATTTTCTCTTGTTTTTTTGCGGTGCTATCTTGGTATCAAATTTATGGGAGGAATACAATATTTCCTCTACCTATTGAAAATACGTTGTAGAGAAAGTAAAATGCGAGATATATTTGGATAAGGAAATAGTTTGAGATTGCAAATATAGTTTGTGTATGAAATTGTCTGTAGACTTTATTTGCAAGTGGGATTAAAGAGAATTGTTACGAATGAGTATTACTTTTTCTTCTCCAAAGAAAGGCCCAAATGAGCTATTTGACAACGGGCCCTTAAACCCTACTCACTCATTCACTCTCCAAGGAATACGATGAGGGAGTAGACACATTATAAGAGGTGTAGAACTGTAATGTGATTGTCAACTGTTATTGAAGGAGGCGATCATTTGTTTACTTTTGATGCATCGATAGATTAGAAGCATTTAGAAAGAATGTCTATAGAATAAAGGATCATAAATTAGTCTAGGATGTCATTGACTCGCAATTGTGTGCCATTGTGCAGCATAGGGCGCAGCGGTCCACTGACCTCTGTTCAGAACCAGTTGTCAGGTCTTGTCCAGAATTGTCCCAGCTCCAGCTGATGTACCAGCAGAAGATGCTTGATGAGGTGCTTGCGGTTAGATCGCTACCTCAATATGCCGGAGTTGCTCCTCGTCCAGTGGGAAGTGCATACACAATATCGGTTTCAATCTCACTTTCGTTTCTGGTCTGGTTACGAACCGACCGGTCTGCTATGAGGCAACGTTCGATCCACGTCATCTGTTCTAACCTTCGGCACACACTCTGATCATATCCCTCACACGTATTTGGTAAAGATTCCATGCGCAACATCAGGGATGAAGTTTTGGACAAGATTGGCAAAAATACAAAAATATGGCTTTAGCGAAAAACGTACAAACATTAGTAATATTCAATAATTATGGATCAACCATAGAGAGTTGTCTTTGAAGCCTTCAAACAAGCTTTTTTCATACCAGATGAACCTATAAAGTTAATTTATATGCCTAATTTAATTGTTCAAAACGCCGGTGCTTCTCTATGTAGGTTTATCCCTAATATATTGACTATTTTCAAAGATTTTTCAATTCTATTGAACAGAACTGACTTCTATCTGTATAAACAGTATAATTTTTTTTTCCAGATTAGCAAAGCAATTTTCTCTATTATTAAATCACTTGGCCACTATAGGCATAGAGCTCCGTATTGCAGGGTTTGCCTCTGATATTATTTTTAAAAGGCCTTTATTCTGAGAACCACATTTTTATGTGACGAAAATGTTCCAATCGCATGAAATTTGTCCAAATTCAACTGAGGTTTTACATTACCATGTATCTACAAGACTTCCATGAATATAAGTTACATCCAAAGATGTTTGCTGCTTTTCACATTAAGCGAGTAAAAATAGTTTTCATTAAAAAATTGCACTTCTTCAAAAAATAGTAATGTATATTAGCTAAAAATTTATAAGACTTCTGGAATTATATCATTTTGTTCAACTCAGAAGTTGAATTAATATATCTATTAAGTATTTTGAAATGAAGTATGGTATGGTATACGCATTTTCGGCTATGTAATAGTGATACATAAATAAAGAAATGAGAGAAAATCCGGTTGTTGGATAGCTTCCTATTTTGGATTTGTCATTGAAACACAGCCTCTAATAGATTTGTAGAAAAAGACAATTTTAAATATGAATAATATAGGACAAAAAGGTATAGGTAATGTAAAAATATATAAATATTTAATGTATACAATTATTACAACAGTTGGAAATGTCAGAAGTTTGAAAATCCACTACCAGTGCCTTAATAGCATACGTGCAATTCAGTTTATTAGTGCTAAGTTAGTGCTTTCTTATCGAAACTACCCTTCACGTATTTTTGAAAATTTTGGATTTGTCAAAAATAGCTCTAAAGATTTTTATGCAAATATCTACTAAATGTTTAACACATTTACATGACAAATGAAATTTATATTTTGAATTTTTTGGGGAACTACCTCTGAAGTCCTTTTCATTTTAATGAATTTTTTGCAGCTGGTAAACCGTAACAAATGGACAAAATCTTGCTGCACAGAAAGGTAGATATTGTTGAAGTAAAGAATTTGTATCAAATGATTTATTCCAAGATATTCCTTTTTATTAGTTTGAATTTTTCGATCCTTATATTTTCTTCAATATGCCGGTTTTATTTTAATTTGTATGACAAGCAAAGAAATGTTGCTGATGATGTTATTTGGTGTTGCAAATGGTTCTTATCTGTCTTCCAAATCAGTATCAAACGTTGAAGAGAACACTCCTGTATAACAAACTCCAACGATATTTCTATATTGCTTCACAGACTTGTATACATCTACTGCATTCTCGTACACAACACAATACCCATGTTATGCAAATATGTGGTATAAAGAAGGAATTATAAGTGACACTCAAAGCTATTGACATAGATTTCCAGTACTAGCTTTAATCTGTTGCTGAATATTGCAGGAGAGCTTACTGCTGTGTGTAGTCTCCATTTTAAGCGTTTCATGTAGCAATTAAAAGTTAAAGCACTCTGGGTCTATTGGACTCGGGATGTACATAAAGGGTTAAAGCCGTACGAAGTTGTTTTTGAAGAGTTTGTTGCTTTTGTTAGCTAAGGTATCACTTGGCGCTGATTTTGGTTATTTCTTTGGGAAAAATCGCAAGAAAGCCATGCTTATTTACAATTATCGAAACACTGCTTGCCTAGGTGCTGTTGGAACCATAAGGCGAAGAGCCCGCATCCATTCAAGAGCAAAGAACCGCAAATTATTGACCGGTTATTGACAGCTAGGGGATATGCTTGAGGGATTGAATTTACAAAATGCTCATTGCTGTGGAAGGCTTTACTGTTTTCAGTTTACTAAATTTTGAACTGTGAACGTGCTTTAAACTCCGAGGCAGTTTCGCGTTTGGAAATGAATTGGAAAACCGCTAAACTGTATCGTTTCCTGAAGCGTGCAATTTAAACCAATCGCCATTCACCTTCGTATTTCTGAGTTGTGTACTAGGTAAATTGTTGGTTGTATCGTTTTCAATAGAGTTGCTGAAGGAAGTCAAGGATCCAAATACAATCGACAGAAATCAATTTGTTAGACCTGCCCAAGACATCCTGTTCAGAACGACCTCAAGCTCTGAAGACTCCGACCTTCAGTTTTTCACATTTGCATTGTCACTGTGATCTATTGTGTTACTTCCTCTTTTTTGAGACATACTGTAGTTATGTTTGAGGAGCTACATTGATGTAGCCAATCGCTACGCCTTTATAGTGTTCTTTGCTTTCTATATATTGTTGTCCCAGATGTGTTAAGTAAAATTTTGTCTCTTACGTTTATCAGTTATGCAAAAGTCATAAATAAAGAGGACTTCAGAGGCCATTCGTGCACATTCATTTGTTATGAACATATCTTAAACACATGACATTTGAATAAATATTGTTAAGCTATTTTCTAAAAAATCAAAATTGTCGAAACTTTTTGTCCATATAAAAAGTCGTTTAGAGAGGCGAGTTTCCTTGAACATCTTGTTGCATCCTTGAAAAAAGCTGAATTTAAAATACTAGGTTTGGTATTTAACGGACTTTCTGAATTTGAGCTATTCTGTCCACCGACACACAAACACACATACATGTTATTTGCCATGCAGATATTTTAAACATATGGTATTTTAATCAACATACTTCCTTATGAGGAACTAAGAAAAAATAACGAACTTTTTTTTATTTAAGCCATCTGCCTGACAGTACAGTGATCATAGAAATCCAGAGTACATACAACGAATAAAAAACAGAATAATTAAGACAACAAAGGTGTAGTTAAATATTTTTCTAAAAATATAAAGCATTTTTTGGGGAGAAGAATTTCTTGAAAATCTTAAATATTCTAGCACTGGAAGATGCTTAACTTGGGTTCAGTTTGCTACGTAACTCGCATTTTTTGGAATCATATTTTTCACGCGCACACAGTCGCGCAGGCGTTATTTGCGTTCAGGGAGCCTCAAAACGTGTATTTCCGGTTAACGTTCGAAATCGAACTTCTTGTTGGAATGCATTACTTCTACTGCAGTTAAACAAGAGGAATAAAAATGTCTTTTATTGGATTTAGGGATCTCAAAAGAGATCAGCCAGACTTGCAGAGGTTTTGGCGGACGATTGAAAGAGTTTTTAGGTTTTTAGCGCAATACAACATGAGTTTGAGAAATTGAAACTTTAGATATCTAGTTTTTATACTCTTTTGATATCTTTATCACATTGTTTAAATGTTGGCTTTTGCCACTGGGTTTTATATATTTATTTTCCCTTTTGCTAGTAATTTTATTTTTTATTGAAGTTTATATCTGGCTTTTGCCATGAATTGCTTTTAAGGGCGTAAATGACTATGTAGTTGAGTACCCTTAAACCTATTACCTCTCCTCAAAAGGTGGATTTTCGATGGCATTACGGTACCGAACGTAGTGTTTTCCAGGAATGGTAAATTGAGTCCCTTTTGAACATTACAAGGTAAATTGAGTCCATCCCAAAATTTATGGTGGGTAAATTGGGTCCCTCCTAAACTTTCAAGGTAGGTAAATTGAGTCCCTCGACTCTATCACGATAGTGCACCTGAAAGCTTTCTACAATAACGTTATTTTCACTTAATTTTATGTAACACACGAGTTCAAGAAGCAAGTCCACCGCTGAATTCCATCCTTCAGTGATTTAAACTATCAACAATAAAAAGTGTTCTATTTTTCTCACTAATCATCACTTCCATACTGACCCATTCACTATCTGTTCATAGCACTAGAAGGTATGCCTGCTTACTGTACACTGATATGTCTATTGACTTCACATTGGTGCATCATGACATATGTCCCCTGACGTCACAGCGCAGCGTTACGACCGGTATAGCCAAACATAGCGGACTCAATTTACCGCATGGATTAAAAACTTTGGGACTCAACTTACCGCTTAGAGAATCGTAAACAACTAATTATGGACTGGATTTACACAGCCCCGCGGTTTCTCCTGTCGCTACAATAAACATGAGCTTAAAATAAAAATCTTCATGTGACGAAATCTTTCAATAACAGTAGTAGTCACCGGAATTTGTACTAAAATATGGATCTACTCACTCTGAATGCGTACTTTTATTTCCCCAAAAGCTGTAATTTAATTTTCAGTATAAAGCGAGAATTTTTTGAACTGTTGTGTTGTATATTCATGGAGTTACTCTTAATGAATTTGTATTCAGAGGACTTATGGTATATCAGTACCATACACTTTTAAATAAATAAATGTTTAATGGGAAACAATTATATTAATAATACAGGCTATTAAATTGGTTTCTGATTTCCCAGCAACGCAGTGCATCGCATAATGAATTGTATGTGTGTGACTAAATAATTAGTCAGAGACCCATGCATTGAAATAGATAAAAGAAAAAAAAAAAAAAAGGCTTTCCAATCAAAAACCGATCCCATTTATCGAATGCACCATTGGGAACATTTAACAGCTGATTACGAACAGCATAAAAACGATGCAAAATACTCACTGGGATGCTTCAGTAATATCCACATAACGAAACTGCTGTTGTAATAGTGCCCTTCTTTTTTCCGTGTTTAAAAACATGAAGTGATCACTCATATAGGCAAATTAGTTCGTTTTGATCTTCTATGGAAATAATATGCCAGTGCTCCGCTATACATTGAGTAACGTTGTGTGTAGTATTCGTGTAAATAGGTTTTCCATTTCTAATTTGCATTTAAAGCTGTTTCTTTTGCACAAAGAACTAAAGGTCACTATGCGCTAGTGCTACAATAATAAACGACTGATTGCTCTGGCAGAACAAGGGAACATTCGACCCTTCTGAGGCATATCAGAGAAGGTGCCAACTGGCAGGGCTGAGGAGCTGTCCGACACCGAAAGACATTACAGTCACAAGGGCCTACCTGAAACTTGATAAATGAGGAAATGGAAATTCAAGGGAGAAGAGTAAGCAGTCGCCTTGCCAACCAGGAAAAGCCTATATGTAGCCGTCCCCAGGAATCGAACCTAGGACCTCTTGAATACGAGCCCCATGTTACTCATCTCGCACGGTAAATTCATAATTTACTCTCACGTTATGGTACATAGAGGGCGAAAGATTGTGCATTGTGCCGCAAATCTGGTGCACACAGGTCCTACTGTTGCTACTCTTGCATGTACACAGCTGCAGGCGTCTGCTGATGCGCGTGCATACACGACGGCTGCGCAGTACCAGTTACGTCATTCATTCTCCGTGTCCAGCTAACCCGTGTCGCATATGACTGCACGCGGTTCCGCACTCTACTGATATATAATCAGTAGGTATAATTATACCATGTTGAGGCGTGGCGTTTCGGTTCCCAGCTCTTGAACAGCAAATATTCACGCCATCTGGAATTTTTAGCCTATGTATAGCACACTCAGCATCATAACGCAATTGAGGAGCTAAGATAGGTAGCAAAATATAATATATCACCGGCGCTGACCACGTCATGTCCCTCTATCTGCTGGATGATCGTCCACTCTTAGAAAAAAAAATCGTATGTGTGTCTTTGACCACCATACTGTCGGTTAAATACCAAACTTGGTAAGCACATACTTTATTTCAAATAAAATTTGTTGTGGCAGTAACCGTTTCCGAGATATGTTTTGTTGTTGGCTAGAATGCTCGAATTCTTATATCTGTTTCAAGCGGTAAGCCACTATTACATTTTTTCTGTGATCGTGCAAAGAGCATGGACTTTCTAAGGCATCACCCAGATGATGAAGAGTTTTAAGGACGCTCAACTATTTGGTCATCAGCGCCCTTGTATAAAGGATCATGGCAAAAGCCAAAGATAAATTTCAATATGAAATAAAAATACTAGCAGAAATGCAAATATAGATAGATGCACCAAACAAGAGGCAAATTCTAGAATTGAAACAGTCGAAAAGGTGTTAAATTTCTATATCTAAATTTCTAAATCCTTTGGTTCATGTTTACCATTTCTAAAAACTTCAACTCTTGTAACGGCTTGTTCATCGTCCGCCAGGACCTCTGCGAGTCGGTCAGGCAGTTGCAGGGAGTCCCATTACCTAGCGAACAGCTTTTTAGAAATTCGACATGAAACGTGTAGTAGAAACTTGTCTCGATTGACAAGAAATTTAAGCCTTTTTCTGTATGGCGCTTATTGAAGTGGGTTCTTCAGCTCTAAACTGCGCTGGAACTGTAAGCTGGAAACATAATTAAAATTTGTAACTCTCATTTGTAACTATGTATTCACGTTTAGGGAAGGAAACTACAATAGTATAAAGAGGATATAGTGACGGCACGGTATTTCATAAAGTTGGTCTGTTGTAAGCCCTGAACGTCCAAAGGTATTCTCTCATTCTTTTCCAAGCATTTATCTGTTTGTATCGCATGGATCGCAGGTATTTCGACAGAACTTCTGAGCGAGCTGGTCAGTTGGAATTTTAATTAAAAATCCTGTAACCCGTATCTTGAAATGAGTTTTCCTGAAGGTCTTGGCTCTTGCCTCATATGAGGCACGTTTTTAACAATGGTTCCCGTAAAATAGAGGAAGTGAAGTGTGAAATGCATTCACGCTTTATAGCGTTCCACTATTCAGATCGTGCACAGAATATTGGTAGAAGGATATTTTACCAGATATTTACAAGTGACAAATGAAGTTACTAATTTGAGTTTAAAAATTGTTCTTGAGTCTAACAGTCTATGTCCAGTGGTTGACATATGTGTATTTAGCATGAGCTAAACATGAACTTTTTACACTTCCTGGATAAAGAATTTAATTTTAGACACAATACGAGGCGATTTCCTTATTATTAAACCAACATGTACTAGAAGTTTATGTAGACGATAACGCTGTATAAATAAATATCGTAAAAGTGCATAAATAACTGATGGCTTAGGAGCAAAATGTGCCGACAAAAATACATTGTTCGAAAAACTATAATTTTGGAAGTAAATATCAAGTTAGCGTTTTGTTTTGAGCATACGTATATAGTATATGTTAATAATAACAAAGGAAAAAATTCGGTGTTTTATATTCACATTACTTTTTGTAACCTCTCACAAAGGTCACTAGCACCCACAGTAATACATGCACAATAGAACAAATTATATTGTAGACAACATATATAGTTGCAGTACAATAGAGATCATAAAAGAACAATTTAATTTTGACAGTAGTATAATACAGTAAATGTACATTAAATAATTCTGATGGTATCAATAATTGGGTTTAAGAATATAGAAAGAAACTAAAATTAAATAGCAGATAGCAAGTGTGGTACCTCAGTAACTTAATAATTGTTCTGGATCCTTCGGCCGTTTTAAATATAGAGCACAGATCACTATTGAGATTTAAGGCCTTCTGTGAGTCACTAAGGTGGGACATTCAAGTATGAGATGTGCTGTAGATATTTCTTGAGCTCCACATTTCGGGCTGGATCTTTGTTTTCCTCATCAGATACCCATGGCTGAGATTGAAGTGACCACTGCGTAATCTGGTAATCAGAACAGATTTCCTAACAAGCTGTAACTTTGAGGGTGGCGATTTCCATTGTTCATTGCAGAGGTTCACAGAACATTTCCGAAACATCTGTTTGATATCCTATAGTGATCCATCCACATCAGCTTCAGTTTGTTGCAGCAATGTAGCAGATTTACCTGCTACATCTGCTTTTTCATTTCCAGATATACCTATATGTGACGGAATCCATACCTAAGAGATTTGAACACCAGTCTTGTAGTGATAAAAAGCATTGCTTTCTTCATCGTAATAAAGCGATATGAATAATGCACACTTTTTACTTTCTCTACTGGTAAGTAGGGGAAGTATTTTATTCCACCCAAAAATGCGATGTCGAGATTTCACCGGAAATATATGTTTTGAGAGCCCCTGAATCCACAACAAAAAAGCATTTTTAGAAAAAGGTCCGTGTGTGTCTGTCTGTGTGTCAGTCTGTGGACAGCATAACTCAAAAACGAAAAGTCGGTTAAAAACCAAAGTTGGTATTTAAGTTTAATGTCTCTCAAGGATGTGACACGAAGATTTTGAAGAAAATAGCCCCACCGTAAACTACCCTTTACATGCAAAATTTTTCGAACATTTTGTTTTTCTTGAAAATGGCACTAACGATTTTGATTAAAATGTCATATGTTTGAGATATTTTGATGACAAATGTAATTTATATCTTGAATTTTCTGGCTATAGCCCCTGTAGTCGTATTTACTCTGGACGACTTTTGCATAACTGGTAAACCGTTAGAGATAGACCAAATTATACTATACAAAAAAATGTAGATCTTACTAAAATACACAATTTATGTCTCAATAAATTTTCTTGTAGGGTGAACCATTTCGGAGATATTCCTTGTTGTGTGTGTGACTTTCGGAAAACTTAGAACTTTCGTGAAATGGATCATCGTTGTTCATTGTTTTATATGTTAAGTGTGCAAAGACAATAGAATCTCAAACATTTGACTATCGCACAAAGCCTACTGTATTCTAACATTCCCCTTGCACCTACAAGGAAATAAGCAATAAGATAATTTGTACAAATGTTTATCTCAACTAACAAGAAAGAAGATATAGGAATAAGAGTTTGTAAGAATGGTTATACAAGAGTAGAGAAAGTCATGTGAGTGCAGCACATCAGATTTTTTATACTTTCTTTAGCATCTAGGCGCTGTTTTATGTTTTCTAACACATGTCTTGTTTAGTGTGTTAGACAGGACATTTTGCTGATGACATGCAAACATTGTATCAACTAATCCGCGTGACTTAGGAGTGTAGCATGCTGCAGAATGGGTACGGCGTTTGCCAGTGATGTTTTCAGTCTTTGGTCCGCTTAACGCATGGGTCTAATTTGAAGCGTTTCGGCTCAACGTTTAGCTTTTCCATGTGGGTGACGTTTCCGGCTGTTGCCAAGGAAGTCTTTATTTGTAAAGGACGACTAGAATAATTGCACGAGTACAGGTCGCTAGGAATCTCAAAGGAATTCGCAATAAACCCTCCACTGCGTAGGTCGTAATGGAAACAGAACAAGTATATTTGCGATTCGCTGTAATAAAACGAAAGTATGTACCTTAGAGGTAGAGTTTCATATAGTACTGTAAGAAAAAGGCAAAATCCAAAATTCGGTTACTGTTCTTTCACTTTATTGTCCTCTAAATTTTACAAGTGCACAATTTTCTTCTCGTTAACACAGTCTCTAGTCCGTTCTGCTATCATAATTATTGTACTTCTAATAACCTTTCTCAGACTTTCAATGTCTTTCTCCAGTTTCTCTGTCCCTTATATCTTGACTATTACGATACAATCACTTGACGACTCATACGTACTCACTGACAGGCTGGCCGACTCACTCTCGTGACAAAAAACTAACTGTACACGACGACTTACTAACCAACTCAACTCAAACTGACTCAAAACTAAACTGCTCAATACCCGCACTGCCTGTGGTCCTATTTATACTGGAGCCCATGTCATGTGACCCTCGAGATCTTTCCATGCGCACGAGCACAATGACTCAGCGAGAGTCTCTTCTCGGTCTCTTTTGTTGTTATCGCGCCGCCACGGACACGCACACACACAACCGCTCTAGGCAGTCCGTCCCCCTCTCGTCCTTATATTGGTGTACGACCAATGTCACAATGCATATTTCATACTATCGTAAAATTTTTCGTTGCAGCTTCAAAGTATAGTATAATACTTTCGGAAATAAAAAATGTAGTTGCTCACAATTATTTTTTTCGTTCCCTACTATGTATAGTGGTCGTCTTCTTAGCGCGATGGTAACGCTGCTGCTCACTAAGTGGGAGACCCGGGTTCGATTCCCGGTACCGACGTGGGGATTTTCCCCCGCTACACTCAGCCTGCTTAGGGCCTCGAGGGGTCACTTGAGTTGCATGAATAAAAAAAATAATGGTCTGTGGTCTGGAGAAGACTGCATAACCGGCCTGGAGGGAGCGGGGAGCCTAACACGCCCTACCTCCAGTACTGCACCCCTGTCATGACGCCTGTGGTGAGAAGAGGTGGGTGGGCGCAGTGGTCGTGCGGTAGGCATTGACCCGGATCTATTGTGCCAAGGGGTTACGGTTACTACGTATGCTAAGTAGGGGAAGTATTGCATTCCACTCAAACATTCTACGTCCAGGTTTTTACTGGAAATATGTTTTGAGGGGCGGCGCCGAGGCCGAGCAGTTAGAGCTTTCGCCTATCACCAAGGCGGCCCGTTCGATCCCAGGGACCGCATGTGGTATTGGTGGTGGACAAGCGGCGTCAGGGCGGGTTTTCTTCGGGTTCTCCGGTTTCCCCCGCCACTCATCCCACCAATTGCTTCACTGTGACCTTTCCAATAATCGATATCGCCTCATAATAAGATTTCGTATTATCTTCTTCCTCTCATACCAGGCTATGAGCCGCTCTCCCCTCCTTCCTCCCCGTTCTTGGTTCTCGGCTCACAACTTCGTTGACCGCTTGCGAAAGCCGCACTCGTCTGCTATGTCCCTCTTTCCACTACTGCACTCCACTAATGACGCCCTTTGTGGGCATAGGTTGTGCACGCGTCGATCGGGCGGTAGGCCTTGACTCTCCATGGGCTGTTGTGCCTCGGAGTTTAGTTTAGGGTTTTATTGATATGCATATACGTTAATAAATACTGATTTTAAAATACGTATGTACTACTTGGTATGAATGTATTCAGTGGGAAGAGAAACCAAAGTCAAGGAATAAGGTAAATAAAACATCCGCAGTTCCAGTTTACTGGGATTTCCTCTTCTAGATATTTACGAAGTTTGTACGCTTCTGTTTAGGTACATGATCTAGCGTTTAATAAAACCATAGCATCTGCACTTAGCATTTGTGCCTAGTTTTCTACTGTTTTCTTAATCTGTTTGAACTATTCTCCTGTAAATGAATCAGTGCATTGGCATGATTTGTATGCTATTGGAACATGACAAATATCTTCAATGGAAAAAAGTTTTCATAGCTACATGACCCTTAAAACCGATTTTAAAAATATTTATCTGAGCATGGGACCATCAAAAGAAATTTGCACCTTCTACCTCACATCTGGAGAGCAACCGTTTTACAAACACACAATAGCTAAGAAGGTTTCTGTATCCTTTGGTTTTGTTTGCAGTAGGCACCAAAAACAATAGAAGGTCGCAACCTCATTTCCTCTTCTCCTGCTCAGCTTTGCGTAGATATAATAAATCACAAATTGGCAGATTGCTATTAAGTTTTAGCGATCAACATCGAGACACTCAGACGCCGGCAGGATGTTGAGGGAAAGTAAATTCATGGAGAGAAGCTGGCAGCGCTGCTTTCTTTAGAGGGTGAAAGGAAAAGAGTTTGAAGTGGGGTATTCTAAAGTTTTAACAATAGAAGAGCGGCAAGGTCAAGAGATGCAGCACGCTGATGTTCTTTTTTTTTACTTTTATCTTAATTTATATTTCGCAAACTGATTCGCTGTCACTCAGTGTCTTGATTGTGAATTTTTCTATACTAGTGTATATTCTCCATAAACGCTACCAATGTTTTTAATGAGTCTCCCATGTTTACTTTATTTCGTAAGTTTAATAGTTAGTGTGTGGAACAATTAATAGAACATTTGGAAACAAAATATGTAAAGAAACACAAAGTTTTACGAAGTTATACAGAAGTGAGACTTGGACATTAGCTAAACAGCAACAGTAAAAACAGGCTTCAGAAACAGATCAGCAGACTGTAAGTACGAATGCTATAAGGTGATAGTTCTAGGTCGAAGCGTGCCGTTAAAAAAGTACTGGACTTCAGCCGTCCACACTTTGCTGTTGGCTTTATTATTAATGGGAGTACCGTGCAGAAATCAATACATACCCTGCTCCAGGTGGTTCAATAATAGTTAAAAATATAAACCGTCTGGCATCTTGCGCAGACATCCATCCTCTCTGTAAACCTGCTGCACTGGAACTTCTGCTTGGATGCCGTAGTTCCGTTGGTAATTTATCTATGCTTTGAGTGCTAAAGCTTCATTTTATTTCAATAACGCTATTAGACTTTTCAGAGAAGTTCACGTTCTATTATTACTCATAACGGTGTTAAGTTCACAGAAATGCAGCTGTTCAAATGCTAATTGTTTATTATTTTAGTGGTAAACATTGTGTGCTGCATTTACGAACCTCAGTTTAATTGACATCAACCCAATACGTCCATTCTTTAACCCGTAGACTTCCAGAGAGAAGTTCAGCTAGTGCACATGTCGAATTTCTCCAGGCGGTTCAAAGATTGAGCCCGTCAGTATTGGGCTCAAAAATCTAAGAGCGTGCGTAAGTAATTTCCTTTGGTGCTTCTGATTTTCACTAGCAAAAGTCCTATTGATATGATTGCTGGTGCTTATAAATAATTGCTGTGAGCGACACAAAGGTATACAACTGACGGCGACGAATGGCATGAATCTAATCTCCCAAAATAAGACATAATAGAAAAGAGAAGAAAGAAAAGTATATTTTTTCAAATGAAGGGCAGTTTGTGGTCTTCAGATTAAACTGTTGGTTGGTTCAGGTTGAATAGGTTAGCTTCTTTGAGGGAAGCTCGTAATGCTTTCTTACAAGAGATAGATGTAGTCGCTGCTGAGTCAGCGTAAAATATGTGTTCGAGGGTGGTCTCTCATTTTGGCTTTTTCCCCTCGGATTTGTTCACCATGAAATATTCGTTTTATGATAAATGCAATTCCGGTTTCTTTAAAACGAATAACATATATATGTATAGGGGTGTTTGTTAGGCTTGGGAAATGGCATGAAGTTGCGCAGTGGTTTATGATCGATTTCACTTTTGTGTTTACAAGAAAATAGTCGGATAGTGCGTGATTAACTACAGTTGCCGCTCGTATTATTGGCGTCTCTTGTTTATTTCCAGTGGAAAACCGAGATGTTATCCGCACCATCAATTTACGTGACGTCACTCGCGCAGATCTTAGCAAGGTCATTCACCGCTATATATATATATATTTTTTCCCCACAAACAAAAATTGTGACATCTGCCTGACATTTCAGGTGACCATAAAGATTCAGAATACAAAGATACATTAGGTTTATACTCTTACAATAAGGAATAGCAAAGATTGAAATTTTCTTAAATATTTACAAAAGCATTTTTTAATATGAATATGTCAAATTTAAAAAAAAAAATGATTAAAATTAAGATACAAGGTATCCAAAGAAACTTGAAAAGATAATAACAAGAAGATACTGGTTAATACATGCAATATAAGTGAGTATGAACTTTAATACTCATTCAGTTACATTATTTTGTAAAGCTATTTTGGACCGAGCTTAGTAATACTTAAAGAGAGTCTTTCTTGGGACACACTGTATGTGCAACCTAAGTAATAAACAAAGATCATATTCCGTTTAATTTTTACTCGAATCATGTTTTTTCGAGTACACTTGGAAGTCTGGATACCTGGCTAGAAATTAATCTATTCTACAGATAAGCCCGCACAATCTGCATAGAGTTCGGAAGCAACTTGCAGTAATATGACAGTCTTGCAATAATATTTGCACAACCACATCGACTTAATTCAAGTTGCCTGGCGTTCCGAGAATCTTGATTCCATCTTATGCTGTCGAGATATAGTAACAGACGTAATGGTTTCCACAATGATGGAATGACTGTTTAAATATTCTGTTTATGTCCTAATGTCTAGAGATATCTAAATACTTGTGTTTAGGCACTAAAACTCGCATTGTGTATTTCAACGCTGGTTCCACGGAGGTACATCTGATCTCTCTGCGATGAAATGTGGCGAAAAGTGACTACCATAAGACCAGAATTGGCAAAGTAAGGATCGGCTTATAATTAATAGTCAATAAGTGAGTGGAAATGAGGTTTGACATTAATTAGAAATGCCAGTCATTTCCCAACCTGGTTAAGTCGCCTGACTTGATTCAGTCTTTTTTTTTTTTTTTTTCAATTGTCGGCAAAATACGTCTGTTATCAGCAATATCACGAGTGCTGATATACTATTCCTGGCTTGTCAAAGGAATTTCTGTAATTCAAGAATAATTTTCTGTCTTTCCGTCATAAAATGCCCATTTGTAGCTGGTTTATGCTAAAGAACAATTAAGGGAAGGGAAACATGAGGATTCAGCAATCACTGGGCATACAGATTTCTTGGTACATGCCCACGTATATATGTTCAAATAAATTGGGCTGGAATTTGAAATAAATTCGAGATCAAAACATTAAACATTCGCTCAGCATATCAAATATAAGGGAGCAGTGTCCATGCCACAGTTTCATGTGCGATTACCCTCCTCTGCACCTGCTGCTCCCGCAGGGATGCTTCTGTGGCTAGGGGAGGGATTATTGTCATTCCGGAATGGGTGGAACACCTTGACCGTGCTACCTGCCGAAACAGGGTGGCCAGAAAACATGTCACTAGCACAGGCAATAGGAGACAAATTCACTTCTGTATTTTCTACTGCTTGGACTTAGATTTCATTATCGTATAGGTTTCTGGGGTTGATTCTACTTCCTTTTTATGCTCTCTGCTACTTATCTTTAGTAAGCAGAGGAAGTGTTCCATTCTGCCCACGAATTCAATACCGACACTTTATACTCACACGACTTTCTCTATTCTTGTACAAATCATTCTTACAAACTCTTATTCCTCTATCTTTTTCATGATAATCAAGATAAACGTTTGTACAAATTAGCTTATTAATCTTCTTGTAGACGCAAGGGGAATATGGGAAAACAGTAGGCTTTGAGCCACAATGAATTTTTTAAAGCTGGTTGCTAAATGAAGGCTTTGAAATTGCGTTCTCTTTGGACGGTCAAGAGATAAAAAGAAAAATGAATGTCGACCATCCATTTGTGAAAAGATGGTTGCAAAACTCACACACATAACAAGGGATATCTCCGAAATCGTTCACTCTACAAAAATGCACTTAGACATAACTTGTGTATTTTAACGATATCTACATTTTTTGAACTGTAGTATTTGGTCTATCTCTTACGGTTTACCAGTTATGCAAAGGTCATCAAGAGTAAACAGGACTACATGGGATACAGCCAGAAAATTCAAAATGTACATTTCATTTGCCATAAAAATATGTTAAACATATGGTATTTGAATCAAAATCGTTTAAGCCATTTTTGAGAAAACCAATATTTTGGAAAAAATGTTCCATCTAAAGGGTAGTTTATGGTCGAGGAATTTTATTCGAAGTCTTATTGTCGTATCCTTGATAGATATTAAATAAAGACCAATTTTGACTTTTAACCGACTTTTCGTTTTTGAGTTAACGCTGTTCACACACACACACACACACACACACACACACACACACACACACACACACACACACACACACACACACACACACACACACACACACACACAGACACAATCACACAGACACACTCACACACTCACACGGACGTTTTTCTAAAACTTCTTTTTTATTGAGGAGGCCTTAAAACACATATTTCCGGTGAAATGTTGACATCGAAATTTTGGTTCAAGTACGATACTTCCTCTACTTATTACAGTAATAGAGAAGCTATAAAAGGAGCTTCAACTAACCTGCAATTTCCAAAACAAGGCTATTAAGAAATTATGCAGTTTGAATTAGAGCATAATCTTAGCATAAATATCGAAGTTCATACGTTTATTTTCTTAACGAGAACTCCTATTCCTATTATCTGTTGGAAACGTAGCAATAATTTGCATAATGGCGCTGTGAGACGCTTCAAATACTTTTTCATACTTGGAATGAAACAGGCAATTTTTAGATTGTTCCATTTATATCCCGCTTTAGCTGCAAAGGTCATATCGACAAATCGTTTAACATTGGGCTTTTGTATCCTTAGGGTTTTTAGTATATTAGTTCACATCTGCATTCACTCTCTCATTCATCTTCCAGACTCTAGGAATGATGAGGAACATTCTTGCCAGGTATCGAACCAGGGACTCCTTGCACGGCAGACAGTTGTTCTGCCGACTGAGCTACGGGGCGAGCCAGCACGTAATCGTTTTCTTTTGCTGTTACGATATTAGGTAAACAGGCATGTAGTCAGAAATACACTTATTGAAAATCGATGATTTAATGAGAAGAAATTGATTTAATGTATATTCTAATGATCTTTGGTTGAAAAACGGTGTTCTAAACGCCTATATGCCATTGATGTATAGTGGAAAGGCCATTTACATATCAGCCGTTGTTGCATATTAAAGATTTTACATGTAATTAACTGCCTACTATCAATAATGATTCATTTTGATCGTTAAATGCAAAACAAATCTACATGAGAAAGAAATATTGCATTGGAAGCCCTATCTTTCTTGCCCTGAAGGAATTATTTGCATTTATAACAGTTTAATTTAGTGCAGTGATAATTTTGCATATTCGCATGCATCATCATACACAGTAACGAAGAGAACTTGGGAGAGAAATAAAAAGAGAACTATTGTATGTGCATATTTTCCCTTTTAACAGCTTTTAGAGGGTGACCAAATCCGCGCAATAAATCATCAGTTGCTATTACCCTAATTAACAAAATTGCAATGATTCATTCCTGTCCGTACTAAATAGTTCATTATAACGAGAAAAAAGCTTGTAAAATATATGAGTGCCCAGCAGAGCCCTGAGTCCGGAAACAGTAACTCTTGACATTTTTCATGGCCTCCATGTGATCCATGCTGGTAACTAATTTTATTAACTTGTGCATGTGGTTGACTGAAAATTACCTTTTTATGGGGAGGTTATATATAGTGGTACTTACGTGCTTGTTTCTCCAGCCATAGGTTGCCTGCATAGCGTATGTAGAACAACTATTTTTGTTAAGTGTAGTAATGTGACAAAATGAGAAAATCAGTCCAATTACTTTTCTATCACTTCATTGTTCTTATATACGTTTGCACAAAAATACAGTTCCTTTTAGTGACGTTAGCACAGTCACAGTCTTTCCTGGCATTACAACTCGCAGTTGTTCTCTGTCTCTCAAGCACTAACTCCGGCGATACGATCATTCGACGCCCTTTAAAACTTCAGGAGGCGACGACACACACACAGCTGCCTCGCACTCACTGACACATTTACCGACCGTGTAACTCTCTTTTCTCGCCTCCTTATATAGTGAGGATGACGTCACCTAGATCTTTCACGAATTCTTAAAACACGCCGGTGATGAAAATCCTTCTCGAAGACCCTGGAGAAAACCCCTTTTGGCTCTGTGGCTCGATTCTTTTTAGTCATGCGAGGCAGCCTGACCTTGGCCGGTCTGGTATGTGGTGTGAAGTAGCTTAGCCTCGCCCGTCCTTTGCTTTGCGCCGCGTCCGGCCACGCAGTATAAATAAATAAGAAAACAAATGAGTTAGTTCTTAAACAGGTATGATAGTATAGGAGTTATGCAGAATGATAGAATTTTCAAACCAATATGTGATAGCTGCAGGGTAAAGGAGAGCATGAGCTTGGAATTTACAAAAATACTCAAAAATTATCTTAGGACGTTAATATGATCCGTGAATTGCAATTAAGTTTAAAGACAGTTTACAAGTATATAGAACAGAATTATCGCAGTTCCCTTTGTGGTTAGTTACTATTTTGCTCAAGTGATTCCAACCTCTTGAGAACTGTAACCTTTTTCGGTTCCGGATCAATCTTGGGTTCGGTTTAGATTGGACCTGGAGTAACTTAAACATCTCGTTTATCTGTGCTGTAGGTATAGGTAGAGGTATACAACCGAAGGCGACACCTCTTGCACTGCGAGCTACACGGATATTTTGTGGCTAACACCCCCTAGGGATGAAGTGAAGAAATCAGGTTACAGAGATGTGCGAAGGTCCCAAGAGTTCTAGGCTCCAAGTCCCGTCCCACTCTTGGAGCTGCCCAGACAGGGTGATGAACGACTCGTGGACTAGCAGCCCTCTAGTGTCCATATAAAGTACTCTTTTTTAGCAAGCATCGGTGCCACCCATACGCCACGCAACCTAGAAGGACGCTTGAAAGGTGAGAACGAAACGTAATGAAAGAGAAATTATGGTAAGCTGATCGTAGATGAGAAACCACCCCACAATTCGGCTACTCACCAGGAAAAACCGCGAAAAACCGAAGGTCAGAGTGGACAGTCTTGGTGAATTGAAGCCCGAGCCTCCAGAATGCGAGCCCCACAGCTTCATCGCACTTGGTTTACGCGTATTACGGACACCCAAGGTTATCCGCTTTAACGAATCCGGATATCCTGAAAATTCAGATGAAGTGAACATGCATACGTAAATTACTGGGAGAAACAGCTTATCAGCAGTTCCCAAGAATTCAATATGGTCGACATTACGCCAAACTTCAGTGGACATTACACCAAAAATTGGCACTGCCAACCTACATAGTAAAAGCATTATTTCTAATCTCAAATATCACAGGTTTAAAGTAACATGCTTTAAACCTAAAATAATGCTTGAAGTCCACACAAAACATGATGAACGTATTTATTTTGGGCAAATCTTTTTCTGCAATAACACTTTTGGATAAAATCGCTTCTGAACGCTAAATATCATGGTGTTTGGGATATTCCAGTAACCTGTCTCTTTTTTACACACGGCAGATGGACGTACCATGGTCTCTGAACACTATTTCTCTCATAAGTATCTGTCTTCTGCAAGTTTTTCTTTCATCATATCTGATGTTGAGTTGACATAACTCCTGAGTCCCTTTGTTCTCAAGTGCACCAACTTTCTATTCAGAGGCACACACACTTTTCTTCCTATTTGATGCCATTACACGCGTACAAACCAATGAAAACTCACTAGCGATAGCCTACAATAGCCTCTCAGTTTATAAAGGATGAACAAAGACCTCGAAGAGGTAGAATACAGTGAAAGAGGAATGCTGTTGATCGAGGGCAGAGAGCAACTTGGAGTAGGGGTAAAAAATGTCGGAACCCTGACACCTGATTATTAGTAAAGCCGTTAAAGTGTTTCTACCAACATTCTCAAAATTTTAAACTAAACATCAAATTTCTAAGAACACACGACATTAGAGAAAAACTATTCAGTTTGCAGACGAAGAATTTCGTGAAAAGGTGAAATAAATTCACATAAACGTAGTTCGGGATTGCAGAGGGCCACATAAATAAGGTTTAGATGATGTATCTTTCATGACACAACCCAAGTTCCACATTTAGTCGAAAACAACAACGTTGAAAATAGTGGTGCAGAAAATCTCGTTTATCCGGATCAGATTTGTAGACCTTTTTAAATTTTATGTTCACATTAGATAATAAATTTAATTATGAATGCAAGAACGTAACTACAAGTAGCCAAATTTTCGCCTTTTTGTTTGACTCAGGGTAGGGTTCATACATAAATTTTACAATAAATTATGGTAGTACGTACCGTATTTTACTGTAAAATGTTACCTGTTGAGTAAGAAAGATTTAGTAGTGTCACACGGTTCTGACGCGGTAGAAAGCGTTTACTTTGATCCCTGCCCATCACTGCACCTCCCTTAATCTCCAGTTTTCCTACTGATTTCAAACGACACCGTCATTAAGTTTATCGTGTGTGTTTCAACCGGATTGTTTTTGTGTGCTATCAAAGTGTTTCTGAGTGTAATTCAAACTTCATTGAAATGTCACAGGCACTTAAAACACAAGACTTTGGATCAATTCTTTGAAATTAGTATGTGATTTTATGTGTGTTTTAATGTCTTGTAAACAATACATTCTATGTACTTTACATATTTTTGTTATAGGACATGTTTTTTATTGTAATAAACGGCAAGTCTGCTTATTTAAGAATTTTGTTTTGCTTCTTATTACCATATTACCCGGATTTTCAGGATTCCTTTGTTCCCAGTTTGTCCGGATAAACCAGGTTTTACTGTAATATCGAATGCTGTGCCATCTATTAACAGATAGTGAAAGCATGTAGACTGGGCGGCACCCTAATGCGATCTTTCCGGCATGTCTAGAAGCAGATGTAGAGTTCCCTGACATTAAGGTCTCTGTGGACATGTGACGAAAACAGTATGGTGCAGGGATGAGACAACTGTCTGCCACATAGCGAGCCACGACGTATCTCTTAACTGCCTAACAGATCCGTCGAGATGTGATTACGTAGTTAAAGAGACGTAAAATAAATAGAGGGGAAAATCATGGGTTTGATATACAAGGACTCCAGAATCCACGGGGCGATAAACGACAGTGAAACCAAATTGAAGAGTATGCTAGAAACCTCTACAAAAACAAAGCAGATTCAACTGTAGGCAATTCTTAGTCATCTTCCTGGTGTAAGCTATGTACTTTCTATAAGTATACTTGATTCAGTCTTTTAAGACAGTGGGAGGGGCGGGTAGGCAGCAGGTTGCTCATACCGCAGATCATTTATGCGTGCTGGCGCACTGCAATAGCGAAATGCGCTATGGCAACATTTAGTACTTCTGTTGCACTGTTTACATGCTTATCTTTATTTGTTTATTTATGCACTAAATGCAACAGCGTATTCTCACGCTGGAACAATAAATACATTTAATATAAGAAAACTAGAGTACACGGTTATATTTACTTGGATTACATTACCTTTATTGCTTTATTAATTAATTAATTATTTATATATATATATATAACCACAGTTGGTGCCAGCCTCGGTAGTGTGATGGTTAGCGTGTCTGCCTCACGTTCAACAGGTCGCGAGTTCGAATCTCGCTTAGGGTAAGTTATCCGGGTAAGGTTTTTTTCCGAGGTTTTCCCTACCCTGAGAAGACGAATTCGGGTAACTTAAAGC
The DNA here is from genome assembly GCA_030765045.1 of Tenodera sinensis. Lineage (NCBI taxonomy): Eukaryota > Metazoa > Arthropoda > Insecta > Mantodea > Mantidae > Tenodera > Tenodera sinensis. The sequence continues at coordinate 106,870,348 of CM060968.1, read as the reverse complement.
TCCATGGACCTCGGGCTCATTTGAACATCATTTCACCCATTTCATTCATTCGTCCGCACAAGAAGAACGAAAGAAGGAAATACAGGCAGAAAAATGAAACATTTACATTGACGTAAATATGGACATTGGTATTTACTCAATCTGAGTGTCTTATAATTTCTTTTTCCTCAACCTCCGAAAACGACGAAGAAGCCATCAATGGTTTTGTTTTCGTCTCATTTCGTCTTTGTAGAGTTCTATAGTTCTGAATATCTAGTTTAATGGTTCTCACTACTGCACTTATGTGAACGCCAGTTGCAGTCACAATGAGTGAATCGGTGGGTCACATTTTGGTCCCCTCCTTTAAAGTAATTGCACATATTTTGAATAATGTGTGCTGTCTGCTTATATACTGGTTTTCCTCATCCTATTGGCTAGGAATTTGCTTTATAAGTAGCAGGTGCTTTGCCTGTTTCCCACGGCCGCCATATATTTATACAGGTATATAAATATGAGGTTTTATACGAGTTTTGTGCAATCTCTGTTGTGTGCCATTTGTTGTGTCTGAATGACAGCATAAACCTTGCAACTCTGCCTGGGTTGTTTTGGTCTCTATACGCGCGCCGGCCACGCCATGTCCCTATCTCCGCCTTCCGCTGTCTCAAAAGACTGAACAAAGTATACTTGTGTATTAGAACAGATTTAAAAGAGTAGCGCAACATGCATATACAGTGACAATAAATAAACGCCAAAGTAGAATTAATAATTACTTCGCTTGTAGTAATCATTTATATCATGGATGCTGTTTCACTAAGAAAGGAAAGACTTCACATTTTTTGTTATATTAAAGACAGTCTGCAAATGCCAATGTTATAAAAATGTTTATGAATGTGAATTAATTATTTTTTTAAAATTTAGTTTTTTAAAGCTCTTGTGATATTTAACTAGAAGGTCAAAATCAATCCCGACATCATAATAGGAATTTTACAGTGCATGGAATGGGTTAAGAGAAACTCCACAATTATGAAGAAAGTTGCATATAAATATGTACAAGACCAATGTGAACTGATGCAAGCTCGTGTTTACGATGCATAAGTTACCCTCTTGAAGCTAAAACTTACGTTCACCTTTTAGTGTAGTGATATTTTACAAACCCAATCGTTTTAATACCATAGAAGAGGATAAATGAATTGTTTCTTTTCTGTTTAAAGATTTTCTGATGTATTGCAAAAGGTCTTTTTTTTTCCCACTGGTATAATTTTTATTTCCTAAAAATAAACGAGGGCAGAGAAATACAATATGTTGCGTTTTACAATACATTGTCATTAATTTGATAACACCTTTGAATAATTTGTAGCACATTGTAATACATTTTAGAACAGCGGACTCGGGTGCCTCAATGATTTATGACGTCAAAACACCTGTGTAAGCCAAGAGCCGATAACAGCTGCCACTGAGGCAATCAATACCAAACAGGAAGATTTCGTGTTTTTCTGCTGAAATGCGTTGATGTCAAGCATCATCGTAGTGTCTTCTTTTCTTTCTTTCCTTCTGGAGTTCCCTAGACAATGTCTCCAAGAAAGTGTGTGTTAATTTTGTCCCTCAGACAGAAATAGCATTTGAGTATGAAATGTGCCATATGTTTGTGTATTCTTAATAAGAAAGTTATTTAAACTATTGTTACGCACACGCTAACAAACCTTAAGATTAATGCACTATTATTCCTTCCACTTCGTGTGCGGGTGTTTGCCAGTGGCATACATGTATTGCTACAGGCTTGCTTGTCTCTAACATCTCCCCACAAGCAAATTAATTGAGCTTGCAGGTCCGCGAGGCAATACTGAGGTGTATTAGGCTCGTGGCAATCAAACCTATGTTTCGCCTACCGCGCTCTGATAGCACATTCTTTGATTGTGTATGTTGTTCAATGCCGTTGAGATCGTAAGTGAATAAAAATAAATAAACCGCCCCGGTTTATTCATATTGACATTAAGAATGGGCACAACTGAAATATTTCTGTGAAGGGTAAATACAGGTATCATCTCTGATGTCAACTTGTCTGCGATAGTTTGTGTTTCTTCTATTATGGAGAAACCAAGGCTCAGTAGTTCTATAATTTTGATAAGAAATGATAGTGGTACTGCTTTATCTTGACCACTTACTATGTGCTTTGGTTTGCCTGTTATGGGTGGAATTTGCTTTACGCCTCATTACAGCTCGTGTAGCAGATGGTATTATAAAAAAGTAGTTCTGTCACAGGCTTTGTGGTTTAAATTTGCTGCGTATAAAATTATTTTGAGGCACCCGTTTTCTAATTGGTAAGTGTTGACTTAATACTATTAATATTTTAAAGTAGAATTTCGTTGTATTTTTATTAATTTGTGACATAAGCTCACCAGAATATCATTTAATTGCCTTAATTAAATGCCATTTTTGTGAAGAGACATTTTAGTTTGACGTATTTTATTTTGTAATATACTTCTTGCAGGAAAAGTGTCCTCTCATTCGTTTTTAATAGCTGTCCGATATCAATTATGGTAATTAAGTATCACTGAGTAACCTGAATTAATCCAAACGCAGAAGATGACAAATTATTCATGGTTTGCCCAGATCGAGCTTCGCCAGATTATGATGGAAGTGAAACCAAAACCTTTCCAAACTGAGGGAACGTGTAACTGCGCGTTAAAAAGCGGCTTTGTACCTCTCTCTGTCTCTCCCTCTCGCTCTCCCTCCCTCGCCAGTGGCTAACAGTTACATAGGAAGAACAATATATATATTTTTAGACGTGGCGAACGGCTTGAAGTTGCGCAGTGGTTTATAGTCGAGTTCATTTTTGTATTTATAAGACCATAGGGGTGTCAGAAAAGTATCTCTCCGACTTCCGTATATTGCTTGGCAAAGCGACGAGGCGTACTACCTTGGTTGTCGAGCGCTGCGATCGCTTCTTGTCTTGTTTAATAGAACAGCGAAATAATAGTAACTTGGCGTATAGTCAGTGATAAAATACAAACAGGTGATCCCTCGCACCTGCTGATATGAGATGTTGTCCTGAAGATAGTATTGCATCTGAACAGAGTGTACGTACACTGTCTCACCGTGTTTGCGCTATAAGCTCACGTAAACAACTGGGCAGCTTTACATTCTTTCCGATACGCTTCATGGCTTTGCCAAGTAGTAGTAAACATCGCGGGACAGTATGATTAAGTACAGTGTCCGCTGGCATTATCAGCAGTGTCTTGTTTATTTCAAGCAGGAGAGAGACGTTACCCCCACCATCAATTTGCATGACATCACTAGCGGAGATCCTAGCAAAGTCTAAAATTCCACTGCAAATTTCGTTTCTTTAGAGTGGTTAGGGTTATTTTCTATTTGAATGTGGATAATACTGTAACTAGTCATATAGTCATGCAATGGATTAGTGCAATGTGCATCACTTTTACTGTGCCCATGATGAATAATGGAGAATGAAGATGCCCATGGAGAACTGGAATCCAGTTTTTGTGTTCACTTTTTTAGATAAGCCGCTAGCTGTTTTTCTGAACACCTGTTCTTGTTTTCGTGTTCCAGAGTGGGCCTCTACTATTCGAGAACTAAAAAAACATCTGGAGTTTACTTTACTCAACATCGTTGGCATTAGCATACGTAATACCTACCTCATGAAGTACTTCTTTTGGTATGCGTTAAGGGATACAGATGTCAGGCATTTCTATGAATATGTATTTTCTGTTTAAATGCAGCTTAAAGCTATGAAAATATTGTGCTCGATGCACATCATCTGCTGTAAATATCCATCAACTATGAGGTCAAAGTGCCAGCTGATTTATGATAACTCTGTTTATCCCCAGTGATCATTTTTCTTATCTCTATGACCTATGAGAAGTTCACAATGCTCATTTTCAACTGAATTATTTATGTGTAGCTTTCTTCTGTGTACTGTGCCTATTGTTTGCTGGATGTAGTTTGGTATTTACTTTTTAAAAAGCCAAGTGCTAAAGCAAGGAATATTAAGGATTTGCTATTACTGAATGTTATTACCTATGTGACATTAGGTCATTGTAGTTCATAACTGTAGTTACGATACTGCTTGACTGATGGTATGCATAAGCAAATAGCAGATTCCGAGGGATCTGATCCACCCTTGAGCGTAAAGACGCATTCACAAAATTAATAATAGTAATGATTCATAATAATAGTAATAATAAGAAAATAATAATAAGAATAATAATAATAATAAGAATGATAATAATAGTAATAATAATAGTAATAATAAAAGTAATAATAAAAGTAGCAATAGTAATAACAATAATAATAATAATAATAATAATGATGATGATGATGATGATAATAATAATAATAATAGTAATAATAATAATGATAATAAATCACAAGTCCATTACTTTTTCTGTTCACTTTATTTTTCTTCTAAAACTGAATCACAGAAACAGTTTTGTTTAGTGATTAACACAACCTAGAATTCGTCGTGACCTTACAGCTCACAGTGTTCTGTCTTCTCATGACCTTGACACAAAACGCTAATGTTCATCATTCAATCGTCGAAAACTGTTTCAGGTCTCTCAACACAATTAAAAACTAACTTCTAACTCAATACTCAACTCTGAAAAACTGTTGTATCGCTGGTTCGCTCACTCGCTTGCATAGCCAAAACCAAGTGCCGACGAATTCTCTGGAAAATACACATTTTCTGAGAAACTTCTTGTAAGAAAACCATTTCTCGAACAGTCAGAATTAGTCTTTGTTCTCGTTCTATTGTTTTTCTTTTTCCTCGGCCCCGCCTAGCCTAGCAACGTCGTAGTGTAAGGTGAGGTAGCTTTACCTTAAGCGTCTCTTTGACGTGCGGTGTTGTTGTTGTTTGTTTGTTTGTTTATGTATTTATTTCGGTTTAAAGATAAATATTATTTTACTGCTCTGGCGGATACATGAGTAGCCAATCAAACCAAACCATCTCAACGTAATATTAGGGAATTTTATTTTTCACTCAAGAAGATTTCAACATCGTTTGAAGTGCAGTGGAATGTCAGTATCAGCAAAGTAGTTTCCGTAACTAACAAGGGAAATCATGTCATGATTTCTTCCTATAGGTTGCATCAGTTCTTTTAAGTTTCGACCGCTTGTTTCGGTGCTCAGACTATGGCGTCAGGGGATAGATACTGTTAGCAAATTGACTGCATACAAGTTTATTCCAACTCTTTTTTACTGCTTTCTTTTAAAAAATAGCAATGCGGAATGTGGTGACCTGAATCAATTTGATTGTTTGTTTGTTTGGATTTTACAGCGCTGAGAAATCGTTTGTCTTGTGATTCTGCTGCTGTTTTCAGATCCCTCGAAACTCCCAACAGTAAACAAACAAAACACTGCCCGAGCTCCTGGAAGTTCGACGTTTCGCCATCATTAGGGATTTCTGCTGACGCGAGCAATGGCGTACAGAGAACCCTGGAGGAAGAAGTTGATAAGGACCACCAACGGAAGTCTTCAAAGTACAGCCTGCCTCTTTCCGTTTGTTTCTCAATTTGATAGCCTACTTCAACAGACATTTTGTACATCGTCGCTGCGAGATGATGTGTTGTGGAACCCACAGTTCGAAATGCTTCTTTTAACAAGAGTAACTTGGTCAACTGGTCAGTTTTGAGCGAAATGTTCGGCATATTTCAGCGAATTTGAGCAGTTAGGTAGCACAAGGTAGCGTTGAAGATTTTTAATTCTTTACGTATGTGTTCACCTTCTATCTTTTAGTGTATATCCTGCTACATGTATTAAAAAAGGCACGTCTGCTGCTTCTGTCTTTGTTTCCATTGGTTTGGGTACTGTCCAGCACTCGGATTCATTAGTTAACACTGGAACAGCTATCACTTTCCAGAATTTTATTTTTGTCTCTTTCCTTTTTGTTTTTAATTTTCGCTTCATGGTACAGCATATGTGGTTGTATTTATTAGTTTTATTTTGTCACCAGTTTGTAAATATGAGATATTGCAGCCTAAATAATTAAAACAGCATTCTCTGATAATGTCATCTATGTAAGAATTAAATAAAGTAAGTGATGATGGACCCCCTTGTCTAATACCTTTATCTATTGTATTGTTTTTATTTATTTATTTATTTTGGTTGAAATCGATCATTATTGTATTATCCGTATATAAATTTCTAACTATAGTTATCAGATGTTTTGGTATGTCTTTATTACCTATTTTTGCCATAATATGTTCCTATGTCCATTGTCAAGTACTTTTTCAAAATCTGAAACACCATATAAGTGAGAATATTGTACTATGTTTTCCAATTATTTGATTTAGGACATATGCACGGTCTTTCTTTTCTAAATCCCATTTGTGCTTCTTATGCTATACTTTCCATTATGGTATTTAATCTGGTTTTTATGTGAATAATTTATGGAATAGTTATGAAGATGAGAAAATTGTGTGTGATTGGTTTCATGACCGTTTTTTCTATCCAGAGCAGAGTACTGGTGCCTACCTTGTTTAATTTCTCCTTTAAGGAATGCTGCTAAAATGTTTACCATGGGAGTGATAAACATTTATATCTGTTAACCTCACAAGAAGTTAACAAGCAGGGGTTTAGCACGAGTCTTTGTGTGTTCTAGCCATCTAGCGTGAGAACAAGCAAAAGTGTGTTACTAATATGACCTTGAACGTCTAGGTAGATTTTGACTAGGGATAGTTGTTACTAGGCAGCAAGGTTTGTCAATCAAATTGCATAGCAAGCTTGTATCTGGTGACAGTTACTGATCTGAGTTGGTAATTGCAATGTGCTTATTGGAATTTCCAATGAACCATGGTTACGTGAATACTGATGCAAATATCATGGTCATTTACTCCCATTGCACGCACTGCACTGCCTGAAATATGTCTTTGCTGTCAATAACTGTGTTTGATGCTAAGGCATAGGATCTGAATATTGTTGTAACAGGAATAGATGGATTGGAATACTGTTCAGCTTTAATTTACTGCTGCTACCGCTGCTACTGCTGCTGCTGCTACCACTACTATTACTACTACTGCTACTACCACCACTACTACTACTGCTACTACTACACTGCTACCGCTACCGCCCTCACTACCCCTACCAGCACCACTACCACCATCAGCACCACCACCATCACCATCACCACCACCACCACCACCGCCGCCGCCGCCGCCACCACCACCACCAGCGCGACCACCACCACCACCGCCTCCGCCACCACCAGCGCCACCACCAGGGCCGCGCCATGGCCGAATGGTTAGACCATTCGCCTCTCACTAAAGTGGCTCGGGATCGATCCCAGTTGACCGTATGTGGGATTCGTGGTGGACAAGGCGATCCGGGGTGGGAGTTCCTCCGTATTCTCTGGTTTCCCCCGCTACCTAATTCCACCGGTGCTCCATCTTCATTCCATGTACCATCAATGTTACCGCCTGCGGTGCCGCATGTGGTAAAAGCGGGCGTTTAACATTCATTTACTAATGATACAAAATTACGAGGTCCTTCCGAATGAAGAGAACTTCACGGTCTATTCCTAGAAAATCCAAGATATACATGTCTTGCAAATATGTGTAATAATCCAGAGCCTATCTTAAGAAAATGCCAATGCAAAGAGTATTTTGGATTGGAGCTGTTCACACATACATGCTTGTGGGCTCGATCTCAACACTGCATTGCCTCGCTTCTGAAGCACTTTAAACAGCTGGTTGTTCGCTTGTCGCAAAGTGTAATCGCTACTGTCTGGACCACAATTCAAACGTCTTCTAAACTTTTTCCAGTTTGGGAATATGTTTTAAGTCAAATTTTCAAAATAAGGAATCTTGAGCATTAAAAAGGTTCAAGTTATTCTCTGTTATAATTTAAAGTCTCATGCTCAGAAGGAGCCGTTTAATTATCAGTTTTCAAAATATTGCACAAAGATTGCAGGGGAGAGAGAGCAGAAGAGGCGAGGGAGTAGAGAGAGAGAGAGAGAGTGTGTGTGTGTGTGTGTGTGAGAGAGAGAGAGAGAGAGAGAGAGAGAGAGAGAGAAAGGAGAGGGATGAAGTATCAGTGGGGAAGACCGATGCTGTGGGAGGGGAACATCTCCATAATTAACGCAATTACGCGAACGGAGCTACAGATTCTGTTAGTAGGTACCGTGTATAAGCGCTCAGATGCCAGAGAACATGCACAAAATGCTAAACGCATTGCAACATGATTTCTCTTCAATACGTCAGCTAAGTTCATAATTTAATAACACAGAACTCCTGTAGCAAGGCTAATAAATCTGAATTATATACTAAAACAATATCTGCCCCAAGAATTTCCTCCACGACCGCCATAATGTGTTTTTTAGATAGTCGAATGCCATTGAGTGGTAGCAAATTATTTCATTCCAGGTTACCAACTTTGATTTCCTGGGAAATGTGAACGTAGTTATTAAAGAGGTTGTATTGTCGATGCAGTGACGGAAATATGAATGCATTAACTATGAAACTTATAGAACTGCCGAAGTTTTATAAGCAGCGGTCAGCCTGGCATTAAATTGCTGGCAAAAAGTTACGGAAACAGTATTTTCTTCCGTCCCTTGATGCCGTTAGGCCTTGCGTTCGTCTCGCACCGTCCAGACCCTCCAAGCCTTCCGGTTCTTACAGTTTCTTTATTTCTTCCAATCTCATAGTCCGTTTCCATTCCAGTCGTCTTCCTTTGGTTCTGTCCAGTCCAAGGCAAATATTACGAGTATTTCTCCGAATCGTGTGTAACTCTCATGTGCGTCATTAGCCCAGCTTGAGGTGGCTTTCCTGTTTTCCTTCTCTTCCTCAGTTCTTGAGGCGGAGTCTGGAGTCTCCCTGATTCAGTTACTTGGGCTTTCCTGCCATTCGGAAACAGTGCGGAATAACATACAGCAGGTTTCTTCAATGGACAAGATAGGAAACGTTCAAACTAATTTAGTAAATATGTCCTGTTAGCATATTTGGAAAATAAAGCTGAACAAGCTTTAACATTGTGGGTAAATTATTCTACGATTAAGCTGTGCCTCATTGTCAACGACAATAAACGTATTAGTAAGTAGTATAAACATTGGAATAGATATTCAAGCCGAATTATTCTCGTAGGCTTCTTAATCAACAATGCTCTTTTTCTAACGCATCATGTTGTCAGCAGTGATGCTAAAAAGAAACAAGTGACCATCACATTCGTGCTGAGCGTCACAGATTCGAAATAGAGGAACTGACTCATAATCTGTAATTTGTTTATAAATATTTATGTTAATGACATAATCCAAAATTGGAGACAACAAATTGATGCAGACATAAAAGTAGCCCGAAGAAAAAAATTTAAGTCTTATTGTATGTTGACGACGTAGTAATAATACAGGAAGCAGATCTATAACGTTCTGTACACCACTTTAACCAAATATGTGAAAATTATAACATAGAAATGTCAAAAGAAAAGACAAATAATGGCAAACTGGAGGAAAATACCAATGAGGTCGAAAGAAGTCGTTAATGACAAGGTGCTTGAACAGGTCTTCCCTTTCAATTATTTAGGATATGAAATTAGCAATGAAAGTGATAAAAATACCGACAAAAAACTAAAGACATTCCAAACAGTTTGTGGAACAATACACAATACCTTAAAGAATTAGTTTATGGACGTGAAAGCTGGGCACTAACACAAAGGACAATCAGAATACAAAGTTGCGAAATGAGATTTCTGAGGAAAACAAAAAGATGCACAAGAGGAGACAGAATTAGAAATAAAGAAATAATAAAGGAACTAGAAGTGGAAGCTGTAGACTCAAGAATAGGTAGATGCAGAACGAGGTGGTTTGATAATGCCGGGAGGATGGAGGATACCAGACTGCCAAAAATCGCTTTCCAATATACACCTAAAATAAAGAGACATAGGGAGGCCGAGGAGACGGAAGGAGATATTGTGAAGACGAGACAGGCAGTAGCTTAATCCATGAAGTGGAGGAGGAGGAGAAGCAGAAGCAGAAGAAGTTGACGACTGTCTCAACAATTAGTATATGCACACACGTCCAAATCAATTTTATTTTGTGAAGTATAAAGTCTGTTATTAGCTCGTACCATTATTAAACATAATTTACAATGGCGTTTGCACACTAAGCTCAAGATACATAAACTAGATGGTTGCTCCCAGGATGCTATGGTTCACATTGAGTTAGTTGATCTCGGTGATTTCTGCCGAGTACAGCCTCAGCGTTGTCATGACGACCGCATGCCGAGAGAGTGAGACAGACCTACCAACGTTGATTGCCGAAAATCAATAGTTTCCACTACATCCATTGATCAAAGGGAAAACGTGCTCGTGATTCAAGCATGTTTGTTTTACACTCATGCGTTCATTGTAGCAAGTGACATCGACCAAAAACCGATCAAATGGGAAATTATTCTATGCCTCGCCGAGGGTTTTCGTTCTGGTTATGTGGGAATTGATGATTGGCATTCCTTTGGATGGCTCATGTGCCTGGGATATATCATCATCATCATCATCATCATCATCATCATCATCATCATCATCATCATCATCATCATCCTTGGTTCTACAGCATTAGCCGAAGCAACTTACAATTTTAAAGACATTTTTAAATCTTGTGCGTTACGCGTCTTCGTTGGGATTAGCTGGCGCCAATATTTTTACATATTTTACATCGCTGAAAAACTGAAACCTTATTGGATACTGATGACATATGGCGCAAGCTGGTAGGAATTAACTTCCATAAGTAAAACAACACAAGGAATGAATTCTTAGGTAACAGAAAAGATTCTGTTCTTGATCAACTTTTAAGTACATTATAGAAAGTACAATCTATATGTAAAACCGATCCAATGTGTTCCTAACATCTGTTCATGGCACAGAAATATTTGATTATAATATTGATATTATTGCTTCTGTGAACAAGTATCTATATGCCGAGAGTGTAACGATGCAGGATGACAATCTGAAAACCTTTTAAGCTAAGTTTTCGACTGTATTATCTCATGTTTGTCGTCATTGCGATTTGGCTTATAGAGATTATGAAATCCGCATTCGTGTACATGCCTAGGGAACTCCTAATGTGTGCAACCTAATTATTTATGAGATAGTCTGTTTTTGAATTTTTTTTAGTGTTTTGAATTCCATAACGATATCCAGTTAATGATCTTGTGTCAGTCATTAAGGACAAAGTTTTCCAAATTTCATTTTTATTGCGCTTTCTCTGACCATTCTATACAGAATTGTTACATATCCCTTAGTATTAGTTTTGGTTTAAACAAATTTTATAAAAAGGTTATTAATATATTCTTTGAAAGAATATCTTTGACTTTAAAAACCCATGAGTCAAAAACAAGATGCAGTACATAAAATTTATCTAGGAAATTTTCCATTTTGTCTTTTTGGTATAAAACTGAAAATTTTGAGAGTAAAACAAGACTTCATAGTGAGGGACATTTGCATCAGCGCATGCAAATTATGCATCAACAATATCAGCTAAGACATATTTTGTGACTAGATTTTGAGTACTCGTATTTTGAGCAGACTATCAAAGTTATTTTAAAAATAATCTTTAAGTGTTTTCCACATTTATTTAATAGCTTAAACATTGACATACAAAGGAATTCTTTTCGACATGTTGATAAACCTACAGAGGAAGAAGAAAATGGTGATGTCAGAATTGAAATTACCTTTGAAGTGGCAGCACAGGGTTTAGTCGCCTGATACCAACCCTCTTACTGTGAAAGCCTTTAAAAATCTATTGAGGCTATTGAGGGTGTAAGTGCAGATATTTGTACTGGCAATCGAGGACAGGGTAACCGGACTTATAATTTTATGCATTAAAATGTTTTTAGATTGGTTAGTGTCTTTAAGTAGGCGTGCCACAGAAAACATGACGCAGAGTGGGCGTGACGAATGCTTATAGGGACTAAGTTCGAATGCTTTCTGCAAGGGCAATGCCCTCACATTATCTAGGCCGGTGAGTCCCACATGAGGTGTGAAGCAAAACGGATGGTCTATCCCACAAGAGTTGTTCATTTCGGGCGCAGTTACGACTATGCGATTGGTTTGTGGGAAAACTGTTAGACGAAGAGAAAAAAGTAACCAACACATCGAAGTAGATATATATTAAGGCATCATTTCTCAAAATATGTGCACTTGTACCCCTAATATCCTGTACTTTATATACCTTTCTGTAATGGAGACATATAGCCCGACACTTACGTTTGTGTCCTGTCGTACACATCCTGTCCTGTCGTGCATGATGGTTGTTATTTATTGCGATTGTTCTGGATCTGTATTTTTACTTTCTCTACTACGTAAAGTAGAGGAAGTATTGTATTCCACCCAAAAATTCGATGTCGCGATTCCACAGGAAATATGTTTTGAGGCCACCTGAATCCAAGAAAAGCATTTTTAGAAAAAGGTCTGTCTGTGTGTACGCGTGTGTGTCAGTCTGTGGACAGCATAACTCAAAAGCGAGAAGTCCGTTAAAAACCAAAGTTGGTATTTAAGTTTAATGTCTTTCAAGGATGCAACACGAAGATTTTGAAGAAAATTCGTCCACCCTAAACTACCCTTTACATGGAAAATTTTTTTTTAAAAATTTGATTTTCTTAAAAATGGCTTGAACGATTTTGATTAAAATGCCATATGTTTGAGGTATTTTTTTTTACGACAAATGAAATGTATATCTTGACTTTTCTAGCTATAGCTCATGAAGTCCCATTTACTCTGGATGAGTTTTGTATAACTGGTAAACTGTAAGAGAGAGACCAAATCTTACTGTACAAAAAATGTAGATCTCTTTAAAGCACACATTTATGTCAAAATAAATTTTTGTGTGGAGTGAACCAATTCGGAGATATTACTTGTTATTTGTGCAAGCTTTGAAGAACTTACACTTCTGTCAAATGGAACATCGATATTCATTTTTATATGTTAATTGTGCAAAGAAAACGGAATCTCTGCTTTAAAAGATTTTACTATTGCTCAAAGCCTACTGCATTCCCACATTCCCTTTGCACCTACAAGAAGATAAACAGATGGATAATTTGTTCAAATGTTTATCTCAACTAACACGAAGAAGATATAATAATAAGAGTTTTTAAGAATGGTTAGTACAAGAATAGAGAAAGTCATATGAGTGCAACACATCAGATTTTTGTGTTTGGAATACAACAGTTTGACTGTTTTAGTACAAAAACTGCATACCTAGTTGATACACGTGGCATCTGTACTAAAGGCGCTGAGGAAACATACTTCTTTTTTGTAGCAGGTGTACAATATTAAATTGAAGCAGCAAACGTATTTTAAGTCTTTCCTCCTAGCCTTTCGAGAGTTCTGAAGAGGAGTTATTGGATTCTCTTTGGGAATGAACTATAGGCCCTTGGGGCTGCAGTTAGAGGATCATAAAGATCCTACAATTCCGAAAAACTGGCAGAAGTGCCTCTTGTACATCCTTAAAAGTTAGTAGTGCTGCAGTGCTCTGTTAGCTAAACCCATCTACTCAAGAACCTCAAACTAAGTGCTGCAGGATTATGAGTACGCTAACGTTTGCCTTAAAATTTGGGTTCAAACGTAGCGACTTTCTGCAGAGTGAAATAAATTACTTAACAGCTCTTCCACCACATTTAAGCTCATTAATTGTAGTTATTCTTCTTTGAAAATCAGGTTTTGTCGAACGCAACAAAGACTTGATCAACATTTGCCTTATCCAGTAATTAATTTCCAGTTAAAGCAGCGAGGCTGAATGGGCTATACCGTAGTTTATTTATATAGCTTTCTTCGCTTTGCATATAATTTAGGATAGACTGCTTATAGGTTACGTATTTCAAGCAGCTGATTGTAAGTGTGCAAAATTGAAATAAATGTGTGAATTTTGTCAATGAAGTGTTGATCTAAACTTCAAAAACGTTCAAACGTGTAATCCAACAATTATAACTCTGCACTAAGTATTTGGGACTAAATGTAGTGGAGCGGGTCTTCGACCCTGAAGTTACAAGAGACCTTCGAGTTTTCTGTGGCTTGCTGTGTTTTTCTTTTTTAATTGACCTCCTCCGTAGTGTCATATCGGATGGTGAATCCATGAAATGGGTGAAATGATGCTCAAAAGAGCCCGAGGTGACATTCGCCCTCTCAGGATAAGGGAAAACTTCGGTAAAAAATTATCCGGATAACTCACCCTAAGCGAGATTTGAGCTCGCGACCTCTTGAACGTGAGGCAGACTTGCTACTGCCGTGGCAGTACAGAGGCGACCTGTGGTTCCTTTGCTTCATCCCTTCCTCCTGGGGGTGGTAACGCAATAGATACGTAGGTCAAAGTGCACGAGGTCGTTATTTGATTATTAAAGGCGATAAATTTAATTAAAGTATGTTATAATTGTGAAAATATTCGATTTTCCTTAATAAACAAGCTTTTCAAATGAAAGTAGATCAGTGAATTTATAAAGCCCGCATCTATGGATTGTAAAATAGTTCAGTTTGATATCTTATGTAGTTTCTGGCTTCAGCAGATGTAACATTTGCAGGATAGGGCTTTATTCATCCCTTAAATAAAGTATGGAAGAAGTCTGTTTAGGAAATATTTTGGCATGCATTGACCGTGACATTAATGAGAACTGCAGAGAAGCTGCTGGTCGGTGTTACAGACGGAAGACATCCAGCCAAATTCCGCCGGCGCCGGATCGAAAGTGCGTCTAGACATCGCGTCATGAACGCTGGGTATTCACTCGATTATTAAAAAAAGTTCCTCCAGCTCTTTGTTCTTTACGCGGCTGTTTTAATATCGTCTAGGGCACTTGTGTACACCAATTAACGTGAGTGCTTTGTTTTCTTACACGTGCTTGCTAAAGGTAAATAAACCCTTAGCAAGGAGTAAGGCTAATTCTGGAAACGCGTGCAGACTCCTCAAATGGACGACCGACACGTGCGTGGCCAGCACACGCACACACACATACACTCACAGGTAGCGTGAGTTTGCTATGTGGTTTGTTGTACGCTTGCCAGTTCCCTCACTTTCGTTTTTTACGTGTTAACTGCTTTAAAATCATGCACCTTCTAATCCTCCCCTCTCAAATCAGCTCGAGGAACGTTATGAAAACAAGTAATTTGAACCTTCACAGTTCAGCAGGATTATAGCTTTTCCCAGCAAACTTAATATCGTTTAATACAGTACTGGCTCGAAATGATATTGTAACAAAACGCGCAAAATGTGAAGTCCGTTTACTTTTTTTAACACTTTATCCCCTTTAAATTTTACTACAAATACACAATTTCCTTCTCCTTGCTAACACAGTTTATAGTTTCCCTCTATTATTGCAATTCACAATTGTTATTCCCATAATCTTTCAATGTCTTTCCCCAGTTTCTCTGTCTCTTATTATTTGGCTATTACGACACAATCACTCGACGACACATAAATACTCACTGAAACGCTGGCCGACACACTCTCATATCTAAAACTAACTGTACACGGTGACTAAAACTACTACTACTCTATCCTCGAACTGACTCTAAAACTGACCGACTGCTCACTGTCCTGTTTATACTGTAGCCGGTGTGACGTAATCTCCTTCGAGTTCTTTCCATGTGCACGTGTACAGTGACTCAGCAGAGAAGCTTGTACAAGCTTCTGGACACTACGGTGTTATCACGCTGTTCGATCTCACATACACGGTCGCCTCGGACCTCCTTTGTTTTGCCGCCATTTTTACGGTCACACACACACAATCGCTTGCCGTATCCAAGGTCACTCGGTCTCCTCTTGTCCGTATATAGTCGAACGACCTAATGTTATAATAGGAAATAGATACTCTTTTGTCAAAGTGTGACAGCATTATATATTTAGATCTACCACAGTGTTTGAATGGCCAGCGAGCTGACGATATTAATTTGTTCACGTTAACGATAGAGTGGTAGCGATTGTTAGAATCAAGAAAAATCATCTTAATTCGATCGGAACGAGTTAGTGACTGAAGAAAGTATTCCTTTATCAGATATTGAAATAGCAGCTTCAGCAAGTTTTTGCCAAGTAAATCGAGTGAAAAGTATGAAGTGGCATACGATGCTTTGTGAAAATCATTACCATGTTGTTTTGATGATGGATAAGTAGACATTATTGTTTATTGATAAACTATATTAAATATCTTATTTTCTTTTCTTCTTATAGCAGTAGTTCAGAGAATTTATTTTTCTGTCAAGGGTAGGAAGTAAGTTTAATTCAGCTGCTGCTAAGAATTAATCAAAATCGTATATCTTTAAGTTGTTCTCAAGCAATTCTAAACATCGGTGACACTCCGAGAAACGTCCATCGAAGAACATGTGAAAGAGCTTGGGTAGAGATTACGACAAAGTTTGCTTTCATTTCAGCAAGCACAGCCAGAAAGTTTTTGTTCTGAAAAAAGGCAGTTGTAGGAGGCATATGGAGCATGTATTTTAGAGCCATAAATCTTTTTAAGAGATGATAAAATTCCTTCCATGGCTAACGTAACTTTATGGCAGATGTAGAGTTACTTCTGCTACAGGGCTACTCCGAAAGTATATGTACATATTAAATACACAGTGTTTATGTAAAGAACGCGTATTAAAGAGTGGGACATATCAATCCATTGTAGGTTTGAGTTTTAATCCCATGTTATCACTTCAACTGACCTTGAACTTCACTTGAACTGTCGCATACTCGTATATGGGAGCTTCTGTTATTATTTACTTGTTTCATAATAAGAAAAGTTTAGAAGTCGTTGTATTACACATTTGGTTGTAAGAAAGAGGTGGGTACAGTAGATATTCAAATTTTGAGACAAACATTACAAACTGCCAGAATGGCATTAAATTCTCAAACCAGTTCGTATTTCTCCTGGCAGTTTGTCACAATATCTCAATGGTTAGAGCAGCCGCCTGGTAAGCGGAAGGTCTGTGGTTCAGATCCCAGTTGTGGCATTGAATTTTTAAGTTCCAGTTCTACCTCTCAAACTTTGCCCACACACGGCTTGTGTGTTTAAAAACACCAACAGTAAGTTTGTTGGCATAAATAAATAAATAAATAATAATTTCCATCTGAAGGTTATTTAATCCTAGGATATAAAGTACTTACAATAGTAAGTCACCATTGGGGTAATTTGTCTTTGATGTGAGACTGTCTTTGTGGTTTACCAGGAGAAATACGAACTGGTTTGAGAATTTAATGCCATTCTGGCAGTTTGTCACAATAGCTCAATGATTAGAGCAGCCGCCTGGTAAGCGGAAGATCTGTGTGGTTCAAATCCCAGTTGTGGCATTGACTTTTTAAGTTCCAGTTCTAGCTCTCAAACTTTGCCCACACAGGGCTTGTGTGTTTAAAAACATCAACAGTAAGTTTGTTGGCATAAATAAATAATAGATATTCAAATGTTTAAAATGAACGCTGAGTGTGGTTTCACTCTTTCCATGACATCATGAGAGAGACAGAGAGAGAGAGAGAGAGAGAGAGAGAGAGAGAGAGAGAGAGAGAGAGAGAGAGAAATTCTGATGTTTTGGTTCACGTGCCTTTCTTGACTCGTTTTTCTACAAAATCTTCTTGCAAAATGTTACTCGTCCTTCTGCTTGTCAATCCTGATAATACCGCGCCGTGGCCGAGTGGTTAGACCATTCGCCTCTCACAAAAGCGGCCCGGGTTCGATCCTAGGTAACATGTCGCATTTGCAGTGGACAAAGCTCAGGGGCGGATTTCCTCCGGGTTCTCAGTTTCCTCCGCTATCTCATTTCGCCGGTGCTCCATCTTCATTCCATGTATCGTGTCACCGCCTGCGGTGCCGCGTGTGGTAAAAGCGAGCGTTAAACATAACAAAAAATCCTGATAAACTCTATTCATTTACACACATACATAGAAATATACCTTTTCGAAGTCGGTCACTATGTGATGGCTTTGAAATTGTGTTCTCTTTGCTTGGAAGAAAAAATCATTGCAGTGGGGAAAAGTAAAAAGTAGGAATCCGAAAATTTAAACCATTAACAAATATATCTTGGGATTGGTTAATTCAACAACAGTTTTTATTTGGCATAAATTGTGCATTTTTACAGGATATTTTTATGTACCTCGTCCTGTTTATCAAATACAATTTAACATGTTATTCTCAGAAAATTCCAGATATGCATTTTCTTTTTCATGCAGATATTTAAACATACAGTTTAATCACAATCGTTAGAGTAATTCTGGGGGGAAAAAAATAAAAGAAAGGTACATTTTTTATGTAAAGGGTAGTTTGGGGTGAGGGAATTTTCTTGAATATTTTCGTATCGGATTATTGGAAGATACTGGATTTAAATACCAGCTTTGGCTATTTATCAGAGCTTTCGCTTTTGAGCTGTGCTGTTTACACACTGACCTTTTCAGTTTCTCTGCTAGTACATAGCTGTAAGGAGAGGAAATATTGTATTCCACCCATAAATTCGATGCCGAGGTTTTAGTGGAAATACATGTGTTGACCTCCCTGAATAAAATGAAAAAGCATTTTTAGAAAAAAGTTCTATATCTGTGTGAGCATAACTCAAAAAATGAAAAGTCGCTTAAAAACGAAACATGGTATTGAAGTTAAGCTTCTTCCAGGATCTCCTCCCATCCCAATGGAACATTTTTTTATTTTCTCTAAAATGGCTGTAACAATTTTGATTGAAATACCATATGTTTTAAGATTTTTTCACGACAGTATGTTGAAAAAAGCTCTGAAGTCCTTTTCATTCTTGATGACTTTCGCATAACTGATAAACCATAAGAGACAAAATCCTACTGCAGAAAAAAGTATAGATATCGTTAAGCATGGAATTTATAGTAAATAAAAACGTTTGTGGAGTTAATATTTTATGAGATATTGCTCGTTACGGTTTGAATTTGCAAATACCTTTACTTTTCTCAAACAGGATGGCATTTTTTTTCGCTCTTGGCCACGCAAAGAGAACGGATTTTCAACGTGATCATACAGTGACTAGCTCTTAAAATAGTTGAGTAAAGCTAAAGGGCTTAAGCTTACCTTTTTATCTCATTGACATTGTTGCAAATGTTTATCTCGATTAACATGAAGTACATAAAATAGTAAGCATTTGTAAAAAGAGTTTGTATAAGAGTGAGCAGAGAAAGTCATGTGATTGCAACACATCAGATTTTTCTAGAAATGTTTCTTTACATTTAGGGGCCTTAAAACATTTCTGGCGTAATCTCGCTGTGGGATTTTTAAGTATAATGCAATACTTCCACTGATTATTAAGTCCGTGGTAGTGGAAGTAAAAATGACAGCAATGCCACAACTATTATTGTAATATATTAAAGACAGCTTGTATGGAAGGGTACTTCCCAGAAATTATGACCCAAGGCAATGGACAGTGTGGGAGATAATGTGTTCTCCAAACTGCATTTCTTATATGGAACATTTTATGTTCTGGTGTTTTGCCCTACTTTAAACGATTATCTCAGGTAAAGTTTTGTGTCAAACTGATTCGCACCATCAAAAGACATATTGGTACCATTGCCTTCAGTAAATTCTCAATCATAAAGGAAGTTTTTGAGAGAATATGAAGCTGTTGGTTTTAGCAGCGTGTGCTGAAAAAGAAAACTTACTCAACCAGTGTAATATTGCTGATCTATGTACTTTTTAACATTTTTGCTTCAACTGCATTAGAGTTTGGTAATAAAACTGACTTCGGTGCGTGACCAACACTTGGAAGTAAAACAGAAACAATGAAATTCTGCAAGATGGATAGGTATCATGTCACAGAACTTCCGGTCAGGGTTAACGATATCAGTATCTTACATGTCTACATATTAGCTAGTTTGGTACTCCGCTCGTGATTCACAACATACAAGTGGAGTAGCATATAAAAAATGAAACATATACATAAATAAACAAATACATTTTTACTTTTTCCACCACCTACATGTGTACAGTTGTAGAATCATTATAATGCACTCAAATTCCTTATCGATTTTTCACCAGAAATGCCCCACATATTTTGATTTCTAATGAACCTAAAAAGAGTATTTATTAAAGAGGCTCATGAGAGAGAGGGAGAGAGAGAGAGAGAGAGAGTGGGGGGGGGGGGGGGAGAGCTCGAAACTTGCAATATTAATTAAACAGTACTTGATTTAAAATAATTCCTAAGCGAAAATGCCCTTTAATGAAAGTTGGATAGAAGAATCATGTATTACATGATATTACATGATGTAATTGATAGGGAAATTGCTTTTACCTTATTAAGCAGCGATATTAACAGTTTATTTTTGTGTTGATCGATCAGTTTGTCATCAAAGCTATTTTTTGAAATATAACTTAAAAACGCCAACAAATATTACTGGCAAGAAGCTCAGTAAAATTAAAAATCATAAAAAATTGATGATGATGATGATGATAATAATAATAATAATAATAACACCAACAATACCACCACCACCACCACCACCAACAACAACAACAACAATAATAATAATAATAATAATAATAATAATAATAATAATAATAATAATAATAATAATAATAATAATAATAATAATAATAATAATAATAATAATAATAATAATAATAATAATAATAATAATAATAATAATAATAATAATAATAATAATAATAATAATAATAATGATAATTTCTCTAGGGTGTCTTCCCCTTATTCAGAGGTTACCCTCATCGCCCGGCCGCTGCGTCCTCCAGCCGCAGCCAAGGCCACGGAGGAGTGCAGGTTGGGGGTGGCGGGGGTCAGCGCGCCGACTCCCCTGACCGTAAGGCGACTACTTTGACCTTTTAGGGACGCTACCTTTCTATCAGGATAGCTCCTCAATTGGCCCCCCAGGGACCTAACGAGGCTGAGTGCACCCCATACCAGACCTCCCAGCGGGGGAAAAATCCCATGCCGGTACCGGGGATCGAACCCGGGTCCTCCGCGCCACAGGCAGGCGCGCTACCACTGCGCTACGGAGGCGGTAATAATAATAATAATAATAATAATAATAATAATAATAATAATAATACATTTACATAACAGTTCGATTTTTCTAAGTCCTCCAATCTTCTGAAAACAAAACTGTAGAATAGTATATAAAAACCGAATGGACATACACCATAGACTCGCAGAGGTGGTGGCGGACGTCAATCAAGCGGTGGAGAAAGTTTTCTGAATTTTTAGAAATGATAAACATGAATATAAGGATTTCGAATTTTAGATATGAACCTTTTGCACCATTTTATCACTTCACTTTTATTTTGGTATACCTACTTATCTATATTTTTGGTTTCCCTACTATTTTTGTTTTACGAGTACATTGGAATTTATCTCTGGCTTTTGCCATGATCCATTTTATAAGGACGCTGATGACCAAGTAGTTTAACGCCCTTGAACCTGCATCATCTAGAAAGGAGCCGAGATATCAGTGGAGAAAAGTGTGCTAAAAGATCTTAACCCTAAGTGTAACAGGCATGAGACTGAGCTGGTGTAATACACTTGTCTGCAAACAAATATGGTTTAATAGTCCAGTGTTTGGCTATAACCTCTATATCTTGGCTACTATTGTTTGTACATCTGAGTTTCTTGGAAACACAACAGTTGTGTTGTTCCAAATGAGATCCAGCTCCACCTTCCCAGGTCCACTAGATATCAAAACACTCTACGTCTGATTGCAGGAACACCCTGGTACGTGGGTAACAGCCCTCATGTTGATCTGTTTAGCGGGCATCCTCACTGCCGTTTACATCTACTACAGCTCATCGTGCACCTAACAGTCCAACATTAATTTTCTCATTACCTCAGACGACTGGAAAAAAAGAAAGGGGGAAAAAAGCCTATGCAATATTTTGCTCTTTAATTGTATATGACGTTTCTTGCATAAACACTTTATAACACCTGGAGTATATAAGAAGGTTGTCCAATAAGTCAGTTTCCCTATTTTTAACTGTGTCAGTGACATGTGAGGACTGGCGGATTTGACTGGTGCGTATTGACAAGATGCATTAGGGAGGGAGAACTGCCCTTGAAATGGCTTGTCACTGGAGATGAGATTGGGCACATCATTTGACTCCTGAGATAAAACGTCAGAGCGTGGTGGGGAAGAAACTTGACGAAAGTGCCTCAAAAAGGCAAAGATCACATTGGGCAGGAAAAGTTATGGCAACCATCTTTTGGGACTGTTAGGGGGTTTTACTTCCTTCATGACAATGCTGGGCCTCACACAGCTCAAAAGACCCAGGCGAATCTCGGAACATGCAACCGGTAAGTGTTCTCGCATCCCACAGATTCACCAGATCTTGCCCCAAGTGATTTTCCCATGTTCTTCCAACTCGCAGGTCATCTTGAAGATCAGCACTTGAACAGCGATGATGAAATCACATCAAACGTGAACAGGTGGTTATGAGCATAGGACCCGACTTGTTAACTCTCCAATTTAAGTGCTTTTCGTAGCGCCACAATAATTTAGAAGTGCTTCTTCAGAGAGACAGCAGACAGGCTCCATTAAGTTCCTAATAAGTACTATTTCGATTCCAGAGGATAATATTGATATATTTCTTTCTGGTTATGATTTATTGGTCACAATCTCCAATTACTTTGAATACGTATAACTTATTAACTTTACGTCGTAGACCATCGGTTTCCTATCTCGAATTGATTGTCTATGAACCTCTATTACCAGAAAAATTCGTGCGGTGTTATTCATTTACAGCCTATATATATATGTCCATGTGTGATGGACATAGTGGTTCTCCGGTTTCCCCCGCCATAATTCCATCAATTGCTCCATCATCACCTTTCCTATCTTTCGCCATCATGTCATATCCACTTCCTCGCTCTCACACCAGTCTTCGCGCTAATTACCCATCCTGGTTTCTCTGCATGATCAACTCCGGTTACAAAGACCGCATATACTGGCTGGGAGAGCTCGGGGCGCAGACCACATTCCACTTTCCACCACTGGACCCCGATCATGACGCCCGTAGTGGGCAGAGGTGGGGGACCCAGCGGCCGGGTGTTAGGCCAGGGCTACACTCAAAGGGATGTAGTGGACAGACATAATAAATAAATAACTAAATAAGTAAAAATACACATACACACATTTCAAGATTTCAAAGAATTCATATCTTTGTTTTATTTTATACTGTGTATTTAGCTACGTGCATAGGGGACATATAGATATAAAATTTAAATTTCTTCAGGTATATATAATTCCAAACTTGGAATATATTTGTAGCTTCAGGTGCATTTTGAGTTAGCTCTTCATTTTTTAAAAATATTAAAGCAGTAGATTTGTAATAGATTGCTAAAGATAATTGCGCATACAGCTTTTTAAATGGATGGCGAGTTAACAGTGTGACTGAAAAGGACCTTCACTGTTCGAGGGCTTTAGAGAACAGGAACGTTATATAACACTGGATGTTCCATCTCCCACCTATACTTTATTTGTTCAACTGTTTCTTCACAGCTGCCGATGCAGGCTTGATCGAGAAAAACATTTTCAATGAACATTTTCCGCTTGTCACTTGCAGTTGTTAAAACAGAAGTGCGTTTAATTATTTTCAAAACAATTCCTTGTCAGTAGGCGTTGATTGCTTCACTTAATTGGAAAACGCGGACAACATTTGACCAACATAATAACCTCGCTTCTAATAACATCGTTTTAGTATAAAACAAAACATGGAAAAGAATCAGGAGGGAAAAAAAGGAATAAGAGCGTGAGTAAATAGGCACTTTCTGCACCCCACCCCTACATCAGAATCGTAACATAAATTATGCGCCCCAGCACTAAATACAAGTTGTTCATGTAACTTAGCTCAGTGCAACTTATAAATGTCCATAAATTTGATTTTTCTTTTCTTGTTTAAAAAGATATGGAAACCAAGAAACAAGCAGCAGTTAAAACTGAGAAGATAAGTGCCAGTGTTTATCTAAATGCAGCGTATAAGCATAAGAGTACAGCTGTTTTAATGAGATGCATATTGTGAATTCTAAACGTCGAAAGGCTTGTTTTAGGTCAGAGCAAGATGGTATGTATGGCACAAAAAAAAAAAAAAAAAAAAAAAAAAAAACTAACACAAATATATGTATAGATTCTTAATTGGAAGTTGCAGTTACAGTTTTTACAAATTCGAATAATCCACTCAGACGAATGTAATAAGTTTTTGTAATTAAATTCCCAGTGCATTAGTATTTATTCATTTATACTCTGTCTAAATCTCAACTAAAATTCCCTTAAAATACCCCTTACTTTACGTTACTTTTGTGGGTTTCTCCACTTGTCAGTAGTTACCCTGTATTTCCAATTTCCATCTTTCTTGGTCAACGCGATCCCCATATTGTAGGGTTGTCTCTGATCATCTGGTTAACCTTAATTTCCACGAAGCCCTAGGTCGTCCCCTCGTCCTTCTTCCATGCGGTGACCATTCCGGGCCATCTCTCCTTGTCGTTGGTTTACATGTACTACATACAATTGTAATATCCTGCATTCAATCCTTATTATAACTGACTCCACTGCTTTTGGAGATGGATGAAAGAAGAAAAAAGTAACTATGGCCGTTTAAATTTGCATAGGAACTCGATAAAAAGTCTTGTGTTGCACTCGCACGTCTTTTTCTACTTACTTTTCTACAACCAATGCTTACAAAAGTTCATTCTTCTATCTACTTATTGCTATGAAATGAAAGTTCAAACCTACACACATTTTGCTGTACGATACAGAGCGATGGTCAGAGTTCTAAAAAGCGGATCGCTATGTAATTGCTTTGAAGCTTAATGCTCTCTGTATGACAACGATAAAATTAAATGTTCAATCCAATAACAAAGAATAGTTTGGAAATGGTTAACGCCAGAAAATGTTTTAACATTATTTGTGTTCTTTAACGAGTCCTAATTCTGAGTCGACCACAGTAAGCAACATTGTAGTAGACACAAAATTTAATGGCTGTGCAGAACTCTTTCCTTTTGTACAAATACATTCTGTGACCGCAAATTATATTTACGTGATTTCGCAGCGTGTTTAACTATCAACACCGGGGCCCGATTGGTATTTGTGTTGATCAGCTCCTCCTGCCCTACCGCCATTACATTTTGTGTCTGCTTTAACAGAGCTAAAAGTGTTTTGAGCAGTATTTTCACACGGTTTCACGTACGCCGGCTTTTCATGGCTTGTCGGGAGTTCCCGGAATGACAGAATTCACCAAAATGTATAATGGGTAAAAGGATACAGATGATATGCTTTTGTCCAACATGCCAAGAGACATGAGCGAGGCTAAGACATTAAATGTAAAATTAAGGAAAAATCATAACGGAAATAAATGATTTATCTAAATGCGAAAGAAAATTATCAAGCTAAGATAATAAGAGTCAGAAAGATGTGGATCAGGTGTGGGAAGCAAGGCACTCAAAGTGTGAATTTACCACCCCTGTCGTCTCCAATACTGTCTTTCAACAGTCAGGTAGAGCCAACTAAACCTGACGATTCTGGCTATAGTCGCGTGGCAGTGTAAACAGAACAATGGTGGCTGCACATGCGGCATGAGAGAACGACAAAGGTTTAATTGGGACTGGGAGATTAAGTTTTTTTTGTTCATTTTCCCTTGCCATAGACGAAACCACTGATCCTAAATATCCTTTTACATATGAACTTTAGGTGACCCAAGATGAACTGCAATTGGAATTAGCCTTCAAAGCAGCACATCATTGCGCAGTTCAGGAAAACTTACTTTGGATTTGTACACAACGCTGCCGAAAACATTTCCCATTTGTTTACCTGTTAGAAGGAACATGCGTGGAGTGACTGTAGGGGTAAAGCATTTCACACTTCGGGTGCTTATCTTGCCGATCCTGATGTGCCCGATGTGCCCGCAGCAATTTAACGCTAATTCTTATTTAAATTCATACATACAATATGTTGTATTTTTATTTCTATTAGTACGCATTCGCCTGTCCATTGTTAGAGGTTGAATTAGACTTTTGCCTCTGTCGGCGTAGAGAACATGCACAAAGATCATTGCACCTAATGACCCTGGGAACGTGTCAAGATAAATGTCCCTCGGTGGACCTCGTACTGTAATTATTGGAGTTAGCCACAGAGCCAACACACAAAGGACGTCACACAAAAACCTTATTTTCCGCATAACAGGGAAAGTTGAGTGTAATTGATGAATCCTACTGTCTAATTTCTTTAAGTAGGTTGCGACTGCCAAAAGTTTGAGAAGTGGTGAAGCATTGTTCATTGGAATCGCTTTCTTTCGCCCGTATGCAAGACAAAAGAAGAGAGAAGCTCTTGTCGCTTAAAACTTTTGCAGTCGGGTAATTACCGCTGCAGAGCAGACTCGTGAATATCAAGAACCGGATGTGCCGCAGATTAAAGGAGCTGCAGTATAGATTTATTATAAGTCGTCTTTGAGGGCTTCCCTGGAGCGAAAATAGCAGAAAAAGGCACTGTATCGAGCGGAAGCCAGTTCATTGCTTCTTGTACAAGGTCATGGAATCGACGTTTGCTTATATCTGGATGCTGTTTTGTTTGCTTAAGTGAAACTGACAGCTGCACGCTTTTGTTGCCGCTTAGCTTTGTTTCTTCTGCAAAAGCTACTGTGCAATGAAGAAATAACTTTAAAAAAGGAATGCAAAACGCATTCTCTAATGAGTAAGGCAATTCCAGCCCTTTATAAATTAATTATTGTTATGAACGTTTGCACCTTTCCCTTTCTAAGATGCGTATCTGTAAGATCATTAAAGTGCTCTTTACAGGGGAGTGTGCTTAACTTTTTACTGTTCATAATGGTACAATATTCACTTAGTAATTAATATATCACATGGGGTACCATTCATCCAAATGCGATGGAAATTGGCAAATCTACATGTTTCTTCATAGAGAAGGCTTTTATGCTATCCATTCTACTATGCAACACATTATATTCACATACTTTTCTCTATTCACTTTTCTTTTACCTAACACATTCACATGTCCTTTTCTGCTTGCCCTTCAGAAATACCTAATTCATATAATTTTCTATGAGTGAAATAGAAATACGTATTATATACGCACGGTCTTCCCTACTGACTTTTCTTTTACTAAACATTTATTTCTGTACTCCCACTTCTAAATGCAATTCACATAACTTCACACACACACACACACACACACACACACACACACACACACACACACACACACACACACACACACACACACACACACATACACATACACATACACACACAAACACACACACACACACGCACCTTGTATTTAAGATATTTTCATGACAAATATAATTATCTTGAATTTTCTGGGAATATCCTCTGGAGTCCCCTTCATATTCGACTTATTGACTTTTGATAATCCTAGACAAAATCTTGCTACACCAAAAATGTGGGTCTCGTTTAGACCACAGAATGTCATTTTTTGTGAACATAACCATTTTCGAGATAACAAATGTTAAACCTAAGTTACCTTCACAAACTTCAAAATATTAAAAATGTATATATAATTCACCAGTTATTAATACTATATTCTGTTGCCCATAAAATACTCCAAAACCATTAAATCAAAAAGTTGCTCAATTTATCGTCCTGGAGTAGCATCAGCCATTACCATTATCTTGAAATTGTTCAAAAGTGAATTACATCTTGTGATGCAATTAAAATTCGTGTTAACGTATTTATAGTGTGCATTTTTGTAAATAAGAAGTCGTTATTTGTTCTTTTATCCCCTGACCATGCAAAGAGAAGGAAATGTCAAACCCATCACATAGCGATAAGCTCTTTAAAAATGTGACTATATCTTAAGCCAGCTGTATTCTACAATTCCTATTGTAGCTTGAGGAAATATATAATAAAATCACTTCCACAAATGTTTACTCCGAATAACATGTATTAGGTAGAGTAACAATCGTTTTATGGCTAGTTGTAGAAGAGTAAGTAGAGAAAGCCATGTGGCTGTACACATCAGACTTTTGTTTTTACCTCGCCAGCTTATGTTTTAGAAACAAGGAAGCAGAAGGCACATTGCATGCTAGTTGAGGTGTCAGCGGATCCCACGGCGGCCAGATTTCCGGCTCTGAACTCAGCAACACCACGAAGATGTCCAGCATCACGTTGGATGTGAGAATAATACATAATCGGCTTTGTTCCCTTGCGAAACTGGGGCAAGCGGGGTCGCTAGAATTAAAACCTGCCCGCCACGTAATGTACAACAGAAGAATATCCAAGATTACATGGGATGCATGAAGATCTTGCAGAAAGACTGATTTCGCACGTTAATCTTTGTAAAAATCGTGCTTTGTACTTTTTTCTTCCCCTCTACCTTGCGTATTATTTTTACTTTCTATACTACCTATAGTAGAGGAAGTATTGTATTCCACCCAAAAATTCGATGTCGAGATTTCAACGGAAATATGTGTTTTGAGGTCCCCTGAATCCAAGAAAAGCATTTTTAGAAAAAAGCCCCGTGTGTCGGTTAAAAACCAAAGTTGGTATTTAATATCTCACAAGGATACGACACGAAGATTCTGAAGAAAACTGCTCCCCGCTGAACTACCCTTTACATCGAAAATTTTGATTTTCTTGAAAATGGCTCTAACGATTTTGATTAAAATGTCATATGTTTGGATATTTTTATGACAAATGAAATTTATATCTTGAATTTTCTGGCCGTAGCCTATGTAGTCCTGTTTAGTCTGGATGACTTTTGCTTAACTGGTAAACCGTAAGAGATAGAGCAAATCTTACTGTACAAAAATGTACATCTTGCTAAAACACACAATTTATGTCCAACTACATTTTTTGTAGAGTGAACCATTTCGGAGATGTCCCTCGAACTTGGTGTGAGTTTCGGAGAATTTATACTTCTGTCAAATGGAACATCGTTGTTCGTTTTTTATATGTTAAGCGTGCAAAGAGAACGGAATTTAAAAGCTTTGAAAGATTTGGCTATTGCTCAAAGCCTACTGTATTCCCAAATTCCCGTTCCGCTCCTAACAACCTCGGCTACCCGTGTCGGTCTACCATGAATATCGTCAATGAAATTTCGAATCTTTAATTCCAATTTAATATTGTAAACCTGATACCGGATGGTACAAGAGGATCGACTAAGTAAAAACAAAACTTAATGCTGTAAAATAATTATAGTTTAGAGTGTTTGTGTCATTTAGACGACAGTTTTCGATTTAAGTGCTGTCTGATCACTAGAAGATGGCACAGGAGTCTGAGATTTGAGGGCGGGTTTGAACTGTTGGTCTGCTCACATAGTCGATTTGTTTACTACGGAACGTGTGTACATGACTCACCCACGATCTATGGCTGACACAACATGTAATGGCGGGTGGCTCAACACAAAATATAATCAGAGCTTGCCACGCACTTGCGCCCACAAACCTTTTTGCTCAATAGGAATAACAATAGCAATGGTCAGCTATCAACCGCCATTAACGTTTTTGTCGGCCACAGCACTTGTACCTACGTACTGCTGCGATATGTATTAAGCATTTATCTGACATTATGCATTGTACATTATGTGTCTACCATACATAAACATGAGGGGGACAGTAGAAAATGTTCTACATGAACATTCCTTGTGCTCACCTTCTCCTGGTGGTCAGAAGGCGTTCTGGTAGAACATCACAACTGATATCCGTACTTAGCCGTCTTTATGTTTAATGTAAATGGAAAGACACGGAAGAGAAAATATCAAAAATGTCATGGTACTGAGAAACGAACCAGTCAAATTGTTTTATAAGTTTTTGGGATATAAGACCCTATTGTAAATATAGAGGCAACAGAAAGCCCCCTGAGATAACTATGTTAAAATATAGGCAGCTTAGGCTGATTGCTTCTGTTCGTGTGTGATATAACGGAGGAAGAAGTGGTTTTGATAGACATTATAATGACGAGAAATAATAATCATACATCGAAAAGTGAATAATTAATTGTGAAATGTGATATAAAGAGGAACTATATTGTCAGGTTGAGATCAATCGAGTGCGGCAAGATTAGAAAAGAACATTGACGTTTCACAATCATTGACTGTGTCTAGCCATTTTGTTTGTTAGCGAAGAAATCCGCTGTATTTAGCGAGCAAATTGTAGAAGTGCTTTATGAGAAGATAATGATTTTTAAGTACAAAACATTGATTAAAATAATATTGATGGTTTCATCTATAAAATAGATCCGTACTACTAGAATCTTATAGCTCTCAGACTGCTGCTAGGCCGCGAGTAATAAAACTTCGTGAAGACTTTAATTCCAACGAAGATAAACGCTAAGTAGCACCTTTACGTTCGTCTCACATTGACATCAACAACATATTAAAAATCGTTACAAGTAAGATACAGATTTTGTGAATAAAGTACACCATATACAATGAAAGTGCTTTGTAGCAACTGTATCACATAAACCTTTTCAGTGAAGTGTAATAAATCACGTTTTTCATCGGATATAAAGATTGTTGTTTGGCCTTGATAGAGCTTCACTGTTTTTATGCACAGTGTCACTGCGCCCATATCAAGGCTGTAAATGTGAATGAGGGCCTCTAAACATCAGGTTGTGTCCTATAACATGAGAAGTGCATTTCTGACTCGTCTGTCCAATGTTTGGTTTGATGAAGGTGGTTCTCTCAACAGGATGCTTCTGGGTATAGCGTGAGCTGTCTTCCTGATTACACAATGGTTGCGATGTAACGAATGACTCACTCCACTCCCGGCACTGCATTAACTTTTATTGGCTTCATAATGATTATGACGACTCGTTCCTAGCATCCCATCCACTGACATGAAAATGTCCCCAGACAACGGGATTTGTGTGTTCACGGATGCGCTTGATATAGCTTTGTATGTTTTGCCGATTGGACATCTTCCATTGAATTTGGTCAAGAGCAGAAGTTACCTCCGGTAAAACGTATAGCGGAATTTCAGAAAGAAATGATTTTCTGTACCATCAGTCGTTTGTTAGTGCGCATACAAACTATGCTTACAAAGCTTATTTATCTATCTAGATAATTAACTTTAATCGAGATAATCTTTGCAGAAATAGCTACATTACACATCTGTTATAAACACAAAGGGAATAGCGAAATGATTTTAAGAACTGGACACTATATGCTGCCCTTAAAATTCCATACTCTTTTTATGCAAGCTCGAGAAACAACTGAATATCGTCATATCCAAATGACGAACCATTGAACAACTTGAAACTTGAATCACGAATATCTCCGAAATGGCTGATATAATCTGAGGTGTTACACTCGCATGACTTTCTCTACTCTTGCACAAACTATTCTTACAAACACTCATTCCTCTATCTACTTCATTGTAATTGAGATAAACATTTGCAGAGACTATCTTATTGATAATTTTCCTATAGTAACCTTTAAGCGATAGGCAAATGTTTCAACTGTGGTCGCTATATGATGACTATAAAATTCCGTTCTCTTTGCATGAGAGAGATAAAAAGTTAATAATGACTATCCATTTGAGAAGTCTATAAGAATTGCAAAATTCTGGCAAATAACAAGGAATATCTCCGAAATAGTTCACTTCTCAAAAAAAAAAAAAAAAAAAAAAAAAAAAAAAAAAAACTGACATAAATTGTGTGTTTAACGAGATTTACATTTGTTGTATAGTAAAATTTGGTACATCTCTTATGGTTTACCTTTTATGGAAAAGTCATCAATAGTAAACAGGACTAGATGGCCTATAGCCAGAAAATTCAAAATAGACGGTTTATTTGCCATAAAATATCTTAAACTTATGGCATTTCAAAATCGACATTTTTTGAGAAAATGAAAATGTGCTGCAGTGAAGGTGTTTCGCTCAACCATGGCAGGACATTAATTTCGTAAGCAGGTAGACATTTTTATGTACGGCTGTATCTACCGTAGTAGATGGATAGATAGAGGAGGACCTGTTTCATGGCCTCCGCGTTCCACCGATCTCAGTCCTGCATATTTATCTGTGGGGGCACCTTAAAAAAGTGGTTTTAAGCAGCAGGCAACCCGGGTAAGAAACTCTTCTTCGACGTGTCAGGGAAGCCTGTGAAACTATTTGACACCGTCAGGTAGTGTTTGACAGGGTGTACAGTCCATGCTGCAATATTGTAGGTGTGTCTAAATGCAAGAGGAGTACAGTCGAGCATGTGATATGAATTTATGTACTGAACACTTCCTAACAGCAGCTAACGTAAAAATAATTAATGTATCTGAAAGTTCTTTCATTAATAGCATTTTGAACTTCAATAATTAAAAAAACGAAGGATTTTTTAACACACGCAAACTTGTCTCGGTGTAAGAAACCCGTCCTCAAACTTTGTGAAAACTGTCTTAAATTGCATGTCAGTATATATAATATATGTAAAATATATGTAAAAACATCCGTATATTTGTAGGTACAATTTTATAGTTTTATTTAAGGCTCAGAATTTTTTTAGTTATAAACTGGCTGATGCTGTCATAGAATTCTCGAAGAACTGCTCATAGGCTGTTTTAATTTCAATGTGGTGTACGAAACATGCTGACGATTGTGTCAGATACTGTTGGGCAGAATGAACTTGGGATTTGACAGCCAGCTCCTTGCACCTCAGTGAACAAGTTTCAAGTTGATCCTCAACTGTACATATATATTCCACTGAGGCGCAACAGTGGACGATGAGAAAATTTCTGATAGATGTGTTTCTGAAAATTTCTGCTTTTGTATTGCTGTTTTATAGAAAATTCGTAATTCATTTGGGGCATGTGGGAAGTAAATTTCTCCGTGCTATTCATATACTACATTAAAACTATAGTCACTCTTAATTTTTAATTCTGTCCTGTTTTCGCCATAATGTTCTGGCTATCCGGTTCTAGTTTCGCTTGTTAATTCATCTTACGTGGTTTCATTGCGGACTTGAGCACGTTAATGTCCTATGGAAAGCTATTATACGCAATGGTCAGCAGTTGGTAAGTTCGATACACAGAGCTTAAAGCTGTGTTGGTTAGACGTAATACACAGGGGGAGATCGAACGAGCCATTTATCAACTGAGCCGTCTAGAACAGAAGGATCTGTCGCTACGTATTCCCCTCCTGGCTTGGTGATTCATCTCGTAAAGGAAAACAGCCCTTAGGGAAAGATACCCTCGTGAGGAAGAGCACAAGTGCCTACCGTGGTTCTCAACGACCTTTGGCCTTGGGTTGTTGATCCCAAGAGGTGCGAGCAAGTCGGATACGTGCTCGATGTCAAATCTCGCTTCAAGGAAATGTTCATTCATGCCTCCCTCCATTCATTTATCCATCAAGTATTGATCTTCTAGTTTATATCTCAGTCCCCAGGGCTCTGTCACCCCCCGTTCCTCTAGCACAGGCAGCAGAGTGTACAGTCAAGTGCACAGAAACCTGCCGATGCTTTCGGTTTTCCGACACAAGCCTTTCAACAAATGTCAAACGTAGGCGAGCGGCAAAAGGGGAGGAGTACAGACAAAGGCACGCGAGTGGCTTCTTCGCTACTGTACATACCAGCCCCTCGATGAGTCCTCCTTGTACTCCATGAACACAACCCGGTTTCAGCCTCAGGAACGAAGGAAAAGGGAGATCGACAACGTTTAGTGGAGTGTTAGAACCAGGCAAAGTTTGGGGACTGTTCGTGGCAGAATCGATTTAGCATTTCCTTATCAACATAAAATATCGTGCACTACATCCGCACTTGGTTGTACCATATCAAAAGAAACCTTTTACTTACAATTATAAACTCGATAGCTTCGGTAACAGCGCTGTTTTTACAGTTTTCTACCGTCATGTCGACAAAGTCTCGTATCAAAGTATTTCTCTCGAAGACCTCCAATGCGAAAACGAGTGACACATTCACTCACGATTACATATTCAAAAGATAACGTAGTGCATTTATTATCCTTGACAAAGCCAGAAATAATGAGAATTATCTTTTTAAGTTTTATTACCTTTATTCTTTCTAGTTTCACACAACGATTTCGGTTGTTTGAACTATTTGGATATTTAGGTCAAAGACTGCGAAAATATTTCATTTCAAGATCAAGTTTCTAAAGCTTTGTAAATTTAGCGGAAGCCCTCGTGTTCTTTGTTTGACTTTCAGTAGGAGGTCAGTTTTCAAATCTGTGTGTTAATAAGGGAAATTTGTATTTTACGCTTCATTATTTCCGCTCATTGTCATTAAATTTCTCATTACCCATAGCATTGACGGATTTCAGAATAGTAAAATATTTCATTCACGAAATATGGATTGTCAATGTTCCCTTTGCCGAGTTTCTCAGGTGTCAGATGTATCAGGATGACGTATCCCACAAAAAGGCCATGCTTTTCGTGAGGAAATGTCTGTTGACGGATAGTCCGGTAATCATTAAAACGGAAGTTAAACACGCCTGTTCCGAGTAAACCCTACCTCTGTGTTAGTGGATAATGCGATGACAGCACGATAAACATTTGGCTTTAGGTGCGTTTAGTTTGTTAGTCTGCGCCAGTATGTTCACAGTAAAAATAATAATGGTTTATTATGTCTACAGTGTTTGACATTTATATGTCCCAATTACAGAATAACTGCTCCGGATGCATCACCCTTTTATAAGGCTTTCAGTGTTGTCACATTCATATGCATATTTTCATGCTTACACTGGTCATCTGCTCTTGTTCAAATTATTATTTCGGAGCCAGGGATATTTACCTATAAAACTGCTGAGCTCTTCACACGATCCCACAACTGCATTACGTGTTTATTTTAAATATAAAACGTCTTGATACATTTGAAACAGTATTTGTTATACTACCATACTATTGCTATTATTATTGTTGTTGTTTTTCAAAATTAGGTTTTAGTGCACGCTCTCTAAAACAGTTGATTGTCGGAGTGTGAACATTCCGAAAAATAGTACTTCAGTGGATAACGCACAAAAGCCAGATGTTAGTGACCAATCATGCCCAGTCTCTAAATTCAATATATTCCTTCTCATACTGCTGCCCAACTTTTTACTTTCTGTACTACCTATAGCATTGTATTCCGTCCAAAGGTCGGTCTGGGTGGCTCAGTTGGTTAGACGCTGGCCTACTGATCCCAAGGTCGTGGGTTCAAACCCGGCCCAGGCCGATGGTTTTTAAGTGTGCTTAAAAACGACAGCTCCATGTCAGTAGATTTACTGGCATGTAAAAGAACTCCTGCGGGACGAAATTCCGGCACACCGGCGACGCTGATGTGATCCTGGCAATTGACAGCGTCGTTAAATTAGAAAATAATAAATAATCCATCCAAAATTTTAATCTTGAGATTTCAGCGGAAATATATGGCCTGAGACCCACTAAATTAAAAAAGGCATTTATGGAAAAAAGGTCTTTTTGTGTGTGTGTGTGTGTGTGTGTGTGTGTGTGTGTGTGTGCGCGCGCGCGCGCGCGCGTGCGTGCGTGCGTGCGTGTGTGTGTCTTTGAACAGCATAACTCAAAAACAAAACGTCGGTTAGTAACCAAAGTTGGTATTTAAGTCTAATATATTTCAAGGATGCGGCACGAAAATTTTGAAGAAAATTCCTCCACCCTAAACTATTCTTTAGATGGAAAAGTTTTCGAAAATTTTGATTTTCTCAAAAATGGTCCTAACGATTGATTAAAATGCCATATTTTTATGGCAAATGAAATGTATATTTTGAAATTTCTGGCTGTAGCCCATGTAGTCCTGTTTACTCTTAATGACCTTTGCATTGGTAAACCACAAGAGATAGACCAAACCGTAATATACAAAAAGTGTAAATCTCGTTAAAACTCACCATTTATGTCGCAATGCATTTTTTTGTGGAGTTACCATTGCGAAGATACTGTATTTGTATGAGTTTTGCAATACTTGCACTTTTCTCAAATGAAAGATCGTTACTCACTTTTTTAGCTCTTGGCCTTACAAAGAGAACAGAATTTCAAAGCCTTCATATAGCGACCAGCTTTAAAAGATCTGACTATCGCTCAACGCCTACTATATTCCCATATTCCTCTTGCACCTACAAGAAAATTAGCAATAACGTAATTTGTGCAAATGTTTATCTCGACTAACATGAAGATAGAGGAATAGGAGTTTGTAAGAATGGTTAGTACAAGAGTAGAGAAACTCATGAGAGTGCAACACATCAGATTTTTATATGGTACTTACGTCACAATTATTTATTTAATTTAAAGTCATTTAGAGATTTGCCTACACCACGTAGGCAAAAACTTTACCACTCCCATCCAGTATTTCGGATTTGCTTCCTCCAAAATACTTAATACGTCCGCTAAAGCCATATTTTGTGTGCTTGATTCAGAAATAGCAATGTTGTACGAATGCACTCTAATGTTACAATTCAGTTTATTACAGATCGTAAGATATAATTAAACGGACGAGCTAATGGTTTTAACAGTTTTACATATACCTATACCAAGACCGAAGGCTTACGTTGCGTAGTGATAAGGGAACTCCATTACAAATTGTGTGACCAACCAGATTTAATCAAAGTGAGTTTTTACTTTCTCCAATGCTAACCTAGGAAGTACCATAGAAATTATATGCGCAGTGCCCGTGTTTCATGTGAAATGCTTTGAAGGATGTTGACTTACGTCGTGATGCATGACTTCTGAAACAGTATATGGTCATATAACGTTACATTCCCAGGGAAAAATCACAATAAGCAATGTAATCCAGAGTAAGCTTTCGTTTTCATTTTCACATCAAATTTTGCACAACTTTTTAACATTGTAGACCTGGAGACCACCTCATGAGTAAACACGGACTGTAAAAGTAATAAACAGTTGAATGATATACAACGCAGTTTATCTGTATAATAATAATAATAATAATAATAATAATAATAATAATAATAATAATAATAATAATAATAATAATAATAATAATAATAATAATAATAATAATAATAATAATAATAATAATAATAATAATAATAATAATAATAATAATAATAATAATAATAATAATAATAATAATAATAATAATAATAATAATAATAATAATATCCGAAATCAAAATTAGACTTTCGGGACAACAGTTAATTATTAAGAATGTGTCACTTCAAACTGAATCTCTGCTACGTAAAAGTGGGCTACACAGTAGCAGAAATTATGTATTGCAAAAAAATTTAAACTATTTTCAGTTGGCGAGTTTCTTAAAGAATACATTGCTGATATTGTATGTCCTGATAAAAAGAGCAGTTTGCAAAACTAAGCTCGCCGCGACAGTCAGTAGCTCGCCGTATTGACGAATTAATGTCTAATATAGAGAACTTTAAAATACCAAATTTCCAGTTCTATTCTCTGGTACTCCATGAGAGTAGTGATGATACCGATACTGTCCAATTAGCAATTTTCTCTAGGGGAGTTTAGATGCTTTATTAAGAAAAGTATCCTAGTTTACATTTTCAAGACCATCACCCAGAGAAATGAACAAGATCTTCATGCTAAGACTGCAGCTACGTCTGGCGACGAACATCAAATGGCGAAATTATAAACCAACATCGCAGTTGAATAAAAAAATGTCTCAAATCGGAAGTCCCGTCCCAAATTGTTGCTCTAAAAATTGCTGCTACTTAAGGTATGGCATCAGGTGCTCAAGCCGTGCATATGTTAACTTTTCTGCATTATTGCTCTGAACAGCTGTTTTATTGCGAATGATAGTTTTCTCAAACTATTAAAGGTAGCTAAATTAAAATTATGAAGCGATAGAAATAATCTTTACGGGCTGTTTTGGATATCCATTGGGGTCAATAACATGGTTGTTTTTTAAAAAAAATTACCGATGAATTTAAATGAAAAGATGGCATACTTAAGAAATTATTCTTATCTTCCTTAATAAGAGCATGTATAAAGTAGATCAGTGAACGAAGTTTGGATGTACATCTTGAATAGTTTCTAAAATAACGGATCATGAATTTTGCAGGTTTAAAGTTGGCGGAATAAGGCGTTTAATCGGTCATACATGAACAAAGCACAAATGATAATGGAACTATCCCTAAATGTAGATGAGAGACGATATAGCTGTGGAAGACCAGAAGCACGTGAGGAATGCTCGTGAAATACCATGTCGCAGTATGAGACATTTAATTTTACTGTTTCTCTACCTCTACCTTTTGATGTTGGATTGTGAAATTGTGTGAAAATGTTTTAGCTGTGGAGAGCCATAACCCGACCAAATACCATGTCGATTTACCAGAGCATTCCGTAGTTGGCATTTAGGAGGCAGTGACCAGTGCTGCTGGCTGCCTTTGCGTGCTAAGGATTGTAAACCACAACATATCGGAAGTAGCTAGCAGCGTTGCGGTCTGGAAACACATGTTTTGTTACACACTATTTCCTGAACCTCTCTGCCTCCTGACCATCTCATTGTAGTTTTGATCCACGGCCTTGACCGAGACGGATGCTTTCTGTCGTTTTAGTACGCTGTTCAATTGTTTTGTCCTTCTGCTGGCTAAACGGGGGTTGTTAGCACTTCTACTGGACGTTTTGATCAGAAATGGGCTTCTTGGGAAAATTTACCAAAATATCAGCACGGTTTGTGCAAGCAACAGATTATAGTGAACATTCAAAGCAAAATTCCACAGCTCAATTCATGTTCAGAACAAGTGCTGCACCATTATTCACAGAAAGCTTTCAATTTCATCGTGTAAAATTGAAAGACGTGCTTGGGACTAATCAGAGTGGCGCAATTTTGCCAATTTCAAATAATTTATTTTTAGAGAAATGCTTGGAGATGCCATTTTGGCCTGTTAGTTAAAATTTTAGCATCTAAACCTTGCTCCCAAATGGCATGTGGGTACCAATGATAACAGAAGCAATTCTACCAGCAGGAAAATCTGAGCTCCTATGCAATCCTCCAAGAGATGCTTGGATCTCCAAAACAAGTATTAATTTTGGAAAACTCAAATACCAGCGGTGCAGGTCGTACCCTCATCAGCAGCCGTCGCGGAGCAATTCTTCTGCCTCCTTTCACACCGTCTACCCCAGTCACACCCGCCATCGGCAATCCTCATTCCGTCAACAAGTGGTTAAACATTAGCACTCTCCGGCTAACCCTTATCGTGCCAACCCTTCGCCGTCATCTAAACCCGTCGACTTTTTTTGTGTCTGATTGCTATAAATGAACGTGCTATAAATGAACGTTTCCCGGGGAACGGTAACCTTGTTTCCCTATCTAAAAACAAAGAAAATACAGCACATACCTACATAATATAACAAATAACTGGAAACCAGAGAATTTACATCGGGTTGGTGACGTTGCATTATTAAAGCAATTGCTTGGATATCAATTTTTGGAAGATGGGTTAATTCACATTCAAAAGGAGATCTTTTTTCTTGATCTTCAATATTTTTGATAAATTAGTTAATATTATTACAGTGAATGAAATAGCTATAATAATGACTGATATTAGGCCAATAAATTGAATATTTCTTCTAGAAAGTTCGCATTTTGATTGGTGGAAGGGGATTTTATCAATATTTCTATAAGACCTAATGGATTGTTAGATCTCCAACAGAACATAGTTATAGTGAATTAACTCTACGAAATAATTATGTATTCTCCTTAAAATATAGTTGTAAGAGACGTTTATTTTCTGTGCCTCTGTGCCACTAAACATTAAAATTAATTAGTCCCTTTGAATCATCGTAGTGAAAGGCTTCAGCATTGAAATCATAAGGCAAAACAAAAGCTCTCCTGCACCAATCGAGAATCGAATCAGAGTCAGAGAAGATATTATACTGACCACTTGATCATGAAAGCAAACTGAGAATTGTTATTTTTACCATGTGGATGAATTTCGTGCTGGCGCATTTAACAATTTAAAAGTTCAACTTGTCAATTGTCAACGTTTGGGTACATTTAACAGCGTGTAGTCTCTGGATTTGAATCCTGTTCGAAGACCCTGACCCTATACTGACCTTGTCTGTAAAGCATTGAGTCATACTTGATTTTATCCTTGTTTGCTTGCAGGAAATCCCATGCCAGTTTGACGTCTTGAGAATTTGTGATGTTCTCTTCAGATGCGGCTGACGTGCTTCAAAAAAACACATCCGGTCGAGTGTAGTTCGGGATTGGAAGGGTCATTTTTCTAACATCAGGTGCTACTTGCCGAAAATCTTTTATATTATGTTTGTCATAAACCGAATGGTGGAAAAAAGAAGTGTTGCGCTCACATGACTTTCTCCACACTCCTACAAACTATTCCTATAAACTCTTATTACTTCATGTTAATTGAGATAAACTTTGGAAAAATTGTCTTATTGCCAAGGTTTACGTACGAGTTGTGCAATAGTCATCCAGAATTAAGAGTACTTCCCAGAACATTCTCAGGAAATTCAAAGTAAACATTTCAATTGGTTTTAACATAACATATGGTACATTAATCAATTTTTTTTTTTTTTATAAAATCAACATTTTGATGGAAGTGTTCCATGTAAATGGCAGTCTGGGTGGGGAATTTTCTTGGGAATCTTCGTACTCCCACAAATTAACATGCCGTCTAAACAGAGTCTTGTTTTAAAATCTATTAGTTGGTTTCTCTGCAACGGAATAACAAACAAGGGCTTCTGTGACAACATAACGGATGCACTAACACCAACTATGGCCGTAGCTTTACCATGGTTATATTTTACGAACAGTTGGCAGCACTAATGCAGCCTAACAAATGGAATATCACCAAATATAACCAGACAACACCATAATGGGGGGAAATGTTACAGTTGGTTTTTGGGGTATTCCAATAAGCTGTTTTCTCTATAGTAGAGAAAATTGAAAAGGAAGTTTATTATTGCTTAGAAAATGTGCATTAGCTTTATATCATACATCTGTCCATAACATGGTGCATTGTCTGTTTGGCATTTTCTCTCAAGTTCTGATACATAATTAGCTAGGAAATTGTGAACATTGCAATTTCCAGATAGATTCCGGATCTGTCATACTCTGTAGTTCTACGTATGATAATAAACTATTCAACGAAATTTCCCCCAGAAACTAACAGCAAAATTATAAGAGGAAACTGAAGTGATTTTGGTATATGCTAGTTGCCAAATGTTCGAACTTTTCTGGCAACTGCTGAAGGAGAA
The DNA here is from genome assembly GCA_030765045.1 of Tenodera sinensis. Lineage (NCBI taxonomy): Eukaryota > Metazoa > Arthropoda > Insecta > Mantodea > Mantidae > Tenodera > Tenodera sinensis. The sequence continues at coordinate 106,829,357 of CM060968.1, read as the reverse complement.
ATAGCAATCCAGAGAAGAAAAAGCATGTAACTGTCTGGATTTTTGCTCCCGGAAGAAAATTAATTCATCCAAACCGAAGGACCTCATCCAGAAACCAAATGCTATCATACATATTTTATAAGCTGCAATAATTTTATTATACTGTAATGTCTTTCTCTCTCGAAGTCTTCCAATCGCCTTATTCGTTTTAATGTACGCTAAGTAATATTTTATTTCGTAATTATTAGGAAAATAGTTTGTATGTGGTATACTCTGGAATAAAAATGTTACCCAGAGACGGCTGTTAATATTTCGTATACTAAGCAGTAATCTCATTGTGTGGGACTATTTATAATTTCAGAGCAATGTACATCTCAGAAAAAGGAAGACAAAAACATGTGTCAACGTTTACGGTTTATTTACCAAATGTGCGGGAACGGAGGCTTTTTTTCGACTTTACAACAAAGGGGCGTTTCTGCGGTTTTGCGGGCAGATTTGTTACACATTTTAGCTACGAACATGTCAAACCAGTAAATTACATTGACTTCCTTTGTAAGTTAAGATTGCAGACTGACAGTACTACTCTGTTTACCGTGCTATGATAGGCCTCCTCTTGTGTGCATCCTCCATTGCAATTATTGTAGCCCTTCAATGGCCTGCAACAAAATGCATAGTACTGCAAATGCACTGTACTGCACCGCTAGCAACTCAGTAAAACAGGCGCGATCATTCAGTAATTTTGAATTGTAAAGTCAACTCCCTCATGCACATTGTTTATGTTATGCGCGTTTGATGGATGTTTTTGTCAGTTTTGTGCATTTGTTATGAAGCTTAAAATGTTGTAACAATACACAATTCGACGAATCCTATTCCTGACTCACAACTGTTTTCTTCTCATAACGTTGACTCAGCCGTGTCACTGTCTTTCTTCACGTTCTCTGTTTCTTATACACTAACTCTGACGATACAATCACTCAACACCCTAAACTTCTCACTTCGATGCGACGTATCCTTCACGACGACAGTATCTCTCTCTCTCTCTCTCTCTCTCACACACACACACACACACACACACACACACACACACACACACACACACACACACAGAGCTGCCACCGAGCGCGATGGCTCAGGCGGTAACGTCTGTGACCCACATTCGGGAGGTCGGCGGTTGATCCTCGTGACCGCGCTCTCTGACATGGCTTTACTGTGGTTTCGCCATGTCACTTAGGCGAATGCTTAGGTGCATTAATCTCTTGTCCACGGATTCTTTTACCTTCATGTGTCATCTCCCTCCCTTGTCATCTTTCAGGTTTGGTTGCTAGCGCGATACATTCCGGCGAATGCGGACAGATGGCATAGTTGCCTGCGCTCTAGAGCCTCTTCCCAGGTGCTCCCTGGAAGTTGTTGCCCAGACCGCAAGTGTCACCTCGTCGCCCTTTGCCTGGGTAGGAAGACACACTTTGTGCGCCAGGTGTCAACATCTGTAACTTTTAGGGGTTTCTAAGTGCCTCTGGGCTTCCTGGTTCCGTTCTCTGACAAGCCTTCTCACTTCGCCACATCCCTTCTCTCTAGGGGGGATGGTTGCCCGCAATGGGTCCATGTCGGGGTCGCTGAAGGTCGAGGTGTCCCCTCTGCTACAGAGAGAGATGCGACGGAGCCAGTTTCCTAAAAATGCTATTTTTACTTTCTCTACTACATATAGTAAGTAGAGGAAGTATTGTATTCCACCCACAATTCGATGTCGAGATTTCACTGGAAATATATGTTTTGAGGTCTGAATAAAAAAAAAGCATTTTGCATTTTTAGAAAAAAGTCCCCGCGCGCATGTGTGCATGGGTGGGTGCGTGGGTGCATGCGTGTGTGGCTGTGTCAGTCTGTGAACAGCATAACTCAAAAACGAAAAGTCGGTTAGAAACCAAAGTTGGTATTTAAGTTTAATGTCTTACAAGGATGTGACACGAAGGTTTTGAAGAAAACTCCGCCACCCTAAACTATATGGCAAATTTTTCGATAATTTTGATCTTCTCGAAAATGGCTCTAACGATTTTGATTAAAATGCCATATGTTTGAGATATTTTTATAGAAACGAAACGTATATTTTGTGGCTATAGCCTATGTAGTCCTGTTTACTCTGGATGGCTTCTATACGTAACTATAAGCCATAAGATATAGACCAAATCTTATACAAAATGTAGATCTTGCTAAAACCCACAATGTATGTCCAAATACATTTTTTTTTTTTTTTTTTTTTTTTTTTTTGCAGAGTGAACCATTTCGGAGATATTTCTAGTTATTTGTGTGAGGTTTGGAATACTTAAAACTTTCGTCAAATGGAAGATCGTTATTTATTGTTTATGTTAACCGTGCAAAGAGAACGAAATATCAAAACTTTAAAAGATTTGACTAGGTATCGCTCAAAGCCTACTGTATTCCCATATTCCCCTTGCAGCTGCAAAGCAAACATTCAGTAAGCAGTCTGCAAATGTCTATCTCAACTAACACGAAGGAGATATAAGAGTAAGAGTTTGTAAGAATGGTTAGCACAAGAGTAGAGAAAGTCATGTGAGTGCAACACATCAGATTTTTTTTATTCAATGGATCTCAAACCATGTATTTGACACCGAATATTTGAATTAACATGCGGTAGGTCGTCTTACCTAGTATAGAAAGCGGCAGATATAGTAATAATTAGTGACCCTTTTTAGAGGTACCTTTGAATTGATAAAGTAAATGGAATGTATAATATATGTAGAGCTCTGAAATAAATCTTTCACTACAAGAGCAGAGAGAGGATTTTAGCTGTGTTTGAAAACGCCAATGTTGTTAAGATAAGAGGCCCCGAGAGGTTGGCATGGGTTCAATCCGTGCCCTTAGTTGTACGTCTAGAGGATATTGTTCTGTCTGGGGAATCCTGTGTTGTACATTCAGCTTTTATCTTGTCTTTAAACGTAGAATGTTTGCATAAAACCTTTGTGTCTTCACTAAGATGGTGTTACATAAACATGGTTCGCACTCGTGGTTAATTTGCTGTTGTCTGTTTTCTCACAGCACAATGCAGTGATGATGAGTATTTTAATGCTGACCTCCGTACCAGGCTCCACTATTGTTCACGATGGGAATTTTGGAAAGCGGTACCCCTGATAATGTTCTCTGTAACTTCAGGAGATAATAGAGGAACTGCGTGCTTATCTTCTCTGCTTAAGACTCCTCCCTTAAAGGGACTAGAGAAGCTCATTTACCAGTCTGCAGCCTCGAATTGCATTGCATTACATTAGTAAACTTGAGAGAAATCATAAGAATTCGTAGCATATTGCGAAGTACAAAATACTGTGACACGAAAGTGTGACAAATCCCACTTCTGACACCAGTGTAACAAATGCCAAATCCATTACTGTATTTAAAAAAAAGTAAAAAGTAAAGTAAACTCCAGCGTAGCACCCCATGAAGGGCCAAGGCTTGCCGCCCAGCCGCTGCGATCCCACCTCTGCCCACTACAGGCGTCATTGGTGAGGTGCAGTACTGGAGGGTAGGACATCGTCAGCGCCCCGAGCTCTCTCGACCTGGGGCCGCTACTTCTCCATCAAGTAGCTCCACAGTTGCCCCCCCCCCCCCCCCCCCCCGGGACCTCACGAGGCTGAGTGCACATCGTGCCAGACCTCAGCGCGGGAAAAATTCCCATGTTGGTAACGGGGATCGAACCCGGATCCTGCGCACCAGAGGCAGGCGCGCTACCAGTTACTTTATTAATAATTAATAAATTTGTTAAATGAAAAGTTGTAATGTATCAGATCACAGATGTCTGGCGTAATGTGGTTCCTAAGCAGATGTCTCATATGTTTCAACACTTATAGAGGAAAATTGAAGGTAACGATAAAACTATTGAAAATAAGAATTATTGTATTCGCTTGTCATTTTGAATGAAGTGCTGAGAGTTTATTAATTCCAGAAAATTCAAAAGATGTTTACGAAAAACAATATGAAAAGCTTTGTGGATGGAGAAACAAAAAATACGTTAGTTGGATAATGAAACGACAATACCGGTATGCTTCTCAGAGCTGGTAATTATCCAGGATTACTTTCAGGCACATTGGAGAAAATTGTTTCTGACAGTTGCTATGGTAATTACGTCATTCAGTTTCTAGCACTAGTGCCAGAAATAGGGTCATTTCATACGACTTACGCCATCATCAAAGCCGTTTTAATGCTAGATTGCATGATAGTTATTTGTGATAAATTGGTTAAAAGGAAGATTTTATTTTGTGAGTAGGTGTGATTCCGAGGCTGAGTTCCTTTTAACGCGTGTACATACACTATTTTTGGACAGTGCTGAATATATATAGATTATATGTAGATGTATGGTATTGTTTTACATTTTTCATGGACATGATGGTTATCGTGTTGCGATGTTCAGTTGTTGCCTTGTTTAGCATATGTTGACAACATGATGACTTTTACAAAACTACAACATTCTACATAAGGGAGGCAATGGAAATAAAACGATGAACATATTTTAGGTAATAAAAATGTAATTACTTGATAGATAAGTTGTTCTAAACTTACTCATCTTTTGAGGAAACTGACATGTTTATTGTGCAATTATTAAAACTAAACCCCGGCGCGACAGCCCACGAAGGGCCAAGGCCTACCGCCCAGCCCACTACAGGCGTCATTGGTGAGGTGCAGTACTAGGGTGGGACGTGGTTTGCGCCCCGAGCCCTCCCGGCCAGTTATGCGGTCTTCTAGACCTGAGGCCACTACTTCTCCATCAAGTAGCTCCTCAGTTGCTCCCCCCAGACCTAACGAGGCTGAGTGCACCCCGTGTACAATTATTACAGTTTGAAATAGTGATTCCTTGGGTGGAGGAAGTGGAAATTGAATTATTGGCCTCATTCCGTAGGAAATCAAATTGGCATTATCGGAGTGTTGAAGTTTTAGAGCACTAAGTGTAAGAATTTTATGCTTTTAACACTGTCGTGAACTGCTAAAAGGCCGACTTTTACTGTCAACTGTGTAAAAAAAAAGTTATTTTCTTGTACACTGTAGCTTGGCCACTGCTGTTTACATACAGTGAGATAGTTGATATTATAATTCGCATGTAGGGATGGAGCAAATTTATGCACAGATTGTGTTTAGCTGCTTGACCTCAACATCCTTAAGGAAAAGCACAGCAGATTGTGTTCATTACTGCATTAGGAAAGGAACTTTGTGATACAACATAGTAATGAGAAGTCTGCAAGAGAAAGAACAGAAATCTGCATATAAATTGAAAACACGCAGAACTTCACCGAAGATCAGAAACTAGAGGGAGCAAGAGAATGGGCTAGAAAGAGAAAGGATAATGATAAAATATTCATGATCATTATTTCATACAGCTCACGCTTTAAAGCCTGTAACAGCATGGTGCTGGAAGAAGGAACGTCATTAGTTTCCTGATTCATGTTTGAGGGTTTAGCATACTGTAGATGAAGACTTGTCGAGTAAACATGGAATATCGCTTCAGTAGCACTCATTAGCGGAAACTATTTGTTCTTCCTTTGGTGGTATTGTCTCTTAGCATGTTACATGAGAACAGGAATATATTTTGCAGATGTTATTTCTGCTACTAATAAGTATATTGTAGTTCTTGCTAAGGAGACTATGGTTTTTCTCACATTTCTTGTAATACGCATTAGGCCCCTTCACAAAGAAATTAAACTTAAGCTCAATTTATTACGTTTACATGACTTGCTTTACCCATTCTTCAAGAGACTGTTCTTATTCTTCTATCTAGAATACTAAACTAACGTAACACCGTGTGGTAACAGCCAATGGACCATACCTCGCTTCTGCCCATCACAGACGTCAAGTGTGGGGTGCAACACTGGAGGTGGAACGTGATCAATGCCCCGGTTCCATCCGGGTGGTTATGGGGTCTGTGGAACCAGAGACCGCTACTTCTCAATCAAGTAGTTCCTCAGTTGGTCTCTCAGGGTCCTAACGAGACTGAGTGTACCCCGGACCAGGTCTCCAGGTCTCCCAGATCCCCACACCGGTACGAGAATAGTACCCGGGCCCTCCGCTTGGTAAGCAGCAGCGTGGCCACCGCGCTAAGACGGCAGCCTATTCTTCTATTTACTTCATATTAATCGAGGAGACCTTTTTATAAATTGGTTTATTACACATTTCCTTGTAGATACAATGGAGATATGAGAATACAATAGACCTAAGCGATCTTTTAAGAGCTGGTCGCTTATGATGGCTATGAAATTCCGCAGCCTTTGCTTGGCCAGAGAGGCGGGGGGACTTCCAATTTGAGAAAAGTATAAATGTTTGGAATTTCGAACTAATAGTGAGGAATATCTGGCAAATTGAGTTTTTATTTATGGACGCTCTTTAACTGTTATGGTTCACAGCGTCCATGCAATATCGGGCGTGAAACACCGCTTAATTTTGCTCAGAGGCCTCTTTATCAGCCTTAAGGTGCAGTAAATCTACGACACGGGACCACCTTCTGAAGAAAGCTATGTTACGGATTTTTACGCCAGAAAAAATCCATCGCCCTCCGCCGGGTTGAAACCCGCGACCTCGGGAACTAGAGGCTAGCATGTTACCTCTAGACCGCGGAGGACGACAAGAATATCTCGGAAACGTTTAATCCACAATAAACATGCATTAAACATACGTTGACTGCTTTAAGGGAATGTACATTTTCTCTCCTTCTCCTTTTTTTTTTTTTTTTTTTTTGTATGTTTCTCTTTCTTTCTTTTTTGTATAAAAAATTTGTCTATCTTTTATGGTTTTCCAGTTATGCATAATCATTCAGAATGATGACGACTTCAGAGGCTATTTTCAAAAAATTCAATATGTATATTTCAGTTTTTATGAAAATATCTTAAACATATGTTATTTTAATTAAAATTGTTAGAGCCATTTTTGAGAAAATAAAATTTTTCGAAAAATATTCCTTGTAAAGAGTAGTTTGGGATTGGGGATTTTCTTTTTCTGTTTTGTATCTTTGTGTCGCTTTCTTGGAAGGCGCTAAACTTGAAGACCAAATTTTGTATTAGCCGATTTTTTATTCAGTTACGCTGTTCACAAACAAATGGGCGCACACATACGTACAAAGTTTTGTTTTATTTATTTATTTGTAAAAATACCCTTTTTTGGATTCAAGGAATCTCAAGACATGGATTTCTGGTGAAGTGAAAATGGAATTGGGTGGAATGCAATAGTTCCTCTTCATACTTATAGTATGCCGTAGGAAAAGTGATAAATAACGGTATAAACAATCACTGTTACAAGCCGTCGTCATGTGTTTCTTTCTCAAAAGCAGACCTTGCAGATCTCAAGTGAAAGCAAGACTTGTATCCAGGTAAACTCTAACCTGTAAGGTTGAAAAAAGTAAAAGAACTGTCACGACTCCTGGAAGGAATTTGTACCTTCACTAGAACCATTATTATTGATATATTAAAACACCTCACGAAATCCAGTTGCGTAATTTTGTGTGCGCTCCCGTAGCAAAGCTGTATCGCAGTATCGTTACAAAATAAATCTATCGAAGGAGATGCATTGTCGACAAAAAAATCCAACGGCCTCAGGGAAAGCGTTGCTGAAGGAATCGTGCTTTCCTTGAACTCTGCACCTCTCCATTATATTGGTTCCTCATTCCAATAGTAAGCTACAGCTTGTTTATGTTGATATGCAACTTAAATGATTGCTTTCGCAAGCATGATATACCTACATATATTACGTGCAAACATGTTGATTTAAAATGTATTCCAGTGTGATGAAGCACGGCGAATATAATACCAATTTGGGAAGGTCACTGATATCCGGAGGGTATCATATTGGAAAATTATAAATTCAAGCATAATTATAAAGCGTGACCTGATATCGTTTCCCTTGTTCTCTGTTTATGAGAGCATCGAGTATAATGAAACCTGTCCAGATATGGAAATTATTGACAGTAATGCTATATTTCGTAATAGCTAACATCCATTGTGAATTACACCATAGTTTGTGTCAACTTTTGTGAGCTGTCCCCGTTTTCGTTTGTTGCTGGATAAATATAGCTAGTTATTTTCATTATACAGAAGTGTGAAAATTATTTAGTTTTGGTAATTGACTATCGAGTATTAAAGATATTAAATCAATGTCTTCTTTCTCTTTTTACCCACCTGTTTGTGGAGGACTGGCACTCCCCCCAGGACGTGCAAGTGGGCGCCTGGGGCGAGGAGCCTGTTGGCGAGCAAACTGTGGAGACTAGCCAGGATGAGTGATCAACTGGCATGAGATTGAGGAAGGAGATTACATAAATAGGGACGAAATAGATGAAAGGAAAGATGATGATGGATCAGTTGGCGGAATGAATGACGAACCGGAGTCGAACCGGGCCATCTGGGTGAGACACAAGCGGCATAACCACTTTGGCATTTTGTAAACTATTTAAATATATATTGAGTTGAAATCTTGACATAAAGGGTAAGCCACGTGTTTTACTAACCTGTTTATTCAAAATATTGCTTTGTTAAGAAATTTAAATATATTTGTGTATATTTTGGAGTACACATTTTCCGCTTTATTTCATACTTGTAACATTAAAACAGTTTTCGGTTAACAGATGATTGCAATTTAAGAAATAGTTCTCTTTTGGTGAGATAATTTCTTTTTCCTTTGAAAACGTCAAGTAGTACAGAACATACTAAGGATATATCAGCATCTGTAGCTTATCTTCGGTGTTTAACGTAGATTGGTTATACTATTAATATCTTAAAGCGACTTATGTTTGGTTTGATTATCAATATTAACAAAATCACTTACAGGACAACGCTGTTATTAAGAATGTTCGAAATTCTATATAAATTTACACCAAAATATGATTAAATTACATTTACATGATTTTCTCTACCCACTGTCGTTGATATTTATGTTCATATAACTCCTATAAGCTAGTCTAACGAAAGGTTACTTTTCTATCTACTTCATACTAATCCAGATAAACCTTTTGAGGTTTCACTTATCGCTGTAAGTGCAACTAGAATAGAGGAAATCACATCTACAATAAGTTGTTTAAAACCGACTGGCTTTGAAATTCCATATTTCTGTCCATGAATTGCTGAGAAACAACTGAGAAACCACAGCACTTTAAACATGACACATTGAAAAATTCAAACTAATGTTACAAACCAGTTGTTTGAATTAAATTGTGTTTCTATATTTTTTGTGCAGTTATTTTTTGTCTCTTATGGCCACCACTTATTCAAAATTACAGAAAAATTCTTTCCTAGTAATTGTAAATATCGTAATCCAATTTGTATCAAAATATTAACATTTTTTTAAAAAATGGTATTAGTTTGCGATGGTGTCATTCTTGAGCAATCTCCGGAATATACTAAATATAAATCACAACTTTGGTATTTATTCAAAATTTCAATTTAAAGGTATGCTTTGCTTTTTCTTTCCCTACTACGTATAGTAAGTAGGGGAAGTGTTTTATTCGACCCAACAATTCAATGTCGAGATTTCGCCTGAAATGTATGTTTTGAGGCCCACTGCATCCAAAAAGGCATTTTTAGAAAGTCTTGTGTGCGTCTTTGTCTCTATGTGCCTATGTGTCTGCGAACAACATGATTCAAAAACGAAAAGTGTGTTAAAAACCAAAGATATGTCAAGGATGTGACACGAAGATTTTGAAGGAAATTCTTTCACTCTAAACTACACTTTACATGGAATATGTTTCCAAAATCTTAATTTTCTCAAACATGGCTAACGATTTTAATTAAAATGTCACATGTTTAAGATAGTTTTATGACAGATGAAATGTATGTTTTGAATATTCTCGCTATAGCTCATTTAGTACTTTTTACTCCTGATGACTTCTGCATAACTGGTAAACCGTAAATAATGGACAAAATCTTACTACACAAAAATGTAGATCTCGTTAAAACAGTTTATGTCAAAATGCATTTTTGTGGAGTTAATCATTTTGGAGATACTCCTTGTTATTTGTGAGAGTTTTCCAATATTTATACTTTTCTCAAATGGAAAGACGTTCTTCACTTTTCCTGTCTTGTTCGTGCAAAGAGAACAGAATTTCACAGCCTTCATATAGCGACCGGCTTTAAAACATTTTGACTATCGCTCAAGGCCTACTGTATTCCCACATTCCCCTTGCACCCAATAGAAAATAACACTCAACTAACACGAAGATATATGAATAAGATTTTATAGAAGTAGTTCGTACAAGAATAGAGAAAGTCATATGAATGCAATACATCAAACTTTTTATTTTTAGGATCACCTCTGAACATGTATTAAATGTAAAATCTCAATATCAGATTTTTGGGTGTAATATAGTACTTGCTCTACCCATTAGGGACGTGGTGGAGATTCTAAAGGGAAGTGTAAAATGTCTAGCTACTGGTTTCCTACTCCTGTGTTTACTGTTAACTTCAGGCAATTAAGACGTTTATTTAATGGTTAAACATAAAATCTAGTTAATGCTGTATGCCTTGTAATTAAATTTCACTTTGAGACTGTGACCCAAAGTGTAAAATATGTGTGCTTTATGGGTGGTTGTTACCAGATAATATTTACTGGTAGCGATTCTGTATGGAATGTTAATAGTGTTACTCATTTCGTGAAGAATGTCATTATGAAGACTGCTAATGAGCGAAGCATTCTCTCACTGGAGGCGCCAAAGCAAGTGAGCTCATACCACAAACTATTTGGAGTATGTCTTTCTCGCTAATTAGTTACTGTTTACGTAGCTAATAGGGTATAGAGGACATTTCCTTTGCACGAGGATTTTCTTGGGTGTGTGAAGTACATATGCGGGGAAAAAAGAATACTTAGCTAATCTTTACAGATTCAGATAAATTTTTTGAATAAAGGAGAAAATGTACACTGATGGCGAAATTAGAATTTCGTAAAATAAATCCTCATTTTCAAATAATAAAGCAAGTAATGAAGTAGGATCACTAATTAAATGGTTTAGTGATAACATAATCCAGTAGAGAGAAAATATAAAGTCAAAGGAATATATTGTATCAAGTTAACGTGTATAAATTATCGGTATAGGAAATTTGCTTCCTGTTACCTACCAGTGAAGAAAGGGTTGTGAGGTAAGCGGTTGCACTAAATAAGTGTCATGGGGATTAAACAGAGTGAAGTTAATGTACTTCACGTAATGCAGCAGTAACTTCGGAGAAGATCGGAAAAAGAGCGCGCATTGTGCTCTGATTTGACAGTCAAGTGTTATTTGGTTGTGCGCTGATTTTAACTTGATCAAAGATGCGCCACACAGATTTGCAACAACTCCCTATCCCAAACTACCTTTACGTGGAACCTTTTTAAAAAATGCTGAGGTTCTCAAAAATGGCTATACTTAATGATTTTGATTAAAATATCATACGTATAAGACATGTTCAAAGCAAATGAAATGTATGCATATCTTGAATTTTCTGGGAATAACCTCTGAGGTTCTCTTCGTTCTGAATTCCCTTTGCATAACTGGTAAACCTTAAGGCGTAAGGGACACTTAGGCAGAATCTTACTTTTAAAAAAGTGGACCTCGTTAACGCACACAATTTATGTCTTTTTGTGGAATTAACCGTTTGTGAGATAACTAACATATTCTTTGTTAGTGCTTTGGGAATTCGTTTACTTGCTATTTTCTCTCTCTCCCTGCCTCACTCTCTCTCACTCTCTTGGCCATGCTAAGCCTACTGTATTTTCCCATTTCCAGTGCACCTAAAAGAAAATATGCAATAAGTCAGTTTCTACAAATGTGTATCTCGATGAGGATAAGGCAATCGAAGAATAATCGCTTGAACGAATAGTTCATTCAGAAGTGAGTGGAGAAACTTATGCGTTTTATATAGGACCGTTTGTTCTCAGTCTCAAAAGATGCCTAACAAGTATGTTATTTGGTACCTATTAGATTTCGGTTTTGCTGTCCATAGTACTATCTTTGAAGAGCTCCTCTGTGGAGTTTTAAATCCAAAAGCTTTTCGGCGTGTGTCAATTCACTCAAATAAGGCGGCACTTGTTGGAGATGTTCACTATCTGTAAGTTCTCTGAATCCCGACGACCTCCGCATACAATACTTCATTTTGTGGTATCTTGTATTGCGTCACAGTTTCATCAGAGGAAGTACAGGACTTCCCACTGCATTCTTTCTGTTTCTGTATGGGGATTAAATGAGAAATCAGGCACATAAACACCAGACGAAAAATATGAAACAAATTTGAATGTCTCTTTTGGTAAATTTTTCTCTTTAATCGCTTTTTCAACGACGTCATTTTCCTTCTATTTAGTTTCCTGTACGAGAGTAGATTTTAAGGACCGATTGTTTTACTTACATGATGTGCGGAAAAAGCAGTGTGCAGAAAATTGTAGCGTAGAAAGACAGTATCAAACTTAAGGATTTTGAGGTAAGGCGCAAGGGACTGCAGAGTGCAATATAATAATAGGTACCTGCTGTTTGAAGATAATTGTAGTTTGAGTTCCCGGGTTCAAGGCCGTGTATAGCTCGCTTTGTTTCTATACTACGAAAGACAGCGGCAAAGTACCACCTTTAATGCTTTCTTGAGTTAACTTTGATAGCTACAGCGGATCGTTTTAAGGGTGGCAGACCTCCCTTCGAGCAGAACATCCATCACTGTCATCGTCATGGTCGTCGTCGTCATCATCATCATCATCATCAAGTCCATAGCATGCTGCTAGAGTGTTTCCCTAGCGCACCTTCGAAATTCTCTGCAACTGCCTGTCAGTCTTGCAGAGGTTCTGGCGGACGGTGAACAAGCGGTCGTAAGAGTTTAGGAATTTTTAACAAAGATAAGCATGAGCCTGAGGATTTAAAACTTTTGGTATCGAAATCTTATACTTTTCGACCTTTTTTATAACCTTATTTTAATGCTGGCATTTGCCTCTCTTTTGTATATTTAATGTACGTATATTTACTTTCCTTTTTACCAGTGCTTTAATTTTATATTGAAATTTATTTGATCGCCATGATTTGATTTTTAAGGGCGCTGATGACCACGTAGCTGAGTCAACCAAAATCTCTCTCTCCATCATCGGTTGGCTCAGTTGTTTAGCCGCTGGCATATGATCCCAAGGTCGCGGGTTCAAGCGTGGTTCAGACCGATGCATTTTAAGTGTGCTTAAAAGCAACAGTCCCGTGTCAATTGTTTTACTGGATGCAAACGAGCTGCGAAATTCCGACTCACCCGTGGCGTTAATAAGATTTTAGCGTCGTTAACAAAAAATACTCGTTATTATCACCAACGTCGTCAGATGACGCCTCATTTGTGAAGTTCCGATTTCGATTCCGGTGGGGTCGGCTACTCTGACTTGTCCCCCCCCCCCCCCCCCCGGTTTACCCTAGTTGGGCGCCCAAACTGGCGTGGATACCGCGGATTTTCCTGTACTCCATATCCTGTCATTGATTTCCTTATCATGCTTCAGTAGGGTAGAAGGATCAGGTGAGTGGATGGCGGTCGCAGCGTATGGTTGTTGAATTGACGCTCTATGTAGAACGGGCCCTAAGAGACGTAGGCTTGTGTGGGGTTGCGTTAGGGACCCCGCCTGTGTCCTAGCTTGCCACGTGCATCCTCCTCGGGGTTCCCAGAAGCTTAAGAAGCTATCGTGTGCGCTGAAGCACCGAAAACTTCCTCCGTTTCCTGAAAACTATAATTTTTATCATTGTGTGTTTATTGAGGTATATCCCTTATAGGGGTATTCTTAGACATGTGGAATGACTTGAATTTGCACAGTGGTTTATGGCGAGTTTACTTTTGTATTCATAGGAGGGTATCAAGTTGACATCTCTCCGACTTCGGTGCAGTAAATATACTGGGACAGTGCCTGATTAAGTACACTGCCTGCGCGCATTATCAGCAGTCTCTCGTTTATTTCAAGGCAACGTTACCTCCATCGTGAATTTGCATGACGTCGCTCGCGCAGAACCTAGCAAGATCATTGGCCACCTCTGAAAGTACATCAATATTTTGGTTTCCTTCAATTTAGTGGACTGGATTTATGTGAAAGGTATTTACAAACGGTTGTCAAAATAGCAGAGCATTATAAACGCAGCTTCTTGCATTCTTGTATAAAGTCTTATTTCGAAGGCGGCATCACTAACGAGTCTGATGCCGATGATCTCCTGCATATTACATTTTCGGTTTCAAAATATAAGCTGTACTTTGTAGTACATCTGGGAGTTGGAATTATGTGGTGGTTTTTAATGCGTGAAGGTACGCGCTCTTGCGTGCATTGGTTTTCAGTGCTGATATGAGACCGGATATTATTGCGTATTTGACGGACAGGCGTTTTAATTCCATACAGGCTTTACAAATGCAATTAGTAGCGGTACTCCATTATAAAAGGAAAACATTGGCGCCCATTTCTGCATCTATTTCAATATTTTATATAGGTGAAAAATAAAATGAAAGTAAAATTTGCGTTTGATGTAAATGAAAAGGTTTTATTCGTGCGGAAAGCCAGTGACACTACTATAGCCGTCATGGCGTGCAAGGCTTTTAATCCCGGATTACGTTGAACTACGTGGCCGCGTCGTTCATAAAGAATAGGGTTTTCAACAGTGAAAGAATTGTCAAAACAGCTTCAGTGATGAATGGTTTTTGAGATTTCTCTGTAAGTAAGGAATTGTAGATGACAGGAGTTCTAGGCCCATACTGTAACATAACGGCAAAATGCGAAGTCCGTTTACTTTTCTAATACTTTATTTTCCTCTGTGTATTTGTAGTAAAATTTAATCCCCTTCTCGTTGCTAACACAGACTATAGTCTTCTCTATTATTACAATAATTCACAATTGTTCTTCCGATAATCTTTCTCAGTCTTTCAAAGTCTTTCTCCAGCTTCACTGTCTCTTATATGTTTACTATTACGATACAATCACTCGACGACACGTACATACGCACTGACGGGCTGTCCGACTCACTCTCTTAACTAAAACTAACTGTACACGACGACTTAAACAAAAACTCAAGTCTCTCACTACCTGAAACTACTCTTGACACTCAAACCGACACCAAACTGACTGAACTGCTCACTGTCTAAACTGGACCCGACCTGACGTAACCTCCTCGAGTTCTTTCAATGCGCCCGTGTGCACTGCCTCAACAAAGAAGTAGCCAGAAGTTTCTGAAGTTAACGCTTTTCGGTCACATACACACAGTCGCTAGTTGCCCTGTAGCCTCGGACCCCCTTTATGTTGCGGTCACGCACACACATAGCCGTTCGCCGTATCCAAGGTCTCCCGGTTTCCTCTCTTCCGTATATTGTTGAACGACTCAATGACACAATACATTTTACCGAACAGATTAACAGGTGCTGCGTATCATCGATTCTTGCTCGATGAGATACCTATGCTTTTGGAGGACGTTGTGCTTGTAGAAAGACGACGAATGTGACTCGTGCATTGCGGAGCACCACTCTGTTTTCTATGCATCGTACAACTATACTTGAACCTTAATTAACGTAACTTGGGTATTCTGACAGCTCCCTCGGCGTGCGCTAAGCACGTGGCAGGAGAGTGGCACAGCGGTCTGTTGTCGTGACAACCAGGTTTGACCTTGAAGTAGCCAATAGACTTCCTGACCACGCATTCCCGTCACGAAAGATCCGGCCGGCGTGTTTGAAGAAGTTCGCGGAAGGTCCATGTAATGTCATACGCGCCATATAAGGAGGTCAGGGAATAGCAGAGACTGTTACAGTTTTGAGTCTATGAGTGTGTCAGTGGTACAGTGGTCGTGAAGAAGATTTAAAGACCGTCGAGTGATTGTATCATCGGAGTTGGTGTATGAAAGGCAGAGAAAGTGAAGACAGTAAAGGCGCTGAGCCAAGATTACGGGAAGTGAACAGTTGTGAGTTGTGATATCACGAAAGACTGTAGACTGTGATAACAACAACAAGAAAATTGTGCATTTATGCAAAAGTTTAGAAGACAATAAAGTGACGCAAAGGTAACCGGACTGATTTGTGTCATTTTGTTAGAAGATGTATGTCTGTGTATATAAACAGATAAGGAAACACTTAATATATGAATACACTTTATTAAATATTGAAATAATACACCTGAAGACAATAGTAAAACAAAGTAAATATAATATGGCAACCTCAGAATATTTAATTCAAGTACGTAAAGAAACACGTGTCATACGTGTCCGTAATACTGAAGGACATTGTATTATGTTTTGTAAAATATTCACTTAAAGAAGCTAACCCTCTAATGGAATATTAGCATTACGTAATGCAACGTGGTGTAATGAATAAATACGTGCGTGCATACTATCTGTATAGTATTAGTGAGATAAAAGCTCATCCTTAAGAGCTTAATGCTTGCTGCACGGTCTGAGGCTTCCGCAGATATGGCTTACAATTTAATAACTGTCTTCCTGAGTCGTGTTTTGTTGGGTTCCGCTAATTTGAAATAACTGCTGAATAATAATGCTCTATAAATGATTTATGTTTATGGAATGAACGACAGACTAATATCCGCAAGTGATTATTGCCTAGGATGATCACATATCCTGTGTTTGCGAATGTATTCATGCCACAAAAGCAATAAATTTGAGTATCAGTATCCAATGCCATGCTGTTTGAACTTCGTGTAATGAAAATGTAATACTAATGGAGTCAGCATAACTAAGACCTTGTTGGTGGCAACACCGAGAAATTGGTAGTGAATCTTCGTTTAATCGTGAAATAAAAGAAGTAAAATAGAACTTTCATCAGCGAGTTTTTGATGTGCATTTTTTCTACAGAAACTCTTGATGCGTTATTTCACATGGTTCGTTTTAATGTCCATGAATTGTTTTTCAGGTCAGTCATATGAGAACATTTGTAGGGCGGCACTGTTTTGTTGACAATGCGTAACGTCAAGGCTTGGGAAGGTAATAGTATACTAACCAGCTGATGTCTTCGCATTAGTTCTCGGAAGTAGTAACTCTGCATATATTTTCTTTACAAGAGTGTACGACTTATACGGGTGAAGTCAAAAGTTTAGTTACCTGAAGGTACATATGAACACCTAATGGAAGTGTGCATTTAAGCTGGCTGGTGTAGCTCAGCGGTAGAGCATCAGTAAGGAAAATAGAAGGCTAATACTTCTTATACTTATTATATTGCAGCGGCTGTGTTTGTTTGGGTTTTGCGGAAGTTTGAACCTTTAGAATCGCCGTACGGTTCAGCAAAAGCTCCCAATATGAAGGGCGAAACGTCGGCAAAACACCAGCAGAACTTGAAGCTACCTGCACCAAAAGAAGCAGCCGTAATAGCCTGGGCATTCACTGAATATCCATGATGCATCTGATCCAAATTACCAACGCTGTAAATCTTGTTAATATTTAACAAGAAATCAGAAGCTTGGCTTTGTTGGGCAGATGAAGAAATTTTGTTTTAATCAAACTTTGTTACTGCGCATCATCCGCCAGGAGATAAACCGAATAACGTATTCCTATTTGAGAAAAGTATAAGTATTGGCAAAATCAAACAAATAAACAAAATCTCGGAAATGATTCACTTAAAAGAAAACGAAAGTATTTGACAAAGTGTGTGTTTAATGAGGTCCACGTTTGCTATTTAGCAAGCTTTTGTCTGTCTCTTACGGTTTACCCAGAAAATTAAACGGTCATGGAATCGCCTGTTTGTGTCCGTCACTGGAGACTGACTGTCCCTCCGACTGAAAGAGTGAAGTGGGAAATAGCAGCTCATTAGTAAGCCTCTCCGAAGAAAGAAGGTTGGACATCGCTGGTTTATAGCTCCTATAGTTTGTTTCTATGGAAGATTGCTATCGCATTTTTGCGAATGCTGTTCTTCAACTTCAACTTAAGTGACTAACTTAAACCCTGATTTTGAGTCGTTTATTTCAAGTATAACCTCATTCCACCAGGTGCTTTGGTTTTCACAATAGTTGCTTTTGAACATTTAGAGCCGTTGCGTACTCAAATTGTTACTGCAATGAGCAGTAAGGGCATTTAATCAGTTTCGCCTCTATTCACTCCACTCGGCATGGTTAACTAGAATGCGCCCGAAGAGCTTTTGAATACTGTATACACTGTTCCGTGTGTAACACAAGCTCTTTGCCAAGCAACACAAGGCTGAAACAAAAGCAGATCGCTGGAATGTTGGCGCGGACGGTGTTAGGGTAGCGGTTTTTTGGCAAGCTGGAAATATCTGCACGTTCCATGCTTGGCGTTCACCTGGTTAGTTACACACACCACAGCCTATGAATCGTGTGCGTAGCCATCATATGGCAGTAAAACATGCGTATGATGAAAGGCCGACGATGCGTGTAGCGGCTAAGAAAATCCATTGCAGCACGTGACCTTTGTTTGCTTTCCTTGTCTCTCCTCAATTTCATGCTCCGATAGATACCATCCGCGGTGTAGAAGCCGAGTCAAGCCTGGAGCTAAAGACGCTATTTTCAACGGGAAGGTCACAGAGCTGCTGTTTCGGTAAAGGAATTTGGTTGGCTTTGTGTTTCTTAATCCAAACTGTACATCCTGTCCGTTAGAAACTCTTTTCTTTTCGATTTTTCTGAAACCTGCACAAAAAAATTAATAGGTTGCGTTCAGATTACTTTTTGTAGGCACTATCATTTATTTGCTACATCTATAGCTTCTGGGAACTATTCCAACAAATAAAAGTCTGTTTCATGCTAGTGTTTATGGTTTATAATTTATGGTATTTTTCTTTATTTACCCTCGTATGGAAGATTTTCACATTACCTACATATATTCCTGAAGACGTTCGAATGGACGCTCAGAATGCCATGAATCCATTGGATCCTAAAAAGTATATTTTTACATTCTCTACTGGTAAGTAGGGGAAGTATTGTATTCCACCCAAAAATTCGATGTCGAGATTTCACCGGAAATATATGTTTTGAGACCCCCTGAATCCAAAAAAAAAAAAAAGCATTTTTAGAGAAAGGTCCGTGTGTGGGTCTGTGTGTGTCTGTGGACAGCATAACTCAAAAACGAAAAGTCCGTTAAAAATCAAAGTTTGTATTTAAGTTTAATGTCTTTCAAGGATGCGACACAAAGACTTTGAAGAAAATAGTCCCATCCTAAACTACCCTGTAGATGGAACATTTTTCGAAAATTTTGATTTTCTTGAAAATGGCTATAACGATTTTGATTAAAATGTCATATGTTTGAGATATTTTTATGACAAATGAAATGTATATCTTGAATTTTCTGACTTAACCCCTGTAGTCGTATTTACTCTGGATGACTTTTGCATAACCGGTAAACCGTTAGAGATAGGCCAAATCATACTATACAAACAATGTAGATCTTGCTAAAATACACAATTCATGTCTCAATAAAATTTTCTTGTAGAGTGAACCATTTCGGAGATATTCCTTGTTATGTGTGTGAGTTTCGGAAAACTTTAAAGCTTTCGTGAAACGGAACATCGTTGTTCATTTTTTATATGTTAAGTGTGCAAAGAGAACGGAATCTCAAAGCTTTAAAGGATTTGACTATCGCACAAAGTCTACTTCATTCTAATATTCCCCGCACCTACAAGGAAATAAGCAATAAGATAATTTGTACAAATGTTTATCTCAACTAAGAAGATATAGGATTAAGAGTTTATTAGAATGGTTAGTACAAGAGTAGAGAAAGTCATGGAGTGCAACACATCAGATTTTTTTGTCATAGAGTACAACACGTTTGCGAATGCAGAGAAAGGACGCGAAGGGTGTTAAAGATATTATTCTAGCATATCTTTCAGAAAAGATAAGTGAATGTAAACCATCATTTTTGTGATATATCATGAGATAGGTATGTGAAAATTTATTTCTGTTAATTAGTATTACTTGAACGTCAATGCCAGAAATTAAATAAAAACAACTGGATTAAAATGCTTTAATTCACTACTGTAATTAAAACTAGTGTTTCAGTTACTAGGAAGGACGAAACAAATGATAGTTTATATGACAGTAGCAGATAAAGGCACAGACGATGTATTTCTATCACGCGGTGGTGTGGCGACAAATTTTTCTTTTATATTTTTCCTAGAGTATCAAAGTTCTGATGAGCTTTTGGTGTTATCGATCTACATTCATTATGTAACTATATCGATATGAGTAATATATATATATATTGGCAACATTTTCAACAATGAACGAAACCCACAAATTCAGTTTTTAAAGGTAATAGGAGAAAGAAAGGAAGAAAGTGGTCGATGTGAAACTTGGCTCCTGGGAATTCAAGCATTGTCAGGTAATAATTGCAAGTTTTCTCTCTTGAACCCCTTTATGTGGAACGATTCTTTGTTGCTGGGTAGTGGTTTTAATAATTATTATGTATGTAAAACAAAATAATGTTTTGCCTCACTTTTTTCCACTATGATTCCAACAAATGGCAGAAGTGCAACTTGCTGTTAAAACTAAGCTTGTGTTTTATGAATTACATCCTGCCAGTCGCGACAAATGCACTACCGTTCGAATCTGAAGTGCTTTAAAATCTCTTGAGGCCGAAGTTCTTTGTTTTTGCTTTTAATGCATTACTAGCTGCCTTTATGCAGTGTTTCAACTTTATCCGTATTAATGTTTTGAAGAAAGTAAGCGTTAAAAATCATTTGAATATAGACTATGCTATAATTTATGTATGAGGTAGATATGGAAAATAAGGCTTTAGCGGAAGAATTAAGCATACTGAGTGGGTCCCTAAAGCCTTTGAGTGCGTGCTGTAAACAACGGTTTTTGTCAGATGATTGGTACCAACCACTACCGTTCTCTTTTCTGTTGTGAAGAAGATTTTGTGGGCGCAAATTATATTTATATCGCCGGCCTTACAGCGTGATTTCAGCATGTTTAACTACCCAACACCTTAAGGTCTGCAAAGACTCTAACTGGATTCTATATTGACCTGCACCTTCTACCGCTTACCATTAAATTTTGTGATAACCATAGTAAACGTTCTATAAATAACAAATAAATGTAATGAAAGTACGAAAGCCATAATCAGTTATTTGTTTACATATCCTCATAGCCACAAGTATCTATAAATAGTAGCAACGCCTCTTAGGAAGCGTTGACCGTAACGTCATTAAATTTTGTGTCAGCCATAGTGTCATAGAATACTCAACGTTTTCAGATAAATGTGTATACTCGTCACAACAGTACCATGCAAGTATTAGATCTGGCAGCATGACCTACACACATTTCCAGTAAACAAATTAATTACTAACCCCCAGCGTAACAGCCCATGAAGGGCTAAGGCTTGCCACCGGGCCGCTGCATCCCCCACTTTTGCTCAGTACAACGTCGTAAGCGGGATGCAGTACTGGAGGGTGGGACGTGGTCAGCGCCTCAGTCCTCCCGGTCAGTTATGCGGCCTTCAGTACCTGGGGATGCTACTTCATCATGTAGCTCCTCTTGGCTCCTTTGGGACCTAATGAGGCTGAGTGCATCCCGTGCCAGACCTCCCAGTGGGGGAGAACTCCCCACGCCGGTACCGCGGATCGAACCCGGATCCTCCGTGCCGGAGACAGGCTTGCTACGGAGACGGTCAAATTAACTACTACACGAGCAAATTAAGAGTTCAAACCCTCCCTGTGTGAGGGCCCTCAAGGCCCTCTCGCCTTCTTCTGGTAGTCAGACAGTGGATGGAACTGCTGTATTCTGAGGCTCGTATCTAAACGACAAATTTGTGACTGAAAATATGGGTGAAAATGTTCAGGCCGAGCCAGAAATGTTGAATTGTAGTTACTGCCAACAAACATTCAGCAGTAGTATGAGAAGGAATATATTGCTTTAGAGATTGATGCGAGGTGTGCAGTATTTCTCTTGTGAAGATGCGATTCTTCTTCACAAAGACACAGAAAGCCCCCTAAATATGGTCCATATACTCAATGCTTCAAAATACTTTGTTTTTAAAAGATAAAGATTGATATCAAACATTTTTGTGAAGTAATCGCGTTTCTTAAGGGCAACTCCTGAAATACGAAGAAACAAATTGAAGGTTCTTTATAGGGAAGAAACTTTTCTAGAAAATCCCCCGCCCCAAACTAGGTTTAGATGGAACTCTTTTTGAAATTCTAGATTTTCTTAAAAGTGGCTGTAACATTATTAATTAAAGTACCACATATTAAAGATATTTACATGACAAATAAAATGTGTATCCTGAATTTTCTGGGAATAGCCTTGAAGTTCTCTTCATTGGGAAAGAATTTTGTATAATATTGTAAAATATGGTAGAAGTTAAGTGATAGAGAATGCGGACTACACAGAATATGTACATCTCTATGTCAAACAACTTTTTGTGGCCTAAGTTATTTCCGAGATATCTATTGTTAACGGTTAGAATAAAATTGTTTAATACCTGTCATTCTTTTAAAGACCTGTCCATATTCCTTTGTTTCTCGCTATTGCGTGGAAAGCGTATGGAGTTTTAAGGCCAGTTCTTAAACATTTGTCTATCGCCATTCCTTTTGTGTATAACAAAACGGTAATGCAGTTACTTTACACTGATTGAAGTGAAGTATACAGAAAAACAAGCTTTTGTAAGAGTAGTTTGTACCTGAGCGAATTATTCACTCCCAAAATCTGAAATTCAGCAAATCCAAGTTGTTTTTATTTTTGGTTTTAGTATCCCCCCCCCCCTTCTCTCTGGAGATCTGGCTAATTACAGCAACAAGAGGGCAGATTCTCCCCTACGAGTACAGAAGATAATGACAGCGAATTTTGTAGGAGATAATAACTACGTCAACTTGCCAACGAAAGCGATCATTTTGGGGCCAGTTTCTTGTTTCCCTTTGGTCTGTAGCTAGCGAGACTAGGTGGATCTCACTAATTGGGTACCGCAAATTGCGGTCTCTAGCTGATTGCCGTCTTTGTGCATCCCAGTCACACTCTGTTTGCCACGAAGTCTGAAGTTGTCCAGCCGGAGCGTTAGGCAAACTTGACAAAACTTGACTACAGCCTACAGTTTTGTGCTGGCTCAGAGTAATTACCTAGAAGCCTTTGCAGGGCTTATATTATACGGCTTTTGGAGTCGGTGCTGCTGGAGAAACTTGGGAAATGATGAATATAGAGATACGTTTACATTGGATTACCAGTGTTCGTAGTATATACAGAAACTCAAGTTGTGACACTTCCGGAGGAGAAAGGGTAATGTAGCAGCTAGTTTGGAACAAATATGGGGATGAAACCGTTCCAAAAATAATCACAGATAAATTTATATAGTCCCAAAATAAGTCATTTAACCAATGCAACTGTTGAAGTCTTTTATAACCAGAAATGATACAGTGATCCCAGAGAGAACGTTACAGGTATACAAATGATGCTAGACCTTGGAAACGCCCCTGCTTCCAAGTTTCCTACAGGATAACGCTCATTATAAATCTCCTGACTAATCAGATTTAATTTTTCTATCGAGGTCTTGCGAAAAACCTTCAAGATTTTAGTGGCAAATCATTGTCAATTACATTTAATGCCTGCTCGAAAGCTGCTTAAAGTTATATGTATTTTGAACATGACAAAAGGTGCCCTTCATTGCTAATTATATAACACAATACGTCATAACGTGGCAGTGAAAGTATACATTATGCTAGTCTTATATCTACAGGGAAGATTTGATTTGTTTGTCAATTATCCCGGCTTTGTTTTTTGTGCCTGTATATTATGTGTTATTATGCTATACTGTACATTTCCATTGATATGTGCAATGTTCGTGGGTCTGTATGGCTTCTTGTGAACTCGCCGTACCCAATCCAATCTAATATGATCAACCGAAATGACGTTTAGATGACTTACATGACATTTATAAGGATAATGATGGCAGACATGAAATCCTGTAAGGGTTAAGAAAGATGAGATATAATAGTTAATTAAGACCTAAAGCGACATATGTATTGTTAACCTGTGTTGCGAATTCTCACGTGTATGGCTGATTGTAGGACGGGGTAGAGGATAGAAGGGGAGCATCATGTTCTCGCTTGACAATTATCATAATGGAAGAATAAGCACTATTTTATGCGAAAGAACCCCACAATCAACATGTACAAAGTTAGCCCATCAAGGTAGTAGTGCACTTGGATGGAGGTTGGCAGTCTGCAGCATCGTCAAGGTAGGGATCAGAGGAGAGTGAGGGTTAGGCGATAGTAGGAATATATACCTAGATCCACAATGAAAATAGTATTCCTATATTTGCAGGCCTCTCTTTACGTGACTATGTTTTCGGTGCCCCAGACACTTATTCCTGCTTAGTTCCTCTTCCCACCGAATGCATTCATATCGTGGACGAGGAGTACGACAAGTCTACTCGACCATAAACCACTGCGTAACTTCCAGCCATTCATCACGTGTAAAAAGTACCCCGATACTGACCAGAGAATAAAGTGAATTACTATAAAAACAGTTTCTATACGCGCGTGTACTTCTAAAAAGTGTCCAGCTATCCCGTTCTTTAGCTACCAACCAGAATATGTAAATAATGGCCTCAGGTGCGCATCGACATCAAATAAACAATATTGGCAATGTTTTTCCTGACCTGTTTGCTAGCAATTGGAAAACAATCGCACATCAGCAGTCCGCAGGAGTGTATTATTTTATACTTGCTAAATATATGTGTCATTAACAGCTTTGAACGGGAGCACACTTATTGATGTGAAGAGGGCTTTACCAGCAATGGTATGTCGTTCATTAGACCGCCATGTTTCGCATCGGTGACTGTTGTGGATAGCAAAGCATATTTGCGCCAAGTATATAATTATATATCAATATCACAAGCGACCAATAACGCCAAACTTCCAAAAGAGCAGCCAGCGTGTAATTCGAGTTGCTGTAAGACTCGTAGACGTGAACTGCTGAGAAACTCCTGCATGGAATAAATTGGAAAGCGTAGAGACCTTAGAGGACTGTAGGAAGTAATCAGACTTTCAAAATTAAGGGAAAAAATAATGAATCTGAGAAAATGTTGAATATTTAACTGTGTAAGGTGTTGCTGTACTGGTTATGTTTTTGTTCCAATAACTCTAGCACAAGCATGTCATTTTGTTATAGTATAAATGAAATTGAATAAAATTGTTATCGGTATGTAGGAAATGGAGTAATTCTTTGGATCGATAAGATAGTAAAAAATCTTATGTGTTGTACTCACATGACTTTCTCTCCTCTTGTACTAACCATTTTTACAAACTTTTATTCCTCTATCTTCTTCATGTTAGTCGAAATAA
This sequence comes from Tenodera sinensis, assembly GCA_030765045.1. Taxonomy (NCBI): domain Eukaryota; kingdom Metazoa; phylum Arthropoda; class Insecta; order Mantodea; family Mantidae; genus Tenodera; species Tenodera sinensis. The sequence continues at coordinate 106,804,179 of CM060968.1, read as the reverse complement.
ACGTTTGCAGAAATTATCTTGTTGCTCATTTCCTTGTAGGTGCAAGGGGAATTTGGGAATAAAGTAGGCTTTGAACGATAGTCAAATCTTTTAAGCTTTGAAATTCCGTCCTCTTTGCGCGGCTAATATATATAAAAATTACGATCTTCCGTTTGTGGAAAGTATAAGTATTCCAAAATTCAAAATTGTTGCATATCTCCGAAATGGTTCACTCCACAAAAATATTCATTTCGGCATAAGTTGTATGTTTTAACGAGACTTACATTTTTGTATAGTAAGATTTTGTGTATCTCTTACAATTGACCAGTTATACCAAAGTTTTCCAGGGCAAACAGAACGACGTGGGCTATAGCCAGAAAATTCAAAATATACTTTCATTTGGCATAAAAATATCTTAGACATTTGATCAAAGTCGTTTGATGCATTATTGAGAAAATAGTAATTTTTGAGGTTTGTCCATGTAAAGGGTAGTTTAGGTGGAAGTATTTTCTTCAACATCTTCATGTCGCATCCTTGAAGGATATTAAACTTATAGGGTTTTAACCTTCTTTTCTTTTTTGAGTTATGCTGTTCACACACCTACCCACACACACGGGCCTTTGTCTAAAAATGTTTTTTTTCAATTCAGAGGGCCTCAAAAATATTTCCGGTGAAATCTCGACATTGAAATTTTGGATGGAGTACAATTCTTCCCCTACTTACTATACGTAGTAGAGAAATCATCAAATCATCAATACATGAGGATTCATACAAGTAATCTAAAAAACAATTGCAGTGCTATATTCGGGAACACACACACGAAAGTGGTTGGGATAAGCCACTGCGTAGACAGACAGACATGCATAGTACAGTGCATCTTTTGTCACTGGTTATGTACTGGCAGATCAGGTGACTCAGCAGTGGATCTACGCAATCTGCCTTTAGCCGCCTTCGTATTCTCGCGGCAGCCGAGCGCAAAGGAGAGTCAGTCACCTACCTCATACCACTACGCCCCTAAGCAACTCGGGACAATGGGCTGCGTAGAACAAACCCGTTCCAAACAGTTCCAGAAGCTTTCGACTTGCGGGAACTTGTCTGCGAGGGAAGCGAGAATTTTCGTTTTCCAGAAAAATCACGGTAATTGAGAGACTGTATAAGCGAGTCGGCACTGACCTAGCAGTTTCAGTTGATTTAGTTTCATCGTCAAAGTGAGCTGTAAACCGTCAAGCAGTATTTGTAAAGTTTGTGTCAAGGTTATGGCACAACAGAGCAACTGTGAGTTGCAACCTCAGTTGTGATTTAGTTTTAGAGGAAATAAAGCGAAATAAATGTAAACTTACAATATGTTGCTTCCGACTCTAATAGAAGAGAAGCTCCTTGAACGGTAGACCAACTACAAAATTAAACACTGGGATGGGTGTGATTTGGATCATGGAAACTGTTTTGCCGGTCTCTACTTGCGATGCTGATTCCGAGGCCAAAAAGAAGCAAAGCGGTGAATATTTCGTTTATCAAGAATGCCTTACGGTTCCTCAAAAGTAGAATGAAGCAGTCTAGTATATGTTTGGAGATACCGACTGTTACAGTGAAACTCGAGCTAAGAAGAGTCCAGCTGGAGGAAACTCTTTAAAACAACCCACTTCGCTCTACACCCTCAGGGCTTTTCCCTTACTGTGTGGTTCTTGGTCGTCGTTTTTTGTGCTTTCCTTCATTTCCATCTTCGTGCTTTCGCCTTCTGGTATCAATTTCGCCGTCTTTAAATGTAGCGTTCTGCTGCTGCTGCTTCAAGATAAGGATGCCATGAAGAGACTCTTGATTTCAGAACTTCGTCTCTTGCTAATCCACGCCCAACTTTTCTCATTCTATATACATAGTGTTTCACAAATTGTCCAATTTACCAGTTGGCTTGTAATTAGTTGCTTTAGCCAAAACATAGCTGCTCCGGAAAATAGCTGAAGAGTAATTTTTTAGAACGCTGGTTTCATGCAGACATGCCACATGTCTCCATGTCCATGTATTGTTCTTCCCAATTCTAAATTGGAAAGTAGAAGGGAAAAAAGACGAGGGAAACCTAAGGAATGCTGAATAGATTGTGTGAAAAGGAATATGGAGAGAAGAGGGTTAAAGGGGCAGGATGCTATGGACAGAGACTTACGGGGGCAGCAGATCGTTGTGGGATGAAGGAAACCCATGTGTTGTGGAATATTCTTTAATCAAAATTTAAACATGAAACATAGAGCTTATCGTTGGAAGGGCAAATTAAAATGGTGGATGTTGGAAATGTAATGACTATTAATATTATAATCAAGTATTAATAGAACACTTGAAACAGTCATTGAAACAAACGTGACAGTGACCCAGATGACGGACTGAGGACCAGCCAGAGGGTAGTTGGAGGAGTACAACCCTTTATGGGATTCCAGGATGACATGTCGTAATTGAGGTCGAGGTGAAAGCAAGGAGGTGAGTGTGTTTAGTCAAAGCATGTGCAGTTGGTTCACAAACCACAATTTATGACTGTCATAAATCCATCTCCTCTCTTCAGAAAAAGCAAACCTCTATCCCTGTCCTTGAAGACCAATAACGATCCTGATTTTTAAGTGAGTGACAGTCATATGTTGACTCCATGTGGAGTCTCGGTTGCCAAAATTCTGAATTCCAGTTCTTTTCTGTTTTATTAGTTAGAAAGGTTCACGTTAAGATGTAACTCTGGCTGAAATGACTCGAGAAGGACCCATGTTGTAAAACGATTGAGGTTCCTCAAAGGAGGCGGCTGAACTGCACACACGTTGACTAAACAGACTCTACAGTCGAGTGTATGAACTGTGCAGTGGTTTATGTTGGTAAGGAAATGCTAAACCGCCTCTGCCCGTCCCTTTCCTGGTGCTAGCATCCACTGTTTATCGTACTGCCCCCTTTTCTTCGCTCCTGAACGTGAAACCGACCTGTAGTCATGTTGGTATGCCAGATGGATTCATTCAGAGGCTGGTGTGAATGTTGTTGCGAAATATTGCGTTCCACTCGCTTAGATTAAATGTTTCCATACTCCTACGCTTTCGCCTCCACGCTAAGCCTGACCTTTTGTCATAGGCAAATGCGTGTCTGTCGGACTTAAAATTCAAAACAATAAGCTCACGGATGACAAAGAATTTCTTCCAACATTACGTAAGTAAAAAAAACGCTATAGGAAGCGGAAAGAATCGCACCTTTCCCCACTCGACTGCACCAAAGTCGACGGCTGCGTGTAAGGATGCAACGGCCCTTCTGCGCGCTGGTGCAATATAGGGTTATCAACAAGTTGCTCCGCACCGTCCGGTGCTTACCGCTCGAGGTAACGCTAGTACTGCTGTTTACTGCGTTAGCTTTCATGAATTACATACGTGAATCTATAACATTTTTTATTTCGCCAACGTTATAACCATACGATCGCGGCAACCAGTGGCTACCACCGAAATTCCCGTCTCTAGAAGAATCTTGATTACACGAGAGCTGCGGAGCGGCTTCTCGATAACCCTATATATTTTCCAATTATTTTTTGAGAGCTTTTTACTCCATCTTCCATTTTTTAAAGTAGGAAGTTGGTTAAAGAGAGAAGCTATTGCTCATTCTGCTGTCCAAGCCGTTCTCGACCGGATTGAAAAAAACTCAGCTGTTGGTGCTGTTCATTTAAAACAAACAATACTACTGTGGAGGTTTAGTGGCCACTGTTGTAGCATCCAGAGTTGCGTCATTTGATTGTTTATATTGCTAAATAATAAATTCTTTATTAAACATAATTAATAAAGATACATCACACAAATCGTGCACAACGTTAACAGGCTTGAGTACAAAAGTTCATGATGGACGATCCCCGATTTTGACTTGCGATTACATGGTATCGATTGCATTTTTTCACTACACAGTTTGCACACACAAGTTTCGTCTGGGTCATGAAAGTATTCAATGTTGCACAGTCTTTGGTGATACCCATGTACCGCCATTGAGTTGACCAAGCGTCGCAGGTCTTGGTTAGTGTCTGTCCATGTCCTATTCATCATGGCCTCCGTTGGAGAGGTTGGTTTATCTTGTTTTAAATTGTCATTAAATGGAAAATTTAACTTTCAATGTAGCACGTCTCGGTCACTAAGAAGTTCAGCACAGACAGTTTCCAACGTCGATAAGGGCAAACTTTGAAGAAAGATTTCTTGTACTTTTATCATAGGGTTGGTATTTGAATTCTGACTGGTAGTGTAGTTAGTTTATAAGAACCGATGGCACTGAAAGTCTAAAAATTGTCTATTGTGACCATATTTATAGTTATCCACTGTGCTTAAACTTCTGTACAAGTTACTACCTGAACCAGATCAATAATTTTTCTCGCCAGGTGGTAGGCGGACGCTCTAACCGCAATTTAAAGGTGGATAAATCGTGACTTCGAAGTATTTTTTTCTCCGCCAGATCAAAATAATTTTATCGTGATTTTACGTTGGTATTAAACCAAAAGGGGAAAAATAAAATAAAACGAAAAATATTTAAATAATGCGTAAACTGTAACACTGTTTGACCGCCTCCGTAGCGCAGTTGGTAGCGCGCTTGCCTCTGGCGCGGAGGACCCGGGTTCGATCCACGGTACCAGCATGGGGATTTTATCCCCTCTGGGAGGTCTGGCACGGGGTGCACTCAGCCTCGTTAGGTCCCGGAGGGACCAATTGAGGAGCTACTTGATAGAGAAGTAGCGGCCCCAGGTCTAGAAGATCGCATAACCGGCCGGGAGGGCTCGGGGCGCTGACCACGTCCCACCCTCCAATACTGCACCTCACCAATGACGCCTGTAGTGGGCAGAGGTGGGGGACGCAGCGGCTGGGCGGTAGGCCTTGGCCCCTTGTGGGCTGTTGTGCCGGGGTTTAGTTTAGTAACACTGTTTATTCATTTTAGAATTTAGAATTTTCTTTCCATTAATCAGACTGCTGGACTTTTTTGGAGGTGGAAATGAATACATTATACGAATATCAAAACAACTGTCCAGATTTTACAATCCGTCCTGACAAGTTGGACAGTTTGGACAGATTAAATTATGTAATTACGCAGATAGCTGGCTTTGTTTATTCTTCAAGAACCATTACATTAAAAGAACACAACCTGAAAAGAATAGATACAACTTTCTGGTTCTGATCTGGCGAAATGCCAACAGCAGTCATGGTTTACTACTTTTACTCCTGAAATTAAGCTATATTATCGAGTCGCAAGAATATATTAAACAACTCGCATTGAAATTGACAACTCTTTGTGCACTTTCCAGCCCATGGAAAGCTATACTTTGTTACCCCATGACGAGAGGACACCTGTTGAAAGTATATGAATGAAAGAAACGATCAATATGACCGAAATTGCCCACATTATGAGGTTGCGTGCGTTGACAGCACTAGAGCGCGTCGAGACGGATCGGGTTGACACATAAATAGAGCGTAACGGATGAAGTCCATAATGAAGTAGTATAGTGTCAGAAAAAATACTGCAGTAGTCTAAACCACTTCTGAATTGTCGTTTTACTTCCACATCATTTTTCATTCAAATTATGGAATATATCACATTGCTGCTGTTTAATGTGAAGAAGAAAGTGGAATAACAGAGTGATTTAATTGAACTTAATTGCTTATTAACTGTAATTGGCGGAGAAGTCAAGCTTTCGTGCGTATACCATTCCATTGAGAGCTATATGAGGGAGGAGCCTGTGTTTAATGCAATCTGAATTTGCAGCAATTAGCGTTTGTACAAAGGCCCTTCATGACTTGGAAATAATGTAGCTTATTTATAAGTTTAAATCTAAACAGAACAGCAACCTTAACGGTCTAAACTGTTAGGAAGGGTACCTCAGTGAAGACATAACGTTTACCGCACGGCTACATCCCCCCCCCCCTCACCAAATGCAGTTTTATTTATGGATGCTCTTGAACTGATAGTTTTCGGCGTCCCATATATACCGCATAGTTTTGCTTAGATGCCTCCTATTTTCTGTTTGTGAGGAAAAATCTAGATATGCATAAGAGAATTTGTCTTAACAGGAGATAGAGAAGCAGGTTTCTGAGCCTGTTATGAATAAATATGTACTTTTAAAAGTTGTGGTCACATGGTTATATGATTAAATATATATATATATATATTAATTCTGCAGACTGGAGGTTCTTTTTCATGCCGTAAATCTACTACATAGGACCACCGGCTTTACTTCCCCTCTGAAGGAAGCCGTGCTCAGAATTTTTATGATCGAGAACATCTATCACCCTCCGCCGGGTTTGAACACGCGGCCTCGCGAACTCGGCTTGAAGCACAAAATGAAACATCTTGTGATTCTAGTACAGGGCTGGGCGACTGGTGCTCAGAGATAAATACTAATTTTGGTTTTCAACCGACTTTTTGTTTTTGAGTTACGCTGTTCTCTCTCTTTCTCACTCACTCACCCACTCACTCACTCACCCACCCACCCACCCACTCACTCACTCACCCACTCACTTACTCACTCACTTACTCACACGCACGCACACACACAGACCTTTTTCTAAAAACGTTTTTTTTTTTTTTTTTTTTTGTGGATACTGGAGGCCTCAAAACATATATTTCCTGTGAAATCTCGACATGGAATTTCTGGGCTGAATACAATACTGCCCCTACTTACTATACGTAGTGGAAAAGGTGAAAAGTTTTCTTTCCTCTAAATATATTTTAAATCTCAGTATCGAGTAGGTGCGCAACAACTATAAATTCAACTTACATTATGTGCATCCATTCTGATGTATGCTATCATTATAATTCCTGTTTAATATTCATGTTTACTTGTAATAGCTCATTTATAGCTCCTTGCTCTCTTTCCCCCTCTCTCCCTCCCTCCTTCCCTTCTCTTTTTCTTTGCCGAACCATTAACAAGTAGTGGAGAGTGTCCAAAGCTGACACAGATGTAGTTTAAAAATCATTACATTTTCACACCTTTCATATTGATGGTAAACCTTAAATGCCAGGCAGAAAATTACGTCCAAATACACATATAGTTAGCTTTTTACAAAACATGTTGACTATTAGCAATAGAAATTCCCAGCATCTTTTATCCAGAAAATATCAATTTTCCTATGTTTTACCAGAAAACCTTGAGAAGGTTTTGGTAATAAAGTAGAGTTTTACGTACTAATATGTGTGATGTCTTCCTTTTTCAGGTAAGTGAAACAGTGTTAACTACATGTATGGATCTGTCTACGCTTGGTGGGTGAGTAAGATATTTTGTAGAAAAACAAAACAGACAGCGATGTCCATGATATTGCTTAACTTGTTTACGTTGGTGTAGAAAGTGGAAGACAAAAGAAGCATCTGAAAATATCCGGGAACTTTTTCCTGGTGTAGTAAGCATAGTGTTTCAAAATTACCGTTTCTTTCCAAGGCAGAAACTCGACATCAAAACTTCATAGGAAATACTTGTTTTGAGAACTATTTTATTTATTTATTTGTTTATTTATTTATTTATTTATTTATTTATTTATTTATTTATTTATTTATTTATTTATTTATTTATTTGTGTATATTATAAAAAAAAGGGGGATAAAAATGGGATTTTTATTTGAAATTATTTGCTTGTAGTATTTTATTCTAATTTTGAAAATTTGTAAATATTTAATAATTAATTATATATTCGGTATGAGTAGTAAATTGAATTTGTTTATTAAACTGAAATATTTATGAATTAAGTTGTGTGTGTGTGTGTGTGTGTGTGTGTGTGTGTGTGTGTGTGTGTGTGTGTGTGTGTGTGTGTGTCTGTAAATTCGGTAAATTTTGTTAAAATATTATATTTAGTGTTTTAATTTAAGTATTTTTGTTTAAATTGTTGTATCAAGCTGCAATCTATGTTGAACCGGTGGTAATAACTTTGTCATCTTGAAACCAGAAATAAATTACCCTCTCTCTTAAAAATTAGAATTTGCGTGACATTTTAACTTTAAATTGTGACTAAATTTATTCGAATCAAGGTAGAAATGCATTACTACATTGTTCACAGAATGTTTACCCGGCAGTTAGTGAAAGAATAAACCATTTATATCTGTTCGTCAAGAAGGTAAATTACACCAAATATTTCACACAGTTTCTTTTTTCGGTGAAATGGCTCTATCGCTTAGAATTGTATTGGACATATTTGTTACACTCATGTAGAATCCCTGGTATAATAAGATTACCGTGTACGTTAGACTACTAAACCTGACTTCATTATTATTATTATTATTATTATTATTATTATTATTATTATTATTATTATTATTATTATTATTATTATTATTATTATTATTATTATTATTATTATTATTATTATTAATATTATTATTATTATTATTAATATTATTATTATTATTATTATTATTATTATTATTATTATTATTATTATTATTATTATTATTATTATTATTATTATTATTATTATTATTATTAATATTGTTGTTGTTGAGTGCCTCTCAAGTGTTCACAGCCTTCAGTTTGCCCTCAGCGTGACATTTATTATTTAACATGTTATGTTTGGGGCATTTGCAAGGCGTTGCTATACGTAAGACCAGCTTGAATGAGGGTAAAGCGATAAGGAACTTGGGGATTAGTGCCAGAATATACCTTAAAGAAAGAGACTAAACCAACCGGACCATGATCAGCAATGGAATCCTCCTAATGGAAAAAAAAAAAAAAAAAAAAAAAAATATTTGCTATCTATCCTGGGAATGACTGCCAGATGTTTGACCATAAACCCACTGGACTCTCTTTAGCGGTTTTTCATTATCATTTATCATCTATGTAGATCTGCTTGTAAGCAGATCCTCAAACCAGCATATGTACACGAGTTATATGAGAAAAGGAAAACAAAATGGAAGGAGAAATGGAATTGCCTCAGGATCTGAGATACATGAAATCAGAAAAGCAACATTGTGGCCAGATAAAGACTTGAAAGAGTGATTGGATTTTGAGGCTACGATGTCGCTTTTGTGGCTCTAGGCGCCGGCAGTATTGTTTGGCTTTTTTACGTCTCCGTCTGCCCACGTTGTGAGTAGGATTCCTAGAAAGCGAAAACTTGTTGCCGTACGGAACGACCTTGCAAAGGCGTATGACATCAGCCTGAAAGCCTCTTTCTGCAGGCATGTTTGAGATATTAGTTTATAGGTTTACTATTTATGTAAATCACCCTTTTCTGTTTTATGTATGATTTTTGCTTTCTGTTTATATTATGTCTCTATCATTATCTGGTCCATACCGCGACGAATCTGTCAGGAAATACCTCGTAGGTTGAAGTGTGGTGAAGAAATATGTACAAGCGAACAAACCTCTAATTATGCTATTTTCTACTGTTTCCCTGACTTTTTGGCAACAATTCTAATGCTACCCTCTCCGCTGCGTAAAATTTGGCTGATTCCACAATTAATGCATTCATATTATCCGCTGTTAAGACACAAGCCTGTTGAATAATAGCCTTCACATATTCAGGAATCAAAGTTGGTAACACAAGTACCACAAAATATTGTGACGCCGGTCAGCAGCGGCCATCAGAGAGACGCTCAAGGTTAAGGTACCTCACACCACTGGGTGGCTGCTCATGTAAGCTACCTTAGACCATTGCTTGTAAATATGTGACCAACGACAATGAGCGCAGTAGAACAAAGCGTTTCTAGATTGTTCCAGCGTTTGGGCTGCCGGCTTGTTTCTGAGAGGTTTGAGAAAAGGTAAATTTCGAGAAAATCCGTGATACGTCATTCTCGTCTACATAAACGAGTCGAAATGCACGAGACCGGAGTGTTTGTGATGGAGGCGCGAGTGCTGAACAAGACAGCAGTGTGATGTGTGTGCGTGCGTGTGTGTGAATGTGACCGTCGAAGAAGACAGTGAAGTACGTGTGAAGGTTACGATCAGACAGAATAGCTGTAAGTTGCAAGGTCACAAGGGGTTATAGATTGTGTTAACGATAAAAGAGGACTGTGCTTTTGTGCTTCAGTTTTACAAGACAAAGTATCGAAAAAGTAGCTGGACTTTCATTTGTCACAATGTTTATTTTGGTATATTAAAGTGCTTCTTTGAACATACCGCTCTCTATAATACCAGGTGGAAGGTACTGCTTTGGCCGCAATTTAACCAGGAATTCCACATGGTGAGTGTAACAAATATATCCCAATACAATTATTGCCAATAATGAACGGTTTCGCCGGAAAACAATAATTTGTGCCAAATACTTGGAGCAATCTAGCTTCTTGACAAATGGATATACATGGTTTATTATTTCAATAACTGTTGCGTACACTTTGTGTGAACAATGCTGTAATGCATTTCTACCTTAATTCCAATTAATTTAGTCAGAATTTAATGTTAACGTGATTTTGCCAAATCTCTCTTAGAAATTAAACGTTGCATGGCATTTTAATATTAAATTGTGACTAAATTCATTCGAATTAAGGTAGAAATGCAATACAGCATTGTTCACACAATGTTTACGCGACAGTTAGTGAAAGAATAAACCATTTATATCCATTCGTCAAGAAGCTAGATGGCTTTAAGTATTTGACACAAATTATTGTTTTATTCGGCGAAAAGACAGTAATTGTACTGAACATTATTTTTACACTCGTAAATGGGGTCCGAACCTTCATACACAAAACAAAATGTTGCAGGGTTTGGACTATAGGACATGGGAGGGGTAAATCTGTCATGTGATCACAACACAAAAGAGGTACGATGTAGAAACGTTCTAGATAAAGTTTTTGCATAACTTAAACTCAACGTTGTCGCCATTTACAGTAAAATATTCACTCCTAATTCATGTACAACTTCAGCAATAAGTAAACATTTTGATTTTCGTGTTGCAGGCATTTTGCTGTATGGAACTAATGAACACATTCGAGAGACACTTTGCGCTGTAGGCAGTGTGTTTTGTGCTGTCATTGTACCTGCGCAATCATCTCATTTGGCGATAGCTGTATATAGGTTCGGACCGTACTCATCATCATGGGCGTCGCGAACGGTGAGCAAGGGGGGGGGGGGGGGGGGCGGCCCCCCCCTTGGAAGTTGGTGAACTTAATGTGCAATCAATTACTGACTATTAAACTATTATTTTAATTAAGAACAATTGTTATTTAGCATAAATCAATACGGTTATATGTAACAAATATAACTTTTGACAATAAAATAATGAATTAATAATATATGATTGCAAATTTCCAACATGTGGCCCCCCCCCCCCTGGAAAAAAGTCTGCCGACGCTCATGCTCATCATGTAGAATCATTGGTACCTTCCACCCGGTATATAGAGGACTTTAGTTACGAAAAAGTAACCAAAACTATTATTTATAAACGATAACTGCCAGAGAATAATACTGCATGTTACTTTCAAATCTAAAATTATAGGAAAGGGTTATTTTGTGGTGTGCAGGAGGAAGGGATACGTAATAACAAAGCGCTTTGCCGTGTCGTTGTAAAGGAGCGAGCTGGTATCTCTTTTTTGCACTCCAAAGTTAATTACGGTAAACAAGTTTTCAGGGACTGGTTTTGTTCTTGGCTTAACGAAAGATTTAAGAGCAGAATGGCGCTGCGGATTTGTGTGCTTTGGCTTATCGCACATAATGCATTGATTGTGCACCACATAGCTTTCATTCGCTACTGGATTTTATAGCCCTTTCTGCTGACTAGTTAAAAGTAATGAAGTGCCTTTAGTGGAATAAAGTGAATCGCAAATCAGTAAGTGAAGTAGGCGCTTACAATGCTACTGTTGACGACAGAAGTTGAACACTTAATATTATAAATATACAATAAATTGTACTCTTCGTGTATAAACTGTTCTTATAAATACTTATTCATCTATCTCTTCATCTTCTTCTTCTTCTTCTTCTTCTTCTTCTTCTTCTTCTTCTTCTTCTTCCTCTTCTCCTCCTCCTCCACCAAGTATTAAACCTTTCCTGAGACTTGTTGTGTGCTCCAAATGTTTAATTCATTGATTTATTACTTTCTACTACAGATAGTAAGTAAAGCAAGTACTGGATTCCACCAAAAAATTCGATATCGAGATTTCACAGGAAATATGTGTTTTGAGGGCCCCTGAATCAGAAAAGAAAAATAGAAAAACGTTCGCGCGCGCGCGTGCGTGTGTGTCTGTCAGTCTGTGGACAGCATAACTCAAAAAGGAAAAATCGGTTAAAAACCAAAGTTGGTATTTAAGTTCAATGTCTTTCAAGGATGCGACACGAAGATTTTGAAGAAAATAGCCCCACCCTGAACTACTCTTTACAGGAAACATTTTTCGAAAATTTTGATTTTCTTGAAAATGGCTCTAACGATTTTGATTAAAATGACATATAAGATATTTTTATGACAAATGAAATGTATATTTTGAATTTTCTGGCTATAGCCTATGTGGTCCTATTTACTCTGGATGACCTTTGAATAACTCGTAAACCGTAATAGATAGACAAAATTGCACTGTACAAAAATGTTGATCTCGCCAAAACACACAATTTATGTCAATTCTTGTATTTATTACTTATTCATTTATTTATTTATTTATTTATTTTTGTAGAATGAAACATTTCTGAAATATTCCTTGCTATTTGTGTCAGTTTCGGAAAACAAACTTTCGTCAAATACAGCATCATTGTTAATTTTTTTATATGTTAAGTGTGCAAAGAGAGCGGAAGCTTAAAGCTTTAAAAGATTTGACTACCGCTCAAAGTCTACTGTATTCTCATATTCCCCTTGTACCTACAAGGAAATTAGCAATAAGATAATTTCTGCAAATGTTTATCTCAACTAACACGGAGAAGATATAGGAATAAAAGTTTGTAAGAAGGTTAGTACATGAGCAGAGAAAGACATGTGAGTGCGACACATCAGATTTTTTAATCGGGGACCCTAAAACGTTTACTCGTAAAATATTTTTGTATGGGATGTAATATCACTGTACGTAGTAGAAAAGTAAAAATAATTGTATGTAATTTGGTATTTAGGTTATCCCCCAAAGAGAGACACGAAGTTTCTCGACAAAAACCTTCCATTCCAAACAATTTTGTACACGTTAGTCATTTGAAATTGCCCAAACTATTTGTATTAAAATGTGTAACATCTTTAAAATTTTCGGATGATTTATAACATGTACTTATATATAGTGTATTTTTTTGTTGCGATAAATGTATGAAGTCCTCTTCTTGTTCTTTGCATTTTGTGTATCTTCGTTTGCGCTAAAGGATAATGGATGCACAAAATGAAGATCACGTTAAAACATACATTATGTGAACGTTTTGAGCCACTAACAATTTTCCACCGATTTGTTGTTTTTTATTTTCAAATATATTATACTTTGTAAGTGTTATTTTACCATTCGTTTGTTTTGCTTTGTTCACGCAAAGAGTGGAATTTAATTAGTGACCTGCTTTGTGAAGATTTGACAGTTGTCTCGGTGTACTGTTTTGTTTTTGAGTTCTATTGTTCTTTCTCCCCTCAGCGGACCTCAAAGCATGTATTTCCTGTGAATCTCGACATTGAATATTGGGTGGAGTACAAAACTTCGTCTGCCTACTATAGGTATGCGGTAGAGAATAAAAATCATGTGCAGCGTCTGTGCAATCCGAGGCAAGTGAAATTCGGGCTAACATCGTATTGTGTGGAAATGTTTAGGGAAAATCCAGGCGATCTTTGGCGTTTTGTGAATATGAACAAATCGTGGAATCATTGCCATGCAGCGGAAGCGAAACAGCAGTCTAAACACGAGACCAACCGGCTCGGACAAATGTTAAATGAGCTTCATCCGCTGGAAATGTGATATTTTAGTTTTTTTGGGGACGCAAAATGAATATGTTGATTAACTACTTGGAGAAAGGGAAACCATTAGCGGTGAGTACTAAGCTTTTGGGAGGGAGCATAGGTTGCAGATGAGCACTGAAATACATCCGGGAATGGTAGAAAGGTTTATACATGTAGGAAAACAAGTATGATTTGACATGCTTGCACATTCGTGGTGCTCTTTATTATTTCGTTCCCTGGGATTATTGTTGGTTTTCAAAACCTTCCTGCACATGAGACGGTAATACAAGAATGAAGAATTCATGATCATGAAGCAACCGTGGAATAATTGAATTTAATTTCGAGAGGAGTGGGTACCCTGCATTCCACATGCCGTCCCCAGTGCTTCACGGGGCATTTTACCAACCGTCTCAGCCATTGCCAACATAGCAGAGCGGGAAGAGTTGGTGGAGCGTCCTGGTGAAAATAACATTTTCGGTTTTTGAATTATATCATAATATAAATATTCTACAGACACATTTAACCATACTGTGGTACACCTCACTGGTGTCCTCTCCCCCCCCCCCCCCCCCCCGTCTCCCGCCATAGTTTTGCATTTTATATGACATTTACTCCTAACATTTCAGTTTGCTCTGATTTGTATGTAAATTTGCATGCATAATCCCAAACGTGTTATCTAAAGATTCTAATATGCATTTGATAAGCGTTGGATCACAAAAAAATTTATACTGAAAAGAAAAATAAATTTTAACACCAGTAATTTCATAAAAACAAAGATGTATTTCTCTGCAAGTAATAACATCAACTTGAATCAAATAGTTTCCCGATGTACCTCCGCACTTCCATGTGGATGTTGGGAAGCCATTCTGGAGTTTGAAGACATTGCTCGAAGTTAAATTTTCATATGTGAATAATCTAGAACTGTGCACGTAAAAGACGACGCCACTGCATGCGCGTAAAGGTAAACAGATAGCGATACCCCGTCCTTGCTATGTATACATACTGTACCTGTGAATGTCAGTAGAATGCCTCCCAAAACTGCGAGGACGACATGTGCTCTAGTGGAAAAACTTGCATAACAGAATAGAAAGAAGTTCTCCAGGTTATATCACTTTCGATTTCAAACTCCCTTATATTGATTGACAAAGCACTTCGAATAGCCTAATATAATTTCGTTATATTTTTATAAAGGTGGCATGTTCTTCATGGCGGTGATGGATACAGTGGCAACTCCTGCATTCCTCGAAGTTTTGTTTTATTCGTTAGCTAACACCAGACATTTTTCCAGTCATGGTCTTGGCGCCATCTGTGCACAAATTAACATAATTATCCCGTGAGATGCCATTCACCGAGAAGCAGTCGTTTGCTTACAACAGCTGTAAGGTTTAAGAGTATCAGACCTTCACAAGTTTATAAGGAACTCGAAAGAAGAGATTAGAAGTAAATGAGGAAGAAAATTAAATATATTTTGAAAATGAAAGTGAACTTTAGATATTTTTCCCTCTCGCGCTGACGGTTTACAGCCTGCTTCAAAACCAACTTGTCCTTTCTTTCCAGGTACAATAAATATTACGCGAAAGAGCATCATTAATAAATTATATTGCCGCATAAAACAAAACAAAACAAAGCAAAGCAATTATGAGCATAGTTTGAAATAATAAAATTAACTAACCCCCGGCACTACAGCACATGAAGAGCCGAGCCTTACCGCCCAGCCGCTGCGTCCCCCACCTCGGCCCACTACAGGCGTGATTGTTGGGGTGCAGTACTGGAGGGTGGTACGTGGTCAGCGCCCCGATTCTTCCCGGCCACTTGTGCGGTTTTCACGACCTGGCGCCGCTACTTTTCCATCAAGTAACTCCTCAATTGGTCCCCCCCCCCCCCCGTGACTAACGAGACTGAGTGCACCCCGTGCCAGACCTGCCAGAGGGGATGAAATCCCCATGCTGGTACCGAGGATCGAACCTGGGTCCTCCGCGCCAGAGGCAAGCGCGCTACTGAGGCGGTCACTTTGAATAATATGATTAATGAATTATTTTTATTGGTAACTCAAAAAACTCACGATATAATATTGTAGCAGTACTGACACTGCACTGTCCAACTGCTTTGTAGTCAATTTTGAACTGCTGGTGTTACTCTGTTCACATCGTACTGAACAGCTCCCCACTCCACACCACGATTGCACACTCAAGGACAAAAGGCGTTCTTCTGAGTCAATGACAGTACAACAGAGCGAGACTGCAACTGTTATTTATGGTTCAGAATCCATTTTCTGTCCCCCCGTTTCTGTTTCAGAAATTAAAATGTATCAAAGCAAAGCAGACCAAATGCTAAAATTCCAAAATACAAATAGAACGCTTTTGAATCTCATAATCTGTGTACTTGTATGGCTGCTAAACAAATTCGCTACAGTTGAACGATACTCATGATTGGTAAGCTTGAGAAAATGTTGTACAGTACCTTAACTACAGAAGTTGAATGAAATACTAGAAATGTGTGTGTGTAGAGGCTGTCGGGTGCGTCCTTTGGAAGGCCGTGCGCTGGAGAAATGTGTGGTCCATGGAAGGTAGGGCTACATACCATGTCCGAGTGGGGGAGAGGAAAACCTGCGCGACTGGTTCCAGAGCAGCAGCCAGATTGCTGGATGATGGCCCAAGATATGCCCTCGAGGTGCATCATGCATTGCATCACGATCGTTCGGAAGCTGACTCACGTGCGTTGCACAGCTTGGCGGGAAAGCCAAGTGCGAAACAACTGTCAGCAACCAGAAAAATCCCAAATACAGAACTGAACCCTGCTCCATACAACTGCCATGTACACTAGTCACCTCACATTGGCTATTGTCGTGGCGTAGGTTGTGCGGTGTAAACTAGTTTCTCATTTAGCACGATCATATCAGTCAGTGCGTATTCTGCATGACTGCTTAAAATGCACTGCATGCATTGAAAGGACTAACTTTATCAATAATGTGGCAAAACGACTAAATCCAGTCCACTTTTCTATCACTATTGTCTTCTAAACTTTTGCACCAATGTACAGTTTTCTTCTCGTCGTTAACACAAGTCTACAGGCTTTAGTGATATCACAACTCACAACTGTTTAGTTCTCGTAATCTTGACTCAGTCCTTTCAGTGTCTTTCTTCACTTTCCCTGTCTCTCATACACTAACTCCGACGATACAGTCACTCGACGCTCGTTAAATCTTCTTTACTTCGACGCGACGTATTATACACAGCTGTCTCGCACTCACGGACACACTGACCGAATCATGTCTGTAACTCTTAACTCTCTGCTGTTTCCTCGCCTCCTTATCTAACGGAGATGACGTTACAGGGACGTTTCGCGAACTTCTTAAAACACGCCGGAGTAGACGTAGGCAAACATTTTTCGAAGACCTTGGAGGAAACCCCCTTTTGGTGCAGCCGCTCTGATTGTTGTTAGTTACGTACACAATCGCGCGAGGCAGCCTGACGTTGAAGGCCTTTGCTCGCAAGCCTGGTATGTGGTGTGAAGAAGCGTAGCCTCGACAATCCTTTGTTTTGTGCCGCATCCAGCGTCACGATAATTAAAAGAGGAGAATTTGAATGGCAAAGGAATAAACAGTAACCCACGAATTAAAAGAGAAAACAATGAATTATGTTCCAAAGAAGCTAATTACAGATGGCGTGCTTGTGGGGAGTTTAGTTCCTCCACAGCATAGTTGAGGTGCACAAAGCCTGCTATCATGACATCATAACGGCAGGCTGCGAGACACGAAGAAATTCATGTCAATTCATTCAAAGTGCAAACTGCTTGTTTTGTGCATTTGAGTTTGCTGCTGAACATTCAAGTGATTTTGTTACATACGCTGTTCTTCGTCTAAGTCCAAAACCGATTTTCATATCCCTTTCAGAGCAATTGAAGTAGCCGCGATCGTTAAGGCGATACGCAATAGACTGGCCAGCCATTCAAAGCTGAATGTCGCGAGTTCGAATCCCAGCAACTGCAGTCAAATGTACCTGTGGTAAAGGAAGGGGAAGGCCCAAGTAAAACAATCGGTGTAATGACACGCTTGGAAGCTGACGGGGTAACATTTGACTGCAGTTGCATAGATTTTGTTTTTTTTTTTCCTCTAAAAAAACTGCAGTTTTATTGCAAAATTTAATATTTTTACAATAGGAGATGGTTACAAATACTTTAATTCTATTTATTTAGGCTAGCATAACATGAAATTAGAGAGAAATAGCCAATAAAGTATGTCAAAGTTTAACAAATTTGTATGCTACTTGTAAGCAACGCTGCCAATTAAAGTGTTAAAATGTGCTTATATGAATCAATATCATTGGCCTTTTTTTGAGAAAATATAAAAACAATAGACATTCTTCATCTAAAGGGTAGTATGTAGAAAAGATGTGTATGAAAAAAAACCATTATTTTGAACTCACTCTTCTTGCATTAAGTGCATACACCTCATTTTGTTACCGGTGATAGTACATAGCGTGGTATAAACAATTCCTAAGTCTAAGCAATATTTATTTTAGTTTTGTGTATTCCACCTCTCGTAAGAATTTTACTTCCTGATCTAATGTGTTTGCTTTTTCTGTTCTCCGTGGCTGATTAAAAAGAACTGAGAACTGAAAGACAAAACCGCTGTTCAAGAGTAAACACCAGATACTGAAAACATTTGTTTATTTCTTATATGTTGCTACGACATTAAAGCCGCCGGCTCAGGTTAGGTCTTTGTCAACAGAAATAAGGAAAATACGCCTGGAGTTTCTTTTAAAATAACGTATGCCGTTGCTCATTATAATTACGTAAAACTCAGTTGTATTTCAGTGAAATTTAATACATATAACTGCAAATTAGGTATAAATGTTTTACGTACAAATAAGGTTTTATTAACACGTTCTTAAATTACGTTGTGCCTGGACCTACAAAAATTTACGTATAAATGCGAATTACGTAGAACTGGGTTACGTATAAAGCAGGTTCAACTATATTCAAAGCCACAGCCGACTTTGCTCCTACGTAACTCCGCACGTAAAGCATGCATAACACTCTTACCTTATAGAAGGTGCTGGAAATGTCCACCCTCGGCTAAACAAGCATTTTATCGGGAGAACACATTCTGATCCACACGATCAATGTAATGTTTCCGATCTCATTCTAATATTTTGTTTTAGTTCGTCCAATGTACGAGAATTTCTCTCTTCAACTTCGTCTTTCAGGATACCCCACAAGTAGAAATCACACACTGCTAGATCGGGGGGAATGTATATGGGAATACAGTTGGCTAGCGATAATCAAATCTTTTAAGAGCTCGTCTACGTGGTTAGTTAGCTTTGGCGTTCTATTCTCTTTGGTGTTCGGGGAATAAACGAATATTGACCTTCTACTTGAGAGCCTAGTGCAAGGAATATCTCGGAAATCATTCACTCCATATCACAAAAGTATTCAATCTAAGTTGTGTATTCAGGAGATCTATGTTTTTTGTGCAAGACAAGACACTCCCAGAAAATTCAAAATACGTTTCATTTGTCATGAAAAATATCTTAAACATATAGCATTTTAATAAAAAATATTGCAGCCATTTTTAAGAAAATCAAAATGTTCTATAAATGTTCCATGTAAAGGATAGTCTAAGGTGAAACTCTTGCATCCTTGGAAGACGCTGAACTAAAATAGCAAGTTTAGTATTTAACGTATTTCGTTTTTGGATTAATGCACACCCAGATACCATTGTGTAAGACAGTTTTTTACTCAGGGTACTTCTATTTTTGGGTGGAATGCAAGTAAAAGTAAAGCAAATATAATTATATATGAGTAAAACCTTGTCAGGGAAACACTTCGTAAATATTTTCAGATTTCCCTCTCAGGAACGCGTGCAGAAATATGGAAATAAATCCTTTTAGTGGTACATGTACTGAGAGTAATAGAGATTATTTGATGCTCTTGAGGTATTCCTTTACCACATAAGGAGCGGGGGTTAGGTACATGCTGTTGGCCATCTCATTTTGTCAAGGTCTCCGTTTGCCTGCGGCCATACACAGGGGCGTGGGGAAGTCGGCCGTTCGCCTGTGAAAGCTGTTATTATAGGCCTGTACTGGCATACAAGAGATAGTGGTAAACACTTACGTGTGTATATGAAGTACTGAAACTGATCCAGTCCACTCTTGTAATAGATACCACAAGATTTCGAACCTGTTCAGAGAGGAGTTGAGCTAATCCAGTGCTACATTTTCTGTAAAAGAGAGAGGGATAAATTCTTGTATGAGAGCTTATTTTTCTATTCACTTCGCTGTACATTGCGTAGGGGTAGCCAAATTGACAACCAAACGTTTAAAACTAGATGCTAAATGCTCTTCTCTCGACAGTGTGAGAAATAACTAAAATAGTGACAGTTTAAAACAATAACAAAGTATTTGAAAAGTCCAATCAGTAATAACGAGTATCTTAGAAAAGGCTGCTGCCACAAAAATTATTTTCAAAATAATTTGTATGCACTGAAGGAATATCTTTTTGTGTGTCTCATATGGTTTACCCGTTATGAAATTTCTTTCGCATGAAGAGGGTTTCATAGTGTGAAAACACCAGTTCCTGCTCCACATGTTATGTTACTTAGACGCTCTGCGTAGCGTAAACATGACACTTGGGACATTGTTGCACACACTGAGATAAAAAGAACTTAATTGCTGAGCCACAATTCCGAAATTAACCGCATTTGCCACTGTCCACTGCAATCAACTGAGTGCCTACAGAAAACTCAGTGTCCACCGACCATTATCCAGCCTCGCGGACAAATCGAACGTTCTGGAAAAGGAACATACGCGAAACTACTACTGGACTGCTGAAGTGGCACACAGTGGCATTTGTTTTACGGGAGACAATCCATTAGACCCATCCCTAGGCTATTGTCACCGCGTGTAGGCACTGGACAGTGTAGATTTTATTTGCCACGTAAATATCTTAAATAAATATAGGGTATTTTAACGAAGATTGTTGCAGCTGTATTTCTGTAGATCAATAATATCTAAAATGTTTTTCGTAAAGGGTTTCAGTGTGACTTTCTTTAAAATGAACTATTGAACTTTAGTGTCACATACAGTGATCAACTCTTTAAAGAATTTGACTATCGCTTAGGCCTACGGCATTCCACTATTCCCATTGTACCTGCAAGGAAATATGTAATAAAACAATTTATACAAATGTCTATTTGCAATAAAATGAAATAGAAGAATATGCGTTTGTAGGAATAATTTGTGTAAGAGTAGGGAAAGTCATGTGAGCTGCATAGGACATTGGCATGGCATAGGCCATTGGAAATGAAAGCATTTATGTCTATCAGCAAATCCCCATTGACCACAGAAATGCTATCTTTCTTTTATTTTCACTTAAATATTTTCCTTTTTTAAATGCGGCGGCATTGAACTTTGGGCGATTGTTACATTAAATTCACGCAATTTCACACTCCCATTCATACTTCAGGATGGAGAAAAATCCAAGTTACGGAAAAAGGACCACCCTCCAGCCGGGAATCGAACCTGGGACTCCTTGCACACACAGTCAAAAATATATTTTTTTCGCCGCATTTTCCTCCATGGGAATCTAGAGTTTTTGTTGCACCGTCCATTAAAGTGTTCATATTTTCTTTTGCATTTTCATTTGAAAAATATTCCATGACCTTCACGTTTAAAACGCATTTTAGTATAATTTTCGTATTCTGTCGTATTTTCAAAGTATGTGTTTATAGGCCATGAAAAATGAAAATAGTGTATAAACTTTTACAATTCCTCTCTATATCGTATTTTTGAAAAATCACCATTCATATCCATTATATGTCACGCTTTTCTTAAATATAGTATATACATTTAACGTCTCTGTTCATCTATTTGGAGGCTGAGAGAGAAGCAATTTCTGTTTTTAAAAGAAAAAAATCGAAAAATGTCCACAAAATGTGGCGCATAATTGTTACACATTTTGCAGCTTTTTAGCATTTAAGACCAAGGTTAGCAAGGCAGTTTATTTTACCCAAATTGCTGGGTAATTTACTAGCACTTAATTTAGTTAGATTAAGAAACCAGTTTTATGTGCACTCATAAATATTAGATGTGTCAATGAAGGAAACTGGTATTGGCGTGCTGAATTTTACCTACCGTGAATTTTAATGTTCCACAATATTTGTATTTGTAATGGTAAACATAAAAAAAATGAAATATAGCTATCCATGTAAGATTATCCCTTAATCATCCCTTAACGGCCAAATTACAAGAAGTAAAACTGTCTTTCAACCTTCTTCCGCTGCTAATGACAAATATAACAGACAGGGTCCTCTCAGTATATTAGATATACCTACTAATTGGCAAAGCCACAAGGCGTTCGGAAAGAATGTGAAACTGCCCGGCTGTTTACGCGAGCTGATCGCACAAACAAGGTGATACAATGTGTGTACACTCTGTTCAGATTTAATCATATCTTCAGGACAGCAACGTCTCATATAGCGGCAGGGGCGAGAGATCATCTAGTTGTGTTTTATAACTGACTGTATGCCAAGTTATTATTTCGCTCTTCTAATAAACAATATAAGAAGTGATCGCAGCGCTCGACTACCAAGGTCAATACGCCTCGTCGCTTTCGCCAAGTAGTACTCTTAGCAAAAGGATCTGCGGTTATCAAGTCGATTAAGTACTGTTGTGCATTCAGAATGTCTAAAAGGCAGAGGGTTGGGGAAGGAATTTAAGGCATGAGGATTATCATAGGTATGTTGAATTGATACAGATATGACTAGGGCGAAAACGTAAAAAAATTCCCTTTAAGTGCTTTCTCTTCAAAGTAACAAATATGAGTGTCGGTATAAACTATTATCCCATGTATTTCCTGCACCAACACTTAACGATACAAAGGGATATCGATAATTTGGTAGAATCACTGACAAGTGAAACATTTGTCCAAAATGCTGGATAGCTGTTCAATCCAACAAAACTGAATTTATTGACAGAGGGGTCCATATGTTTTCCTGGTTGAATGGGTGTCAGTTCTGGAGGGGAGGCAGTGGATGGGGTAGTTTTGTTGCACGGGTAATGGACGTGGTGGACAAAACGCCACCATCATAATTTCAAATTTATAACCGAGCTGCATTTTTCCTGTCTCCCTTCACACTTAAGTTTTATCCTGCCGTTTCGGAAGCGAGTCAAAAGAAATTTCCTTCTCGACGAGGGCATAGCCACAGCAAGTATTAAGAATATTGCGTGTTTCTTAGCCACCATTGATAAAGCAGAGAATGGATTATCACAAGGAGGTTGCGTAACCTTTAAAAAAAAACCACCAGCGAGGGTAAGTAGCGAGTGATTTTGTCAGATAACACAACTTAGACTTGATTTGACTATTTTAGCGAATAATATAAGAGTAGAAGGCAATAAAGCATTAAAAACAAACTAATTCGGAATATATTAATAACGTTAATTATTTTTGCCAAACAAGGCCCTCTGAAGTTTAAATGGATTATTGTAAATATCATATCTCTACTGTTAAATATCGTTGGAAGTATACAAAATGAAGTCCTAGTTTTAACAGTTGCATGTCAATAAGCAAGTTTTGTAATATAAAGCATAAGTAAATTAAAGTTTAGTAAATCCGAATTTTAACATTGAAACCGGCAATTAAATGTGTGTTTACAACCCTGACAAGATGACGTAAATTATCAGGAAACCCAGCGGGATGCCTCAGGTGGTAACTTGTTCTTTGAAAGTCTTGTGGATGCGAATAAATAAAAACACCAGCAGTCCGAAGTTCTTATGTGTATATCTCACATACAGAGAAACAATACAAAGAGTAACTACATTGAGGGTTGCTGTAATGGTCACGGCATATGTGCAATTAATAGAGGGTCGTGACTGGGTATCCCAAATCCTCCCCACTTGATGGATCTCTGGACTGTGTGCTTGATTTTTCTCCCTTCAGGAGTACAGAGAATTACTGTGCTTACTTTGCTGCCCCTTCGTTCTAGCAAACCCTCAATGATTTGTCTTCCACCATATGTAGCTCGGTCGTACATCATCTTGAATCAGATCTCCATGGCGTATGCCTTTGAGCTTTGCTGGTCTTTGCACTTTGTGGAAACTCCTCAGTTGTAAAAAGTGCTCCTTCTGCCAGCGCTTTCAAAAATCGTTTTGTAAATTTCAGCCGCAGTCGGAATTCCTATGCTAGTCCTGCCTTAGGTTGAAACTTTAGTTAATAATTGCAATAGTCCAAAGCCCAGACCTCGATCAGGAAGTGCGCTGGAATGAGCAGTTTCGAGTGTGCGTCCTGCATGATCGGTCTTGGTTTCACGGCGGCTTAAGCACTACCTAAAATGGTGTTGAGATACTCCTGAGTAATTCTGGATTGTGTTAGCATTTGTGTAAACAACGCTTTCTATGTCCACAGTTCTCTCCCACCACCTTCCCAGCAGTCACATCTACACTGTAACATCTGGTTAAATTTTAACTTTTAAAGCTCTAAATCATTTGGTACGCGCTATTTGTTTTAAAGTGAGTACTGATAATCTTTTTAAAAAAATAACAGCACCTTTTTTTCCAAATACTTTATCATTTACCTTATACCTTGCAATACGTCTTCACATGGCCACAGCCTTTATTCAAGCATTTGTAATGGGAGACCAGTTTTTGTATGCCTTCGTCAAATAATGATCATGTGCCTATAATGAAAAACATTCTTCTTTGACATCATCGTCATTGAAATGTTTTCCGCCAAGAAATTTCTTCAGAGGAAGAAACAGATGACATCGCTTGGTGCCAAATCTGGGCTGTAGAGAGAGTGGTCGAATTATTCCCAACCAAATGATGCGATTGGACCTTGAATATATGGCTGGGCATTGTCACTCGTTTCTCCATAAACCTCACACTATTGGCTATGGATGTTTGGTGGCGTAACATTTCTCGCATTAAAAAAATGATGACTTATCTGACTTCACAGTGAACAGGCCGCTCTACCTCTAAATATGCGTATCGAAATAGAAACAAAAGACACACCACAAACTTAGGGGTTGGGGGGGGGGGGGGGGGCCAGAAACTGTTCTCGGTGACATAAAGCTGGTCACCAAATGGGTTTTTGTGAAACCACAAATTGTATATAGTGTATGACTTTGTTAATTGTAGCCTGTAAGCTGGACCCAGTGTACCGGAACCAGGTACATTTTGCCTGAATAAATAAGTCGCTACGCTGGGTGAGAAATTACCTTGTGATTGATACTTTGCGGTATGTTATCAGGTGATAGGGTCTTGTTAAGCCACTGCACAGTCAGGTAATAAACTGCATTACCGTTAGAGGCATGACGCTATGTACAGGTTGAGTGGACATTTGCGCGCTTTTTCACATGCGAGTACCGATCTGATTCGTTGTTTGCAAGCACTTCGTTTATCGAAGTGTTCGGAAGTGGTAAACACAGTGATTCTGTAACAATTTTATTTTGTTTTATACCTCGCGGATGTTGTTCTCGCCGCTTCAGATGGCCAGCAAGTTAAAATAGCAACATCACATTGAGACAGTCGCGACAGCACAAACTCAATCGCAAAGTGATTTCTTGCCAACAACAGAAAAACACAACGTAATCATTGCTCAAGCTTCTTTTGGCGTCCTAATGGGTGGCGGAAATAATCCTTCCTGCTCAAAATTACGGCTACAGCGACAAAATATTTAAATGGTACTTACTTTAAAAACACACCTCATAACATCTTGTTGAGAGGAAGAAAATTGTGTTGTTAGCGTGAGAAACGGATGCATTTTTTTAGTGCTTGTTGATCTGGAAGCTCAAAGGGATATGAACACCGCAGGAGGTAGGTAACCCGGAAAGAACATGAGCACTGAAAGCATAAATGCGTCAAGTGTGTGGTGGAATGTTGTATGCGCGAGAAATATGTAGGGAATTTCCTAACTTTACTGTTGACGAGTTATTTTGCTTTCGTAACAGAGAAATAACACAATTTATATGGCAATTGTAAAGTTTTTGTTTACTTTCGTATCGCACAGCTACATTTTCATGCTGAATAAATGTTTGTTTTTTGTGATATTCGCTAGTTCCTCAAAATTCTCTCTGTAATCAGCCTTTTACACTTAGTTTTCTACCACACAAACCCTCCAAATTTCGGCCCGGGTTAAAAAGGCTTAAACGTATACATAACTTAATTCTCGAATATCAACGGATGCGAAACAAGCAAAGTAAGTAAACAATTACTGTAATTCGAGCAAAATGCGCAGTGATTTCTTGCAAGTTAAATGACAGTAATTAACGGGTGATCCAACCTGAAACACATTTTCAATTATTCTCATCGAAAGATTTGGCTGTATGAGCTGTTGTACAGTCTTGCTGAAAAAAGGCAAAATCATGCTCCTTGTTGGTTAATTCTAAGAAAGAAAGTGTGGGCTATAATTCTTTCTCCACGCACCATACACCAATTTTTTCCATCATGAAGGGGTATTTCATGAACAATATTGGGTTTCTCAGAGCTCGGATAACCATAATTTTGTATACACACATATCCATAAAGGTAGAACCAAGCCTCGCCCGTGTAAAATGTTAAATGTGGGTCAATTTCGCCATTGTATATGCTATTGAGAGTCCACTCACAAAATGTGCTTATAATTACAGGATTACATAATACACTTTGTGACTAAGTACGGGACTAAATAATAAAGCACACTTGTAATAATGCAACCGCACGATATCGCGTCAACTCAATACTGATTGTGACCAGAGCAGAGAAAAACAATTGATGCTCGTGACCTTGTGTGTATCAGCTGCTGTTAACGTGTTTCCGCGTGCGCAGTTCACATTTATTTGGATACCTCTGTATAAATGTAGAAAGTGCTTATTTATGATGCACCAGACTCGAAGTTCATTCCATTACTGGTTGGAGATTATTACATACGAATCTAAATCTTGTTTTAACATTTCGCTTTACTTCGAAGAAAGCATTGTTTGCATTATTTTGCGACAAAGCACTTAAACAGGAAACCTTATTAAAACAACAGAAGTTTGTTTTTTATCGCAGTGTAACTGTAGACATCTGTGAGTATAACGTACTAGGGCTATATGTTTGTGCGAGAAGTACGCAAAAAGTTTCCTAACCTATCTCTTAAGAAATATTTCACTTTTGTAATATGTATCTACTGATTAATAACTGTATGCAGCACCTGCTTGTTGTTTGAGCAACATTTTATTGCGGTCGTTTTCAATAAGTATAAATACATAATACGGCCGCGCTGCTTTTGCTATTCCATAATTACCACGCAGTCGTCAGCATACTCGCAACAACTATTTTAGCAAAGCAGCATCAATAATACTATAATGGTAACATCACCTTTAAGAATGCTTATACAAATTCTTAAAATGTACAATAAAATATTTTCAACTTACAGCTTTCCAAGCTTTTGCAAGCTATTGTCGCAACTTCTCAGCACTATTTTGTAGTGTTTAACGCCCACTTTTACTACTACGGCACCGCAGGCGATGACACTGATGATATATGGAATGAAGATGTCGGGGGAAACCCGCCCCAGCACCGCTTCATCCACCACGAATCCCACATGCGGTTGCCAGGGATCGAACCTGGGCCGCTTTGGTGAGAAGCGAATGGTCTAACCACTGGGCTACGGCACGGCCGTCTCAGCACTTTCACAGTTCTTCCCATTTGCTGTGCAATTCTTAGGATCACTATCTGCCCCTCGGTTCCGTCTCCAATCGCACAAAACAGGAATACAGTAATCGCAGTTTGTCCTGTCTGTTTCTAATAATCATGGATGAAAACAAGATACGTAAACCATCGAAAGAATAACTGACTTCCTTAACCTTCCTGCATCAATCTAAAGTTCTATAAATGCTGTTCTTTTGGCGATAGAACAATCATCGGTCGAATGATTGAGTAATTTTTTAGATAATTATAATAGGTAAATTTTAAATCTTCGAACTTTGGTTTTACTTCTGCAGATATCTAATAACATAACAGCTACACAATTTTCACGTAATACAGGAACTATTTACAGATACAGCGAAATACAGAGGAAGGTAGCAAATATAGGGTCATCATCGTATATGGTAACCCATGCACGAGCTCTCTGCATTGCGCGAGAGAGCCGAGTGTCTCTGGGGAAATGGTGCCGGCTGAAACGCACTAAATCCTTACCGTATAGTAAGTAGATACTGGAAATGTTGGGCTGCTCTCAAACAGGCAGTATAGCTCGGGGGGGGGGGGGGGGGGGGGGAACACCTTCTTGTTCATTCGCCTAAGCTCTGCTGTTGGATGATATTAATAAGTTCTTGTAGTGCACTAGGGTTGAAACGATACTCCTTGTCTTTCAAATAAACTCGTAAATAAAAATCGCAGTAAGTTAGGTCGGGGGAAAAGGGGGCCACAGGTCAGTAGTTGTTAATTCAATAATTATGAAACCCCTCTCTTATTTAAATTAATAGTTTGGCAGCCGCATGTGTTATTCCAGAACCAACTATAGATTTTTTGTTCTTCCGTGAAGCGATCGAAAAGTAGCTCTGAAATTAGTCTCCGACATCGCTCTGGGTTAATTTGTTTCATTAAAGAAAATGGGTCCTATTATTATTCTTATGGCAACCGCATGCTCTAATTTTCAGTCATAGTGAGGTGTTTTATGTAATAATACAGGTTCTTGTAAAGCCCAATGTGGACTATTGTGAGTGTTCACGCGTCCATTTAGGTGAAACCAAGATTCATTGTAGAAAAACAAAAGCTCTAGATCAATGAAACCTGTTTCTACAGATCGGAAAACCAAATGCAGCAATTCACTCGCTTAGAGAAATCGTTTTGTTTCAACGCTTGTACTCGTGTCTGTATTGCGATAGGGTTTCGGCTTAAACAGACGTGTAGAATTACTTGCAGCAGACGGAGATACGCTCTAAACTGGCCTCGATTTCATCTAGTTTATTTTCTGTTAAAATTGATCTTTTCTTCGAGTGTTTCTTCTATTACACCGAACCCAAAGCATTATATTTATTCACGATCGCATGTACAGTTTTTACTGTCTCTACTGAAGTAGAGGAAGTAATTGTATTCCACCCAAAAGTTCGATGTCGAGATTTCACCGGAAATATATGTTTTGAGACCCACTGAATCAAAAAAAAGAGCATTTTTAGAATAAGGTCCACGTGTGTGTCGTCTGTCAGTATGTGGACGGCATAACTCAAAAACAAAAGGTCGGTAAAAAACCAAAGTTGGTATTTAAGTTTAATGTCTTACAAGGATGCGATACGAAGATTTTGAAAAATATTTCTCCACATTAAACTACCCTTTACATGGAACATTTTTCGAAAATTTTGATTTTCTTGAAAATGACTAACAATTTTGATTAAAATGCCATATGTTTGAGATATTTTTATAGCAAATGAAATGTATATCTTGAATTTTCTGGCTATGGCCTATGTAGTGTCTACTCTGGATGACTTTTGCATAACTGGTAAACCGTTAGAGGTAGACCAAATCTTAGCATATAAAAATGTAGATCTTGCTAAAGTACACAATTTATGTCTAAATAAAGTGTTTTGTAGAGTGAACCATTTTGGAGATATTCCTTGTTATTTGTGTGAGTTTTGGAGAACTTATACTTCTGTCAAATGGAACATCGTTATTCATTTTTATATGTTAATCGTGCGAAGAGAACGGAATTTGAAAGCTTTAAAAGATTTGTCTATCGCTCAAAGTCTACTGTATTCCCGTTGCACGTGCAAGAAAACGAGCAATAGATAATTTCTGTAAATGTTT
Source organism: Tenodera sinensis (assembly GCA_030765045.1). Taxonomy (NCBI): domain Eukaryota; kingdom Metazoa; phylum Arthropoda; class Insecta; order Mantodea; family Mantidae; genus Tenodera; species Tenodera sinensis. The sequence goes on along the minus strand of CM060968.1, from coordinate 106,774,668 downwards.
ATCTCAACTAACACGAAGAAGATGGAAGAGTAAGAGTTTGTAATAATGGTTAGTACAAGAGTAGAGAAAGTCATGTGAGTGCAACACATCAGATTTTTCATGCAAGTAGTGCAAAGTTTCAAAAACTTTCAGCAAGCTCCTGCGCACATGGCGAGCAGATTCGTGTTTAAAATAAACTTTGCGAATAAACACGCATATGTGACGCACTACGTTTACTGTAGCGACGGAGGTACCTCACTGACGTAACACGAGGCAACAATAATAGGAGACAAGGCGCCAGTGCATCCGCGAGCGGGAATTGGCGGTCTAAAGACCCTCTAGTTGGCGAGAGGAGAGCGGAAGAAAGGCCGCGGTTACCATATACAATAACGACCCTATGTAAAAATTCTACGACGATCCAGAAAAACGTTCTCACTTATTAAATTATAATATACTGGCTCAGTAATTTCTAATGTTATGTACATCCTCTTATTGTCTTTTAAGTATTTATGAATTTAATTTAGGGTTTGCAGAAGCAATAGAGGTTTTTCAGTGCTAAAATTTGTCGAAGTCGGTCGAATGGTTCTTAAGATTACCCTACATACATATGCATACAACTTGTATCTGTGTATAACACTGCTCTGTAACAAAAAATGTTTTCAAATGAATGTATATTCCTAAACACTTCTTTTTCACTGAGTTGAACGCTATAATTTCGAGAAAATGAAGGAATTGTTTCATAAAATCGAGTATTGTGAGCCAGTTTGTGTACTCCCTAGACAACGTTAGCGAGTGTTTAACTACATGTGCAGCCTGTTATCACAGAATGGCCCAAAATAAGCTGCAAGCAGGTGTTTTTACTGCACCTAGGATCAGGAAATTAATGTTTTGACACCAATTTTGAGGATACAATGAGCCAAATGGAAAAGCAAGCCTGCCATAGCTACAAAGAAGTGTATTTTCTGTGATACAGGAGTCTAGATTACAAAATCATGGTGAACACATTGGACAATTTGAAAAAACTAAGTTGTTACATAAGTTTGAAGTTGCACTTCATACTTATCCAGATTGGTGTCTTGAATTTTAAGCGGCGAACGTTTTCACCATGATTTGAAAGACATTGAAAGTGATACTATGATTGGACTGTTAACATGACTGTTCACTCATAATTTACCCGGTTGAAATCAACCATTGACAGGCATCATTCGCGAAAAGAATTATCAGGTTACATTATAACCTCCTCTGAATTTTAATTATCGCCTCATCTGCTTTCCTTATATTATTATCAGGATAGAGAATCTAGCTGCTCTGTCCTACAGATGTGCAACCCCTTACATAGTTTGACGCAACGGAGTCGCTATTCTGTCAGAAATGGCTGACTCTCGCTTCGGTGAACCATCTGGTGCTGAAGTATATGTATTAATTTGAAGAGGGAAACCTGAGAACACTCAATGCAACAGGAAATATGTGTGGAATCAGTTTGACAAATTTTGAATTGAACAAAATTATAAATTAGCACCAGATACTCCAACTCCTGACATTGCCAGTATCTTAAAAGATTGGAACAATAACAATGGACGCTGAATGTATTTATGCATAGTACATGTTTTTTAAGAGGTTAGTACTTACAATGTAGGCTGTATCATCCTTTAATTCGTGAAATAGTCTTAATAAATGCAGTCCGTGATATTCAAATTCTCTAGACAAATTGACAATAATTCTTGACATTAGTTATCAATACAGGCTACTGTTGGTACTTGAAAAGGGAAGTACTTCTTATGCTTTTGGAAGAAGTGCGTAAAGAACATTTCTTCCGGTAAAATAATATAAAATATGTCAGTCTACTGTTGGTAGTTGTGAAATATACGTAGGTACACTATGTGCGTGATTCTAATATTCACCACGTTCCTATGCAAGACAATTATCTTGTAGAGGGGTATAAATATATGTCGAAGTAATTATGTTGTAAAAAAATATTTAGTTGTTTAACGAAGCTGTCCAGTGCTAAGATCACACCAGAGTCGCCGGTGTGCCGGAACTTTGTCCCGCAGGAGTTCTTTTACATGTCAGTAAATCTACTGACATGGAGCTGTCGTTTTTAAGCACACTTAAAGACCATCGGTCTTAGCCGAATTTGAACCCGTGACCTTGGAATCAGTAAGCCTTCGTCTGACCAACTGAGCCACCCAGACCAACAATCATTATGCTGTAGAGGGTTATAAGTACCTATATATATCGGTAATGAGTCAATATAAACATTTTGTTCATTTTTGAAAATCTAGAAGTGATAGGAGAAAACTGATAACATATTTGGAATCAGCGCTCCAAAATTAGAGGGAACCAGCATTCAGAATTGAAACTTTTTTTTTTTTTTTTTTTTTTTTCAAAACGTAGGGCAGTGTAATATTTATTATAATAGTAATTCCTCTTTATACATTTTACAGAAGTGAGGTTACCAAAGGATAACATTGAATGTGTTTCGAAAGTAACATGATGTAGATGGTTATCATTGCGTTCTCCTTGTGGAAAACCATAACAATGTCTAGACCTTACACCCTTGTTTTTATAATCGAGTTCTGCTCGGCCAAGCATTCCCTCAGCTCTGTAATTGCACAGAGAGAGCTATGCGGATCTCTGCCTTTGTTAAAAGTCATGTGGTTTTTGTCGGAATGCAAGGAGCCTTTCAAATCTGTATGCGTACAGAAAAAAGAGAAAAAGAAAAGAAAAAAGTCTCTTGGTTTCTCTCATGTTTCTTTTCCCCGGATTCACTACTTCCGTTTATGGAGCATGTAGAAGGATGAAATTAGGGGTTTCTCACGCTATTCTCATGCCTATCGGCGTGCACATTCACCAAAGCATCCTTCCGCATTCTCGTTCAACTCCGGTTCATTCATGGACTACCTATAATACGAAATTATAAGAAAAAACACTCTAAAAAGTCCACAGTAGGTAACTAAAATTATGGTGGAAATTGGCGGTTTTGATGGAGCAGAAGATGCCAGATTAAAGCTAGGACTTCGCAGTTGTAACCGGTTCGTTTCTCTTTTCTGATTTAGCTATAATATTTATACATTTGTACTTTTTCTGCTATGTACAGTAGCATAAACATACATATAACTTTAATATATTTCAAGGATGCTACGCCAAGATTTTGAAGACAATTCCTCCACCCTAAACTACCCTTTACATGGAAAATTTTGATTTGCTCAAAAATGGCCAACGGTTTTGACAAACATACCATGTGTTTAAGATATTTTATGGCAAATGAAATGTATATTTTTAATTTTCTGGCTATACCTCATGTGGTCGTGTTTACTCTGATGACGTTTGCATAATTTGTACACCGTAAGAGATAGACCAAATCTTATTACACAAACATATAGATCTCGTTAAAACACGCAAGTTATGTCCAAATTCATTTTTTTTTCTGTGGTGTGTGTGTGTGTAAAGTGAACCATTTCGAAGATATTCCTCTTATTTGTGTGAGTTTTGCAATACCTATACTTTTCACTTTATCCCTTGTCTATGGAAAGAGAACGGAATTTCAAAGTCTTCATATAGCGACCAGCGATTTGACTATCTCTCAAAGTCTTCTGTACTCCCATATTCCCCTTGCACCTACAAGAATATTGGCAAGAGGATAATTTCTGCAAACGTTTATTTCGACTAACAGAAGAAGATAGAGGAATAATAGTTTGTACAAGAGTAGAAAAATATCATGAGTGCAACACAGATTTTTATAAATGAATCATCCGCAGATTTTGAAAAGCTGACAAAGAAGCTAATCCAATAGATGGTAGATTTCGGGCTTGTAGGCCGTGGTCCAGTCGAAGAATTTTCTGACGCAGTTCTCAACCAGCTATGAGTCATTCTCTGAAGATGCCCAACGCAGTCTTGGACGAAACGTCAGAAAATTCTTCTACTGGACCACGGCCTACAAGCCCGAAATCTACCATGTGTTGGATTAACGCCGGCCATGAAAGCCTCAGCATGTATAAAGAAGCTAATCGTTTATGGGTTAAAAGGAACTTACAGAAGCTTGGTCATGTTCTAAATTAACGTGGATGTCGAATAAAGCAGTATTTTCACCAAAACGGTCATGATGCAAGTCACTTGACCGGTATTAATACGCATCTTCTTTTAAAGAACAATTGCTAGAGTACGCCTAGATGAATCTCTCTCTCTCTCTCCCTCTCCCTCTCGCTCCCTCCATTTCTTCCGTCTCTCACTTGAGATTTTGTCTTCATAGATTAGAGCTTTGAAGATTTAGTAGGTATTATTTCATACTTACTCTGTTTCAGAAAGCAAAACATACAAAAAACACAAGCCATTGTAATAAGGAAAATAAGAAAACACATACAGAACAGCCACACTTACTTTCAACAAACAAACAATCACATGTAAAAAAAAAACAGCAAAATACTTAGGAGTACACATGCACAACAAACTCAGAATTAAACCACACTATACACAACTACTCAATAAAGCACGTCCCATACACGCAACACTAAACTATGTGGCCAGACTCAACAACAGAGGACTCACACCACAAATATTACACAAACTCTACATCACATTAGTTCGGCGACAACTCACCTACGCAGCCGTAGCCACAATGCCCCTAATCTCAACAACTATGATGAGCAAAATAAAAGCATATGAAAGATAATGCCTAAGGACTGCTCACAAACTTTCACCATCATTCAAATCCAACACTGTACATCAACACACAAACACAATACCCATTGACACACACATAGCAAAACAATTCATAAAATACATACACAATGCACACACAAGAAGCTACAGAAGAACACTCATAAACACTGCACAAAAGATGAAAACTATACAAGAAACACCAATAGACAAACCCCCCCCCCCCCCCCCCCTTATCACACTCATACGTGTATACGATAAATATCAAGAACAAGAAGAACAGAAAATGCGAGACCATCTACAACACTTTCAAAACATTTAGACACACAATAGACACAAGCACACACTAAAACCCCTAACATACAAAAACACACTAAACATACAAAAAATACATATGAGCCAAGCAGCAACATTAAAATAAAAACAAAAAACAAGCAACAAAACCTAGGATCTTCTTTGGGCAGAAGCACATGAATGGAGCCATGGATGTGGAACACGGGAACTGACACACAGATACACAAATCACAACACACTACAACTACACTACACTACACAATGTCAACAAAAACACAAATAACACAAATACGCACCTAAGCCGAGGGAAATCCCAACACGTAAACGTAACAAATACGACACTAGGCTGAAGAGGGATTTCCCTAAACAGCCCGGGCATGTTGTAAACATGCCCAAATAAACATTTTTTTCATTTCTTTTCATTTTTCAGAAAGCAGTAGTGTTTAATTAAGTGAAATGTTAAACTAACACCATTCTATATCATAAGTCGTAGTGGCTTTAAAGAAAAAATAAAAAGGCTTTTGCTATCTAGAATATAAGATATATGGAGTTATTACAACATTAAGATTTTTGTTTTCTTAATTTTTCCCCTAGCTGTAAGTAAACGTTTATCCATTTGCGCATATATTTGCAAAGAAAGGACTGAAAGGCTGCCATAGTTAATATATTTAGCGCAAACTCCCTCTGAAACAGGAATCAAAGCTGAATTTCTGCAACATCATTAGGTAATTATTTTGAGAACTTCCCAGACGGGTACATATGTACAGTTTGTTCACCAGCTCATGGTCCGTAGCAGAAATGCAACAAATAAGTATGTCAGTAAGTAATCCGAGGTACACAGCAATAGCTGAAGCTGGACTCATGATTCTGATGGCGCTTAGTTTACATGCAACCATTAGCATGAGTCCACTTTCAGATATTGCTGTGCACCTGGAATTATTTACTGATGCACCTCAATGCATTTCAGCCAGAGAACATGAGTTGGTGAACAAGCTGTATATGACTGCCTTAAATGTACAGTAAGATACTAAGGAATTAAAACTGTTTATCACAGCAACATCAGAATTAATTTTACTCCAATTTAAATGTGAAGTGGTGAGTTTTAAACAATGACAGTTGATGGGTACTAGGTTGAAGTGGATGCTAAAATAGCCCTTTTAGTACACGTCCTCTTGTCGGACTACTAACACGCTGATGAATAATACTTGAGCGGCGTAATACACCTAATCCAAATAGCAGTGACCAATTTTGCAACTTTAACTAGGTTTCAAACAAAATACTTCATCATAAAATAAGAAATATAAGCGAAGAAGCTTTGACGATGTTTCTTTTGTTTTCTTTTATACAAAGTGGGCGGAAACACCTTGCGGGTTTCAAAATGAAAAATATTTATATGCATTCCTCTTACAATACCTTGAAGATTTGAGAACACATTTCACTTTTTGAATACAATGTCTTTTATATGTTCACCGTCGTTTTGAATGCACTGGTCGTTCGACCTTTCATAACTTTTCTTAACATAGCTGCGGTATCCTGTTTATCTCTTCTCGGATTCGATGTTTAAGTCTTGAATATGTGCTGGTCTAGCCTCGAACACTTTCTGCTTTAAGTAATCAGGTGCTTTAAAGTCTGGAGAACGAGGTGGCCATACCACGTCTCCAAATCTGAAATTCAGACGTCCAGGAAACAAGTTGCGTAGTGCTGCCATGCTATTCTTGCAGTATGTGAGGTTGCGCCATCTTGCTGGAACAACCACAAATCATCAGTATCTTGAACTTGAGGCACAAGAAAAGTTTCAATCCTGTTTCTGTAGCGCATGGAATTTACAGCATTTGTTTCTCCATCTTCGTCCTCAAAGAAATATGGTCTCCCTCACTAACGAGCGCTCAATGACTTAATGACAGAGAGAGGGGAAACAAACAAACCGGTGAACTCATTTCCAAGGTCTACTCTACAGTGCCCGCCAGATTCAAAACAGCGATTAATTGAAACATGCCTACTGTTTCTGCCCCACCCTGTATATGAATAAGTCAGTATTACATCTTCGTTTTACAAGAAAAAACATTGCTTATCTGTCACCAGTCTTTAAATGCAATATATTCGTTCTCATACTGCTGCCGATTCAATGTTTCTAGCTCGGACTGAACTTTCCTCGGGATTTTTAACTATACCTACTCTCAGTTGCAAGCTTGTTGCTGAGAAACGAGTACTCAGAATAAGTACTACCATCTACATGCGCATTTCGCATCACTGCGGCCAGCGCATTGCTATCTATAGTTCACAGCGTGGGATTCAGGCGACTGTGAGAATGTTGTCGGTCTGGGTGGCTGAGTTGGTTAGACGCTGGCTTACGGATCCCAAGGTCGCGGGTTCAAACCCGGCCCAGGCCGATGGTTTTTAAGTGTGCTTAAAAACGACAGCTCCATGTCAGTAGATTTACTGGCATGTAAAAGAACTCCTGCGGGACAAAATTCCGGCACACCGGCGACGCTCATGTGATCCTGGCAATTGACAGCGTCGTTAAACAAGAAAATAATTTTTTTTTGGTGAGAATGTCAACAAATGACTGACGGTTTTTTTGCTTTCTGTACCATGTATACAGTAGGTAGAAAAGATATTGCATTCCACCCAAAAATGAACAGGGAGATTTCATTGGAAATGCACGTTTTGAGATTCTCTGGACCGAAAAAGGCATTTTAAGAAAATGTTGTGTACATGTGTGTCTGTGAACAGCATAATTCAAAACGAAAGTTGATTAAATATCAAAGTTGGTATTTAAGTTCAGCATCTTCCAAGAATGCCATACGAAGATTTTCAAGAAAATCTCCACATTCCAAACTACCCTTCACAGGTAAAAAGTTTCGAACATTTTTATTTTCTCAAAAATTACTTAATATTAAAATAGCATATTTTAAGATTTTTCATGACAAAATGTATTTGAATTCTCTGTGAATAGTCTCTGAAGTCCTCTTCATTCTGGATGACTTCTGCATAACTGTCAAAGAAGAGGTAAACAAAATCTTACTGCATAGAAACAATGTAGATCTCGTTAAGGCACACATTTTGTTTGTTATTATTTTTTTAAGTTAACCATTTTCGAATATTCCTTGTTATTAGTCTGAATTTTCAAATACTTGTACTTTTCTCAAAGAAGGAGTCTTTCTTATATTTTTATGCCCTGGCCATGTCAAGAGAATGGAATGTCAAAGCCATCACATAGCAAGCACCTCTTAAAATATTTGACTATAGCATTTTTAAGAACATTTGTACAAGAGTGGGGAGAGAAAGTCATGTGAGTGCATGCATGGGCCTTTTTATTTATACAGTAAGTACTTATATTTCATTTATTTATTTTATTTTATATAATATATAGCTTTACTAGCAATTGTATTCACGTGTGCAAAGGCTTTGGCGCACTCATCCTGTGTAAATATTTGCCCGCTAAAGCTTCATGTTGCTAAGTTGGTACACAAATACTATTCTCATTTGTTTTTACAGAAGCCACGCTCGTAAAAAGTAACAATGTAGTGAGCGCTTACCTTGATGGATTTTTCAGGGCCAACTGAGGTTTCCGCATGCCAGGCATAACGCAAACTTGTACCGCAATTCCGTTTCCTTACCAAATAAAGATTACTTACGTACATTACTTCCTTTCTTTCCATAAACTACTGGCGGATAACCTTGACAGCTCTTTAACGTTTTTCTCGCATCTTAATCACGCGTGTGGAGTAACAAGTGGCAGGGTAATTGGTTCCAGTCAAGCTGATCTCCAAATCCTTACGCACTTCGCAGTCTCGAGTGAGTCTGGGATCTATTTCAGCGCAGCAACTGCTTAAACTTTACATACAGCTCCATTCTTCCACAGCTTTATCTTGCATGTCTTCGTATTGTTCTAAAGAGCTAATAAAAAGACGCCATCTTCTCATCTGTCTTATGTTCTTTTCATGATCCTGCTCTTATTCGTTTTTCTTTCCCTTTGTTTTCAGCCGTTGATGGAGGAAAACAGAAAGAAGAAAATTGTTGTTTTTTTATAGAAAATGGAACAACAATACTGGAAAAAAGCTATTTAACAAGCAGAGGCTTCGTTTGGAGTTTGTTAGCATTCCACAATATGAAGTGTTTAAAAAGGAAGCTTAGAAACAGTTGCATAAGAAAATATCAGAAAATGAAACCAAAGTTATGCCTTTAAAGGCATTTCCCGAATACTTCTAAAATAATACTAGAATTCAGAATCTTTGGTCTATGTCCGCTGTGTGACAACCTTTTGTCAGTCCGTCACGTGCTGCTAGTGTTCCTCTTTAGGGCACCTTCGAGATTCTCTGCAGCTGCCTGCCAAACTTGCAGAGGTCTTAGCGGATGACGAAACAGCGGTTGATAGAGTTTTTAGCGGAGTGTAACATCAGTTTGAGGGCTTAAAATTTTAGATATCTCTTCTTATGCTTTTTTGACATATTTATCACCTTGTTTTATATCTGGTTATTGCCACTGTTGTTTATGTGTATATTTTCTTTGTTACTAGCAATTTTATTTTGATTGAAATTTATATTTGGCTATTACCATGAACTGTTTTTTAAGGGCACTGATGACCACGAAGTTGAGCGCCCTTAAACCTAACCCCCCCCCTCCCTCAGAATCTTTGGATTGAAGAGCCAGAAGGCTGACCACACTTATGCCTTCTATTTAACCTACACACCTTTATTTTCCTATTCATATCATCCGTTTTACATGCCCCCCTCCCGCCCCAGATTTCCCAAAAGTAATGGCGTTGAGAAAACTGCTTGTTACACTTCAATGTTGGAGGCACGCAATGAGCTGAAATAGTTTTGAGCAATAAACTTATAGAGTAAATCCAAATACTTATATGCATTTGAAGGATTGCTCGTAATTATGGAGCGCTTATTGGCTTACGTTCTTAGCATCAGCGTGAGGAATACGTGAACGTGATGAAGACACAAAAATGTCAGACCTTGGACTTGGTGCGCAAAATGGCGACCTTCATGTGACACGCCTTCCTGACATACCGGAGAAGTAGTTGCGTCGTAGTTAGGTGAAAGTGTTGCTTCATTATAGTGTTCTTTTCCAGCAAAAAAACTTCTCGGGCAGACTGAATACTGCTTACGTGCCTACTGGCAGGTTAGAACAGTAATGTACCCATTGAATACGTTCACCGAAAACGTAATGCGTTTGCTATACAACGGCTAATACCTATACAAAAGGCTGAGCATAGACGCGTCAGTTTTCCACACAGGAAAGTAATTATTTGACACATGGTCATAGTCACACCGAAATCGCTTTGTTCGTTATAAAGCTCATTTGTTTAAATATGTCATTAGCTATATGCACTAAAGGTATGCTAGCGAACCTAAGTCTTTCGTGGACAGTAACGTTATGACTTCTGCGTATACATGATAGCTCAACTTCCCCCACCATCAGCCTTTGAGGTGAAGAGCTATCACTGCGCAGCTAAGGGAATTGCTCTTGTGCAATTGTACATTCTATATGGAGATTTTCACTCGTTTTGAGGCATCCTTATTCCAAAGAAAGCATTTAAAGGCGCGTGTGTCCGTCAACAGACCAAGCGGAATGGCTCCGGGCGTTTGGAAATCGTGGCCAACCATCCTAAACCATGATTTTTTAGGTTTTTTGCCGAATCACTTGGCGAATGCTGGAAGGATAATTGCATCCCCCCAAATGTTGGCTTCATTTCAATCTGGTCCTATTAGGGCTGGAAATGTTGACGACCGCGCGACTGACGCCCGTAGAATGCCTTCATTTCATCCCTTCCTCCCGGCGTCTTGACATACAGTAGCGTAAAACCGGTTGGCTCAGTATCCCAACCCAAACCACCCTTTACATGGAATCCTCTTCACTCTGAATTCTTTTTATAACTGGTAAAAGGCGTGGGAAAATGCAAAAAATGTAGATCTCTTAAAGCATACAATTTTGTCGCATTAACTATTTCCGAGATATTCTTTGTTATTGGTTTGAATATTCAAATATTTTAACTTCTCTCAAGAGATAATTCGCAATTACATGGAATTTCAAGCCATTACATAGGTATCCGCTTTTAAGAATCTGACGATCGCTTTAGCGTTATGCATCTTTCCTTTTACCTACAACGTATGTGTAAATGTGCAAGGAAATTTTATCTTAATTAATAAGAAACATTCAGAAGATTAAGTTTGTAGGAGAATGCATGAGATTTATCCAAAACGCATGAGGTTAGCAGGCACTCCTGCACACTACTAGATATTGATTCTGGAATGTGGATGTGCAGTGAGGAGCAGTTATTAAAGGAAAAGCAATCTACGATATCTGCTAAATTTACTCCTCTGAATGAAGCTTTCAGGCTGCTGTCGAATTCATGTCTTAGTCAGTCGTATGTAACGTCCTCATCTAGTTAGAAATCGATATCTACAAATGTCTCTCTTTGCGGGCAAATAAAGCCCCAAGGCTTGAAGGATTCGGATGTCTTCTGCTGCTAAATCTCGAGCTGACAATGTCACTATGAAGGAAAATGTAACTTCAGCTTTAGCTTATCACATTATTTTATTTGCTAGAAACGTTACCACCATGTTTCCATTGTAGGAATGAGAACTATAACTGACAAAAAGTTATTGACGGGTGGCAGGAGGCGCTGATCAACAAAATCCATTCTGAGGCTTTCAGGCCTTGCTAAGATGTATAGTTTAACTTGCTGCAAAGCCAATGATCTAAATATTGTTTGCACCCTAAGTTTATTTGCACAACAGGAAAGGGAAAAGTTATGGTCAACAAAACCCTCCCAAATACGGTACCTGCAACACTACATTAAGTGTTGTAGTTATGTCGCTATACCTTTATTTCTCAAGACTGGCTCTAACGATTTTGATTAAAATGTTATGCGTAAGGTAAGTGCATAATAAAAACATTAATTTTTGAGAACAGGTTGTGAAATCCTCATTCTGAGTGACTTTTATATAGTTGATAAAATATAATTAATGAGAATTACCGATGACCAGTTTTAATATCTAGGGCTGAAAATAAAAATAACGCACAGAAGGCATCATTCCAGTTAAGTTAAAAAAAAAAAAAAAAAAAAAATCATTTAGAGGAATAGGGAGTCACCTCAGCTGAAGGTAAGATAATAGGTCTTATTTTTTTAATTACCTCGGCTGCAATTATTCTTACAGGAGGAATAGTGATATCCACAAGAAAATAACTTAATTCAGTTAAGTATGCAGCGTTATTAATACATGCTTAAAAATACTGGAGAGGAAACAAATATTCAATTTTATAAAGTAATAAAGTACCAATACTGCTTTACGGCCCGGAGGTTTCGTTATTATGAGTATAAAAGAGCAATGGATAATTGAAAGAGTAGAAATGGGATATTTGAGATCTGCAGCGGGACATACCGTGCTAGATAAAAGAGAAGTAAAGATATAAGGAGGGATAAACAACAACAGTATGTAGACTAAAACTTCACTTCAATAAAATTGAGTTAAACTCAATACTTCTCCAACGATCGTTTCGACACACCTTTGTGCCATTATCAAGGCAAACAAGGTGACAAGCATTATAGGGCTTAACCCATTAACAACTTTTATACTTCTCCTTAAAACACTCAATTTGTGTCAACAAAGCTTACTGTATGCTTCATATAGTTACAACGGGATGTGTTAGAAAATTTTATTTGCATAAAGAAGAAGCAGATAAAAGAATGACCTTTATTGGGAACAGTTTGTAGAGCAATGAGCAGAAAGTCGTGTGTATGCAACACAGCAAATTTTTGTTGCTTTGGCCAAAATTAATGTAAACGTTCCTGAGAAAAATCGTGCAACATTATTAAAAGTATCCCTCCAGTCATTCTCCAGATTACACGCACTGTTTGTGTGGAAAATCCTGCTGCTCTCCAAAATCTACATAAAATGTGCAACATCTGAATATGTACTCCACACAGAGTGAGGTTTATGCAAAGAGAATAACAGACAGAAATGCTGCGGCAAATGGAATAGTAATGCTGAAAGTGTATTCTAGCGCACTGAATTAACTGGTTTGTGGAAATCTACAGCTCGTAACAAAGCAGAGAACTAGTGGAGAGATTCAAAAGCATGGTTAAGCTGGTATTACTGCTTGCCATTGCTTTTGTTGATTATACAGTTCGTGGTAATAACAACTGCTTGTGGAATTCGTTGAATGTGCTCATTTGTGTTAATGGTTGGAGTAATCACTTAAAGAATCATCCATGAAACAGGAACTTAAGACCCTCATTTGTGTCCTGAGCTGTTCTATAAAACATAAAGTAAACGCTAATAATATTAACCGCTGTTTTTACTATAATGTTCCATAACAAACAATAATATTGTGATTTTTTGCAGTTTTGAGTAATTTAATTTTCACTGTAGAATTTTATTCGTTAAGTAGAGCTTAATGAAGTGCGTGCGAAGCAGTGGAGTCGAACACAGGACGTCTCTAATCTTGTGGAAGCAGCCCTCAACCTAGTAACAAACTCTTCTTGTAGAACGGCTTTGATGTCGCATAATAGTGCACTCGCCAACTAACTCTCAAGAGCGCTCGCTTGTATGGAAACTTCCAAAAGATTGTCAGTGGCACTTCAGGTGTTTTAAGATGGGCGAGAATGCTAACGTGTCTACGTATCTCAGCAACTGCCCGATCGGCCGACACCAAGCTCTCGACAAGCTGGATCGTAGCTATCAATTCAAAATATTGGCAAGTAAGTTATAAATATATTCTTGCGAAACTGTATTATTTTCTACGAGAGAAATCAATATAGGTATTGTCAAGCGTCAAGCGTTTTGCTGTTTAGTAGTGAACTTCTATCTCAGTAAATTAGGATTTATTAAATATTAGGAAACAAACGTTTCTGCTCTTTGTGGCTTTCAAACTATTCGATGCTAGTGTATCGTCTAATAATAGCGAAAACAAAGCTTGGGATAAATGTTTGTAAAATTTTCACATAACAGCAAAACTAGCAGATTACACCCGCATTATTGCTGCTTGTTCGATAAGATTATTATAATTTTGGTAAACAGCTGATGGTATTGTTACTAATGAACTGTAGGTTTCAACGTTGCTTTTATTTGTTTTCAGCTCGAAACGTCCTCAAATTCATCGTGGCGTCATTCCAGATACTGCGGAGGACCGGAAACAATTAGGGTTACCATCCGGAAATCGATCACGCCATCTCTGGTTTGAGAAAATAAACTCAGTTACTAATACAAACTATGTTCAGAACAGTCGTTGACAAAACTACTGAGAACTACAAGAGAGATCAAGATGATTCAATGGCAACACAAGTCGAGAGAAATTAACATGAACATCCCTATTCTTACAAATGGAATAGAGGTTCTCGTGTTTTCCTTATTACTCGTATATATACAGTTCCCAAGACACTATGTTACCAGAGATGTAGTGATAAAGACTCTTTCGTGATGCATCTTCAGAAACAAGAATTTCTCCAGAGCAAGTTCCAACACATTGTTATTCTTATTAGTATTACTATTACTATCTCGTTACGAAATCCTTACAACTAATTTCAATCATCTTATAAGCTTTATTAATGGCTGTTAAGAGATTATTTGATTTAAAATTGCAAATCTGATATTTTGTATTCACTTGGATTTTCTCTACTTACTTTTCTGTAACCCATTCTTAACAGAAGGTTATTCTTCTTCCATTTGTGTTATTAAGCTTTACATATTCGTTGTTAAGGATGATCCAAAAGACTCCGAACCGGCTGCGTTGTTTTGCCTGTACGCGCGATCGTCGCCGACTGCCGCTGTCATACAATATCGTGGATGAAACGATACATTTTTAAAACTACTTTTAACGGCTTTACTTACCGATATTATTAAAGGAGGTGCTGAAACTGGCCATCGTCGTTGTCCATTCATTTTTGGCACCTCTTTAGGAAACTATCCATCACTCGCCGTAGTACACGTTGAGAAATGCTGGCAATTTCCTAGCGGATATTTTAGTTTAATTCTTCCAGGGTGTGTGGGTTTGTCTTGTACACTTTATGCTTTAAGTTACCCCAGAGATAGAAATCGCAGATCATCTGGAAATCTTTCTGCAAATTGCGCTCTCACTTGGCGAGCTAAGTTAACACATACGAATCATAAATAAATACACGCTGTGCAGTAGAAAACAAATGCTGAGCCATAATACACTTCGTGACTAGGTACACGACAAAATAATACAGCACAGTGATAATAACTCAATCACACGTTATCACGTCAGCCAAGTACTGCACTTTCAGGGCAGAGGTTAACAGGTCAACCGCATGACCTTGTGTACAGCAGCTGCATTATCCTGTTTCAGTGTAAGCAGTGGAAAAACACCACGAAGAGGTTCGGATTTTTTGGGTCTCTCTGTAGATAGAAGAACACAGTAAGCTATAAGAATAGTCAGATTTTTAAAAAGCGGATCGCCATGTGATGGTCGTGAAAGTCGATGATATTGGTATAACCACGAGGAAAAACAAGTAACAACTCACACTGGCCCGCAGTGATATTTGCTCTATCAGGTATTCGGGCCGCAGTAATATTTGTCAGTTATAGTATTATTTATGAAATAAGTAGTTCTATTTCCAGTAAGATAAACTTGAAACGGCAATACTTTTTTCGTTTCCAACACGTGTTCATCAGTCATCCTCTTACTCAAAACATGGAGAAGTCATATGTTTTAAGAAATACCCAACCCAGATTTTTTTATTTATGATCCTACCTACCGCGCATCGCTTTGGAGTCTCCGTTCATTGTTGACCTCAGATTAACGCTACTACTTTCAAAGGCGAGTGTCATATGTTTTGCCATCGTTACATTTTGTAGAATTATCAAGTTAGTTTCCAGTTTGCAGTTGTTTGTTCACATTCTAGAGTAGTACTAGGAATACGTTTTAAAAATATATGTAATGAATTGTTTGATTTTTTTATAAGTGGGTCGAAAAGAATGTATTCCATTAAAAAATTCCATATTCACTGTAAATACACTTTATTTGAACTGATCTTAGTCTGAATCTTCTTTCTTGCCGCTACTCTTAGAAGCTATAATTATCACTTAAAATAACTAATGTAATTATGATGAATATTTTAATAAAAATAACATTTCAGTGTAGCATAGTACTATTTTTAAAATTAATTCGTTTCTTAGAATTTTGATCCTATTTAATATAGTAAAAAAGAATCTAGTCATGTGGCCTACAAACTAATTTATCTTAACGACTATGAGCCTTTTCCAAAAAAGGTTGAACACGGTTATTCTAAACTTTTACACAAGTACACAGCTCTCTTTCCGACGTTAACACAGTCCGCAGCATTTTGTAATATTACAACTCACAACTGTTCACTTCTCGTAGCCTTGACTTAGTCCTTTCACTGTCTTTCTTCACTTTCTCGGTCTCTGATACTCTAACTCTGACGGTACAATCAATACTCATTAAGACTTCTTCACTTCGACGCGACGTATCTTTCACGACGACAGTACCACATACAGTTGTCTCACACTCACTGACACACTGACTGACTCATGTGTTTAACTTTTGCTCGCCTCCTTATATAGCGAGGGTGAGATAACATGAAACTTACTTACCCCAACACCCATTCCTGCCCCCTTCCTGTATCCAAAATTAGGTATACAGGAATAAACCATTGCCCAAGACACAAAAGGTTGAATATACAAGGACACCTTTAATACCGCACAGATAAAGTCGCATTAGCGGCTAGGTGCAGTGCAAATAAACATACCTTACAGGAGAACCTATACGGCCTGTTCTCGAATGCTGGAATGAAACTTTCTCAACTTTCACAAACACGCTGGCCGCCGGATGCCTCTCGAAGGCTCCAGCAACCCTTTGTTAAGCGCCGCGCTCATTGTTGTTAGTCACGTATACACAAACAGTAGCGCGAGGCAGCCTGATCCGGAGCGACTTTGCTCGCCGGCCTGTTATGTGGTATGAAGTAGCCCTGATCGTTCTGTTATGCGCTGCGCCCGGCGTCACAGTATTGTCACACATATCTTGAAATATCTATAATAATCAAGTAATGAGTACTTTGGCGTGAGGGGCTAGTATCGCAACTTTGGAAGATGCTGAACTAATACCATGTTTGCCATTTAACAGACTTTTCCTTTTGTAGTTATGCTGTTCACAGCGGGCGGACCTCAAGGAGCCCCAGAACGTTTATGTTCAATGAAATCTCGGTATCTAATTTTTGGGTACGATACAAAGCTTCCTTAGGTAGGTAGGTAAGCAGCATAGTCAGCAGTAAGGTAATAAACGTCATTAAGTTAAGTACCTTCGTTATGAACTAATTTTCTGGTCTCGGGTAGTATTTACCTTTGCAATAGACATTGCGGCAGTATTGTTAGCCGCAGAAGAGGGAATGAATGTTTTTTTCTATTGTTTCGTCCTCAAGCAGGGCTACAAAAGACCAGATAAAGTGGGTCTGTGTGTACGTGTTTTGGTGCCGACGGGAGAACAACAGAAGTTCGCGACTAGCCCTCAAGGGGGTTGTAAATTCCAGAAAACCGAGAAGGTCGAACAAAGACCCAAGTAATTTGCCTTTCTAGAAGCTAGAAGACAAAAGTGGGGCATCCTCTGTCTTGGAAAAGAAATTCGAAGTTTTATTATTACATACCCTATAAATATTATAATAAAACTTAAATATTTTTGATTATATTAAAAAAAGGCTACAGTGACTCCATTTTCTTAGTAGCTTATCGCCAGTAGTTTAGTTTCTGTCATTTCTAGGGGCTCCTGACGAAAGTAGATAATTAAACTGTTTTCTATTACTGCTGATATTTTCCTCATGTGACGAACTGAACATATAGCACGTATTAATCTGTAACATGGTTTTGGTTTAATGTTTACCTTTTTAAATAGTATTCAAATATATACCTCCTGGAATGTGTGCCAGTGAAACAAGTGACACGTGACATAAACCCACTGTTTTGTTTATTTTTTTTTTTTTATTATTGTTTCATTTAGCTGCCCATTAACTTCGGTGATCATATCGGGGGCTTTGAGCCTTTGACATTTGTTTATTTTCACAAATTGTCTCTAGAAAACACTTCCAAACTGCCGAGGGTAGGAAATGGCGTAGTCTCTTTCGGAGCGCGTGTGAGAGTACTTGCCTACAGTTTAACACTGAAATTAAATAATTCCGAGCAATAAGTTCACTCCATTGTGTGATAGTAGGTTTATTAAGAGTTCTGATGATGGCAGAGGGGAAAAAGAAAGAAAGAAAAAAAACAAAAAACCGTTGCGTTATTTACAGTCAAGCCAAAGAAATGTATAATGTGTGCAAACACTTCCTGAGAAAAGATGAGAAACAGTTGTAACGTAGCACTTCCCCTACTATCCTACCTGCGCGTTATATGTCATTTGCCGCCATCGTTCCTCACGCTACTCAGTATAGTTATTACACCTATAGTGTGGAAAAAAGAAGGTATAAAATGAAGTTGCTTTTGCCATCTATACTAATAGCTGTTTTCCGTTTTTCTTTCAGGTGAGTGAAATTTCACGTGTATTGTAAATGCTGATTTTAATCGGGTGAGTGTGAACTCTATCTCCTTTTCATGCACAGTAACTCCAGATTAGTATTTTTCTACACCTTAAAAATTTAAGCAGTCAGATTAATGCAGAGAGAATTCTCATATTTAGTATGTAGAAAGAACAAAGACTGTTAGTTTGCAAGCACAGGATTTTTCATTTCATTTCATTTTTTTTTTTTTGAACAATAAGCTGATTATTATTTATTTATGCCAACAAACTTACTGTTGGTGTTTTTAAACGAACTAACTTGAGAATTTAATGCCATTCTGGCAGTTTGTCACAATAGCTCAGTGGTTAGAGCGTCCGCCCGGCAAGCGGAAGGTCTGTGGTTCAAATCCCAGTTGTGGCATTGAATTTTTAAGTTCCAGTTCTACCTCTTAAATAAGCTGATTATTTTAATTTTATGTTTTACTTTTTATATGCATTTAGTACAGCATTGTTTTAATGTGATATATTTATATGATGCAGGTAATTTAAACTGAGAGAAGTAAATTTGTGAAGTTAGAAAGGCATATACGTTAACGAAAAAGCTCAGAAAGTAAATATTCTGGTGTTACATTCACTTAACTTATCTATTAAATGTATTAAATACTGTAATGTGCGGCCGCCGGCCGCGCATCAAAGAGAGCCAAGGTCAACTACTCATCCCACTGTGCGGCGAGTAAACAAGGTAGCAACGGAGCGCGCCGGAACAAAGACCATTCTAGATGGTTCGAAAAGCTTTCAACTACCAGCTTGTGTACGAGATGTTTCGAGAGAAGGCGTCGAGCTTGTCATTTAAGTTTTAAGTTCCAACTTCTTGTTAACTTCAGTGCTACATAAGTCGGTTGTTTCCTTACATTTATTAATATAATTAACAAAAGTAAACAGTTTCTTGGATACTTACTTTTTAATTAAAATTTCACACTTGTGTTCCCCCATTAAGTTACCAAACTCCGTCAATGTTGACGCGTGCCAGTCACCGCTTGTTTTACTGG
Source organism: Tenodera sinensis (assembly GCA_030765045.1). NCBI lineage: Eukaryota > Metazoa > Arthropoda > Insecta > Mantodea > Mantidae > Tenodera > Tenodera sinensis. The sequence continues at coordinate 106,755,208 of CM060968.1, read as the reverse complement.
GCCAAACTCATCCATTGCTACAAACATTAGCACCACATTAGAATTCCAACCTCAGATTTGGAAGTCATGAGTAAAGCTTATTGCTGTAACCAATTTAGCTATGAGCCCAAAATCATATATCAATAAGTTTCTTTGGCACAAGTACTGAAACATGCTCCACCAGTTGAAAACAAGTTCGCCTTTGAAAGTACTAAAACTTAGAGTTAAAAATCAATCAATCAAGTGAATCACTCAAGACTTGGCATCTATGGCTCGCATTCGGGAGGTCCTAATTCAAATCCCGGTGCCCATGAATCTGACCGAGTTTTTCACTGGTTTTCTTTAGTTACTAGATGAAATACCGGATTGGATGCTTGTTAGCAGGACTTTAAGTACCCTTAAACAACAAAAGAAACAAACCAACCAACTGGATGGTTCAGGAAGGCGACTACACAAATTAGCTCATTTAACAACAACCTAAGCAGATGTGGACATTGCAACTAAGTATATCGCAATACTCACCGTGTCTCGCCACGACTGGCTGGAGCAGAGCCCGTTGGTATTCCGCTTCCATCTAGTAGAAATCGACGCATATCTAATTTTAATCAATCAGAGAAGTAGGCATATCTTCCCCGCCTGGAGTAAATCACCTGCTAGGAGTTGGTTCCGCTATACTTCTGTGAACGCCTTAGTTGCGATATCAGTTTTTAAAACCAGTTATACAGAAAGGGAGTATGGAAGTAATGTCACCACTCCAGCGTTATGACTACCTCTGCACTCAAGTCACGAGCTGTACATCCCAAATTTTACATTTCGCCAAAATCTAGAAGCAACATAAGGTAAAGGAAGGCGACTGCGCAACTTAGACCACCTGTCTGATATAAGCAGTTTCAAAATTAACCAATGAACGTACAGTAATTATCGCGACATGACTGTGAAATTAAAGCCGCATTATTAATAATAATGTGACAGAATAACAAATAGACGAATCCTACTCCTTACACCAGTGTGACAAAGACGGCAAAATCAATCCGGATACTTTTTATCACGTTATTATACTCTAAAATTGTATCATAAATACACAGTTTTCTTGTCGTCGTTAACACAATCTACACAACTTTTTACTTCTCGTAACCCTGCTCAGTCCTTTCGGTGTCTTTCTTCACTTTCTTTGTCTTTCATACATTCACTAAGGCGATTCAGCCACTCACACCCGTTGGAATCTTCACGACTGACGCATCCTTCGCGGTAACACACATGCACAGTTGTCTGACACTCACTGATGCACTGACCGACTGTCTGTAACTGAAAGTGTAAACTTGCTCACTGCTGTCTCTGGTCTCTTTATTTAGTGGGGATGACGTCACGCGGACCAATCTCGACTTCTACACACACCTTGGCGATCAATTGACCAGATCTTCTTGAAAGTTCTAGAGAAAGCCCATTTTGTGTGCCCGCTTCCATTGTTGTTAGTCCCGTACACACAAACAGTTCGGCGAGGCAACCTAAGCTTGAGCGCCTTTGCCCGCTCGCTGACCTGTCATGTGCCGTGAAGCAGCTTGACCCTGTACGTCCTTTGTTGTACGCCGAGCCCGGTGTCAGAAGAACATCAATAATAATAGTCCATCTCATAAACGTAGCAATTATTTATGTATAAATAGCCCACGGACATGCTCTGAACCAATAAAGACCAAAGAAAGATACGTAGTATCAATGCAGCTTTTATTTAAGGTATGTAAGGTTACTTTTCTGTGCCTATATTTGAAAGAACCGTTAGAGTTTCCAGAAAGTCTTTTGAACATCGGACTCTGTCCTTTGGGTAAGTCAGCAACTTGGTATTTGCATGAGGATTGCGCTATTAGAGAAGCCGTTGCTAAGCTGGCGGTCGTTACATATCGTTAACTAAGGTCCCAGTGGTGCCGAAGGGCTCTAACGCAAAGTTCCGTTAAAGGGCAGCTTCGCTATAAATATGCTTAGTGCTTTGGTGCTAACGTGATGATAAACTACACTTAATTCGATAGAAGAACCGACCTCAGCACATAGGGATTCCTGCAAGAGCTCCATTTCTAGACACAACTTCATGCAAATCAAGAAAGGGAGCTGCTTTCCATTTCTCGGGGAAATGAGAGTATCTTTTCATTAGAGCGCGACCGCACTTCCTTCCCCAATAAATTCCTTCGTGGTACCATTCAGTTTCAGGCAAGGTTATTGGCGCATTAGCGGCTTGCGCGTTTTTGAACAGCGTAGCTCAAAAAGGAAAAGTCGGTTAAATAACAAACCTTGTGTAGAAGTTCGTCTTACTGGGCTGCGACACCCGCATGGACAGATATCAGGATAAGAAGTCTACACCAGCAAAGTTGACGATGAATTTAGTTGAGGTGAATAATGATCTGTTTAGAGTTCTCCACTGCTGAGACTGAAGAATTAAACTGCTTCTGAATCTTATTACTCGAAATTATAATTATTGAATTATATCTAACAACTAACGTATCCAGACTTAATGGTTTAAAAATAACTGTTATCGTAACAATAATGCCACGTGTATTGTGCCGCTAGTGCGTCTACCCATGGGGATAGATTGCCGAAAAACCTCTTTGGGTGCGCTTTATGTCTAGCTAACCAGCTACTAGCTTTGCAGTGTAATACCCGAGAACGTTGAGGTGCCTCACATCGCCTTGACGTCACCACCAAGAAGTATCCAATCTCTCATAGGTATCGAGAACCACTGCACGCCGAGACAAACCCAATCCGAGCAACTCCCTTACGGGAGGTGTTCGTACCACAGCATATACGAGTACACGCTCGAACCGTTTCTAAATTCCTTTATTCATAGCGGTCTCAATATCGTTTTAAACACGGTAGTTTTGGTTAAATAAATTGCTGCAAGTCTGCTCTGTTGAGCTTTGCAGTTTATTACTATCGCATGTTGGTTTAGGCTATCTCATCATGGAAACAAAAGAACAACGAAACATGCCTGAATACTTGAATTTGAGAGTATAAAGTGACGAGGGAGAATAGGACTAAATCCTAAAACCGGAAACAATGAGCATTAATGTCACTTGCTTATACTTCCGGTTATTCAACTCAGCTGTTTTACTTTACCGTGTTATCACGTGATATTCTTTACTCTCAGTGGATTACGATTACCTAAATTTGGACATATTTAAAATATTGTTACACATGACAATGTGGCAGATCCCACTCCTGACACCAGTGACCAGTGCGAAAAATAATACTTTCAGTTACTTTAAATGCCACTTTATTTCCCCTAAGCTTTAATCGTAAACAAACAAAAAAAGTCCTTTTTGTCGGTAGCACAATAACTAATTCGCTGTGACCTTGCAATTAACACCTGCTCTATCGTCTCGTAACCTTGACACATACTTCAGTATCTTTCAGGTTTACTCTCTGTGTAACAAACAACTGGATTCGACGATACAAGCACTAAAAACTGCTTCACAAACAACTCCAACGCGACGATTAAATGTCGAAAACTGTCTGTGATGATACTCTCTTTACACACCTAAAAGCTAACCACTGTCTCGTTCAACACTGACTCCTCTCAACACTGCATTCGTTTATATAGCGGACAATGACGTAGCATAGACTTTTCTCGAAATTCACCTTCTCGCAAAGAAGCCTGGATCGTGAACAGTTTGTCGAACTGTGTGGAAATGCTTTATTTTGCCATCCTCATTGCTGTCCTTATTTTGACCGCTCCATTGTCGCCGGGCCACGTATTTACAAGCAGTGGTGTAAGGTATGTTGACCTTGAGCGTGTCTTTGAGCGGCCGGCGTTACATTATTTTGAAGTAAAGGAGCAACAAATTAGCGTGCAATATCCTTTAACGCTTAATGAAAGCTTGTTTTGCAGTCTGACGTTATTTATCAGCACCACATTTAATTCGTTGTGCATTGAACGATGCCACATGGCCTTTTGCTTATCCATAATATGATTTAGGAACAGAATTACTAAAAGTGGATACAGTGTAACATATAAGGCCTTTTTGTTTCTGATGCTCAAGGAAAAACAAAACTGTATACATGTGAAAAAATTAGTGACACAGAATAAACGAACGTACCCTCCAGATACTAATCCTACAAAGAATCAGTTGGTTTTAATTAATGAAAAGTGAGGCATTTTCCCTTGGGTTCTGTGTGCTGTACCACACCAGCAGCAAATAAGCGTAATGTAAATACTGGAAACTTACAGAACAGTAACTGCAACAACCATAAGTAATTGTGTGACCCTGGAAGAGGGAGGTTGCGACATTTGCGTTATATCTAACATATCAGGCATTGCGCTTATTTTATAACCGGTTTTCGTAATACTAAAATATCTTGGGCGGCAATTAAAGTAGATAGCTATAAAATCACCCCGTCTGACACGATTTTCTAGTTGAATGTAAAAATACGATCTGGACAGGATATGGGACTGTCAACAAGATAAGAAAAGCGGCCCGCAAAATCTATTCTCTCGCGGCTTCATAATGGCCAAGGTTACACATCATTGTTTGAAGATACCGAACCGCATTAAAAGCGCACGACAAATGGCAATGTGACAAATGTGACAAATACCACTTCTGACACCATGTGATAAATGGCAAGGTCCAGTTACTTTCTGTATGTGCTTAGGCTTTCATGGCCGGAATCCATTTGGAATAAAATTCTTCCGGGCAATTCCTTCATGTTGACCATCTCCTACAAGCCCGGAAGATATTTTATTTTAGCCACTTATTTTCTATTTCTCTTTTAAAACTCAACCACAAAAGCTGAGTCTTCTGTTTCACAACTGTTCTGTCCGATCGTAACCTTGACACACACTTTACTGTCTCCCAAACAGCTAGCTTCAACACTGACACAATACTCAACTCTGAAATACGGTTGCAACACCGGCTCGCTTACTCACTTATATATCCGACACGAAGTGCCGGCGAATTCTCTGGAAAATAGACCTCTTTCTCGACACTTCTGGTAACAAGCGCATCAATAGCTTCTCAAACTGACTGGAAATACGCACTTCGTTCTGTCGTGGTCATTGTTATCTTGTTTATTTGCCGACGTAGTGGGGTGAGGTAGATGCGCTTCTCTTTGAGAGGCGCGGCCGCCCAGTGGTGTGAGGTAGCTTGATCTTGAGCGTCCGTGACGGGCGGCCGCAATCACAGTATGTTTTCAATCAATTGTGCATGGAAATAACAATGAAAATGCTGTGAAACTTACAGTGGAAAGCGTAAAAGAGCACGGAATTTTCATTCCCACTACTACATTCTTAGGACTGTGTACTTCTAACCACCGCTGTTTAGTAGGTCACGGGCTGGTTTAGTCAACTAAGAGCGAGATGTCGGTTCGCCTTCAGAAAGTCTCGGGTTCGACCGCCTAGTCTGACCTTGGATTTTTAGTGGTTTTCCCTGATTGCTAGTCGAATGTTATGATGGTTTCTCATCTAACACGGTTTCTTTTCCATCATTTCTCTTTCATTCTCATCTCTTAGGTGAGTTTCTGGGTAAATGGCGGTGCTAAGCAAATGGTGGAGATGCTTGCTCAAAGGAAAAAAGCACTACCCGGGGACACTAGAGGGCTGCTTGGCTTATTCATCGCCCTCTCTTGCAGAGGGACTTCTTCGAACGTGGAACTCTTAGGGACTTCCGTGCGTCTCTGGTCTATGTGTCTGCGGCATGTAGTCACCTGTGGTTCTTTACTACATCCCTTCCTTCTGAGAGGAGGGATATATAGGTCGCAACCTGGTGTCCCTCTTCGTGGTATAACCTATACCTACGTGGGTATTAAGCATATAAACTAGGATTACACACCTTATTATGTTTATCCTAAAATTACAATCTAGAGTACATGGTTGAAAAAATTGTGTAAACATAAAGGTTTCTCTCTTCGACAGCGCCAGTACGAAGCCACGGAGTGAAATTTTGCTTCATCAAATACCTCTGGTGTTAAAATTCGAATTATACCAATCAAACGCATCAGCATTTCTAATTAACTACAGTGAAAGTGCAGCGTTCCATCAATTTTTATTATCCGGTCGTCAGTTGAACGTTGCAGGAAATGCTGGCGAATGAAGCTTATAGATTGATTGGACTTTTATCAGTAGAAAAGTGAAGGTTTACTGCCCGGATATTACGAAACATGGCGTCTAAAATTGCAACAGGATGTATTTCATTGCGGCACAATCACCGCTTGGCACTCCATCAATAACGACGGCGCTGGAAGATTTGATCCTAGGACAAAGTGTCGATAAAGTGATGGGAACCAATACAGGAGAATGTCGAGGATAAAGGGAGGTTGGCGAGGTACAATATTGGTTTTTTCCAATCGAAATTCTTTACGAGTTTCTGACGAAAAGGTACAACTGTTGTCTTCACAAATTCCTATTATTATTATCTGCTTCACACAGCTTAGCACATTGTTTATAGTAGTAATTTATGGTATAGAAGTTTCAAGTAATGTTTTAATGTTATATGAAACATTTTAACACCTGAGGCTTCCAAGGGTAATACTTTACAGCACATATATTTTATTCTCTTGTGACATACAATATTGTATCCCTTACTAAAATGTAAATTACTGTATTTTGTAATTAAATTTGCAGATGAATTGTTTTGGTTGGTGATTATAAATGAACTTAAATTGATGGCCGATATTTTAAGTGTAAATTGAAATTTGTATGGTGAAGAGAGGAATATTTATTCCTTAAAACGTTCTAATGAATGCTCAGAAGACATTGCTCCCTAAAAGTCCGCTAATTAGTATTATTTGTAGTGCAGTTAAAAAGATTGTAACAATGTATTAAAAATGTTTATGCTCGACTATACCATAATGTAGCGCTTGCACGCCACTGTAATGGACCTCATATCCATCTCTTCGTAACGGCGCTGTTATTTCAAAAGATGCACCAGTCCATAATGAAGCTGCTAGTCCACCAAGCAAAGGTGCAGCTATTCATAACGACACTGCTAATTACTAATCAAAAGACCCAGATTAACAATCAATACTTCGCCGTCTGCGCACGTTCCCACGTAGCTGAAAGCGAACTCTCGATTCCGTGTATGGAATAAATCTATTCTGTTTGTTAAATCATCATCATCATCATCATCATCATCATCATCATCAACACTTCATGGATTAGGGGATTTCTCCCGTTCCGGCCTTAAGTCTCTCTCCACCTTCTCTCGGGGTCTTCCAACATCTCTCCTCTCATATGTTTAGTAATTGTATGACATTTTGGGGTATCGGGTATTGTCCGTCCTTTGTAAAGGATTTGTCCAGCTTTCTCTATATTGGTTTATTGGATCATTTATTGGACAAACACCTAGTTCATCTATCAATTCTTCATTTTTATCTTATTTATTAACTGATTGTTTAATAAGTGGTGTTAATATTGTAATATTCTAATAAATTCAGTTTGTCTTCTCGTTTTTTAAAGTCTACTTTTTTAAAGGTTACAGCAGCTACCGCTCGATTCATAAAATATACTCGCATCTTGATTGCTAAATTATACTTTCGTTGCACAAAATACAATTATTTCACTGGTGTAGATTCTGTATCCCCGCTAATTTCATCAAGGAAATAATAATCGAATCAGTGAAATGTTAATGCGCATATTACCAAATTGTATTCAAAGTAATTATCACTCATTGTTCCAAATCTTTTATAAAAAGAAGCTGATCTCGTACAAAAATTTCACATGGTTCTCTATTTTTGTTTTCTCTATTAAAAAAATTATATGCCACCCAAAAATGCGATGTCGACATTTCACCGGAAATATATATTTTGAGACCCCCAAGTCCGTGTGGGTCTGTGTTTCTCTCCCAGTCTGTGGACAGCATAACTCAAAAACGAAAAGTCGGTTAAAAACCAAAGTTGGTATTTAAGTTTAATGTCTTTCAACGATGGGACACGAAAATTTTGAAGAAAATTGCTCCACCCTAAACTACCCTTTGCAAGGAAAATTTTTAGAAAATTTCGATTTTCTTGAAAATGACATGATTTTGATTAATGACAAATGAAATGTATATCTTGCATTTTCTGGCTGTAGTCGTATCTACTCTGGATGACTTTTATATAACTGGTAAACCGTAGGAGATAGACCAAATTTTACTACACAAAAATTGTAGGTCTTGCTAAAACACACAATTTATGTCTGAATAAATGTTTTTGTAGAGTGAACTATTTCGGAGATATTGTTATTTGTGAGTTTCGGAAAACTTAAAACTTTTGTGAAATGCTACATTGTTGTTCATTTCTTTGTATGTTAAGCGTGCAAAGAGAACGGGATCTCAAAGCTTTAAAAGATTTGACTATCGCTCAAAGCCTACTGTATTCTAATATTCCCCTTGCACCTACAAGGAAATAAGCAATAAGATAGTTTGTGCAAATGTTTATCTCAACAACACGAAGAAGATATATGAATAAGAGTTTGTAAGAATGGTTAGTACAAGAGTAGAGAAAGTCATGTGAGTGCAACACATCAGAATTTTATTTTTAGATACAGTTACGCTGTTTGATAATATTTTGTTTGCATTGAATTCATATTTAACGTAAGCAACCTTAAAACGCAAGGATAAAGGAAATAAAATAATAAACGTGTGTGCATCAAGTTATAGGGATAAGGAGTATGTTCTTTGAAGTTCTGTAGAATTTTAGGACGTACTATGCTAGTGTTAATGCATCTTCATCTTTTGGGGTTTTCAAAAGAAAGAAGGGGGGGGGGGTGAGAAACAGAGGACAGCACTTAATTAATTAGTGGTTATATTCGAATCCTTCATATCGTTGAGACGATGACACATTCTGTGCAGAAATAAACTTGGAAAACAAAACAGAACGAATAACCGTATCATATCTGAAAAGGAACAATGCAGGTAAAGAGATTTAGTCTTGTACATTGAACATACTTATTCTCAAGTGCAGAATTTGTTAATTATTCTCCAGAAATATTACGTTACATGTGGTTCTTGCAAATCAAATGAGGGTTTTAATGAAATTCTACAAAACGACCAGTCTTTTAAACACTTAAATTTTGATCTTATCGGAGTTGTGCTATGGAACATCTTTCAATAATCACTTTCTTCAAGTTTTTACATATCAAATGTTCCCGTTCTTGGTTTAGAGAATATGTCAATCAACATTTCTTAAGGGAAAGTTAGGGATGTAAGTAGAGCTCGGTGAACTTGAAATGTATCGCTACCATTCTTGAATGTGGTTCTAGTGCTACATTTCCTAATCTGTTCAGTTTTCTCGTCATTGGAGAATGCTTTCACTCTATTCACATTAGGACATTGTCAAGGAAGAAGGTACACGCATGCATGATCGCAACTTTCTTGTTTTCACAATCTTGTTCCCACCTTCGGCACCTGGTGGTAGTGAATATTCAGGTTGTATACATTCACCCTGTTGAACGGTATTTGATGTACATTGAAGCATACATTAGCAAAATTAATATTGTAGTTGTAGTTCTCTGTGGCACAGAGTGATTTGCGGGGTTTATAAATATTAGGAAACATGTATTAGTGATTATCTTTGTTGAAGTGAAAGCAAATACTATGATAGTAGTCTCTTGGTGTCATTAAACGGAATAATAGTTATTTCTTATAGTGCCTAATCTTGAGGGGCAAATCCAAGGATAAGGCTTTTGAACAACGTTGCCTCATTGTAGAAATACCGGTCACAACGGTCCTGACTTACAAAGAGGATTAATTGCATGTCTGTTTTTATAGTAGTCATAATAATATATTATTAATATTGTAACATTCGATCGTTCAACAACATACGGCGAGCGACTTTGTGTACGTGACAATATACAATGCTGCCGGCAAAATATAAAGGAGGTCCGAGACTGCAGGGCAACTAGTGATTGTGTGTATGCGATCGAACAACGCGATAACATCGTAGTGTCTAGAAACTTCTCGCTTTCTAGTGAGTTATTGTACAAGTGAACATGGAAAGAACTTGGAGATTACGTCAATATAAATAGGGCAGTGAGCAGTTCAGTCAGTTTTTGGTGAGTGAGTGTCAGAGCAGTTTTAGGTCATTATTTAAGTCATGTACAGTTACGAGAGTGCGTCGGCCAGCTTGGCAGCGAGTGATTGTATCGTAATAGTAAAGATACAAGAGAGTGAAACTGGAGAAAGACACTGAAAGACTAAGAAAGATTATCGGAAGAACAATTGTGAATTGTAATAGTAGAGGAGATTATAAACTGTGTTAGCAACAAGAAGGAAATTGTGCATTTGTAGTAAGATTTAGAGGAAAATAAAGTGTTAGAAAAAGTAAACAGACTTCGCATTTCGTCGTCTTTGTTACAATATTATAATATAAATTGTATATTCTTCTTCTTCTTCTTCTTCTTCTTCTTCTTCTTCTTCTTCTTATTATTATTATTATTATTATTATTATTATTATTATTATTATTATTATTATTATTATTATTATTATTATTATTATTATTATTATTATTATTATTATTATTATTATTATTATTATTATTATTATTATTATTATTATTATTATTATTATTATTATTATTATTATTATTATTATTATTATTATTATTATTATTATTATATTCCGGTATGTATTACTAATAAATTCGCTGTGCGTACTCTTTCACAATTCAATTAACCAATTATGGTTAAAGGAAAAAGCAATAGTAGCTTATTTAGAACGTGTTATAAGTCTTCTACCTTTCTGCAGTGAATCCTCTACAAAAGGTTTTCGGCCCCTTGTGGGCCGTATTCTCCAAATGAAGTTTTTGAAACCGATTTCTCCATTCCGAAGGAAGACTTGGAAAGTGTTGGTTTGTCTACCTCTTTCTCGGTTGTCCAATCGATCTGGTTCAATCTGCATTATAACGAAGTGGAGACAGATTGCAACCCGGCAATCTTTCTCGGCTATATCTCCACGTGGCACTTCAATTTTCTTTTGTATTCTACCAACTGTTACGTTCCTAACGGAATTCTTCTCTTCACTTCTGTCAATAAGTAGCCTGATGCGTTACTTTTAAGCCTCTGCTCAACGTTCATAATTCGAAATACCACTTAACATTTACTGTCCTTAGTTTCATAATCTATTGTAACATGAAATTCCAATTAACATTTCAGTTCTTATCTGCGAGTATATTTCTTTTTACATGTATTAATTCTTTACCTTCTGTACCACTTATCTATAGTAAGCAGAATTATTGTATTCCGACCAAAAATTCGATATCAAAATAAAACAAAAATAAATTCGTATATGTGTGTATGTGTATGAACAACATAACTCAAAAACGAAAAGTCAGTTAAACAAGTTTGATTTTTAAGTTCACATTTTCTAAGGATGCGACATCCAAGAAAATATCTCCACCGTAAACTACCCTTTACACCGAATTTTTTCATTATTTTTTATTCTCTCGGAAATGGCGTTAACGATTTTGTAAACATACCAAAATAGATATTTGCTTGACAAATAAGGTGCATGTAGTTAGTTATATCTTGAATTATCTGGCAATGACCTGTGAAGTTCTTTTGCTGTAACCTTTTACTTTTTCAAGTAGAGGCCTCTATTTCATGGTTTTGGTTAATACTTGATGTCTGAGAAAAGAAGCTGATTGCTAATCTTCGTATATCTCAACTATGTACTGTTGCTATACCAACAAACTTATAAAAACTAACGATATGTAATGCTTGTTTATGCAATTGAAGTGAAAGTGGCCGAATTTAAAGTATCGTGCAAAGTTTAATTTCTAAGAGATATTTGGCAACATCAGGTTAACATTAAATTGTGACTAAATTCATTCGAATTGAAATAGAGATTACGGCGTTGTCTACACAATGTTAGCGCGAGAGTTTGTGAAATAATAAACCATTTATATCCATTCCTCAAGAAGCTGAATGGCTCCAAATAGTCCAAATATTTAACACACATTATTTTTTTCGGTGAAACTGTTTTTATTGATAGTAATTGTATTGTACAGTTTGTTATTCATTATGTATAATCCCTGGTTGGCCGAAGCAGTACATTCCAATCGGTATATTTCAATGCCGTGGTCAGAGATAGGTACTGCTAAAAATCGTTTAGTGACAACTCTAACTGATCATCGGGTTCTGAACTTTTAAAAATGGATAAGAGTGAAATATGTATAGGGGTGTGGTATTCAGCTGTTAAAGGATACTCGGTCAAGGCTTTTTCTCGCGTACTCGAAGCACCTTTCTCAGTACAACTCCATGCGTTTCCTTCAACTTGGCATGATTGTTGAAGGTTCTCTCCATGTGGTTAAAGGTCCACATGAGACAAAATCAAGAAGTGCCGTTGGTTTACTTCACAATCCTGAGAAGTTCATTTTGTTGGCTCCAGAGTTGTGTTGTATACGGTTCGTGCTTTTAAATGATGGCTCAGTAGGTCAAAGATACGGTGTTTTCCCACTAACCTGTGTTACGCCTTGATGATTTGTTGTTCTATACTGTTAACAATGCCCATAGCATGGGTACTGTCAACTTGTTAATTGCTGTATTATATGGCTTTATGACTACTGTGGCTTACGCCATATCCTTCTCTTCTGGAGACGCAGGACGTAGTATAAAAGCTTACATTAGCTGAATATTGATTTCGGGGATGCAGCCTGACTTTCCGCTTTCAGGTAGTGAAAAATTTTAAGCACTTCAAAACGTTCGTTTAAAGCTTTGAATTACACGAAGTGCTTTCAGTAAGCTACTTCTAAAATCATGAAGTGAAAAGCAAGGTAAAGTAATTTGCAACAAAGTAGCAGGCCGTGATGGATAAATGAACCTAAGAAAAAATTGTGTTATATTCCCTTTCTCTGTCGGTATCGTTTATTTTTATACTGCTTCTACAAACTATCATTACGAAAACCTGTTTTTCTATCAACTTCATGTTAATTCAAATAAATCTTTGCAAAAATAGTTCCATTAACCATTTTGTTGTAGGTACAAGGAGAATAGAGGAAAACGAATCGGTAATAAGGTGTTTTAAACTCGTCGCTATTTGCTGGCCCGGAAATCCATGTTCATTCCACTATACCACGAGAAATAACTGAACAGCGACAATACTTTAAAATAAATGACAAAGCATTGAAAAGCGCAAACCAATGCCACATATATATCAGACATGGCTGATACCATAAACTAGTTATTTGAAATTGTGCTTTCAAGATATCCACATTGCTTGCGGTGTATGCGAATGAAGAAGCTATTCATAGTAATTATAATTTTATTTTTCATATAAGTATATTAAATAAATGCTATTATAATCAAAAGCATTGCATCCATTTTTCAGAAAAAATGAAGAAGTCCTATATAAAGCAGTTCCAGATTTTTCCACTTTAGTTGCGCACCAAGGGCAGTCTGCAGCATGCAATACAATTCGACATTGACTGAATAAACTATATAATGACGCTGTACGCTCCATTTCCTCGTCGAATTGAGCGCCTTTTGATATATAGGATACTTGGGAGTATGTCCTTTTAGGTAAACAGAAACCGTTCTCCCCATAATATATTTAACGGGCGTTCCCGGCTTGAAGTAGTGATATATGTTTTGAGAAACGATACAGCTTCAACACTGGCAGGATGCGCAAGAGTTTCCAGCACTGTTTCAGGTGAGCGGAGTTAAAGCAGCCTGATATAAAGGTTAGTTCATTTTGGTGGACATTTACTTGAAAATGTTTGTATTATCATTGGAAGCTAAACTTAAATACACGTTTGGCATTTATCGTTTTTGGCTATGCTCTTCACACGCGTGGGGAAGTTGAGTGCTGGACCAAGCACTGCCATCTAATCAACTAACGGGAATGTAGCACTAAAAGCTAGGACTTAGAGAGACGTGCCTTCCCATTTAGACGTGTCTATTTGTTGGAGTGGACCTTATTAAAAGAAAAACGACGACGACGACGACAATAATAATAATAATAATAATAATAATAATAATAATAATAATAATAATAATAATAATAATAATAATAATAATAATAATAATAATAATAATAATAATAATAATAATAATAATAATAATAATAATAATAATAATAATAATAATAATAATAATCAAATAATGAAATAAAATAAAAGAAAAAATAAATAAATCTAGAACTAATTTTCTTGCTCTGGAAATTCAAATGTGAGAGTGGCAAGTCATTCACTTACTTAAACGCAGGAATATGAAATTTTATACATTTAATAACCTGGTCCGAAATGGGTTTGCCATCAAGACACTGAATATTTTTATCCTGGAAATAAGTTATAAATTTAATATAATTTAAATATGAAGCTTAATCCACTAAATAGAAAATTTAAGAAATTGTAGCACCATATAAATGGTTTCGCAGAATATCAAACTGATTGTTGTATGATGCAGATTATGTTAGTCCGTAACCACTTATAAATTTTGTAGGAGTCTCTACGTTTAACAAAAATAGTTGAAATGCTATAACATGATACGAAAAAAAGGCAGTAACCTTAATGTGATTAAGGCTGTACTTGTTTACAAAAGTTGATGTTGTCAGTTCATGCCTGCTTTTCTTTTCCTTTTCAACTTCAAAGGCTGGGTATTTGATATTTCGATTCTTATAGTTGAATCAATAATTTCATCTTGAGGTTTGGAAGGGTTAATCTGGACAAGTCAGTTCGTTGAGTTGTAAGGCAGTGGATCACTTCATGAACCCCCAGCCTTAAAATCGGAGAGTATTTTATGGAAATTTTCCGAAAGTATTTTAAATCTGTGGTCTTGTTTTTTGATTTCATAATTTTTGTACACAATGGTGTTGATGGACAGGTGTCAGAATATGAAACTGGCAAATGGTGCGAAGTATTCGGGACAGAAACAGGTTTGCAGTATGCTTGGCAAAATATAGGTTATGACACTGTCATGTTCATATCATGGTTTGAAATTGTAGTTGCTTTTGTTTTTTACGTTGCAGCAACTGAATGTGGCAAAAAATGACTGCTTTTAAGCTGGGAGTATTTTTCTCTTCCATTTTACATGTATCACGTCAAACTGAAATTTGTATCGGCATCTTGAAGACTCAATAACACCATCAAGTTTAGAAGTTTATTTAGGTATCTGATGATTTTAAGCCGAGGATTAGTGGATGTTTTATGGAACATGTTCTATAATTACAATAGGGCTTGCATAGATGTTTTTTCAAGTCTTGTTAAGCCTATGTATTTCATATGAAGCAATAACGTTTACTATGCTTTATCTTATAACATGCTTGCAAGAGTGGGATTTTTTTTTAGTATAAACCGTCAGCTCTTACTGAACCGTAGTAGTAGCAATATGGAATGATCGACTAAATTATGTTATTGCGAAAAGCCTTTAATTTGTTTTGATTTGAGCTTTTTATAAGGTTAGGTATGTTTTCATTCCCACTATTGGTAGCACTGGTTTGTATTCCGTGTTAGAGCCGATTGTTCATTCATTTAGAAGATAAAGCAGTGGTTTGACAGCTGACACACTGTTGATTTGATTGTAAATAACGCAATAAGAAAGTAATTATTTTTCACATAATCTGTTATATTTTCTTCGTGGAAGTCTTAAATCCCATTGGCGTTAGGATAAATTCATAATCTCTTGTGTGATTACGTATAATAATATTCAGTGAGGCACATTTTGTATTCTAAGCATATTTTCGTGTGGTTCTGTGTATTTGAAGGCCAAATAATCCCATTTTAATATCAACCCATAGATAAAGTATGCGTTGATTTCCATAATACAAAGATACCTGGGTTTCCTCTGAAGTCAGTGAAAGAAGCTTTCAAACAAGAACTCATTTACGATAGGAGCTCTTAAGTAGTTGGCTTCAAATTACCTACTCAAGACTTTGCACTGCAACGAGAGGACAAGGGTCAGAGACAGGCAGATAAAAACCGGTCCGAGTGCTGTCTGTAAACGCCAAAGGATCTCACGAGATATGGAGGTAGTTTGTTGTCTAGGACGTCCTTTCTCATAGTCCAGTTCTTCTTTTCATTCTGACTTTAGTGTTTAAAAGTTCTTACACCTGGTTGTGCGTATAATAATACACATATATAAGTAATGTATCCTGTTTCACACTTTTATTTCCAACATCATGGATTTGAAAGCTATTCTACATTGTCTCCTTTAGTTTAGGGATTGCCTTTCAGGGATGGTAATTCACCGCGATTATATCCCTCGATATTTTGGAATCAGCATTCCTGTAATTAAAATTTAGATGTAGTTGAATTAATCTTCCCTAATTAGGACAAAAGGCGCGCATGAGATCATCACAGCGACTGTATGAGGAACTTCCTGAGCCGCAGCGATATCTACAAGTGATGTCAAAAGAGCTTTAGATTTACAGAGACCAGTTTTCCGAGCAAGGACCCTTCATCCAAAGAGGAGCAGTAATGAGCTTTGCGCTTTATATCCCAACATTAACCCGGTAAGCAACATAAAGAGAGCCTTTATGCTGCTCTCATCTCGTACAACTTCCAGCAAACTAGCGCTCTCATTTCTTTTTAGAATTTCCTCTTCTTTAGTTCAGACCACGGATCAATAACTTTAACAGCAATGCTATGTGAAATACCCTAGACGTTAATGGTAGCACTTCTACTGGTGAAGCCACTGTTATGTTGAGAATTCGATGCCCGCTTATATTCTCTACTGGTAAGTAGAGGAAGTATTATATTCCATCCAAAAATTCGATGTCGAGATTTCACCGGAAATGTATATTTTGAGACCCCCTGAACGCCCCCCCCCAAAAAAAAACAAGCATTTTAAGAAAAAGGTCCGTGTGTGTCTGTGGACAGCATAACTCAAAAACGAAAAGTAGGTTAAAAACCAAAGTTGGTATTTAAGTTTACTGTCTTTCAAGGATGCGACACGAAGATTTTGAAGAAAATAGCCCCACCCTAAACTACCCTTTAGATGGAAAATATTTCGAAAATTTTGATTTTCTTGAAAATGGCTCTAACGATTTTGATTAAAATTTCATATGTTTGAGATATTTTTATGACAAATGAAATGTATATCTTGAATTTTCTGGCTATAGCCCCTGTAGTCGTATTTACTCTGGACTACTTTTGCATAACTGGCAAACCGTTAGAGATAGACAAAATCTTACTGTACAAAATATGTAGATCTTGTTAAAATACACAATTTATATCTAAATAAATTTTCTTGTAGGGTGAACCATTTCGGAGATATTCCTTGTTATGCGTGTGAGTTTCGGAAAACTTAAAACTTTCGTGAAATGGAACATCGTTATTCATTTTTTTAATGTTAAGTGTGCAAAGAGAACGGAATCTCAAAGCTTTAACAGATTTGAATATCACACGAGGCCTACTGTATTTTAATATTCCCGTTGCACCTACAAGGAAATAAGCAATAAGATAATTTATGCAAATGCTTATCTCAACTAACACGAAGAAGACATAGGAATAAGAGTTTGTGAGAATGGTTAGTACAAAAGTAGAGAAAGTCATGTGAGTGCACCACATCAGATTTTTTATGTAATACACGTGCAAAAAAAAAAAAAAAAATAAATAAATACATAAATAAATAAATAAATAAATAAATAAATAAATAAATAAATAAATAAATAAATAAATAAATAAATAAATAAATAAATAAATAAATAAATAAATAAATAAATAAATAAATAAATAAATAAATAAATAAATAAATAAATAAATAAATAAATAAATAAATAAATAAATAAAAAAATAAATAAATAAAAATAAAAAAAATAAAATAAAAAAATAAAATTGTTTTCAGGAGATTTGTGTCATTTTAGCGCATAATTAGGCATTGAAATGTCAAGTTTGAGAATGTTAGTCATAGAAGGTATATTTATGAAATTTGATTCTAAATACTAGCTGGAATACCCAGCGGTTTGACGAATTATCCGTAAAACTTTCGGACTTAGGTAGCATTTGCCCAATAACCTTGCGTTTCTTTGGATACAATTTAATATTAGTAGCTACTTAACACTCTTAAACAAATATTTAATAATAACAATCTTAGGTTACTACCAGGTATAGAAAATAAACTAACTGAATAAAAAACCGGGAAGTTACTATGAGAAAGCACTGCCGAATAACCACAAATACCACAGGAAGAAAAGCGAGTAGGGAAAACCATGTCAATGTAATACGTTGCATTTCTATTTCAATAACATAGAAAAGTTGATGAATTGCTTGTAGAAGAGTGTGAAGAGAAATACCTGTGGGTGTGCTACGTAAAAGAAAAGTGAGTATAGAAAACATGTGAATGTAATAGGTTGCATTTCTATTTCAAAGATGTAGAAAATTATATGAATTGATGTAGAAATGGGAGTAGAGAAAGAAATGTTTCTTAAAAGAATCAAAGAGGCCGAAGTGGAAACTTAAAGGGCGACCCTACTCGTATATTTCCCTTAAGAATCCCTACCTCCCATGAAAATACAGGGATACTGGGAGTGAAATTTGAAAGTTCTACATTTCTTGATAGATTTTTCTGAAATTTTTACACCAAATTTCATTAAAATTGGATAATTCGTTTAGGATATACAAATTATTTTATGAATTTAATAAGCACATTTTCAAAATAGAGCTCGCGTCTATTGACTTTTCAAAATTCATTTATATTGGCAGAACTGGTGCTCTAAAACATGGGTAACAATCGTATGAAGAGATATTTCAAATACGTCTGCTGATTATGCTGTACATATTTTTTTAATAACAAAGAAAATTTAATCTTAAAAATTATTGATTTTTTCATACCAAAAAAAAAAAAAAAAAAAAAAAAAAAGATTTTGAAATTCATGTTAATGATAACATCAATATTGAAGCATAGTTTTGTTTAGCTGCTATTTATGAATACTTTTGGATGTTTTCATTGAATTTGAAGCAAAACTCAGGCGTGAGCTTCTTTTGGAATATGCAGAAATGTAGTTTTGAGAAAAACAGGCTTTTATATAGGAACATCCTGTGTACGTTAAGGGAAGAGCGCTATTTGAAAGGGCTGTAATGACCACATGGAGTGGGGGATATGAAAAATGTTAGCGGATCCAAACGCACAGGTGTTCCAGGAACATTCTAAGGTAAAAAAAAAAAAAAAAAACCATTTTCGACTTTTTGACAATTTTGACCAAAATTTCACTCCCGGTGTACCTTAAGAATCTCTACCTCCCATGAAAATACAAACAAATGTCAGCGGTTAACTTTATCGATCCATTCAAAAGTTGTTTCCAATATTCCATACTTTTTGTTCATCCTGTATCTCGTGGTTGAATGTACGTCTATTTGATAATGTTTGTTAACAACACATCGATGCCCCTATGACCTCAATGTTCAAACCAGCTTAAATATATAAATTAAATTACACAATTGGAGGAAGAAGGTACGTTCCTGCGACTGACACAAATTTGTTCGATATTCAGATCTACTCGGTAGAGTGGTTATTATAATAACAATTATTATTCACTCAGCTTTGTTCATTCTGCGTGCATAATCCAAACATACATACCAATACCGTTAAAGCTTTGTTAGGCATATGCCATAGCAGTTATATTACAGACCATTAATTTGAGATGGCTAAAACACAAGACAAACGGAACATGTATCAAAGGTAGGTACGAGGAAATGAAGCTCAGAATCGCTGTTAAATAGGCTAATAAAGAGAATGTTAGTGTCATGCAATCATAAATGTAGGAGTGGGTTGTTTTTTGCTACTTGAACGAAACTTCCCATACGGCTAGCTGTTTCTGCCGGTGCGCTTCATATGGGAACAATGCAAATGTGCTCTCCTGGGTTCTCTTTGCCTTTGTCCATCACCTAAAATCCTTTGTAATTTCACTTGCATATAGGCATTAAAGCAAGAGCTGCTTTGTTGCAAAATTGTAATATTCCGAATTTTGAGAGCAGAATGTAGTATGAGACAAAAATAAGAGTTATTTTTAAAATAAATGTAATGGTTCTGTTACACAATACCGAGCGATACAACAAAAACCCGTGTTAATGCGTGAGGCTCCCATTCGTGAAGTCGTGGGTTCGATTTCCGCGGCGGGCCATCATGACCCATGTTTTTTTTTTTTTTTTTTTTTTGGGGGGGGGTGGGTTTCGCGGGTCACCAAGTAAATGCTGGGAAGGATATTTACATCCCCCGAATTTTCCGTCCATCCGTTTTATATTTCCTTTATTTGAATGCTGTCTTTCAGGGTCGCAAGTGTTGGCGATGGGCGGGTTTGGCGCTACAGTTTTGGGACTTTGTGAACTGTAATACCGGTTCTCGGCGGAAGGTGGCTTCTTGGCGAACACTGGTGTAGAAATGAAGAAACTCCAGCACACATTAGGGACCATCACGCTGGCTCGCGCTATACGTCCGAGTTCCAACACGCCCGTAGAGCGCTCTCACTTCATCCCTTCCTCCCGGGGTCTCACATACAATAGCGTCAACAGTTGGCTCAGTGTGGGATTCCCTCCCTGCATACTCTACCTCTCTAACTCTACTATAAAATAATCACGTAAAAATAAATTTATAAAACTTCCCTAAATACATTTTAGAGAATTTACGTTTTTAATATACTACCGTTTTAAAACAGACTAAAAGTATAAAACAGTTTCTCCTAGACCCATACAGATTTACAACCCCATATATCTACATATATTGGTTATCCGTATATAGGTTGCTCTGAAAATTTGGTATTGTGACTTTTAAAAGCTACAAAATACTTGTAAGATTTAAAAGGGAACATAAGGGGCGCATGCAGTAGATGATGACACCAGGCAGCCACCGTCAAAGAGATGCTCAAGGTCAAGTCACCTCACACCACTGCTTGTAAATACGCGGCGCGGCAGAACATAGTGATTCTAGACTGTTCGAGAAGTTGTTCACGGGCCGGGTTTTGTTCACGAAAAGGTGAATTTCGAGAAACGTCCGTGCTACGTCATTTTCGGCTATATAAGCGAATGGAGTGTTAGGAGAAGCGAGTCATTAAGTGCTGAACTACTCAGCAGTTACCGGTTAGTTTCATATGTGCGCGTGCACAGTAGTGTTGAGATAGCTTGTGCAGCCACTTTCCTCCATTAGGGGGGGGGGGGTAGAATGTTAAATAGATATTTACAAATAGATATGCATTTCTGGGAAAGAAATTCACCACTGAGTATGCGTATGTTCAGTGACAGTCATTTTATCGTCGCGTCGGAGTTGTTTAGTGTGTGAATCAGTTTTTAGCTAATCCTGTTTGAGCGAGTGTCAGTGTGTCTTCGAAAGCAATTTGTGAGACAGAGTGAACTGAAAGATAGTGAAGTACGTGTGAAGCTTACCAGAGGACAGAACAGCTGTGAGTCGCAAGGTCACGAAGTGTAGACTGTGCTAACGATAAATAAGAGGACTCTTTTGTGATTCAATTTTAAGGGAAATAAAGTGATAAAAAGTAACTGGGCGTAACATTGGTTACAGTAGTAAGGAACTTAGGGAGTAACTGTTGTTGAGAAAACTTGCACAACAATTCGTATCGTCCCCTTTGTGGTGTGGGGTTAGCGTGTCTGCCTCACATTTGAGAGGTCCTGAGTTCGAGTCTCCGTTAGGGTGAGTTACCTGGATGAGGTTTTTTCCGGTGCCTCCCTTATCTGGAAAGTTAAATGGGCTCATTTCAGCATCATTTCGGCCATTTTATTCCTCGTCCGATATGACCTAACTGGACGTGTAAACCTTTTGAAAAAAGTTGATATAATTTGTTAGAAAACAAATTAATTAAGCTGCAGCTGTCTCAGGATGTCTTAATAGTTATATTTGAAAAAATAAATATCTGAGAAGAGAAACCAAGTAAATCAGTTGTTAGATCAGTAATGACTAGGCTTAGTAGTCCAGCTACATTAAAGAGGAATCAAGTTACCGGCCTTCGTAGTGCATGTAAGAGCACAGTGTGGGGAACTGGTTCTGTCCGTCTGCTGTACAGACAGAACGTGCACAACTTCATTCTTTTGGTGGCTCACCTACTGAGCTTGACTTACGCTGCAGAAACAACACCTGAAACCACAAAAACAAAACAAATGCTCAATATATCCTAAATAAATGTGAGTATTACGAAAAATAAAATGTGAAATCAGATGGAATAGAGTACCTAATATAGCAATAAGAGATGCCTGTAAATTAAAACCTGCAACAAAGCGAGTAGATAGATGGAAAGAATGGAATGAGCATGTGGACCGAATGTGACATGATAGGTTAGTAGTCAAGGCCAGAGACGGAACACCACAAGGAAGACGTAGACCAGAAAGAACTAAAATGACATGGAGGACTTCCCTGGTGAGACAGGCTGCTAGGCTAAATGCAAAAGAAGAAAATTTGCAGTGCAATAAAATTGTTAGTGGCAGGTGAACTATTCATGCGTCGGGTCCTGTTAATAAGAATATTTGATAGGCAGTTGTGTTAAAAAGAAGCTTTCTTAACGAGAAAATCTGTCAGAATGTGCATTGTAATTATGTGGTAGCATAATATTACGATATGAACATCCAATTTGGTTACAGTGGTCCAGGAGTGTGTAGACCTTTTTGTTAGTTCTGATGGCGGTTGCTGATGTTGAAGATATGATGAGACAGGTTTTAAAAGCCTGCGGGGTTCCACTGATGTGTATCATGTGGTTATTGGAGAACAAGCTGGTGGGGAGTTGTGGAAATGTCCTCATGACCCTTTTTTATGTTTTACCCTGTCTGTTCACGTGAATTGCGTAATTATAGCGAGTATCCACAAAAACCGATAACTACCGTGGTCAATCGATAACCTTTCCAGTTGCAGCTTTGGGATTAATGGAAATGTTGGTGACTCATATCGCATCGGTGGTTGTACTTTCTGTGTGTCTTTTAGATGAGCATGGTTTATCATTGTTGCAACAGATCCTGAGTTCGAATTCCTGGGTGGAAGGATCGGATTTTTTTAGCCAAATTTATTGCACATCCTCTTTTGAGTCTGGGAGCAAGAATGGGAGGGAATGTGGGTGTGTGTGGGAATATATAATTTGTTGTGGTTTTCTTTTTTAATAGCACAGTCGGTAGTGTTTCTGCCTTTACACAATTCATCTATCATCTATCGGTTTCGTTTTTTAGAGAATTAGTTTAACATATATGCACTGTCAAAGCAATGCCTCAGTAGCTCTTTTGTGTGTTTATTACCAGGCATAATACATTTCAAGCATTAAAGCCGGCTGGACTGTTACTGGACTTGGCACTGTGATGAGCAAATGTTTTGTGCTCTATCTTCAGCGTTTAACTTTGATAGTAGTCGAATCTTGAGAAGCAGCACCCTGTCAGGTGAAATCCACTTGCTGCTACACGTATATTTGTCCATGTTTGCTTCAAGCAATTCAGGATTGCTATCTCTAAATGCTTTTAAAGAAAATAGAGGTCAGGATTAGAGGTCAGGATTACATGAGCATGGGGCTTATAGCTTTAGGGCAAGTTTATTTGAACTGCACATCTAAAAGAAATGTGCGGTTTAAAGAAAGACACTGTAACGTACCACTCTGTATTATAGCCAAACATTGAGGATGATCCCAATTTGTATAGAGTGGCATTTATACGTAAGTTGTTCACCTCTCAGTACGCATTATTTATATGCATTTTCGTTCTTCAGTTTCTCTTTGTTTTCTTCTCACTTGGTTTACCTCTCTTGATCTGATTAAATATTTAAAGAATTACATACCTTTGTGAGCTTAACCAAGGCGCCAGGAATATACAGCTGTTTGTTTAGAAGGAAGCTGTTCTCTGAAGCTAAAGTTCATGTTATCTGTTTCAGGTGTATTTTATTGCTAGAGCTAATTAAGAGATTGCTCTATTTCAAAGAATGCTACACGGTGTTTCGAAGTATTTGCATATCATCCGTTTGTTTCTCGAGAATTATTTTCTCAAAGCCCATTTTCAGTGTTAGCATTTTGCGTAAAAACATTTGCTTAGCGCGGAAACAAATTTTGTTTAAAGCTACGTCATCTCTCATTTCACCTACACGAAATAAATTTCCATGAAGTTGTGGCGTCAACACCTTTACCGCAATACTTGCCTGTAATAAAATAATTTCAAATTAATATCTTGTAATACATAACTCATTAGAGCAATTTAATGACCCGCTCTGTAGATATGAGTATAATCATTATTTTTTACTATTAGATAATTCATCTCAGAAAATAAATAACATTTTAAAGCTCCAAAACTTTTCAACTAGTAACCCTTGACACATTGGTTGTAAAAATGGATAGAAGAGAGAGGATGTCCCAGAGACAACTTCCTCTAATTCAAAAGGCATAATCAAATCACAACTTTTAATAATTGTTAACTTGTTGATATTTTTTATAAACAAGAAAATGTTCAACTTTCCACTTTTTTTCTTCTTTAGGTACATGTTTCTCCTAAACAATTGAAGTGAGACACTTCAAAGTTTGTAGCCACTTTACAAACTATTATGTGACCTAGCTGATGAAAGATTGACATTTTGGCCAAAAATAGCTATTTAAAAAAAATATATAATTGTGTACACTTTATGTTTATTTTATACAAAGATAACATAAAAGCTTTCACGGGTTGTTAAGAACAATATATTTTGCATATGCACAAAAAATCCCAGCTCTATTATAGTTTTTTAGAAAATGCATATGAAGTTAAAAAAAATTGGAAAGTGGTAAAAGACGATAATGCTGTGTCAGTCCTCACTTAATGCTACAAACACACATAAAGCTTACATGGACATGTTCTACAAAGTACATAGATTTATATTATGCATAAAACCAAAAAATCTATCTTTTGCGTCACCTGTCTCTACCAAGTGCCCTTAAATGTAGTGATGAAAGAGGTAATAGGAAAACTCGCGCATGAAATTATAGAACCAACTTAAATTGTGTCAAGTCATGGTCGTCCATGGATATGTTTGTTGGATACTTTGGGTTTTTGAAATAGAAGAAGTGTCATAATCAGGGAGCAGAGATGAGAGTTTTCAGAGCTGTCAAGGTTGTATGGCGCCATAGGATAGTGAAGAAATAAGTGAAGGTTAAGGTTTAACCCTGTAGGAAAAATAATATAAAGCCATAAAGAGAAATAGAAATACCATCTTAACAGAATGGAGACAAGCAGCTGTCTTATCTTGTCTGTCACGATGGGAATTCCCGCACGTCAGCCGATGGCTTATTGTTCGTCAGACCCGGGAGGAAGGATGATATGAAAGTACCCTAGAGGTGACCAGAACGCATCACAGGCAGAATTACTATGGTGGGTCCCTAACAGGTGTAGGTAGTTATTCAGCCCGACGGAGTTCCTGGTCACCACAGAGAGCCCGGTACGAGTCAGCTCAATCAGTCCCCCTGTCGACCAGACGACCACAGCGCCTCCCCTCAGCCGAACACGGTATCTCCAGAGCACAAGCTCCACCGCAGCGGATCCTACCGACGATCCCGCTGACTCTTACAACCTGGAAAGGCCGGGTAGAGAGAGAATGAAATGATAGGGACGTAAGGTAAATATCCTTCGGAGGATGTCGAGTCTTCGCCTGATGACCCGGGAAACCCCCCCGAAAAAAACTCAAGGAAGGTAGGTGTCAGGAATCGAAACCGCATACAAATAGGCTACCAAGAAACGTTAATCAAAATAGAGAAGATGGATAGGAAGACCTATACGGGAGTGAGGTTAACGGCTAAACCGTGAAAAGAAAACGAAGAAACTATCCTACCCAGCATTCGCGTAACGGAAAAGAAATCCTTTGGCCAAGTTGGTCGGCACCAAAGGTTCGAACCCGGGACCTCCCAAATGCGAGTTACACACATTGCTGCGGGCCACTTCGTTCGTTGGGTAGGACATAAATGCAATAAATAAAATCTCTTGGAAATTAAATTTGAGCTCCGCTTTGTGGTTTTCTGCTACAACGGCTTTGCTTCTATTTAGCACTACGTTAAAGGATTTGAAAATAAATGAATAACAAAAATGCTGGTTAAACTGGAACTGAATTGATTGCGTTAGATGTAGGAGCAAATGTTTAGCAAACAGAAATACACAAAAAGGAATTTCCACAAAAGCCATATTGTGGTATTAATTTGTAGGAAAAGAAACCAAATAGCTGACCCTCGTCGGGACACGCTAATTCCCGACCGTGGGTGACTCATGCCGCAGTGTTGCGATTTTTTGGCAGCCCGGAGAGGTCAGTTCCACCAGAGAATTGGGTCAGATTTATTTGTGCACAGTGGCACAATGATTATGGTGCCCTGCCAGCTTTCATTCACTCCCTCCTTCCTCTGTCTGCATCTGCAAAATGGATTACATGATTGCAATTCCTCGTTGCTGATAAATGTTCATGCGATGTTACAAAACATACTTTACTTGCCCCCCCCCCCCCCCCCCCCCCCAATGTTGCGCTGCTAAAATCACACCATTAAAATGTGCATGTGCGAACGACTGTACAATGCTTTTCAGTGGAATATATCATTTTCTAATAACCAGGACCCGGATTCCGATGACGTATCATCTTTTAAGTGTCGTATTATGGGCATTACTAACGCATACGCAAATCCTTATGGGGATGGGATTATAAAAGTGCTTATTTATTAGGTTAGTTTGGTAATTTTATTCCGTTTACTATTTTATGACCCTTTTTCAATTTTCCGTCATTATTTTGCCATTTCTTGCCTTGCATCCTTTTTGGGGAGTGTTTAACACCCGCTTTTACTACACGCAGCACCACAGGCGGTGTCACTGATAATTAAAGGCCGGAGGGATGTGCGCTCTTATGGGAGACAGGTTAGCTGGACGCAGAATGACATCAGAAGTACAGCATGGCCATCAAATGTGCAAACAATTGCCACTAGAAGCAAGAGTCAAAAACAATATAACGTAGTACTCTGAGAACTAATGAAGCATTGCCTTGCAAGTGTATGCGACTGTTTTGTTTCTTCACGCAGTGAGCTGCAGACGTGTTCATATGATGCTTGTAGATTGTGCTGTAGTGAGGCGGTTTTCATGGCCAGGCTATACCTATCTGCAGTTGTTTACATGCGCGAGCGATAGCAGTAAAGTCCATGTGCAGTATACTTATGGAAAAACACACACGCCTCCGGCCTTTACTGATGATACATGGAATGAAGATGTAGAGCACCGGTGGAATGAGATGGCGGGGGAAACCGGAGAGCCCGGAGGATCCGGAGGAAACCCGTTCCTGTCGCCTTGTCCATGCAAATCAAACTTGCGGTTGCCTGGGATCAACCCAGGCACATTTATTTCTTGCATTTACATTAAGTAAATGACGAACTTTATATTATGTACATTTTACACATATACTTTTCAAACAGAAATTTTAATATTTGACTGAAAAATAAGATTGGTGCAATCCTAACTCGTATTCTTGATGAAAAAAAATTTCTGTTTTATTCACATGAGTTTCTCTACCCGTTCTTCACCGAACTGTTGTTAAAAAGCTTATTGTTCTACTGCGTGTTAACCCAGATAAAAATTTTGTAGAAACGGTTTCATCACATATTTCCTTGTAGGTACAATGGGAACAGAAGGCGGGGGGATATTGCAGCTTTAAGACAATACAATCTAGTAAGACCTGATCGCTATGTGCGCCTTTGGAATTCTATTCTTTTTGCATGCGTAGGAACAGGGGAATGAATTGCGATTTCCCAGTTGAGAAAAGTTTGTATTAAAAAATACTACCAATAAAAACGAATATCTCGGAAATGCTTAAATCGACAAAAAGATAAAATTGTGTATTTTACAGGCTATTCACAAAAAAATTCAATGAATACGGTTTATTATTGGTGTAAATATATTTAATATATTGTATTTTAATCAAAATCATTGGAGCTTTTTTTGAGAAAATAAAGTTTTTAAAAATGTTCCATTTAAAAGGTAATTGGGGGTGGGAGGATTCTCTTGAAAATCTTCATGGCGCATGTATGGAAGATTCTGAGGTTAAATACCAAGTTTGGTATTTATCCGACCATTCATGTTTTAGTTCTGCTGTTCAAAGGAGACAGACCCTCACATACATGCGAACTTTGCCAATTTCTGTTCTTTCCTTTTTCTTTCTTCATCTCTCTCTCTCTCTCTCTCTCTCTCTCTCTCTCTCTCTCTCTCTCTCTTTTTCCCTGCCTCAAACATGTATTCCTGGTGAGATCTCCGTATGGAATTTTTCGGATGGAATGCACTTTCTTCTGTGCCTAGTACGTGGTAGAGAAAGTAAAAATGTAACAAATACATAGTACAGTTCATTTTCAGATGCGGATACTTTCCTTTAAATAAAACTTCGGGCGATTGACAACCTGAAATTCAGATTCAAACCCAGTCAGGAGCTTTAACGTGTAGATGTACTACTCTTGTACGAGTATTAACTATTCTTACAAACTCTTATTCCTCTATCTTCTTCGTGTTAAGATAAACATTTGCAGAAATTATCTAGCTGCTTATTTCCTTGTTGGTACAAGGGAAATATGGGAATACAGTAGACTTTGGGCGATAGTCAAATCTTTTAAAACTTTAAAATTTCGTTCTCTTTGTACGGTTAGTACATAAAAGCTTGACTAATGATGTTCCATTAGACTGAAGTATAAGTTCTCCAAAACTCACGCAAATAACAAGGACTATCTCCGAAATGGTTCACTTTACAAAAAAAATTATTTAGATATAAATTGTGTATTTTAACAAAATCTACATTTTTTGTTTAGTAAGATTTGGTCTATGTCTAACGGTTTACCAGTTATGCAAAGCTCATCCAGAGTAAATACCACTACAGGCGCTATAGCCAAAAAATTCTGATACACATTTCATTTGTCATAACAATGTCTTAAACACATGGCTGGCACTTTAATAAAGATCTTTAGCTATTTTCAAGAAAATCATTTCCATGTAAAGGGTAGTTGAGGGTGTGGGAATTTTCTTCAAAATCTTTGTGTCGCATCCTTGAAAGACTTACCTAAATACCAACTTTGGTTTTTAACCGACACTTCGTTTTTGAGTTATGCTGTCCACAGACTGACAGACACAACACACACACACGCGCGCGCACACACACACACACACACACACACACACACACACACACACACACACACACACACACACCTTTTTCTAAAAATGCTTTTCGTTTGGATTCAGCGTATATGCAGTAAAGAAAGTAAACATGGGTTGCAGTCACATGACTCTTACAAACGCCTATTACTCTACTTCATGTTAATTGAGGTGAACATTTGCAGAAATTATCTTAATGCTTATTTCGTTGTAGGGAATTCAGTAGGCTTTAAGTGATAGTCAAATCTTTTAAGAGCTGGATGCTATGTGATATGTTTGAAATTCCATTCTCTTTGCCTGGCCAGGACAAAAAAAAAAAAAAAAAAAAAAAAAGAATAACGACTTCCTATTTGAGTATAAGCATAATTCAAACAAAGAAAGTTATTTTACATAAATTGTATGCTTAAATGAAATCTAAATTTTTGTGTAGTAAAGCCTTTTCCAGTTTACCATTTGTGAAAATGTCATTCAGAATGAGGAGAATTTCAGAGGCTGTTTCCAAAAAATTCAAGTTATTCAAGTTTTCTTATGAAAATTTCTTAGACGTTTGATATTTTAATCAAAACCGTCCACACGCAGGGAATCTCAAAACGTGTATTTCCAGTGTGGTCTTCGTAATGATTTTTT
Organism: Tenodera sinensis; assembly: GCA_030765045.1. NCBI lineage: Eukaryota > Metazoa > Arthropoda > Insecta > Mantodea > Mantidae > Tenodera > Tenodera sinensis. The sequence goes on along the minus strand of CM060968.1, from coordinate 106,725,621 downwards.
GTTTGAATGCAATACTTACGATATGCAAGGTAGAAAAAGTAAAAAATGGTATGGACCTAAGTGCAATGTTAGCATATTATCTGCAAGAATCAGTTTCTCTTCAACAAACTAGCTGGAAAAAATTATGGAGAAACATCAGCATCAAAAACGAAAACGATGGTTTCTCGTGATTGAAAATTAACTTTAAACATTTGTGAAGTATTCAGAGTTAGAAAGTGATAGTGTTGAACATTGGCTACGTGTTTTGTTCATTTTGCTTACGTAGATACTAAAGAACTTGTTACGTAACAAAGAAGCTTGTGACATATCGTCTTTTGAAGCCAAGAAGTACTTTGCACTATTTGTCAAAGAGAGCTTCTTGCTACGTGCCTATATAGAGAATCTTTTCAGAGGCTTGTTTTCTTTAGCAAAAAGAATGAGCTTGTCGCCCACGAGCTTGCGTTTCTCCTTCGCAAGGACAACAGCTGAACTGAATTCATCCCCTCTGTGACAGGCTGCGCTGCTGCAAATCGAATTATGTGGGCGATGAAAACAATAGAATGTAAACTTCCTTTGTGAACACGCCCCACAAAGGTAAGTAAGTCTGAAGCTATAACTTATTAGTGAACAAACAGAAGTGTTGCTTGCAAAGCCGAACAAAAAACAGCAGTGCCAGAGAGAAGCGTGAGAGAGTGCCGTGCACACCCAATCAAAAACTGGGTGGAGGGCAAAGCATGAAAAGTTTCCTTTCCGCTGATCCACAAACTGCATGCACACAACTTTGTCACTAGTGCAGAACCTGTTGTTTTGGATCCAAACTTTCTTGTAAACAAAAACCAAACAGCCGTTTAACACTATAAGGCAAGGCTTTTCTACTTTCTCTACTGCTAAGTAGGGGAAGTATTGTATTCCACCCAAAAATTCGATGTCGAGATTTCACCGGAAATATGTTTTGAGACCTCCTGAATAAAAAAAAAAGCATTTTTAGAAAAAGGTCCGTGTGTGTGTGTGTCTGTGTGTCTGTCAGTCTGTGGACAGCATAACTCAAAAACGAAAAGTTCGTTAAAAACCAAAGTTGGTATTTAAGTTTAATGTCTTTCAAGGATGCGACACGAAGATTTTGAAGAAAATAGCACCACCCTAAACTACCCTTTACATGGAAAATTTTTCGAAAGTTTTGATTTTCTGAAAATGGCTCTAACGATTTTGATTAAAATGTCATGTTTAAGGTACTTGTATGACAAATGAAATGTATATTTTGAATTTTCTGGCTATAGCCTATGTAGTTATGTTTACTCTGGATGACTTTTGAATAACTCACAAACCGCAAAATCTTACTATACAAAAATGTAGGTCTCGCTAAAACACACAGTTTATGTCCGAATAAATTTTTTTGTAGAGTGAACCATTTCGGGGATATTCCTTGTTATTTGTGTCAGTTTCGGAAAAATTAAAACTTTCGTGAAATGGAACACCATTGTTCGTTTTTTTATATGTCAAGCGTGCAAAGAGAACGGGACCTCAAAGCTTTAAAATATTTGACTATCGCTCAAAGCCTACCTTATTCCAATATTCCTCTTTTACCTACAAGGAAATAAACAATAAGATAATTTGTACAATTGTTTATCTCAACTAACACAAATATATAGGAATAAGAGTTTGTAAGAATGGTTAGTACAAGAGTAGAGAAAGTCATGTGAGTGCAACACATCAGATTTTTTTAGACAAAAAACTTGCCTATTAAAAGTTGTGCATTTTTGCACTATTACAGTAACATCCACTCCAGTATTGCCAACTGTGGACTCGAGTCCAATCACGCAAATACACTTCTTATTTGAACCGCTTAAAAATCGACTTTGTTTGGTTATATTTTAAATTTCATTATATCTTTTTAGATGTCTTTTTCATGTATAGAGGCGCTAAAGTATCATACTCGAACTATCACCTGGTCATACTTTTGTTTTGTACAAATTATCGCTTGGTCATTCTTCTGTATCGCATAAATAGCTGAAAACGATTTATTACACATAACAATCGATTAATAATCGAAACAGCACCCAATTGCAATTAGACACCTGTGTTTTAACAAGTTTTATTTGAATAATTTTGTTCAAGAAGAAACGTTCTTTGTTATGTTCAAAATAGAGAATTTTGTTAAATGTTCAATTTAACATCGAGGTCATTTTGGCGGCTTTTTGATCTCTAAGAACAATTGCTCTGCGGCAATGATATTCACTCGCTTAGCAGTGGTTTTGCTATTTGGATTTCTTACAATAAATTGCGCGCACGCACGCGCACACGCACACACATACACACACACACACACACACACACACACACACACACACACACACACACACACACTTGTGTTCACACTTCCAGATTCTATGGAGGATGGGGAATAATCCTTAAAAAGGGGGAAAAAGTCCCACCGTTTCCAGCCGGGAATCGAACCCGGGACCCCTTGCACAGCAAGCAGGTGATATACTTACTGAGCTACGGGGCCTGTCAAAGTGAGCTTTATTTTTGACTGGTTTTCTGTTATAACAAGAGGAGATTGAAAGACAGTAATTCTTAGGCTTCGTTTCCCTCAGTTGGCAGCGCTGTTACTTGAATTACACTAATCGAAATGAATATATGTTGGTATTCTTTTTATAAAATTTACCATTATCTGGTGAAATCTTTGTGATATAGTATTTAAATTCATATTTTATTTATGAAATAGTCCAGATAAATATCACTCGACGGTTTGAACTTTTCATATAGATTCTGTCGCTCCGTTCGTAAATGTATCTGTTATTTTCTCATTGCGGTCACATGATCTGATCAGAATTCCAATCGCCATACTCCAATTCATAGCAATGAGTTGTTCAGACAATCCGTTGCGGTGGTAGCCTTGTATTTTCATTGATCTGAATTATTTATTTTATGTATAAGTAACTAAATAACTATTTTGTTTTGCTACGATCTTGTCAATTTCCAGGATCATAACAGCGTCGCTGGTATGCTGGAATTTCGTCCCACAGGATTTTTTATTTGGGGATTTTACTTTTAAGCGCACTTCAAGTGGGTTGGGTTTGAACCCGCTACCTCGGGGCCGCTAGGTCAACTGAGATATCTAGAACGATACTTTTTTATTGATTATGACCTGAATAATCGATAAAATGTTGGCAGTTGTGAACGTGGATTATATTGAATTCCAAGGATGGGACAAAGTTCTGGATAGTATCGAAGGGATAGCGTTGTAATTGTTGCCAAAAAAAGAAAGAAAGAAACGCAGGCATCCGGATGCAATATGTGGGCACGTTAAGGACCCCGCCTTTTCTCCAACCTGCCTCTGTGTCCTGCTTGTCCCTTCTGCATATTTCCAGAAGCACAACAGACAAATGTGTGTTTAGGTGTCGAAACCCTCCTCCGCTTCGTGGAAGATAAAAGAAAGAAAAGACTGAATTTGTATTGGAACCAAGTCCGCCACTTCAGAAATTAATGAGACACAATCTGCTTTCCGAGGAGGAGCAGAAAGAGCAAATTCCGATTGGAAACTGTTGTAAACTGTCGGCATAAATTCCAGAATGCCACAAACTGAATAACCACGGTTCTCTTGGATGATTTAACATACAGTATTTTGACTACACACTTTGCCATATCCTAGGTATTCACAGTAAAACGTTGCCCTGTTATTTGGAGTGATTGTTGCTGCGTGCCGCTCACCACACTTGCAATGACAGCATCCTGGCATTTAAGGCTTGCAAAATATGTTCGTTTTTATTTTGACCTTTTTGCTAGAAATGACGCTTGAAACGATTTGGGGCCGAGTATACGGAACATGAGTGGAAGGGGAAACAAAACAAACCAAGCCACTTGCAAAGTACAAAATTTTCGCTCCTAAGCATCCCTTTAGAGAACTAGAATGGAAAAGGAAAACAAAAGAATCGAAAAATGCGGGTGTATACGTAATACACACCCACTCACCATTTTGTAATATTGTATCTAGTAAATACTGAAAATGTAATCAAAACTATTGGCTTGAAAATTTGACATTGGGATACAAAAAATAAATAAATTCGGCTTTTGACTTGTCATACCAAAAAAAAAAAAAAAAAAAAAAAAAAAAAAAAAAAAAAAAAAATGGCTTTTTCCTTGCCAACGCCCCAAAATTAGATAAAGTGGCAAACTACGGCTGACACAAAGTTTAATGGAGGGTGGCAAGAGGAACTGGTCAACACAAAATCTAATCAGAGGCTGTGTTGTGTAGTTAAACATGCTGCGAAATCGCGCCATTAAGCCGGTGATATAAATATAATTTGCTTCCACAAAATGCATTTGCACAACAGGACAGAGAATAGTTGTGGTCAGATTTCTGCTGCTATTAAATCTTGTGTCTACCATAAATAGGAAAGAATTTTAATGCGTTGAGCAGTGTCAATTAGAGAAATATCACTTTTACTGACACATTCTGCATACAGTGCTGCAATCGTGTGAATATTGTTATAAGGATTCTATTGACACACCAGGCGTTTAATATTGAACTTTCTTAACTCCATATTGAGTTAAATTTCAACCAGTCACGGCGTGTCTCTAATCTTGTTGCTCTTTTGTTTTTGATTGCTAACTTTCTGTGAAGTCCCACTGTATCTGCACTGTCGACCATGATGACTCTGCGCTGACATGTGAGACTCGCATTCGTGAGGTCCCGGGTTTGATTCCCGTCGATTCTATGACCTTGGTTTTTCTTTTTTGCTTTCCTGCTCGGTAGACGAATAATGGAATGGTTTCTCATCTACCATGTCGTTTTTCCCGTCATTTCCCTTAAATTCCGTTTCCTTTGTTTCTTTCGGGTGTGCTTCTAGGTTTCGTGGTGCACGGTGGTGCTGGAGAGATGGCGCGGATGCTTGCTCTCTCTAATCAGCTCCATGAGTGGGACTGGTCTTCAAGACGAACTATTCGGGACTTCCGCGCGCCTCTGTGACTGTCTACCTGTGGTTCCTTCACTTAATTCTTTCCTCAAGGGGGTAGTACCCACAGTATTATCCATTTCAGCATTTAATTGTTTTTTCTCTCTGTCTAATAGTTTGCCACAAATCAATCACATGGTTTATTGTTTGATGTATTTTACATGGTCGTAACTGTACCGCGAAATGAACAACGCCTGTCACACAGACTATCCGTTTTGCTCAACACTTCAAGCGTGACTTACTGGTGAGAGTTTATTGGCCTTGCAGAACCATTGGAACTTAGTTCCAGTAAAACATTGCTTATTACGAGGCCGGCCCACTCCCCGTCACGATATCTGTGACTTAAGAGGCACTAATCAACCTAAAAACATACTGCTGCTAACAAGTAGTATTATAAGTCCTCAAATGAAGGAACTATTGATGCAGTATTGTTGACTACAGTGTTTTCAATTATCAATGACCATTATCTGCACTTATATCCCTGTTTAGACTGTTTCCCCCTGAGAAAATTCGCAGACAGCTAAAATGAAATTAATATTGATATAGAAACACTCTTAAGGAAGGGTATTTTCACCCTGCGTTAATTTCACATTCTAAATAGCACAATGGCATCTACGTAGAACTAATCTTAAAGCAGTGTTCTGTAATGGAATGGAGTGTAGTGTTAAATTGCTGTAATTGTGGTGGGATTATGTTAATGCAGACATTTGTCAGGATGTCATTTAAATTACTGGCCACATAGTGAAGCATAAATTAAACAGGAATAAGCGCTTCTCATTTTGCAGAGATTACAGTCGTTCTGTGTTTTCCGCAGTGCCATTAATTGCCGACTAAGTTATTTTAAACATCAAAAAGCATTGCGACGATTAATACAACTAATTGCTGGTTTATTACTCGATGTTGTAGCTCTTATTTTAATTAGTTTTAATGCTAGTGCCTGTTGGTTTAAAATCCCACACTAACACTGATGACCTATGCTTTTGAGCTACAGAAGGTAACTGGTATACATAAGATAACGTAAACCCTACTGCCTCTATACTTTAGATTTTAAGTAATGTATTAAATGACATAGGTTTAATTGATACATTTTAGAACTGAATCCGAAATACATGGGGTATGCTTTTTCATATTTTGTGGTCACTTAACTGTTCGATGGAAATGCATACAGCAGAATCAGTCAACTGCATACTCTGATAACGTTGTATCTTGTTCCCGGCACAGAGAGAGGAGCATAGGACAGGAGGGGTAAGGGCAAAGGTGAAATTACTGACAAGAGAAGGATTAGGGAAGCAAGAGCCAATCTAAATTTTTCTTCGTGCATACATGATCGTAAACATGATACAGCTAACCTGCAAGAAATGTGAAACCAATTTCACAGACAGAAATGTAGGGGAGGAGCCATTAAACCTCACATTTTAATGATACAGCTCATTCATAAGCAGTTACGAATTTCAACATAAATTGATAATATAGAAATAATATAAATAGATTGATAATATAAAAAATATCACGGATGAAGGCAGTAGTTGCGTCGCAATAGGTCAATTATAACACAATTATAACATGAAGTTGACGGTTGAGATACAACGAAAGAGGTAACTTGTATTTATTCTTCTTTTTCCTTAAATGTGGAGGAAGTATTGTATTCCACCCAAAAATTCGATACCGGGATTTCACCGTAAATACGTGTTTTGAGACTTCCTGAATATCAATAAAAAATTTTAAAAATTGGAATATGTGCGGGTGTGTGTATGTGTGTGCGTCTGCGTTTTAAGAAAATCCTCCAACCCAGACTAGAAAGCTTTTTTTTTTTTTTTTTTTTTTCTTCGAAAATTTAAGATATTTTCCTGTCAAGTAGAGTGCACGTATGTCTCGAATTTTCTTAGGATATCCTGTGAAAACCTCTTCGTACTGAATGACTCTTACCGACATATGGACAAAAGCTTAGTACAGAAAAAACGTAGATCTTGTGAAGCGCACAATTTATGTAAAATGTATTTTGGCATTTTCCCCCCATTATGGTGCAGTCTGTTTATATATTTGGTGATATTCAATCCGTTAGGTTGCATGTCGGTGTACTGTTCTGTAAGTTGCATTAGTGCCGCAGACTTCAAAGCCATCCAATGACGACCAACGCTTAAAAGATTTCCCTATGTGTTAAAAGTAGTACGAGACTTCCGTTATATATACAGGTGTTTAAAAAGTGTCCGATATTGCAACGATATACATTCTGAACAATCTGATCATAAAGCGGTCAGCTGTCAGTCGCCATTAAATTTTGTGTCTGCTATAGTTGTCTGAATCTACTTACAGAGATCTCAATCTTAATTTGCTGATGTTTACTTAAGGCACAGTTTAGGGGTGTCACTTGAGCAGCATTACAAACTTGTTCTGCTTAACGCCCAATTATAAATTATTGCAACTCGTAGGCAATTTCGGACAACATTTCAAATCAGTAATTGCAGGGAAGCCGGCGATCCGAAATATTTTGCTTGTCACGCGTAATCATACAAATTTTCATCAATCTGACTGAAGACCACAGGCGACTATTATGCTAATGAAGTGCCTAGGGTCAGACGCCTGTCTGGGATAACAGGAACCTATGGACCGGACAGAGTGAAGACCTGGAAGCAGGTGGTCACCCAAGCACCAGGTATGATAGTGAGGAAGAGGATGATATGGAATATAGACAAAATCGATGATTGGAAAGGTGATAACGAAGCAATTGGTGAAATGAGTGGCGACGGAAGCCGAAGAAACCCCGCCCAGACGCCGCTTCATCCACCACAAATACCACATGCGGATCCCTGGGATCGAACCCGGGCCGCCTATATGGTAGGCGAACAATCTAATCGCTCGGCTAGGCGCCGCCTTCACTCAAGTGTACAATTCACACCCATTCCCGATATGGGACTCGAACCCGCAAGTCTTCGCGGCGGAGCTTCAGCGACCAACATCGACGAGAACCGACACGTTTGAAACTGGGAGTTTGCGACAAGGATCATCTGTTTGTTGGAAATTACTGCTGTTTTGACCCGAAGTGTGTTTTAGGGCCATTTTCTGGCGTTGGAGTTTATCAGAAGGCTTTGTGCCCTAGACGCTGAGCAATTCACTAGAGTGGTCTCTGTGTCACCACAGGCCGACCACTCCAACTTAAGTTTGAAACACTTTCCGCCGAAACAGATTCAACTTCGTAGAATTACACCTAACCTTGCAACCAGAAAGAATACCCAGATTGATATTGTGCCACGAGTTCACCTTTTTAATGAGATAACTGAAGTGGAGTAAACATAAATCGTTGGATTGATCAAAATGTAGCTTAGAAAGCAAACCTTAAATGTAAAAACATAATACAATGCATCTTCATACGCCGCCTGCTTGATATTGACCATTCCATTACCGAAAAGGCAAATCAGTTAAAATTTGAACATTGAAAATTATGTCTCTAATAATGCACATTCAAATAGTAACAATTTCCAATTAGGTAAATTGTGTTGCTGAAAAAGTGTATCCTTTTTTGCGTTCTGATTTTAAATTATCTTAATTTCGGATAACTGTTTTCCCACTACCATTGTTGGTAAGTTTGGTTAATGTTTCGTGACATTTGAACCATTTAGTGCTTACAGCTGACACAATGTGATTTGATTTTAAACATCACAAAGGAAGTAATTATTATTTATGCACAAACTTAAATTTTATTCATGGAATTGATTTAATAAATCCCACTCGAGGTTATGAGTTTCAAAAGGTAAAGCTAAAAAATCATTGTAATTTACAATATAAACTTTGAAATCTATAAGTAATGGAGATATATACAAGATTTTCCTTCAATAATTGACTTCATAAATTTGTTCCTTTATATTTACGAAGTGTTTCAACTACAGAAATTCAGCATTTTAATTAGTTGAAAGTTTTGAATCTCAAGGCAATATTTTTGAACGCCTGTGGATGTTTACATTTTGCAAATATTTGAGAAAGAGACGACAAGTCCTTTAGGGCTGTAGCTTCTGCAGCCTGTTATACTTCCTTATTCAGGAAAACAGTCGATAGGTATCCACAACCATTGCAGTGTTCACGAAACTGGAGTTTCAAGGCATTCTAGCAAATAAGCTTCATTTCCTTTACAGCCAGCTTTTCAAATAGTGCCTTCCTTTGTATCCCCATCGCTGGAAAATGTTCTTGGTAGTTTCTGAACATTGGTGTTTACATTCGGTAACATTTTATGTCACTACTTCCGGAAATAGAAACAGTGGTTTCTCACTTTGTAGGTAATAAAATAATTAACGAATTATCGTTGGTTGCTCACTCTTACATTCCACCCTAAAATTCGATATCGAGATTTCACCGGAAATGCACGTTTTTAGAAAAAGTCCCGTGTGTATATGTTTGTGAATGAATGAATAAATAAATAAATACATACATACTCGCACGCAGATAGGCAGACACACATACAGACCCAAACACACACACAGACACACACATTTTTTTAACGACTCTGTCGATTGCTAGAATTACATCAGCGCTTCGTGTGTGCCGGAATTTTGTCCCGTAAGAGTTCTTTTACACGTGAATAAATTCACCGACATGAGACTTGCTTTTAACCTCACCACATTAGTTTTTTTTTTTTTTTTTTTTTTTTTTTTTTTTTTTTTTTCCTATCGCTTGTGGTTTTCCAACTGTAAAAAGGGTATCCAAAATCCAAACAGCATTTGCAGAACAAACAAGAAATGAATTTCATTGTTCATATCAGTATTTAATTCATACTTTAATGAAAATTGTTGGATCTGTTTTTGAGAGACTGGTAACAAGTTACTTTTTAGGAATAAGGAAGTGTTTGGTATAACCAGAATTTCAAGAAAATCTTAGTATTGCGTCTTGTGTACGAAATTTCGTGTCTATCTTATTTTTAATTTTTCAGTTATTCTTTTATATGCCACTTGTTTCTTAATTTGTTGGAGTTTTTTTTTTTTTCTTTTTTTTTTTTCGGGACATCGGAACATGCCTTTCCGGTGAAATAGTGATACTTGAATTTCAAAAACCACCAGATCCAGACTCGTTTATCTCCTCGCAAGAGAAACATTCCTCATTAAAGACCTCAGAACCTTAGTACCTGTACAGAACACTGGAGCCTCAGAGAAAACTACTGAAATCACTGGAAAGAAAAAGAGAAAAATACCGCCGGAATTCTATGGGACAAGGGGCCATGATAGACCGAACGTGGACAGCAGCCAGCTTCGATATGAGACATGTGCTAACAACAATGGTAATACATGGTTTTCACCATATGATATGTAACTACAAAGCTTTTCATGAACCATCGGAAATGTGTGTATGTAAACTATGTGCACAAATTTGTGAACGCTACCACTTAGAACTATGCAGCAAAAGGCTACCATCTATCAGAGAATATGCAAATATGTAATTTATATGTATATAATGTATTTCAACGTAAAACTATGGCTATTTAGCTGCACTAAAAGTATTTATTATTATTATTATTATTATTATTATTATTATTATTATTATTATTATTATTATTATTATTATTATTATTATTATTATTATTATTATTATTATTAGTAATATTATTATTATTATTATTATTATTATTATTATTATTATTATTATTATTATTATTATTATTATTATTATTATTATATTATTATATTATTATATTATTATTATTATATTATTATATTACTTTATTATTACTATATTATTATTATTATTATATTATTATATTACTTTATTATTACTATATTATTATTATATTATTATTATATTATTATATTATTATTATTCAATTTTGACGGATTGTACTATTTTTTAAGGATATTTAAGGCCTTATTTCGCCCTAAGGCTGTTTCAGGGGCGTTACCTCTTCAGCCGCGAGGTAGTTCTTTATTTAATTAGGGATAACAAATGGGCTATTTTTGTTATTCTTTTTTGTTTATCTGTCTAAAACTTTTATGGCGGATGGCAGGAGGAGCTGGTCAACACAACATCCAATCAGACGCTTGCCACACCTTGCGGTGTTGTATAGTTAAACACGCTGTGAAATCACGTTGTAAAGCCAGTGATATATCATTTGTACAATAGAAAAGAGAGCAGTAATGATCAGGTATCTGCCGGCATTAAATCTTGTGTCTACCATACTTTAACCTACCATAGGTGGGTGGGAAAGAAGGTAAAACTATTTAGCTATTATTTTGCTCTCAGTATACGAAACAGAAATCGCGCACTGGCTTTTTTCGATAATTAGCATTCTGTAGAGCTTCTAAAAGGGCTGGATTAATATTCTGCATGACTTTCGGGTCACATTAAAAATTTCTGAAACAGCATACAGATTAAAAGCTACTTAAAATTCACACAGAGAACAAGTGGAGTTCTGCACAGTAGAATAGGTTTAAAGTAAACGACAGTTGGCTACTTCCGCAAATATATGTACGACGAAGAAACGTGAACTGTGACAGAAAGCGCATACGAAATCGTGGTTGGAATTCCTAGTAACAAATGTCCACAAATTGAAACGTTCTTAAGATTCCATAAAAGTTTGCCCCGCATCTCGTAACTGTCACCTGCACTAGGCATCTCATTGGCTGCTGTTGTGGAATAGCTGGTATGCGCATTCCTATGTGGAAGCTTTTCTTGCCAGTCTCTATGTGCCTCACATTCAAGAGGTCTGAGTTCGAATCTCGGTTAGGATCGGTTATCCGGATCAGGATTTTTTCCCGGGGTTTCTAAATATCGTGAGAAGACAAATATCGGACAAGTTTAAGCTCTATTATGGACCCTAGGTTTATTCGAGCATCACTTCACCCATTCATTTATCGTCCGATATGGCATACCAGGCTAAAGGACAAACTAAAAAAAAGTTGTTTTTTTCTATGTTACGGTTTACCAGTTATGCAAAAGTAATAAAGACGACTTCAGAGAGTACTCCCAAACAATTTAAAATATGTACTTCATTTGTCATAAAAATATCTTGAACATATGATACAGCTCTTGTCGCTTCAGTCACCTCCCCTTCGTTTTGTGTACGAAGCAATTCCCCTTCACTCTGTCATGGTAGCGATTCCGATGGCTTATTGTGCGTCAGACCCCGGGAGGAAGCAGGAGATGAAAGTACCCTACAGGCGACCAGAACGTATCACAACCCCGGTGGGTCCCGAACAGGTGCAGGTAAGTTCTTCAGTCCTACGGGGTTCCAAGTGGCCATAGAGAGCCCGCCAGCAGCCAGGTCCGGCTGATCAATCAGCGCCTCCTCTCAGCCAAGCACCGTATTTCCCCACACGACGACCCCGCTATTCTTACAGCCTGGAGAGATCGGATAGAGAGACTGAAATGAAAAGTGAAAGCGGGAATATAAGGTTTACATTCTTTTCCCAACATTCGCCTTAATGACCTTGGAAAACCCCAGAATCAAAAAGGTGGCCCGAGTGCGGGCCACAGATGTTACAGCCTGAACCATCCCGCTGGGTTCCCCTTGAGTCACTCAGGTAACCAAGCATTAGAGAGGTCTTCGTGTTCCATGGCTCAACGAAAAGTAGCTGGGGCAAATGCGCCTTTCCCCCTTTCGCATAGGTTGAACATCACTTAAATGACATTTAAACAAAATTCTTAAGAGTCAGCTGGAAAAAATGAACATATTTCGAAAAATGTTCAGCATAAAAGGTAGGTTGGGATGGGAGCAGTGTTTGAAAATAGTGTCACATCCTTGAAATAAACTTAAAACGCACACGCACACGCACATCCACATGCATTAAACCTTTTTCATAATATGCATTCTTTTTTATTTATGAATTTTTGGGTGGAATACATCTTCTGCATACTTGTGTGTAGTAATAGAGAAAGTAATAAGTTAATCTTTTGTTATTTTGGCGTGTGTACTAATGCATTCATTTTGCTTTTTCTTTCAGGTGAGTGAAATTACAGCACTTATCAAATTTTGCCCGCGGGAGCCAGTTGAAACCGGGTGAGTGTATCTGATTTTTATGAGCCTACGCTGGACATTGAAAGGATTTTCACTCAGAGTAGTGTAACTGAATACGGTTTGAGTGTGAAGGGGGTGAAAGCAAATTCATGTTGCCATATTAAGTTTTAGAGCTATGCGCAGGCTGGAAGTCAAAACGGTGGACATAGGAATTTAATGCGGAAAATCAGTTTTTCTTTAATGCTCTTTCAAAGAAAAATCTTAGAGGCACATTTATTTATGGAAATTTAAAGAGCAAATCGGAATACAATATTTAAAAAATATTAGTTATTACCTAATCCTTTTTATCAGCGATGATTCATTATAATGCTAACAGTTTTAGCAAATTTCTATGACACGGGAGTAATCTAAGCTTCCGTAATCTTTTTCATATCATGATTCTTAGTTTTATAAATTTATGAGTAATAGCCTATTCAGATAAAACAAATTTAATGATGTAAAGAACGTATAAAAGTTGACGTATTGTTACTTCCTCTAAAATAACAAACGTGTTGCTTGTATTTATGGGAGAGAATATATGAGAAAACTTGATCTATCATTTAAATCCGTATCCAGTGACTTTATTTCCATCCTGTATACACCAGCTACAATTATTTTTTCTACGAAGTTTTGAACTTAAGTGTTGAATTTGTTTCCCTTCTCGTATTAGGAATGTAACTGCATTTTATTCAGTGTTAAGTATTGTCTTAAAACGCTGCATTGAATTTTACAGTTTGACTTGCTTTTAAGCACCTGTCTCATACATCTAGCACTGTGAATCGATATTTGGTGGAAAGTAGTAAAAATGTTAAACAATTATGAGTACATATAATAGAGCGCATATATGTGTTATAATTTTAAATGTCTAGTTTTTCTAGTGCATGAAACAACCAGCGTGACTGAACGCATGTAATGTATCTTACGTGCATATGTTTAGAATATTTCGTTTACTTTTCTTATGTATATTCTTAATTTGACGCTCAGAAAACGATACCATATTGTCCAATGGTGGCTTTTACGTTCTCGGATGGATTTACACTGCTGCTCTGCTTTCCATAATGTGTTAATAAATCCAACCTTGTGTTTAAACCAGGCATTGGTAAAAATGGTTGAACTGGACCACTCCACTGAAACAAGTTCTTCAGCCTAGAGGTTGTGGTTTTTTATGGTCGTGTGGCGGATTTCAGTGGCGAGTGCGTGTGTGTGTGTTGGTGTTGTGGGTTTGTGTTTGGATGGGTGATGTGTGTGTTTGGTCATCCCTAGCTGCGTGGCCTGTCGTCTACCCAAGAAGTATAAGGTGTTTATGCTAGTAGTTTTGTCAGGTTTGTATGTCTACTGCAACAGCTCATCGGTAACTTTTGTATGTTTGTGTCTGTGTGTTTATGTGCTAGGTGTATGTGTGTGTTTTTATTTTATGTGTTTGTGTTTATTATGTGTTTAAATGTTTTGGAAATGTTGAAGGTGTTCTTGTAGTCTGTCTTCTTCTTGTTGCTGGTATTTGTCGTAAACGTCAATTAGTGTTATGAGAGGAGGATTTTTGTGTTTCTCTGTTTGTGTTATTGTTTTCATTTTTTGTGCGGTGTTGATGAGTGTTCTTCTGTATTGTCTGGTGTGTGCATTGTGTATGTATTTGATCATAAGTTTCTGGAATCATTAGGCTAGCATTTAACCAACAGAGCCACTCAGGCCGACCCTATGAAAAAGTAATTTTTCATAAAGTGTATGTTTTGATGTCTACGTTTTACGCAAATTTCATAGGTTCCTTAGGAGTAGAAAACTGTAGAACATTCATACAGAATTAGGGCGGATTCAAAACTTAATGCTTCCTGTTGTGCAAATAAATATATTTTGTGGGTGCAAATTATATTTATATAACCGGATATACAGCGTGGTTTTACATATGTTTAACTGTACAACTCAGCCAGGCCTGGCACGCTTCTCATTGGATTTTGTGTTGATCAGCTTGTTCTGCCACCCGCCATTAAATGTTGTATCAGCCATAAGATCACTTCACAGGCTATTCACAAAAAACACAGTGCTCCAAAATTTAAGTTTGATTACTTATTGCATTGTCTGAAACACATCGTGGTTTAATCAGAATCGTTTTTAGCAGAAAATTAAAATGACAAAAAAATTTCATACAAAGATTAGTTTGAGAAAAGAAGTTTTCTTGAAAAATTCTGGACTTACGTGCCTGAACAGTGACCACTCAAATTGGAAATTTGATGGTTCTCTGATTTTGAGTTCACATACAAATGTGGACAGTTGGATATTTCTCTAAAAGAGATTATCTTGGCTTCAGGTGACCTCAACACATTTTATTTCTGGTGAAATCTTGGTACCGAATATTAGGGTGGAGTATAATGCTTCGTGTACCTTCTATGGGCACGTGGATGTGCTAGTACCCTGAAACTTGTAGATACAGCAAACAGAAAGGTGTCAAGGGGGAAAAATATCTACTTTGTAGCACATTTGTAGACTAAAACTTGGAAACTGTTAATCGTAGGAGATACAGAGAAATGAGCAGTGGCTGTGGAGATTTTAAATGCAAGCATGCACTTGAGTACATTTCTAGTTCAGTAATCTCTCTGCTCTTTAGTGAGGCCATTAACGTGCTTAAACAGCCCGTTTTGTCTATCCTGATGAATAGGGGCTTAAGTGTAGGCTGCTCGGTTCGTGAAGTGATCTTTTATCAGAATGTCGATAACGTTGACAGGCCATAACCAATGTGAGAGATTGATGTTCGAGCGGCTTTAGAAAAAAAAATATTTATTGGAAGAGACAAATAACACGTACCTTATTTGTTTTACAGCAAACCTTGAGTTATTGCTTTACTTGTGGCGATTGTTATCTTCTCTCCCTTATACCATCATTCTCCCTCACACCTTTCTACTTCAGCTCTCAAACTGTCTTGGCTTCTGTCATCCTTTCCGCCTCTTGTCTCGGTGCAGTACAGACCTCAGGCATTTTTATTTTCTCTATCATGCGCATAGTAGGTAAAGAGATTCCCTGAAAAAATGTGTGTGTGTGTGTGTGTGTTTGTGTGTGTGTTTGAATCACGTAATTCAAAAACGAAAAAACTGTTAAATACCAAACTTGGTATTGCAACAAAGTGAGAATTCGACGAACAACAGTGTGACAAAAACGACACAAGTCCAGTCCAATCATTTTTTCTCACTTTATTTTCTTCTAACTGAATGCACTTCAACACAGCTCTCTTTACTAATATTAACACAGTCTACAGTCCTTTGTGATATCACAACTGTTTTCTTCTCGTAACCTTGAGTCACTCCTTTCTGGCTTTCTTCACTTTCTGTGTCTCCCAAATAGCTGATTTTGACGGACGATTCAACCACTCGAATCATATCAGCCATATACTTTGCTTTGATCTTGTAATGAGGATGGTAAATAGATCTATTGTATTCCAATAACGAATTATATATTTAAAAATATATGCATATCTATTGTTTCGGTATCTAGAATCTACACCAGGACATCGTATCCAGTGATTTTGTTCTTATTTAATTTTATTTTCAATGTTATACACGTGAGTGGATTTGAATATCAAACAAGTACTAGATTAGGTAAACAATTAAATCTAGATAATTATTCATTTACATCAAGTTATGGTGATTCTTGAAATCTAACTCGAGCCTCACTTCTTGCTGCATCTAATCTTTCCTTTGAAGTCCAGGATTCTCTTCTCCTGTTCACTCTAGATGTTCCATCCTCTTCTCGTGGTTCCATTTCTAGTCCGACTTCTAGCGACCTCAATTCTTGATGTTGAATAACTGTCGAAGGATGGATGGTTCTATTTGATCTTCGAGATATCGTTTCTTCAGGTTCAACTCTTATTTCTTCTACTACTTTTATTCCTTGGAGTTGTGGATATTCCTCCATACGACCCTGGTCGGCTCTTCTCGTACCAAGAAGTCTTCGGTTGTCTGCACTATATCCTAGACTCTTTTTCCTGCCATTTTGTAATGGCGTGTTATATTTTGAACATACAAATATCACCACAATAATACTTTTGCTTTCTATCTTTTTGAAGTAAGGTCACACCCTCCTTAGCAGGTTGAATCTTTCTGTAACGTATTCGGGAAAATTTCGTATGTTCTTCCACCCTGCTTGATGTTGTTCCATTCTGTTTGTCATTCATTTATCAAAACGTTCTTCATTTCACGCTTCGAGGTACATAACCTGCTTGATATGCCTCCTATTCTTGAATATCCTTGTTTCTTCAGCCAGTACATTTCACCTCGTAATCTAATGATCAAGTCTATAGGCCATATAGCTAAAGCAACCAGATGTACTTACTAAACCCATAAATCTTACAATTACTTGTCTCCAAGTCCTTCGTAGAAGCTTTGTGCCCGTATATCTGCACCATATGCCAGTCATGACCACAGTATAATAAATTCTGGTTGATTCTAACGGAATTTAAAATTTGTGTTGGTTAGTGTGGCTAGTTTCATCATTATCTTACCTGCTTCTCTATATACCTATCAAATCTAAGTTTCTCATCTAAATAAATCCCCAGGTAATTAAAGTCTTTCACTTTTTATGCTGACTTTATTAATCTTGAGCTTAGGATTTCTCTTCAGGTTTCCCTTGAGGAACATATATGCTGATTTTTGTGGCGCAGTTTCCAATTTTATTCTTTTACACCAATCTTCTCACACGCTTATAGCAACAGTACATCTTTCAATCTCCTTCCTGCTGTTGGCTTCTATCATTAGTATCAAATCGTCAGCATATGCGATTACTTCTTTGACATCTTCCTGATGTAACAGTTGAACCAATAAGGGCTCATTCGTAATACCCCATTGTGGATTCTTCTGGTCATTCTTTCGTAATTTCTTTTGTGAGTGTTATATTTTCTTCTTGTAGATGAACCCTCCTGTCTTTACAGTAATCCTTTAAAGAATTATATATGTACTTTGGGTAGGTCTTGTCCCTTAAAACCCTAAAGAGTTCCGGCCATCATAGATTAGCAAAAGCTCCAGCAATGTCAAAGAACAAATTGCGTACGAATTATCACCACTTCGAAAATGCGTAAGGACTGCGCTTTCTTCTGCTTACAGTACTGTAGGGTTTTGTGGTTAGAAGTTGGGCCGTTCTACGTGAACAAATTTTGGTTAATTTTATCATCCGTATAGCTAAATGTCAAGAAAGGCTTTACGGCCAGAATTGCCCATTCCGTCTCTTTTAACGGTTCCCCTCTCTTTGCTTATCCGCTTAGACATTTTTCACTCGTCTTATGGTTTAAAGTTACTGGCTTAAATGACAAGCTTTCCAGAAACTTTCCCTTTTAAGAATTCCACCTTCTTTTACATTATTCATTATACTTTAACGTTGGAAGTTACCAAGTTCTTCTTAGAAGTGCTGCTTTTATTCAGTTATCATAATACCTCTTAAAAGTTTTCATGACTTTATAAACGTGTTCAATACTTCGATACGAGCAATAGAGAAAAATTTTCAGCGGATCTTACATCGACAAGAAGTAGAATTGATGTTCGACTAAGTTCCGATAGAAATAGCAGCACTGTCATTCTCTTGAATACTTCATCATGTGACTGTTCCAATATGTTGCTCCAGCCCGCTTTTTATGTTTTCAGGCAAATGGACTATTTGATACTCCCAGGAATTCTACAAGTTAACCAATTTTGCTCTCTCTTCGGTTTTCCAAGTAGGTAGATAACATGTTGTATTAGCTCCAAGATTTCGATATCGCCATCTTATCGAAACGCTTGTTTTGAGGCCCTCTCAGTCCAAAAAATAAAAAGCATTTTAAGAAAAGGCCCATATGTGTCTGCGAACAGCTTTATTCTTCTCCAAAACTTTTAACTTAATTCACAGCACAGTTCTCTTTTACTGACGTAAATAAAGCTGAGTTTTACTGGAAATATACGTTCTGAGGTCCCTGAATATAAAAGCTTTAGAAAAAGATTCGCTCGCGCGCATCGGTGTATGTGAACAGTAGAACTCAAAACGAAAAGTCGTTAAATACTAAACTTAGTATTTAAGTTTGTCACTCAAGGATGCGACACCAAAATGTCCAAGAAAACACCCAAACTATCTTTTGTATGAAACAAAACAAGGGAATTTTGATTTTCTCAAAAATAGTTCCAACCATTTTGATTAAAATACCGCATGTTCAAGATTTTGCATGAAAATAAACTTTGAGTATACATTTATTGATGATCGTCTACTTAGCGCGTTGGTAGCGCTGCTGCTTGCCAAGCGGGAGACCTGGGTTCGACTCCCGGTACTTGTGTGGGGATTTTCTGCTGCTGGGAGACCTGGTCCGAAGTGCACGCAGCCTCGTTAGATCCCCGAGGGTCTAATCGAGTAGCTACTTGAGTAAGAAGCGGCCCCTGGTTGTAAAGACCGCATAACCAGCTGGGAAGGCCCGGGGCGCTGACCATGTCCCAGCCTTCAGTCCTGCACCCCACTCATGACGCCTGTAGTGGGGGACTCAGCGGCCGGACGGTAGACCTTGTTCCGGTAAGAGCTGTTGCTGTAAGAGCTGTTAGTTTTCAGTTATACACTTATTGAATTTTCTGGGAATACCTGGTTTTCAATCTCAAATACTTTTGAATAACTATTAAGAGGTAGCTTAACCGCACAAGAAATTTTGAACTCGCTGGAGAACTTTATTGGAAATACATTTTTGGTTGTGGCGGTAATCGTTTCCGAGATATTTTCGATATTGTTGAATTTTCAAAACGTTATACATTTTTCAAGTGGAGGTTCAGTCCTTACTCGTTTTTTCACATAATTATACAAAGACCGTGCCATTTCAAAAATGTATTACATTTCGACCCCCTTTCTAAGAATCTGACTTATTGTTTTGCTGTACTCTTCCCTACTAAACCAAATGTGTTGACCATGGCAAACACAAAATTTAAGATGTCTGATAGCTGAGCACTTAATGAATACACACAATTTAATGATTAGGTAACTTTTTTCTCGCTGTGCATATACATTTTATGGGCGCGGATAATATATCAATGGCTATAAAGTGTGATTTCAGGCGTATTAACTATAAACACTGCAAGATGTGTTGTCCAGCTCCTGCTGCCACCCGCCATTAAATTGTGTGTCTGCTATATAAACGTGTTCTCGATTAACAAGATGTAAATTACGTAGAAGAAAATCTGGCTTAAGAAACACTCAGTAGAGAAATGATGTCACAGCAGCATTCATATTTTCTGGTGATTTAAAAAAAATTCAGGTAATCACCATTGTTGAATTGAGGAAAGGACTAGTACCCATAATGATAGTTAAGATGATCATCTGGCTTTACCAGCTAGCAGGAATCGCTAGCCACGAAACACCCTCACTTTACCATGAAATTTACAGCCTGTAGTCAGCCCCACCAAACCTTAATGAAATAACGAGAAGGGCCTTTATCTTTTAGTACTAGAGAAATTAACTTTTCGGAGCCGCTCAGAGCTTAATGGCAGGGAAAATTGCTTTTGTTGAGCGCTTATCGTCAGCTAGAAAGACGGCGCTATAGCAAAATTATGGTTTACCAAAGCGTTACCAGTAGTTCTTCATCGTTTGTTTTTCATAAAACGAGCTGCTTGAAATCTATGTACAGTAAAAGAGCTATACAACTCAGTAGAATTGGTTGCAGAATAGCAATTGTGTGAAGAATGCACGTTTTAATAACACTGATTTATATGATTTGCATGGCTTCTTTTAATCAGTTGTCATTTATTTTCTTAGAGTGACCTAGTTCGTGATTTCAAGTTACTGATGCAGGAAGCATACTGTCTTGGCACGTGTCCCTAGGAACAGACGGGGTAAAAAAGGATAAAGGGTACAGACACAGACGGGACACCTCGCTCACTTCGATCTACGCAGATCTATTGTGGCTACCACCCCCCCCCCCAGGAGGCAGGGATGAAATGAGGGAACCGAAGGTGCCACACAGCTAGACAGGCCACAGAGACGCGCGGAAGTCTCTAACAAGTGCTGAGATCTCTTCATCCCGGCGCCAGGCCCCGCTAAGCAGCCATTACATTGCAGTTCCGGTTTCCCACTGAGCGTCCCCCCCCCCCCCGACGGAGGAAAATGCCTGCCAAACGCCACCTAGCGCCGAGAACCGCAGTTACCGTTGCGCCATCTTCCCATCATCCGCGGCACTACCAACACTACACGAAGGAAAGTACACCTGATAGATGATAAGGAAATGGATTGAAGGGAAATGATGGAAAGAAAACGTGGTATGACAGAATGCACCCCAGCAAACCCCAGATTTGTTTCAATCATCCTATAAAGATCTATTTTACGCATAGAACTTGCAACACAATATCATAGCAGATTTCATAGCACTCCTAGGTGGAGGATTATCTGCTTCTACATTACTTTTACCATTACTTCCGACATAAAACTAGTCACTCGTAAGATTTTATAACTGAAATTTAGAGAAATTAGCAGCGCCAATTTAGAGGTAAGTTGGCAACGTTTGCGCAGAGGTTTACAAAGCTCGGGTTACACTCTTGGAATGTCTCTCCTCTTCCCTTCAGTCTCCTAGAACCATTAGCTGGTGTACATGCAGTAGTCTTGAGAATGTAACAATTTTTTCTGCACTTCTCGGTTTATTAAGATTGTTATGCATATAGGTATAAGTAGGAAGTAGTTTCAAGTGCTGAAACTGGTAACGATCTTGTGAGCAGCTTTATGGAATGTGTAATAAAACAATATCCGCTACTGCCATATGAATTAATGTTTATTTCGTTGTTACGGAGTTAGTCACAGAAGTGAATTAAAATATTTTAATTCATTTCTGCAATATTTTTATTTCTTTTCCGAAGTTAGACTTCAAGTAATACTAATTAACAGACTTTTTAGGGACCAAGTCTCTCAGCTTCCATCTTCGGAAGTAAACATTTTTCCTTTTTCTTACACATCAATTTACACTTAAACTATGTGTCATATATTTCAGTTTATTTATATCCATTATGAACAGGACAAACCAGGATTGATGCTACATCCAGCAACGATAAATCTACATATTTAATTAAGGCAATTACTCTAATGTACATTTAGTAGCGGGTAAAATATTGTATGACACACGAGATTAAAATAGATTTAATATTCCGGGAAAATTAACACCCTCGGCAAGTCTCAGAGGTTACACATTTCATTCAGTATTAAAATATTACTTCAATCTTGCGGCAGTTTTTGTAAAACGGCGTGTAATTTTCCTCAAATCAATATCTTCTTGTTTAACAAACATTATATACAATCATACTAGCTATCTTGTTAATATGTTGATAGTATTAGATGTTTGAGTTAGCGTCTCGAAAGCCTTAGAATCCTGGCTAAAGACAAATTCCTCCAGTCGGGAATCGAACCCGGATCCTTTGGATGCTAACCACCAAACCATAGAGACAGTCACGTTTTGTTGTAGCTAAATAGAAGCATACACGATGCTAGAACGGCAAAAATAATCCCATAATCGGCTAAAGCATGACAAAATGTATATTTGATAACAAATTCCACTTTGAGCGACTCTTGCATCTTTTCCGTGCATCTGTTAGTCCCCTACACGTAGTTCTGTTATACGAGTAGTTCTCTAAAATTCAAAGAGAATGAAGAAGACTCCAGAAAACACGCTTTTATCAAAAGTTTTAGAGCTTGGTTTGGGAGATAACTGAGTTTCCCCATATAAAGGGTTATTTTAGATCGGCAGATTTTCATAGAAATCGTCGTCTCGCATGCGTGAATGACGCTGGACATAGAAGTTTTGAGTTACGCTGTGTAAGCGCGTGCACTGCACATACATGCACACAGATCTTTCACTTTTAAGTGGATACAGTGGACTTGAAAACGTGTATTTTCGGCGAAATCGCGGTACTTAACGGGAGTCGAAATGTCCTAACTCTCTAATGTCAATAGATGACTGATTATCTGGAATACTATTTAATATAATTAGCTGAATTTTTAAGATATGTTCAGTGGCATTTTTATGGTTGATTGATAAAACAAAAACCATTTGCTTATCAGAAACAGAGTTATGATTTTTAATACAATGTATAGATTTTTATTGAAATAAGGGATTTAAAATTAAAAGCGTGGCACTAAAACCCATTAAAATAAAACTTATTTAGTTGCAAATGCGTGATAAAAAGTTCAGCTCATTATACCCATAATTTTCGTAGATAATGAAGCACATGTGTAGAAAATTATTAGTTCTTCAGAAATTGCAGTTTAGATGAGAAACCCTAAAATCTTTATGCAGCTTTATTTTCAATAATAATTTTAATGTATTTACGATTAATGTACCTCTGTAAAACTTATACTAAAGCGAGCTAAATATGGAAATATTCATATGGAAGTAAAACCAGAAATTGGAAAAAAATTACAAAATTCACCATTTCGGCTCCCCTGCATACTTTCTTGGACAGAAAATGGAAGTGATATAAAGCTAAGAAGAAAGTGAACAAGTGAAGTATATGAAATTATTAGCCAGGAAACAAGAAAAATGAAGGGGGAAATAAATTTTAGAATGGAATGGGTAATCTAAAATAGTAATGATCTCAGGGAAAAGAGAGTATAAGAGAATTTGATGAAAATAGGAGAATCTAAAAGACCAAAGTTAAAAAACACAGGTTTGAACAACGTTAATTAACTGTTGTCAAAGAATAAACAGGACGTCAAAAATTATAGGTAGAGAATCGCAGAGGGCTATCATTTGACAGAGGGGCTAGGGCCCCAAGTTCATGGGCAGCCCAACATGCATATGCTTTGGTACCCAATAAATTTATATTCGTTCATTCATCAGAATAGTATTTTCGAACACTTTCTGTGAATAAAATACTTCCGCTGTCTATCAAGGTAAAGAACATGGATTAAATATACATTTTAGTTCTGTTGTGGATGATTTGCACCAGTTTGTTAGCTTGAAATTACAAATAATATAACGTTACATTAAGAGGTTCATAAACGAATGAAAAGAAAGAGAAGTTATCAAAGGCAGAAAACTCCTAGAATCTAGAGCACGCATCGAGATTGTAGGTTGAACAAATCTGGCTGCAATTTCTTTCTTAATTTTAACAGGAATTATTTTGGACTGTGTTATACACTTTTCCAGTCTGCAGCTTCCGTGGAGTCCCCCCCCCCCTCCCCCTCGCCCCCCGCACTACGAGAAATCGGATCCCACGGTATTTTCAATTTAAATTGGTATTTAAATGCAGCTTCTTACACCCTCGTGCATATATTAGGTTCAGGAACGTTTATCCCAGTTTACGTTGATGTTCATTTTTCCATTAATTTCTCCTGCATTATACGTATATGAACAAATTCTAGTTGATCTACAGCGGAATATTAGTTAATATCTGAATGCTGAAGCAGATACGAATCCTTAAAATTCTGAAAATATGTGAACTTGCAAGTTTCGATGGATTCAGTATGGATTAATGACTTTTAGTGTTTTTCCAGTTATAAAATTGTTTAAAAATAGGATGAAACGATTAGGATAGTTTAACATCTGAATTGTTCGTTTGTTTCTTTTTGGATGGTGGTATAAATATTGGGGCGAGGTGCTTTGAGAACGACCTCGATGTATTTAGATGTCATCAATCCCGTGGAGTATGTCAGTAGGGAAGGGAAGTCAGTTTTTTTCACACCCTCAGAGCAGGTCTTCTATGGGACTTTATCTGAATTAAATAATCTCATGTGTTTCTGCAGAGTGCGGTGGCATAGTTTTTGCTGCATAAACATTTTACACCTCATAAAGGAGTTTACCAATGAAAATAAATATCGCGTAAAAGCATACCATAGGTGGGGATGGTTCCTAAATGGGATGTAGGCTTGTATTCTTTAATTTTTATTTTTCGCAACCTGGAAAATACATTTTAATTTGTTTTGAAAATGCTATAAAATGGAAAATTGGTTGAAAATGCAAAAGTTGTGCTGAAATGCGATATGAATGCGAAATCCATTATAGTTTTTTTTATTTTATTTGCTTTTTAATAAAATCTTCCTCTCTCCCCCTCTATTTCTTCATTTCTTCCTTCTTTCCCTTCTTCCTTTTGGAGTTTTACACTCTTGAGCTGTTTATGACATACTTGACATATACACACGTTTCAGAAAAAAAAAGTCACATTTTATCTGGGAATTTGGTTTCTGGAGTGCGACATATATTTATGCACGTGTATAATTATTTCCGAAATGGAAGTGCTGTCTGCACTGGGCAGTGATAAACTTGCTTGTGGACCCTTCGTATACAACGGTCCTGAAAATAATTACCTACAAGCTGAAGGAGTCTCTTCCGGCTGGTATCTCCCGTCACCAGTATGAAGGGAATCTTCTGCTCGTCGTCACTTTGAAGGGTCGGTATGATGAATTCTTTTCTCGTATAAAAGATCCGGCTAACTCTTTCGATGAACTGCGATGACTCTTTCTTTCCTATCTCGGTCGTGGTACGGGTATGAAGTATGTTCACAATTTACAGCTGATAATTTTTCTTGAGACGCGACCCCCGTGAAAATTATATGTTACGTCGATGTATTAACTTTTAGTCTTTCTAATGAGATAGTCTTCTTTGCTCTGGAGGCCACAATTGAAATAATATTAGTGCATTTATTATCACAATTTTATTCGTTAATATATATAACATTTACAACGAAGACAAAAGATAATCGCACTAGGCCAACTGCAAACGATATATTGCAAACAATCAAACAATGGGAAACAAAACACTCCAACACAACACCTACCATAACTAAAAATACTGCATCAAATGCCCCTCATCACAGTATATGCAACTAATTCTATTTTGGGAAAATTGTTTTCAGCCATACAATGTTGCATGTACTGTGATGATCTCCCCACAACAATGTAATCGTACAACAATATAACTGTGTTGAAAAACATGTCATCGTTGAATACAAAAATATTTTCTCTTGACAATGTTTCGATTTTTTTTTTTTTTTTTTTTTTTTTTTTTGCAACTTTCAGGGGTTCTATGCCCCTCCCCACTAAAATTTGTTTTATGATTTTTCTTATGTGCGGTGGATAATGGCGAATAAGTGCTTCAATAACCTCCTGTTCACTCAACTGAGGTTGGAGTAGTTTCGATTTGTTCGCCAGTTTCAAAAAATACTCCATCATTGAAATACCACGTTTACTGTCATAATGTCCGGTAGCCAGTTCGACTTTAATCTGGTTTTGACATCCCGGTCCCCAAAATCTATTTATAAAAAGGTTTCGAAACATACTATATGTTTCGTGAGACGCCAAAGTTAGTCTTAACCATTCCAATGCGTTTTTCTTAAGACAGCGTTTAACCACCATCATTCGTATCTCGTTCGGAATTCGTTTGATCCTAAAATAATCCTCCAGTTCTTTTATGAAAATTTTTGGATTGTCACCGGCTTCTTCGTCAAATGACGGAGGGGTTAGGTCATGGAACAAGTGACTAGCGTGACAATTATGGTTTTGACTAGGGGAGTGCATTGGCATAGCTAAATCATTCTCCTGAAAGTCCGCCATATTACTGTTATTGTCAAGTGCATCAGTATTGGTCATATTTTTGCATTCACTCACAAATTGATCATGATTGTCATTAACTCTATCAGCCTGTAGAGCAATCACAACTTGGGAAAGCCTTCCTGTAAATTCTTTTTCCTTTGTAACCGTTTCATTTATTCTATTTACATTTACATTGGCTTCCTCCTTTACTTTATTCAATTCTTCTCGCTGTGACTGCATCTCAGCGCTTATACCCTTTACAACATTTTCTAAACTATCAATTTTTACATCAATGTCATTTTGTTTTGACCTAATTCCATCTTGATACATTTTACAACTCTGTTCTACCACGACTATCTCTGTTCTCCATTCATCTCCTACCTTTGCAATTTTTGCATTCTGTTCTGCTAGTTTTTCATCAAATTCTTTACTTAATTCAGCTTTCATTTCTACCACTGTCTTCTCCTGTCCTAACTTAACTTCATTTATCAATTCTCCTAGCCTAGCTATTTCTACTGTGTTTGATTCCTGTCCTAATTTTATCACGCTTACTAACTCACCTAATTTAGCTATATCATTGTTACTTGATTCAATTCTTTCTGTACATTCCTTCTTACATAATTCAATTTCTTGTGACAATTTATTTATATTTCTGGCATTATCCTCCTTCAAATCTGCTACATCTGCTTTTAGTTCTGTTACATTTCTAACACTATCCCCTCTTAGTTTTGCTACATCTGCTTTTAGTTCTGTTACATTTCTAACAAAATCTGCTTTTATATCTGCTGTATTTTCTCTTAGTTTTGCTACATCTGCTTTTAGTTCTGTTACATTTCTAACAAAATCTGCTTTTATATCTGCTGTATTTTTGTTCATCGCTTCCAATATTTCTTTCAATCCTATTTCAGATTCCTTACATACTACATTCTTTCTACCTTCTACTGATAACTTATCACTCACTTCCCTCTCTACACTATCATTATCTTTCTCAACTTCTTCCATCTTCTGTACAATTTTCTTATTGCGTAGTATCATAAATTAGTACTAGTCTTACTTGAATTCTGGAGCACAAGAAAAAGGATACTCCGTCAAAATGTCTTCTTTTCACTCTTTGTCCAGGTACATATTTTTACTCTATACGCCTGTATTCGAGCCGTCGCACGTCTGGGCGCCAGTATGAAGGAGTCTCTTCCGGCTGGTATCTCCCGTCACCAGTATGAAGGGAATCTTCTGCTCGTCGTCACTTTGAAGGGTCGGTATGATGAATTCTTTTCTCGTATAAAAGATCCGGCTAACTCTTTCGATGAACTGCGATGACTCTTTCTTTCCTATCTCGGTCGTGGTACGGGTATGAAGTATGTTCACAATTTACAGCTGATAATTTTTCTTGAGACGCGACCCCCGTGAAAATTATATGTTACGTCGATGTATTAACTTTTAGTCTTTCTAATGAGATAGTCTTCTTTGCTCTGGAGGCCACAATTGAAATAATATTAGTGCATTTATTATCACAATTTTATTCGTTAATATATATAACATTTACAACGAAGACAAAAGATAATCGCACTAGGCCAACTGCAAACGATATATTGCAAACAATCAAACAATGGGAAACAAAACACTCCAACACAACACCTACCATAACTAAAAATACTGCATCAAAGCGCACGCGATTTTCTTGCGGCATCTGTCACAGGATAGGGGAAGCACGTACTTCCAAGCATGACCCTTTGGTTCGCTCAGGACGTGGGAACAGAATTTGTGGTGTAAATTGCCTTGGTAGGGCACGAGAAAGAACACAATTACAATGTATTGTAGGGCGTAGGCTGTGAAGGTGCGAGCTGCCTCAGTTAATTACAAACAATCGAAAGGACACAAGTTTGCAACATTGTTCAGCTGAAATGTTTACAGCGACACGACGACGCATTACGTGAACAGTTGAGCGTTGAGCTATAGAAGGATTATTTGGATGCGGTGAGGGAACTCCGATCGGCAGCAGATCTAACCGAACGTCATTGTTCTGGCAAAATACGACCACTCAGGATAAATCATTACTGAAATTGTATTTAAAGATTTAATTATTTGAGGTAACCAAAGTGGCGATAAAATACTACATGCCAGTTTTATACATTAGTATCTAAAGAAACATATCTATGAGAAACACTTGATTAATTGGCATAATGAAAGTAAAATGTTGACATTGACATGCAATTCAAAACAGACATATAATTTAGGTAGAGCTGTGTGTGAGAAAAGTTTAAAAAATGTAAACAAAAGAGTGCACAATTTGGAACATTCAATTGTGAGTACTCTTAAATGGAATTTTTTTCGTTATTCTTTTATTTTCGCAAAAGTATTTCTTGCTTTTTATTAAAATAACATTTTGTGATATTTGCATGACAAATAAAACATGTATCTTGAAGTTTTCGGCAATAATCCGTTAATTCCTCTTTATTCTCATTTACCTTTGTATAAGCAATAAACCTTAAGAGGTAGATGTAATCTTACAACATAAAAATTACACCTCGTTAAAATAATTTATGTCAAATAAGATTCAAGGCTAAAAAAAATAAAATAAATTTGTTGTTTAACTATGCTGTTAATTGCCAGGATCACATCAGCGTCGCCAGTGTGCCAGAATTTAGTCCCGCAGGAGTTATTTTACATTCCATTAAATCTACTGATGTAGAGCTGCTATTTTTAAGCATAGTTAAAACTATTGCTCTGGGCTGGATTTGAACCCGCGGCCTTGGTATCAGTAGGCCGCTATTTCCGACATCCTTATTATTGGTTTCAATTTTCAATACTTACACTTACTTAACGACTGCACACACACACACACACACACACACACACACACACACACACACACACACACACACACACACACACACACACAACAGCTGTCTCGCTCAACACTCAACGACTCCATCACAAAAACTGACTGCTCTCGCCGCCTCGCCTCGCTTGTATAGACGAGGCACGGAAATTCACCTTTTCTCGCAAAGTCTCTAGAACAGTCTGGAAACGTTTTGTTCTGCCGCGCTCATTGTCACGTGTTTACCGATTTTCGGTGATGTGAGGTTGCTTGACCTCTAGTGTCTTTTGATGGCCACTGCCGGCCGGCGTCACACTATATTTTCTTCAACTGCTAAGCCTACTGTAATCCCCTTTATCTAAAACGAAAGGTAGGTAGATATAATACAACCATTTCTACAAACATCTCGATTAACATGAAGTAGATAGAACAATTATTGTAGGAATAGTTTGCAGTGCAGTGGCTCGAGAAACCCATGTGAATGTAGCTCTTCAAATAATAGATCCTTCCATATTTTTCTTGTGATGCAAACAGAACCGAATTTCAAGACCAGTTTTAAAAGATTTGCATTTTACTGTAATGCCCATTTACCTACAATGAAATATGTAGTAGCAGTTGGAGGAATGAGTGGCGGGGGAAACCGGAGAACTCGGAGAAAGGCCGCCCAGATGCTACCATTTCTGCAAACCTTATCTGGATTAACATGGAGTAGATAAAACTAGATTTTCTAAGAGTAGTTTGTAGAAGAATGAGTAGAGAAATCTATGTGCATGTAAAGACATCAGATATTTCTCACACTCCTCTTTACTATAGTATAGGTAATAAGTTTATATATTTGCAATGCTGTACACTTATTTGTAGTTCTTATGTATGACGTAGCACTGGAAGCGTGGGTGTTTTCCATTAAATCTCCGTGTATTTTCAACCGCATGTGTTCTGTATATTTTTGTAGTGTAATTGTGTGTTTTTCTGGTTAAGTTTTGTGTGGTGGTACATTTCGTGACATTTCATTACAAATACAGGAAAGTTGCTTTTAGAGTTTACTTTGAAGCGTCACATGGAGCGAGGGTTGGAAAAGAAACACATTTAAAGCAGGAAGGGGGTTATCTTATTGTCAGAGACGAGAGGCATCCCTTGCGCGTCTTTTCTGTCTGTATCTCTTGGGGTGTGAATTGTAGAAGTTGCCTTCTTATACAAAATGAAAGAGTTGGAAAATTGTAATGGAATGGTAAAGCGTGAGCAACAGCGGCGCGGTCTCGAGACGTTTGGCGATGTTTTTAATTTCCGTCTTTCATATTTTCTTTTAGTGAGGTCTCCGACTGTAAGTGATAATTTCAGGAGCACTTCTTTTGGGTCAAAGGCGTCTAAAATTGCAGTAAACCTGAATACGGAGGTTCCGTGTGCTCCATGCATTTAACTGGAACTATAGCAGACACAAAATTTAATGGCGACTTATAGCTGACCATTACTATTCTATTTCCTGTTGTGCAAATACATTTTGTGGGCGCAAATGATCTATCACCGGCTTTACAGCGTGATGTCACAGCGTATTTAAGTACACAAGACTGCAAGACGGGGCATGTCTGTGATAGGTTTTGTGTTGAGCCACCCGCCATTAAATTTTGCGTCAGCCACAACTGCTCGCACAGCTTGCTTCGCCTGCCAACCACAGTGTCCTCATCACATGAGTACATACACTTCGGTATGTGAATGTTGTGAGGTGCAAACTCATTAGGAGGTCGACGCCGGGCAGTTGGAGAGATAAACAGAGATAAGTAGCGCTCTCGCCCAGCGTAAACACGGGAAGCGCTACCGACAGTACCCAGAATCTTCTGAAAGTTTCTCCCGCTACCAAAACATCCTAGAAAGTTCTGTGGAAAATTCGAGGTTTTATGTAAGCGAGCGTTCTCACGAGTCTGAGATAGTGAGTGCGTTTCGGATGCCACAAGAAGTACTCTTCTCCGAGCGAGTTGGTAACGACTGTTGTGAGTGCTTTTTCCGCGCGGGATTAGGGATATCTTGTGTTCGACACCATAAAGGGCTGCTTTATGTGTATTTCGTGACACGACTATGTGGTGAAGTAAAGTTACAGAATTAAGTGACACTGAAAACTGTACAAACGGGCTTCCTCCCACATTATCCACATATAAGAATGTATCTTAATAGTGTTGCCACTTTTTTTTCCTTTTGTGAATTGGCCTAACTGCTTTCGCGAAATTTCTTACACTGTTGGTTAATGTATATTTCATTATAGAATCAAAATTGCATCAATATAGCAAAAGTATTATTATTATTATTATTATTATTATTATTATTATTATTATTATTATTATTATTATTATTATTATTATTATTATTATTATTATTATTATTATTATTATTATTATTATTATTATTATTATTATTATTATTATTATTATTATTTATTATTTATTATTTATTATAATAATAAATAATAATAATAAATAATAATAATAATAATAATAATAATAATAATAATAATAATAATAATAATAATAATAATTTGTTATTAATAAATAATAATGATTTGCCATGTATAGGATGCATGCATTTTGTGGTACAGGATTCCGGTGATGGAAAAGCATGACAGTGTTCAGAATTTTCATCGCATTTGTTCTAACGAAATTGCCCTCGTTGAAAGTTGCAATGGCGCCATTAACTCCCCATTTCAATGCTCTGATCCCAGCAAACTCTCTTTTTGTCGTCGGGAGTCAGATGAGGATGCTGAATGATTCATTAGGGCTCTAGATAACCAGAACACTGTTTTGCAAATGAAACCTCATGTGTTGTGCAGCTTTGATGGTTGCCATGGAATCTACAACCAATCAAAAAGAGCGGAGTTTTTCCAGCTCAGCTTTTGTGATGGCAGGAAAATGCGAGTATGAATTTAAAAAAATCTGCTGTGGTACACACGTAGGACTTCCTGCAGTCTGTGCAACGATATTCAGCATAAAGGGGTGGTGGAGTGGACTGACTGAATGGGGAATGGATGTTCCTCCGAGAGGGTACTGAAAAACTTGTTTATTCTAAAATATTTTAGAACTAGTGATAGACAAGTGCGTATTGTTTTTGAAACATCATCATCATTATTATTGTTATTATTATTATTATTATTATTATTATTATTATTATTATTATTATTATTATTATTATTATTATTATTATTATTATTATTATTATTATTATTATTATTATTTATTATTATTATTATTATTATTATTATTATTCACGATGTTATGGGAAATTATAAGCACGACTTTAGAAAACGTACATGGTTATTGTCTAACAATTGACAATTCGATAAATCCCACTCCTGACACCATGTGTCAAAAATGACCTGGTCCAATAACTTTTTCTGTCACTTTACTTTTCTTCTAAAATTGAAGCTCAAACAGTTGTTTTCTCAGTTCTCTCCTTCTGACATACTGCTGGCTTTGACGATCACTCTCACTAGAGCTGCTTCTCACTACAACTCCGACGTGACGTTAAATGTCCCAAAATGTCTCTGTTGACACATAAGGTTCTCTTACAACAACGACTATATAGACAGATGTTTCATTCAACATTTTGATTTCATCACATACAGCAACTACTCTTCCCTTTGACTCACAAAATTCTCTTCTCTTGCCGTTCCGCAAGCTCTTTATAGGCTAGAATGATGTAGCATGGATGTTTCTGGAAATTTTACCCTTTTCTCGACTGTTCCATAATGCAGTCGAAGCTTTCGGGACGCTCTCGAAACCCTTTATTCCGCCGTTAATGGGCGAGTGGTGTGACTTAATTTGCCCTTGGCTATCTCTGACGCACACGACCGCAAAGTGGCGTAAGGTATCTTGACCTTGAGTCATGTTATCACGTTATCAATCCGTGTGACGGAAGTTTGTTATAAATTAATAAAGCAAGGTCGTAGTTTTGACGTTTTGACGTTTTCGTTAGCAGGGCTGAAAACGCACTGAATCATGCTGCACGGCAATATAAAAGTGGGTATACTAACTCTTCTACTTCCCGCACTACCTGACAAAGGAGGTTCGTTTTTGAATTGCCTTCTAATAATTTATTGTACTACGTACCATATGCAATGCATATTAAACTAAATGTTTATACAGATGAGTCTTTCGAGTTGTTTTCCTCTCTAACAGAATTTTTTAATGAAATCTTTTTTAAAACATGTATGAGGTTTATTTTGACCTATATTTAATATGTTTTGCTTAGAAGTAACAACAGAATAGAACGTAACAAACTGGAATCTGTTTAATGTGCTTTTGCAAAAATAAGTTTTAACCGTAAGAGTAGCTGGAAGTAAAGACGAAAACGCAATAATTTGGAATTTCATAGTTAATTCATTTGCCCTAAGGCACTGAAGCAACACTCTTATGAACAGACCAATGTTGTGCATTTTTGAAGAGGGAAAACTCGAACGAGTATAGGAATGCCCATTTTGTAAGTGAGATCATAGCAACCAGAAGGTTGACCATAGCTCGGTATACTCGTTGTTGCTTTTCGAACAAATTGGGCTCGAAATTATATACCATATGAAAGGAACGGCAAAATGCATGTCTTTGACAGTGGTAAAATGTAGTCTAGTGTGATATCACTAGGCAGCTTTAACATTTTCCGAAAGTACGTAAATGAAGGGAAAGGTGGACTGTCATATTCACCGAGTAATAGCTGACTACAATAAAACAGTTTCTCTGGTACATTAGCCTGAAATGGGAGGGTCCACTGCGTTTGACACGTTACCGTTAATATGTTAATGACCTAGAGCTTATAAAATGTATACATAATTTCTGCGAGTCGTAAAAGGAGTGTAGAGTGTGAAACAAATAAGGAAATAAAACTAGAGATCTGATTTCAAAAGTATACAATATTAGTGTACCGCAAGTCTCCGTCCTGAGGCCTTTCATTAATTTATATGAAATGTCTTACCTTGTAAAAGTGGATTGGATGTAAGTGCGATTGGAAGTCGAGGAAGAGTGCTCGAAGCATGAAGTCGATATTTTCTAGTTTCGATATTCTCCAATGCTTTAGATTTTCGACGATAGAAAATGACATATTATGCCGGAAAATTAAATAAATATTTTTAACAGCTGTTGCACATGCTGGTTGCGTCACCAACATTAACCTTGGGTCAAAGTGTCGATTGAATTGTCCACGTCTGGTTTTTGACCTTAAGGAAATCGTAACTTGGAGCTAATACTTGGCTTTTGCATGAATTGAATCATAAGTAAATGTTAAATAAAAAGGAAGTAAAGATTTAGGTAAGACTTAAATGCCAAAATTCAACTATCAAATGGTAGTATTCAATGTTTACAAAATTAATTAGGGATATCAATAGTTAAGAGGGTTTAATATAGCTGTTGCATATTCTTGCAGAAAAGTTCCACATTCTGTCATGGCAATAGGAACGGAAAGTGGAACAAAAGCACATGTCGAAAAAGTTATTTCATTTGCTATAATGTACGGTTCACTACAACAGATAATAATGACGCTGTAGAAAAACTTACTAAATTAGAAACAGCAGCATGGAGAATATTTTATTCGGCGTGTTTAGTAGTGCTAGTAGTAATAATATGCAGAATCAGGAATTTCCTAAACCTCGGTTTAGAACATCACTAACGATTTAAAATTAAAACAGTATAAGAGATTGTTATCTGAGTTAAATGAGAGCTGTAAAGTAAGTCGAATTAATTTCCACAATTATTGTGTGTTCGACCACTCTTTATTGAACTTCTTTTGTAGCGGACGAAGCATGATTTATTTTACTTGGCTATGTGGGATTAATGAATGCGCATGTAAAGTTTCTTAGCGGCACAAGGACGTTGTTTCCAACGTCTTCTTTGACGAAAAATGTAGTTATAATGTGCACGAGAGATCTATGCGCTTGAATTTAAGGAGCTGTCCATATCCAACTCCGCCGAACAGCGAGCTTCCCGTGCCAAGGAAATTTCCCTGAAGGTCGGCCACATGTCCAAGCGAAGTGCCTGTATGTTACACTGTGCACGAAACAAAAGAAGGAAAGTATCATATTCTTCCTTAAAAGCCGTGCGTCTGGCAACCCTGATCCTACGTTCTGTATTCATTAACTATTGTAAATTCTTCAGTTTCTGTTCCCCTTGTTTTTCACATATGTAGGTTGTGTTTGCTGAACATAACAGTTGAAGGGCAAATTATTTTAAGAACGGCAGGCAGCATGCCCACTCTGCAACCCCTGTGTGTCTGTAGATGAAATTGAACGACATGGAGGGGAGACAAAAGCCACCCCCGTTCCCTTGGTAACGCATCTGTAATTCTGGTGCAATAGGGGCACAAGTGGCGTCTACTATACAGGTAATGGCTGCTTTTCTCGCCCTCCTAGGGGCTATAAAAGCCAACATAAAGAAAGCCACGTGTGTATATTTCGTGGGCAGGTGTTGGTACTACTGTGTGAGCGCTTTTTGGTAGCAATGGGAATTCTATTACTGCAGTTTAATAACCTGGCGTTACGTGATGGAGAATACAAATATACCTCTTTGTTGGCATGGGCGGGTATTATTTCCGAAAGCATTCATTTTCGTTCCTAAATGCACAAATCAATTCTCACTCCGTGTGAAAGGATCTCCCATACCGGTCAGATTTATGTTTTCACCTTTACACCCCGGATTTTCAGGCTTTAGCCTATTTCTTTTCATGCAAATTTGCGTTTTTTCGACACACACTCACACATACACACGCGCGCACACACATATTGATTGAAATGAAGTCATAAATAAGTATTTCACTGAGTGAGGTGGTTTAAGTGCATAGCAAGCTACTTTTAAACGTTTTAAATATCACGTATTTCATGAACTTTTCTAAGAAATTATAGCTGTTTTAACTCTCGAGACTTTCACATTTCAATATATTTGTTATTTCACTTAGGAGATTATGGATTTTTTATTAAAATGTTTGTTTTCTGTAAGCAATTTGAAGTTATAGTAATGCGAAACTATGTCGTCATACCTCCTTTAAAGTCGGTCTGGGTGGCCCAGTTGGTTAAGTATGCTTAAAAACGACAGCTCCATGTCAGTAGATTTACTGGCATGTAAAAGATCACCTGCGGGACGAAATTCCAGCACACCGGCGACGCTTATATGATCCTTGCAATTACAGCGTCGTTAAACAACAAAGTAATTTATTTTTGCCTCATTTAAATGCTGAAGATGATTGCTTTTAATTATTTGCTTTGAAACAGCAAAACCCTAAACATTTTGGGACTTATTGTTTAAGATTGCATTGTATTATACTTACAAAAATATGGTAGTTATTTTTCAATACTGTTTTTGAGCCTTTCTGCTAGAAGTTAACATATAAACTTACCATTAAACCCAGCGCTGTTTCAAGGAGATAAAATATTTATTGAAATAATAAGTTTGTGGTTGATTTTTAAATTACTGATACGAGTTACCCAGTCGGCTTTCCATGCCACCTATTTTATGGCTATCCGTGAATATTTTTTTTTTTCACTTGTTGATAAACGGCCTTAGTTGCCGAATCGCCTCCCCTAGTCAGTCCATTTAGTTGGACAATGGAATATCAGACTATACGCTGGAGGTATCTACAAATAGTTGGCATGTGACTGTTATTTTCGTATAACTGTTAAACTGTCGCAGTTACAGTGTGATAACGGTTGCATGTAACTACTACTAGTAACGATTATTTTCATAGTTATAATTTATGCAATTGTGTTACATTAATAGTCACTAGTAACGATTGACTGTAACTTTTCAATATGAACCATGTAGATACAGGCTTATTTTATTATTTGATGCAATCTAACAGGTTCTCTAACTGCTTTAATACTTTTACACAGCTAGTGGTTTATAATCACAAAATGTACTCGCCCCTGCTTCTACATTCGTGCACAGGGATCGTAAATATCAGGATCATGTGATGTAGACATATCAAAGGAAAATACGCCATTGTTGCCAACATAAACGTGTTACTGAAATTAAGCATATAATAACAAATATTCTCGTAGGGCGTTGGCATTCTGTAAAGCGATGTTGCCAGTGATGGGAAACATTAGCGACCAAACACACATTATTGTGTAACATTGCAAAATATGCACGTAATCTCAGTTGGTTGTTGCATATATCAAGGTGAATAACGCCAGATAGATATCGGATCCATGACACACACGGCCTTTTGCGGATGAGTTTAATACTGCGTAACGAGTTTAGATAACTAGTTCGTTATAGCCGATACCAATGCACATGAAGTGAAGGTCACCCAAACTCCTTAAACTTCTTATTTTAGTAACCATTAACGAGATAACTGATAATTACTGTGTTGGTCACTTTGGTAACCGTTACTTGGTAACTATTACTTCTATAAGTTACTTTAAGGTAACCATTACAAGTAACTTATGTTATTTTCTGCCCATGCAGTCATTGTGATGTTGCTCTGACAGCCATGGTTGCGTTCTCTGTATCTGTTATATTCAATTTTATTCAATGGCGGGATCTTTGTTTATGCTATTGAAAACCTCGGTCGAACTGACCACACATTGGATTCAAACCAGGTGCTGCTAAACTCGATTCGCAGACGTCACCGTTTGAGTCTGGGCGTTTTATAATAGTGTATTCCGATACAAGAGTGTCGTAAACATCTTGGTAAAATTAAGCTATCGATCAAGATTATAATATTCCATATCTGCAATGATAAAATTATTAGAGTTAGAAGATTTAATGTAATGTGTCCATAAATATGCAGTAAAACAGACAGTACATGATTACCAACACTAAAATCAGGAAATTCAAATTCACAGCATGAAGCATGAAGGGAAATGTACTGCATTTGACTCAGGAGTTCAGTTGTGACCTTGTGGTTGTCACAAATGAACTTGAGATAGCGCTGTATTGGTTTTCCTCTCGTGCTGACGGTTTACAGCGTGCTTCTAAAGCAAATTATCCTTTCTCTCCCGGTACAATAAATATCAGGCGAAAGACATCACTAATACATTATACTACCGCACAAAACAAAGCAAAGCAATTATGAGCATACTTTGAATACATGACATGCTCCTGAGTCAATGGCAGTATCAGAAAACACAACCGCAAAAAAGTAATTTACACCAAAGTTGCATAAAGAATTTATTTCCCTAGTGAGGGCACTTGTGTGCTTTTACCTCGAACTGCCGGGTATTAACGCACCGAGAAAGCTGAAATAATCCAGTGCCACCTTAATGTTCACGCGCATGCTTCCTCTGTCAGTCGTCTGCAGTCATTACTTAGATGCTGGGTAAATTTCGACGATCCTCTCAGATATCCCCATTTTTCAGCATTTGGTATGTCACCACTTGCTGTTATCTACATATATAATGCAGCAGCTAAAATCAGTTTAGACTGTACTAGTTTTACCAGTTATCCGGAGCTGTCATATTGTTGTGTACCTTCCTGAATGGTTGTTTCATGGTACAAGTGTTGAAAGTGGAATTTTATTTTGTGAGTAGAAACGCTTGCTCCATGGGCAAATAACGTCACTTTGAACGTGTACTATCATACTTTTTGACAGCCCTGAATATTAAATGATGAAGTACCAGTTGAAATTTCTGTGGATATTGTATGGGCAACGGTGAGCTCTGATTTGTTGATTGGCCTTCGTTGTTGTTTGATCTTCATAGCACCAGTGCTAATATGATATTTTATACAATTGAGATTCCTTAACATACAGAAGACTGCGGCAAAAATAAATCAACAGAATAAGTGTCATATTATTAATAAAAATCTGATGTGTTGCACTCACATGACTTTCTCTACTCTTGTACTAACCATTCTTACAAACTCTTATTCCTATATCTTCTTCGTGTTAGTTAAAATAAACATTTGTACAAATTATCTTATTGCTTATTTCCTTGTAGGTGCAAGGGGAATATTGGAATACAGTAGGCTTTGTGCGATAGTCAAATCTTTTAAAGCTTTGAGATTCCGTTCTCTTTGTACACTAACATATAAAAAAATGAACAACGATGACCCATTTCACGAAAGTTCCAAGTTTTCCGAAACTCACACACATAACAAGGTATATCTCCGAAATGGTTCACCCTACAAGAAAATTTATTGAGACATAAATTGTGTATTTTAGCAAGATCTAGATTTTTTGTATAGTACAATTTGGTCTATCTCTAACGGTTTACCAGTTATGCAAAAGTCGTCCAGAGTAAATACGAGTACAGGGGCTATAGGGGGAAAATTCAAGATATACATTTCATTTGTCATAAAAATATCTCAAACATATGACATTTTAATCAAAATCGTTAGAGCCATTTTAAAGAAAATCAAAATTTTCGAAAAATTTTCCATGTAAAGGGTAGTTTAGGGTGGGGCTATTTTCTTCAAAATCTTCCTGTCACATCCTTGAACGACATTAAACTTAAATACCAACTTTGGTTTTTAACCGACTTTTCGTTTTTGAGCTATGCTGTCCACAGACTGACAGACTGATAGACACACAGACACATAGACACACAGACACACACACGGACCTTTTTCTAAAAATGCTTTTTTTTAAATTAAGGGGGCCTCAAAACATGTATTTCCGGTGAAATCTCGACTTCGAATTTTTGGGTGGAATACAATACTTCCCCTACTTACCAGTAGAGAAAGTAAAAATGTGTTTAAATTGTTGTTATTATTCCTTTGCCGTAATTGTGATTCTTGCAGTTGTTACAATTTGTAACATTAATTCCTTATGAAGAGGAAGTAGCATTGCTATCGATTACGTAATTGTTTAGGTTGGAAGTAGTTGAATTAATTTCAAGCATTTGTGAAGCAATTCTCTTCTTTTCCAAAGGATTTTCAATTGAACCCTCAGCAGCCGTAGATTATTTCCATTGTTCATTACGTTTAATTGTAGTGAAAGCATTTCATTAATCTATACAAAGCCTCTGCTTAGTATAGGTACATATTATTTCCATTGCAAAATACACATATAATACGCGAATACAGTGCAGTGAAATAACAATTCTATTGCTCCAGTTTTCAACTTTAAGTATGATTGGTTTGTATTACAAGCTCTATTTTTAGTGCCTTTTAGGCACTCGAAGTTAAGAGGAGTGCTTTTAACGGTAAATTATATGAATTAAAAGGAGAAAATTATGTCGCTGAGTGGTACAGTACAGCATTCCAGGATTACCAACATAGATTACCTGGCAGGTATGAAGATAATTATCCAAGAAGTTTGTATTGCTAATGTAGTGGCTGATAATTTTAATGCGCTAATTATGGAATCGGAAGAACCAGACAATATTTGACAAGCAATGCAGAGGGTAACATTAGAACTGTTGCCAAATGTTTCACAATAAAACATATTCAACTAATTATAGTGCTACGAAATAAATAAAAATAAGGTAATTCACAATCTAAAATTTCTCTATAAATGTTGACGACTGCCTAAAAATAGATACAAAATCTCGCTTTTACCTCTTGTATTGTTAGTAACTATATATTATTGTTTCCGTTAATCTTACATTCAGTAAACTATCTCACATACAGCACAAGTTTCTTTAACCATTACATAACCTCTTCTGTGTTATAGAATTCATACGAAAAGTCATCAAATCATGGGATAGTAATTGTTTTACTATAAACAATCTCATGCATGCACTATATGCAAACCACAACTGCTCACGTGTTAGTTTTTTGTTACTTGCCCTTGGGGTTAATTCTTATTCTTCTCGTCTGCATGCTCTTTTAGTTTAAGGATTAAAGAAAGAAAAAAATATATCTAAAGCAGCATTTTAGAAACTGTAGAAGTGAATATTAGTACTAAATTAAGACATATGTAGACTTCCGCTATTTCTAATGAACGAATACGACAATCTTGATCGATAGTAGGATATGTAGATTTTTTCTAGTGACTTGATTATTTCAACATGTCACCCAAATGTGGATTATATTGAGGGCGAATAGACAAATACAACGCGCCTATATTTTTTCCCAGCTATAGATGCGTAACTGTTATTTTCAGTGACAAAGAAGGTACCGATACGCTCTGGTGAATAACAGAAATTGCACTGTAGAAGTAACTGTTACATAATTGTATGGGCATTATGTTCCAAAGTCTTACTCAGTTATTTTTGTTTCGCTCTCCTTCCGCTAGTTGGGTTAGTTAAACAGAAATACTGAGAAAAACTGCACGAATGTTCGAAATTGGGTCTGTGTAGGAGTATGTCCAGAAATCCACAAGGAAAATGTGACCGAAATCTCTGACAAATACCTAGCTGTAAAAAATAAATACGAATAGTTTTCAAAATCTTGAAGTAAGTTTACATTAGTTTGAGGGAGACCTTAGCTTTGGTAGTTACATGAAGATAAACATTTATCATAATTAATAATGTAAGACGCCTGACCTGTGAAGATCAGACCGTTTAGCTTTTATCTGGAGTACTTGACCAACGGAATATTAATTTACATACTATATCGCAAAGATTTGACTAGAAAATGTTAAATTCTATAAAAGATATCCTAAAATATATTCATTTCGATTAGTATAGTTCGACATACTCAGTACTGCCAATTGAGGTAAGTTAAATTAAAGAATTTCGTGTATTTCGATTTCTCTTATTGGTATAACAGAAAAGCAGTTCATATCTCAAATAAACTAACTTTATTTTTAACATTAATAAATAATCTTTCTTCTGAAAAAAATACATTATTAAAAGAGCTATTGTTAAAAATACAGCTGTCAAATTGAAATGGGGTGCAATTTTGATTGTAAATTGTAATGTGCAAAGCCCATTGGAATGGTGTTCTTCAATTTGTCCTGCTTACTAAGCAAAAGAAAGTGTGAGGTATCTGTGCGAAGTCTTCGGATAACTTGTGAGAATGTATCTAGATGGAGTGGACCTATTTTTTTACGTTTTGAATAGCTGAGCCAATATATATGTATGTGGTACTCACCAGGCTTTATTCCAGGAAGTACTCGCCAACTACTGCAGAATTACGGTATACGACCGCATGCTTTCTCTTCGCTCATGTAGCTTGAGAAAGCAGGATGTTAATATTTTCTTCCAAGTGAAGGAATACTATAGCTGACATCTGACCTATGTAACTGAGCATTAAAGAACTGGATGGTGACTTGTTAAAAATAATTCAGCTGGTGTTTTTCAAACACAAACCGTGTGTGGGCAATGTTTCTGAGATGAAATCAGGACTGAAAAATTAAATGCCTTAGCCGGGATTTGAACCACGGATCTTCCGCTTATCGAGCTGTTGCTCTAACTAAACCCGGGACATAAAGTACTTACGATTATAAGTCGCCCTTGGGGTATTTATCTCTGCTGTGAGATTCCCTTGTGGTCTATCGAGAAAGTACGAATCTGTTGGAGAATTTAATTTCATAGTGGTAAATTGGTTATAGTACCTTAGTGGTTAGAGCAGCCGCTCAATAAGCCTAAGTTCCGTGGTTCAAATCCCGGCTATGGCATTGAATTTTTCAGTCCTGATTCCATCTCTGTTATGAAAAGTAATTAAAAAAGGGTTTCCCTTGTGCGATTTGTGTGTAACTTAAGTGAATATCCGAAAATATTTACTTACGTATAGCAGTCAGAAAATATGTATTT
This sequence comes from Tenodera sinensis, assembly GCA_030765045.1. NCBI lineage: Eukaryota > Metazoa > Arthropoda > Insecta > Mantodea > Mantidae > Tenodera > Tenodera sinensis. The sequence continues at coordinate 106,682,809 of CM060968.1, read as the reverse complement.
TTATGTGCAATAAAACTGAAAATATTTGCTCCGGTGTGAATATCCAGGACATTAAACTCAGTTTCAAATTCGTATTAGGATGTAAACAAAATATGAATTTACCTAAAAACCCGAGCCCTAGTTGTCACAAAATAACTAGTTTTAATTTTGTCTAATTCGGAATTTTCTGTGTTCGATTGACAAAGTGTATTGTTTCGTTAATTCTTAGTTGTTATTAGGGTTCTGTTTTGTTATTAGGATTCTGTTTATCAACTGTTCATTACATCTGTGCATGTGTATTTTTAGTAATTATATATGTAGCAAGATATAACATTGTTAATTTGTTATCAGAGGCATAACGTTACAGCTGTGGTATGTTCATCTTGTTTATCCTAATGAAGCTTCTGGCAAATTTGAAGAATGCTCAAATCTATTGATCAACAAGCTCAAATTTCCTGTTAGGTCCTTAGGTCCGAGTTGCACTAAAGCGTTAACCCCTTGCACACAGACCACCCGCATTACGCAGTGCGAAAGCCGGCTCGTCATTATTGATGTCTCATGCGGAATGGGAGTCATGTATGTGTCACTGGGTAAAACTAAAGGGTTGTTCCTCATGGAGAGGATAACAATGCTAAGTGAGGGTGCCCTCCTGACTTGGGGAGGGGTTTTGACTGTTCATTTGTTTAGCGCAGTATGATGCAGCCAAATGTCCACTTGAAATCCTGCCAGGGTAAACTGATCACGATAGTGTTTCACATTATTCACGCTGTGAGACTGGAGTGTTGCTGTACCAATAAATTCCTTTATCTGCTATTCTATGCCAAGTGTCTTTGTTTCACTGCTTGCAGTGTTATTATCCACGAAATCATTCAGGAAAATATACTTTTAAATTTTAAACTTGCAAGAGAAATATGAAAAACAATAGAAAACTGCTTAAAATGAATGTCGATCGTCACAAAATCATATGTATGCTTATTCTTGTGCAAAATGCCGGCTCTGACCATGAGAGATACTTGCTATTCATATTTTCGTGGCCTAAATACATAGTACTTTTGTATCCATATCCTCCTATGAAGGGGGATACGTCGCTGCACTGCAACTCCACGTGGATCTACTGTTAGTTACAACTCCCTCTACGGGGAGGAGATGAGGTGAAGGCAAACACACAGGGCGGTCACCGAGCAAGTCACAGAGACCTGCAGTAGTCCCTAACAGTTCCACAAATAACCACCAGGCGCAGAACAATGCGACCTGAAATTAAATTATTTTCTTGTTTAACGACGCTGTCAATTGCCAGGATCACGTCAGCGTCGGCGGTGTGCCGGAATTTTGTCCCGCAGGAGTTCTTTTACATGCCAGTAAATCTACTGACATGGAGCTGTCGTTTTGCAACCATCTGCCCGCATTATGTCCGAACCATCACGCCGAGAACAGACCTGTAAGATCACAAAGGAGCAAAATAAAGATCAGAAGGAAAGGAGTCCGTGGATTAAAGAAGCCAACCCGACATTCGCTTGTGGACGGAACGACTCAAGCTGGAGTGGTCAATCACAGTTTGCATTAGCAAGTCCCAAAATGCTGATAAGAATTAAAATACAGAAGCAGTTATTTTGTACTAGATTGAATAACACAGCTAGTTAGAACGCTGTTAAATATTCTAAGCAAGGGTTGTATAGCAGTGATAGTGGGATATATGGTACCCAATAAAGCCGTGTTATTCCCCACTTTGTTATCGATCCTGTCGTTTATTACTTCTCCAAGGTTTCTCCCACAGACTGCCAGTAGTTGACCATACAGATCCCAGATCGCACCTCATACATTCCACTAGACCGTTTCCCATTCAGCGAATCCCTTGTAAGCAGTTATTTTATCCAGTTACATTTTCAGTTCCTGATCAGTTTTAGTGCTGTTCTTTTATTCACTCTTTCTAAGAGCTCCATTATTGATTTTGCCTGTCCATTTCATGCGTTGCATTCCTTCCTATAACTATGCAAGTTTTTAAAGAATACTTCCATTTGTAGATGGAGCTTATTGGATAATCACGGTTTATTAAATGTAATACCAAGAATAGCGCTATGATGATTTGCACTTTCATTGAGTTCATATCGACAAGCGGATTCTCTATAGTGTGCGACAAAACCGAAAGACCGGCGAAATGGTGTAGGCAGAGATGCACTAAAATCCTTACTCACAAACGTGCAGCACATCTTTCTTTCCAGAATGTTTCTTGTGTAACACGAAGCTTCAAATTTGATAAAGATTACCTACTTGAAACACCTCATTATGACTTGAGAATTGGAGGGTAGTATGCGATAAATACTAGAAAAAAAAAACTTCTGATGTGTTGCACTCACATGACTTTCTCTACTCGTGTACTGTTATTACAAACTCTTATTGCTGTCCTCTTCATCTTAGTCGACATAAACATTTGCGGAAGTTAGTTTATTACTAATAATTTTGTTGTAGGTGCAAGGGGAGTATGGGAATACAGTAGGTTTTGACTGATAGTCAAATCTTTTAAAGCTGGTCTGAAAGCTTTGAAATTGCACGGCCAGGATATAAAAAAGTAAATAACGATCTTCCATTTGAGAAAAGTACAAATATTGCCAAATGCACGCAAATAACAAGGATTATCTCCGAAGTGGTTCACTTAAAAAACAATGGACATAGCTTGTGTTTTAATGGGATCTACATTTTTGGATAGTAAGATTTGATCTATCTCTTACTGTTTAACAGTTATACAAAAGTCATCAAGAGTAAACAGGACTACAATGGCTATAGAGAAGAAATTCAAAGTATGTATTTAATTTGTTACAAGCATAGCATTTTGATCAAAATCCTTAGAACCTTTTTTTTTTTTTTTTTTTTTTTTTTTTTCCATATAAGTGTAGTTTAAAGTGGAGGAATTTTCTTCAAAAATCTTCGTGTCGCATCCTTAAATGATATTAAACTTAAATAACTTTGGCTTTTAACCGATTTTCGTTTTTGAGTTCTGCTGTACACACACACACACACACACACACACACACACACACACACACACAGACACACACACACACGCACACACACACGCACACACACATTTTTCTAAAAATGCTGTTACGTATTTAGAAGGCTTCAAAACATATTTCCGGTGAAATCTCGACATGGAATTTATGGTCGAATACAGTACTTCCTGTACGTAGTAGAGAAAGTAATAATGGGTTCCATTTTGAGTAGTTAAACAATAAGAAAGGTTCTGCCTGTTCGGGGAGATAAGGGTTTTAGTGCGCCTGTCGCTGTACCATTTCCCCGGCGACTGGGTTCTGTCTCGCAGTTGACAGACTCGGCAAATGTGTTTCCATGTATTTTGATGACCCGATATAATACAATCTATGAAGCAAAGTATTTAACCGATCCGATATGTCAATAAATACTAACAAGGAATATTAGTAACAAATTTAGCGATCAACATGCACATTTATGCACATGTATTTACAAATCCTCTGAACTCATATTTTAAGCAATAATTATAATTGTTATTCTTTTAACATGATTTGGAACTCGTAGTTTTGTCTTTGGTATTGAATTTGGTTCTTCTTCTTTTAATGCCCTTCAAATTCCTTTTCTTACTACAAGTGTCAATTAGGTTACGGTTAGGATATATTTATCAAGTTTTATCACATTTTAAAGAATGAGCATACCCAGTTAGAGTCGTGAGACAGCTCTAAAACAAAAAATTAGTTAAACAGTATTACTGTTTACATTCGATCTTTCCACATTTCGCAATATCCAGGTTCGCGTATTGTATACTGGGCTAAGGACCTTATGTAGATCTTACCATTTAATTAATTTCGTAAGTAAAGTCCTGATAACACCAAATATGTATGTTGAATTGATAAGGGACTTCGACTCAGCGTTTCTTCTGTACGGGATAATACTTTGTCACATTCCATATGACAACGTCTCTTGCTCAATTATTTCTTCAAGTTTGCATAAAATATTGTGACGTGGGCCGCCCCTGCGTGAAAGGCGCTCTAGGTCAAGGTACCTCACACCACTGTGCGACGAGTAAACATGTAACGATGGAGCGGGTCGGAACAAAGCCAGATTATTCCACCTGTTTGATAGAAACTGTTCGTGGGCCGGGCTCGCTTACGAAAAGGTGAATTTCGAGAAAACTCGCAATGCAATGTAATGTATGTAGTATGTGTGTCTGCGTACAATCGTTGTAGAGAGAAATTGAGTGTGTGTCGTTCAGAGACAAATTTGGACATTTAATGGTCGCGTCGGAGTTGTTGACAGTGTTGGAATACTTTTAGTGAGTGAATCGTCGGAGTTGTGTCGAGTTTCATTAGCATTTGTGTCAAGGTTACGAGAGTATAGTATAACTGAGTTACAAAGTCACGACGAGTTGTAAATTACGTTAACGATAATACAGAACTATGTTTTTGTGCTTCAGTTTTAGAAGAGAAATAAAGTGACAAGAAATTGGACTTTGTCATTTGTCACACTGATGTTAGAATGGGATTTGTCTCATTGTCTTTTGTCACATGTTTATTTCTGTATTATGTCCTTTACTGTTTCTATAGTATGTGTTCTTAAAAATAAATCCTACGCAATTAAAGGCAAAGACATTGATGAAATTTGGAAGTTTGTCATTGTTCCTCGCACTATTTCAAGAAATCTGGCTTTAACTAATGAGATCATTAGAATGCAACAAAGTCTCTAGACGTTATAGCATATCCTGCTAAAGGTGGAGGAATAATAAGAAGGTGAAAGTGATGAAAATATGAAGAGAATGATGAAAAGTTACATTTAAATTGTGACGCTTCCTATTAAAATGATTATTTCACAGAGACGGGGTATTGTCAGTATGTAAAACAACATACAATTCTGTTTACAGACTCTCGCCTTTGTGTTGACTAATATCCAGCTCCAAGAAAGAATAGCATACCTCCAGCATGTTCGCTTCCGGTTGCTTAACATTTTCCTACACACTAATTGTAGCGGAGAAAAGAATTCAGAACCAGCGTACGACAAACCCGTCTTCTGCTGTCTTCATTAATTTTCTTTAACCATTGCCATCCTCTATGGTTGCTATGCGTTGCAGGTTTAATGTTCTTCGTATACCATGTAAATAGAACTGTATGCTTTCATCTTCGTTTATAATTCTGTTATTCGCATTCAGCCATTCAAAACGAAGCTGTATCTTATGACTTTACGCACATGTTTGCACAGTTTACGCGCATCGTCAGAAATTAAGTTAGCGCAACGGGGTATTGGGGTCACTAACGTTTTATCACAGAAATGTTTGCAAAAATTGCGTTGGAAGCAGCTGCAATTTTTACTTCCTCTACTACTACTTTCAGTAGTTTGACCATCATAATGAAATGTATGAAAAATAGTACGATTCAGCCTGCCTCATTTCCCAAAGGTTGCGTTGTGTTAGCGTGTAGCCGCGTCTTACTCAGCAAAACACTAAATGGATTGTCTCTTAGGGACACGAGAAGACATGGCTTCTCTAAAGTCACGGACATTATAAACACAACAAAAGTTAATCGTGAATAGTAAAAGACAAAGTTCTTAGAATGCTTCGCAACCGCCCATGAGTGCATTTGTGTCAAACTCTAGGATTTTGCCTACTTCTGCCACAAGCAAGAAGTGCGTTTTTAGCTTGTTCCCGTAACCTTATGAACAGCATAACTCAAAACGAAAAGTTGGATAAACCAAACTCTCATACTTGAGTCGAAACAGGCAAGCCAAGGCAAGGTTTTTGAGAAAATCTCCTGGACCCAAAGGTGGACAGTTTTTTGTTGCATTTTCTCCGAAGTTATGTCTTTGATTAAATTATATTTGTGAGATTATTTCATTTGACAAACTAAATGCACTCTTGAATAATTTGTGACATCTACTTAGTAGATATGTTTTCAACTTTGCGACGTAACTTTCATGTTTCCATCGAAAGAGCTTATTACTGTGACTTTACGAATATTGTAAATCAAACAATCCTTAACTCAAATAACGAAAAGTTACCTAGGATTACCGTTTAATAAAGACACCATTTACTTAACATATCAACAAAATGTATTTAGTGCGGCATATGAAGTCTAGCATTTGTTTTCGTAATTCGTGCTATTTTAAGGATTCAAGAGTTCAAGTTATACTGCACAATTCATTTGTGAGATCCATACTTGAATATGTTTGTTATATGGAGTCCTTATCATGCCAAATATAATAAATCCGTTGAAGGCTACTCCACGTAACTTTCTAAGGTGTGCATTTCTTAAGAAATATAATTATTTTGCTCATTTTATTTCTTATGATCTATTGCTTCAGACGCTTGGGTTTAAAATCTAATCCCGTAGAAGAGATAATCTAACATTAGATTTAAGAAGAAAGTAGATGATGTAGCTTAAGGCAATCAATATGTTTTATCAATGTTTACTTTTGTTTTTGTTTATTGTTTCACTGTTCAGGGACGTTAATTTTGCAGTAATTTCTTCTCTTTATTTTGTTTACGTATGTTTTTATTTATAGTTATTGTATTTAGTTTAAAGTACGAGTATATTTTAAGTGGACATTGTATGGAATAAACGTATATACACAAATGAAGAAATAAATAATTCCTGGGCAAAATATGTTTCGAATAACATAGTTTGGTTTAGATGAATAATTTTTTACGAATACTGCAGTAATATACCTATAAAGGATGCACATGAATTTATAACGGTTATATTCTTTGCGTATTCATGTCAGGTGTGTTTGTTTTTTAATTTTCCCAACAATGACGCTAAAGATTTAGATTAAAACACATGTTTAAGACATTTGCGTGAAAAATAAAATCTAGAACTTGAATATTCAGGATATGCGTACCGTGTAGAGTTCTTTTCACTCTGAAGGGATTTTCTGTGATTTTGTATAGCTGATAAACCATAAGAGAGAGAGAGAGAGACAATACTTACTGCACAAAAATGTAGATATCATTAAAATATGATTGAAGGCAAGTAATTTAACTATTCAGCTATTAAGGATATTTGTTTGATTAAAGTTGCATAATCTCGCTGGCCTGTTTAATATAAACGGAATTATATATGCCGATGTTCTTTTGCGGGTTGCTTATGTGTCTGTACACGCTGTTCTAAGTTGAAATACGAAGAGGATAGGAATGTAATCATTTGCTGGGTGCACTGAAAGCAGCTCTGAGGCGACCCAATACTTTAATTCACTTTGTGAGAATGTGATTGGAGTGCCTTTACTACCGTGAGAAATCTTTATTTCTCCAGTATCGACCATGAACGCCAGGATGGTCATAAAAGCTTGAAGTGACATCGGCTGATAGCTGCTATCAAAAGTCCCAGAGAGACATTGTTACACCCCGAAGATAAACGTGGTATTGGAACTTAATTCCAGTGGAGACGCCTGCATCTAAGGGATTCCTCTTGTCGATGGGAAACAGCTGTCTATAATCCCAAAGCAGTTTCTGTTCAAAAGCAAATGCATACCTAAGGATTTCTTGGGGTAAGGGTTGCTGCAATCTTATTTTAAATTATTTTATTGCTAGAATTATGCTACATTGGAATGGCTGCTAATTGGAACTGATATTTTTAGATTCGTTTTATCCTTTACTTCTGCAAATGAGATAATCTAGGCAACGTTCTGCTCATTTGAATTGTAGTTTTACTGTAAATGACCATGGCTCTCTGAAGTTTACTATTAACTAGCAAAACCTGTTACTCCGTTCATTGCATTCTTCTGCCCCCCTCCCCCTTATTCTCCACTGTCTGTGTAACGTACCCATCTTTTTGTGACTTCTCCTCCCCGAGGTCCTGGGTTCGATGCCCGGGTCTTAGACAGTTGGAATCATTTTCTACCCTCCGCAGAATGTAGATGCGTGATTGTGAGCGTGTTTCAAAGAGTGTAGAGACATAAGACTCTTTGAGTTATAAACACCATCAGTTGTTTCTCACGTTCAGTTAATAACCGTTCAGCATCTTATAAGAATGCGACAGAAGATTACAAGAAACTCTCCTATGCTAGACTGCCCTTTACATAGAATGTTTTTTTGAAAATGTTTATTTTAATAAAAAATGGCTCTAACGATCTTGGTTAAAATACCGTACGTTTAAGATATTTGTATGACAAATGAAAGGCGTGTCTGGGAATGCGCTCAGAAACCCTCTGCAGTCTGGATGACTTTTGCATATCTGGAAAACCATAAAAAATAATTAAAATCTTAGTGCAAAATTGTAATTGCGTTAAAACACCCATTTTTCTTTCTTTTTTGGGTGGAGTGAAACATCTCGGAAATATTCCGTAATATTCCAATGCTTATAATTTTCTCAAATGGGAGGTCATTATTCATTTTTTAATCTCTTGGCTATGCAAAGAGATCGACATTTCAAAGTGCTCGCATAACGACCAGCCTTTAAAAACCTGGCTATTGCTTAAAACCTACTCTATTCCCATATTCCTTTGCACCTACAAGAAAATTAGCAATAAGATAATTCCTACAAATGTTGAGACATTAATATGAAGAAGATGAGGCATAAGTGTTTGTGAGAATAGTTTGTACAAGAGTAGAGAAAATCATTAGATTTTTCTTTCTCGTGGTCATGCAAAAAGAGTGGGATTTCAAAGCTAACACTTCAGTGACCGCTCTTAAAAGATTTGACTATCGCTTAAGCCATACAAACAAATATGCAATAAAATTATTTTTGAAATATTTATGTGACAGAAAATAAAAACAAAAAAGAAGAAAAAAAGGTAATCTAGAAGGCCAAATTCGTCCAGGTCCTACACGCCACAGCGCCTTGTTTACACCATCCACGATGCGGTTGTGTAGTGGCCACAAGCTGTCATAAGTTCCAAATGGCAATATTACTAACCAATATGATCAATGAAGACGCTGTGCCGTGTAGGACTTAGACGAATTTGGCGTTCGAGGAATGACTTTTTTGTTCACTTGTGTTACATGTGGTTTAAATTTCAAATAAATGCATTATAGTTATACAATTTCGAGATTTCCTTAGGATACCTATCCTTGGTAAACTACAAGACTTTTGGAACCCTATGTTTCACGGTAATGGAGGTCGCGTGTCGTCGACACCAGACATGCTGTACACCTGGCTTTAGCAGCTTGTTTCCCATACATTGTACAACCCTATTAGGGCTCTTCCATCTGTTTGCTATACTGGAGAAACACCCACACAGTAAGTGATTTACAAGTGGCCACTTTCTATCATCAGAGAATGGAAGGTGTAATTATATGCGAAGACTAAAGCTGGGCGCAAAAAGGGGTTAATAGCTTAAAATAGACAGGCAGCTAAATATTACACCTTCACTATAGGCTCTAATAGTAATAATAAGCATTGAAGTAGGCATAATTATTTCCCCCCACTCTTTAGCTACGTAGTCATATCGCGACATCTGTTAAGAGATACTCGTAGATCGGTGTGTGGCGGACATTTGGTCTTCAAGGTCTGATCCCTATAGCATATCTTGCGTCGCCACAAACCCACAGAGGGATCAGTGCAGGCAACTGTTTCTCCGACTCTATTTCGACAAATGGCATTAGGGTGCTCTGCTTTGACAATCTTCCACGTCTCATCCTTCTAGCTTACTTCCTTGCTTCCTCATGAGTACACAGAGGGGTCAGTGCAGGGCATATAACATTAGGGTGCCACCAGTCTATCTGCTTTCATTATCTGTGGTTAGATAGCCCAGCATTCGCTATTACCATCTATGTTTCATGTTTTAGACTTAAAGTGGAACTTGTATCGTGGTATTACATATCTAATCTGATATTTACCTTGGCGACTGAGGGAAACTATGAAAAAAAACCTGTCATATTGGTCGGCATACGGGTTTTGAACCCGGGCCTACTCGAATGCGAGCCACCGACGTTACCGCCTGAGCCAGCCCGCTCTGTGTAATTATTTATTGATTTGCCATTTAAAAGCACCTTTTGAGATGACAGAATAGTATACACATCAAATGGCCAAATTCGATATACCTTAAGTATGTATATTAATTTTATTAAGTTTCACTATTCTCCTGAGTGTAAACTGTAAAGATTACTTTTTAAAAAGTGCCCTCTTCAGATACTTAAGTTTTTACTTTCTTTGCTATGTACTTACAGTAAGTTGAAAAAGTATTCTATTCCACCAATTTTTAGCATAGGGAATAATGGAAATAGTGCTTGTGCAAAAGTAGTTATTTACTAACAGCTGTTAAACATGGTGGTTTCAGTAGCAAGATCATTAACCTTGGTCACGAAGTAGCGATCGATTATCCACATAAACGTCAATAATTTTTAGACCATACTTGTCTCCTACATGAATTAAATTGTAAGTAAATACAATAAACTCCAAAAGTCAGCTGTCAAATATGGTTATATTTCATATTTGCAATATCATCAAAAGGTTAAGGTTTTAATATATTCGATGCACATACGTGCAGTAAAACAGAAAATACGCAGACACGTTAGGTCATATGCACTGTATGTAGGAAATTTAACTTTTCACCATGGTAGTATGAATAGGGAGTTGGTCAGAACACTATCGTCAAAAAAGTATTACGCAGTGTTATTTTCTTAATTCGGTCAACATTTGGACATTGCCAATGACCGGTACATCTCAGTAGTAAGAAAATGCATCCCTGTTTGAGCACTTGCGTAAACGGCTATTTATTAACACTGCGTAATTCCTGCCAAAGCCGTTGGCCTCCGTTTCTTCACAGATTTGTAAACTGTGTTCCTCTTACCGTGACCTTGCCGCGCGATTGCAAAAAAGTACGTCGAAGAAATGTGCAACATTTGGCATGTCAGATGCGTCTCCCACGTCCAGCCAGTTTCTACACGGCTGGCAATGCTCAAGGTCTTCTGCCCACAGGGATCTCTCGACTGTGTGTAGGTGGAAATTACATGTATAGGTACACAGTAGCTACTGGGCACATTGCCAGCTTTTGCATGATACATTCAACATGTCAACAGCTTAACTTTCGCTCGGGATAATGCACGAAACGGTTACTTTGGTGAATCACTCAATTTCGCCTTGTGAGAGAAATAGTTTTCTTTTGCGCGAAGTTTCCGTGAAAATACTGTCGCATAAATTGGAACTGGGCAAACCAAGTAGTTTAACTGTATGACAACTTACGGAGGGGGTCTGAGCACCTCGATGAAAGGCCATCTTTTGTACTTATGCCCCTGATGGGAAACCATCTGGAGGTGAATGCATCATAAGGGCGTCCGGAACGTTGGCACGACAGAGAAGAGGGCAGGGTGCCTATGTCTTCCCACTTAGAAGCGCCCTGGAAACCGGTTCCCTCGGGCTTGTACCATCCCATTGGGTCCCGGAAACCTGTAGGCTCGCCTTCTAATCCTGGGAACGACATTTCCAGAGCGCATTCGTTCCCCCTGCCATGCTGCTGCGACGCTCGCCAACGCTACCAACCCTGAAAGAAACCTAACGGGATGAAGGGTGAAATGAAATTATTAATGTAACCAAATGAAGGAACAGAAAATTCGGAGGATGTGGAAATCCTTCCCGACATTTGTCTGGTAACCCTGGGAAACCGGGAAAAAAAACCTGGCTCAGGAAGGTTGGCCACGGGGTCGAACCCGCCCCCTACCGAATAGCCACAGACGTTACCGCCTGAGCCATTCCGCTCGGTAACAGAGTAGTTTATAAAAACATTGCGAGCTTCTATTTCCTAATAGCTATTTTTACTCTCTCTCTCTCTCTCTCTCTCTCTCTCTCTCTCTCACTTTTCTTCCTACCTTTTACCAATGTCGGAGGAGGATTTAGGCATTGTGGCCATGTACTTGTTGTCTCTATGATACCTCTGGTAGGAACAGATTAGATGCATGAACTGGAAGTGTGATACCCGATGGGCAGCGGCAGGTGCGAAAATTGTGAGGTCCCTATCACTTCTAGATTGAGTTCCCACCACACCCTCCAGCGCCCCCACCCAGGTTGGGACTGCCCTGAATACATGTCGAAGATACAAAGAGCATATCACCACACATCACATAACAGGTCCCGTAACCCTGAAAGATGAGAGGGAATGAAATGAATGGGAATGATAGAAGAATTCGTGAACGATTATGGAGCAATAAATAATTGGTGGCATAAATGTTGGAAAGGGAAACCGGAAAATCCGGAGAAAACTCTCCCAGGTGCTGCTTCGTGTACCAAAAATCTCATTCCCGATCTCCGAGCCGAAGTGGTCTAACCATGCGGCCACAGCGGTGCTCCTTCTGTACCGTAAGTGGATAAAGCATTGCATGTGTATAAATCAAACTTCCAGACAGACAAATGTGAATAAGGCACTCAGTCTTTTCGGGCCAACTTTTTTTGCTTTCGTTTACTGTTACAGACACACAAGAAGCTACAAAGAACAGGCATTGGCAAGGACATGAAATGGAAGATTAATTTTACATCTTGCATCACAAAGGCCACTGTTCAAATGGCCCTCGTTTATGCCATTTTTGGCACTGGATTGATAGTTCCAACTTTAGTTCGACGTATTTCAAAAGTGACTTCTTATATATCACTCCAATGAATAGCTGCTTGGTTTTCCTTTTTCTAGCACTACATAGCGAAATTATTCAATTTACACGAGTGTCGTTTATCGCACTACAAAGCAGTATTCATTCCGTGCTTTGCTTGATCTTCTGGAATATACATACCTATTCTATAACATCTGGTTAAAGTTTAACAGCTTGTTAAAGCCGCTAACCCGTTGTAACGTTGAAGATCCTTCATCTTGTTGAGACGAAGAAAATAGTTAAACAATACGTAAAGCCGAGGACATGTTAGTGCTAGCAATTGTGTTACTGAAAATGGATTCATTCGTACCTCTTCTAGATCCTAAAGACTTAAAGAGGAATGCTAACTCTGTTGTTAACGAGAAAGCTATAGAATAGCCGTGTTTGTCTTTTTGTATTTTTTTTTTTTTTGTCGTTTGTTTTCTTCGGAGTGAACAAAATTATTGCAAAAAGATTACGAAGAACAGCGCTTTTCGTCGCACTAGCTAATTCGCTCGCAGACTCAGTCACCCACCCACTGATTTACTTCGTGAGACGATTCTCTTAAGCCCTAAGAACTTAAAAGAATGTTCGGGATATCGAAACATGTAGGAGTGTTCTGCGACGGTAGCGCTTACCATGTTACGCAGGGCAAGCGCGCACCTTATCTTGTTGGCCGTTTTGACTGCCCACCGCGGACCTCATGATAACATTGGACATAGTCTGTAATGCAGTGACAAAGAAAATCAACAGAATAAGCATGACAACAATTATTAAATATATATTAAAGTAAAACTAGTAAATACATATTAATGTTATTCTTTTTGTGTAATTCTGATGTTGATTGTGCCATTGTTAAATTTGTAATATAAATTGGTGAAAGGAGAAAGTAGATTGGTATAGATCACTCCATTTTAAGAAATCTGTTGTATGCAATGACACTGTTTTCTCGACTTCTTTGGTACTGAACTGTCTTTAGATGTGGCGAATTACCTTTCTTGGATCTGCGCGAATGACTTCATGCAAATTGATGATGGGGGTAACGTCTCTGTTTCTTTCCTGGAAATAAAGAAGACATTCGTGATGATGCGACTGGGCACTGTACTTAATCACGTGCTGTTCCAGTGTTTACTGCACGGAAGTCGGAGATATATTAACCTGACACCCATATGTCTTAAAAATACACCACTGCGCATCTTCGTACATTCGCCACATCTAAAAAATACCCCTATTCTAAAACTATCCTCTCCGCTGCTTGCAACCTATTTTCAGGTTCTGCTGAATACCTTCCCGAGGTATTCAAGTAATGCGTCATTACAGTATTCGACAACAGCTTGTTACAAATTTCAGATTATTCTTTTAGTGTGAGCGGTTTGTGTTAAAAAGTCCACCGGTACAGCAAGCTGTCCAGAAAACATGTGTACTTTAATTATAGCTCATAAACAAGAATACTTATGAGATCTGGGGCTAATACTGCAAGTGTGGTTCGGAAAGCATTGCTACAGAGGAAAAACGATAGAATTATCTTGAATTGGTTAAAGCGGCTTAAAGTGCGTAAAACGTAAATAAGGATAGGCGTTTTAAAAAGCTGCCCACCACGGGCATCCTGATTGGGATGCAGTACTGGAAGGTAAGGCGTCACAACCATGGGCTGCTACTTCTGAATCAAATAGCTCCGCAAATGGCCCGGCTGAGTGTAACCCAGAGCAGATCGTCTAGTGGGAAAAGAATCCCCAATCATACCGGGAATCGAACCCGACCTACCCTTAGTAAGCAGCAACGCTTCCACCGGGCTAAGGAGACGAGTGTCAATGTCATGATAGGATATATAATTTGTAACAGAACGTTGGCTGTAATAAATAACTGCTTCAATTATTGTGATGAGAAAATCACTTCACAGCAAAGCACGTTAAAATGGTATGATAATTGCATTAATTGATAATGTGAGCCAACACCGGTCAGCCTAGTTTTTGTGCAATATGCAAAAGGACTCTCGAATAAAGCACTTCCAGCTAAACTCAGCTGATATGCAGTCCAGATTTTTTATTTGGTTTTTCCCCGCAGTTATTTTTCCTCTGCTGTTTTGCATCTCTGTATTTTTTAATCCATTTGCGTGTTCGCACAGTCAAAAATATTGCAATAAAATCGTGCTGTGGTGGATACATTTGGCCACAAACGAGAACAGTTAGAGTATGGAATGTTCATTCATTCTTTACAAATTAATTTAAAGGCAACTTTTTGCATAACTTTACAGCACTGTTAGCTCATCCGATTACATTCGAAAATATGCAAATGCTGCAGGACACTATGACAAGTGAAATTGAACTGCATTATCCATAGTTTTGCAGCTAAATATTTATAAAGAAAAAAGCAGTCCTCAGCAACAAAGGCTGAAAAATGTTATGTCTATTATTGCACAACTGCGGCATACTAATTGTGCACAAGTAGAATTTAGTGAAGGAAAGTGATTCAGTATTAAAGAAGACTGTTTTTAACTGTACCAGATTCTGCATAGAATAGTTGCAATTTAAGAGTATGAGCAGGCTTTGACAGTCAAATATTGAGGATGAAAATGTACATCCGACAGAGGTAGTGCCTGGGTAGTGTGTTGGATTCGCATTCGGGAGGTCCAGAGTTGAAATCCGAAATCGCCCAACATGACCGAAGGTTTTATTCGTGCTTTTGTCAGCCGCTAGGCGAAGGTTGGCGAATTTATTGTCTCGTTCTTTACCACATTTATTTCCCTTCTTCTTCATAGTCATACCAGGCATTAGGCTGGTCGTCCATCTTGTTTGCGTTAATCCAAAGCTTCCTATGGTCTCCACAGACTGCTAATCCAAGGCATTGGCTTTTAAGTCCTCTGGGGTGTAAGTCGTACAAAGAGGTGGACAATCCGTTGAAGAAGAAAAATACTGTCTTGAAAAATCTAATGTATTACATACATCTGACGTATTAAAAGCTGACCCTATCTTCTGACTTTGAAATTCCATTCTCTTTGCATGAGAAGGAAGACAAAACAATAATGGCTTCTCAGTTGAGAAACGCATTATTTAGAAAATTAAAACCAATAACAAAGAGCAAGTAAAATATCTCGGAAATGGTTAAACCTAGGAGGGGGATCTGATGTGTTGTGCTCATATCTTACGTGACGTTTTCTCATTCTTATGCAAATTGTTCTTACAAGCGCTTATTCTTCTATCTACTTCATGTTAATCAAGATCAATGTTTGCAGAAATTTATTTATTGGATATTTACTTATGATACAACAGGATTAGTGGAATACTGCAGGTTTTAAGCGATGGTCATATATTTTAAAAGCTAGTCACCATTTAATGCGACGAACATCAACAGAGGTTCTGCCTAAACATTTGAAGTGGAGTCGTTCATGATGACCCTATTGGTCCAAATTTCTTTCCTCCGTGCCTGAATGCTGAGATCTATCTACAGTTTATCAGTAATAACTTATACCTCCCATTGAACTGGTGATATGCTTCTGGATGTTATCCAACGAATATGGTTTTTACACGATGGTGTGCCATAGTGGATAGTACGTAATTTTTAAATGAAATCTCCGCATGATTGGTCGGAATTGAGCGTAATTAATTGCATGACGTCAATCTCTTGATTTGGTTCCAATGGATTTCTTTGGGGACATCTAACATCTCCGACTTATGTGACTCCGTAATGGATTTGACCAAATATAAAACACTTCACAAATTAGCATTTTACGACATGCAGCTGAGTAGTGGGAAGCCACACTTTTTGCAACCTTCAATGTTGTCTTGTAACTCGGTAATAAATATTTTCACACCCGTTCATATGAGCATTTCTGTTTTGATAGTGGGAGGGCATCCCGAAATATCCGACACCAATAAATTTACACTCTATATTGGCAGACGACACACCTACAAACGCAAATTATGTGTTATTCGTGATAACATTCCGCTTTTGTTTTCATATGCATTTTGCAACTGGAATGGAAGATTACACGTGGCCTAGGAACCGAAGTTGTACGTAAAGCGCGGGAGAGGGGAGAGGTCAAGAATCTTACCAATGTGTGCACACAAATATTTGTCTGTTCACTCAGCGCTGTAACGTTTACATTTATGTACGTTGTTGTTTCTCTCACTCTTGTGTAATGTGTTACCTGCAGATGAAGAGAGTGAATGTGACATTGCTTATCAGCGTTCCACGCGGGGAGCCCTATTAATTACTTTTCGATAGGCAGCTTTTTTTATTGCCTTTCGGTTGCCGAACCGCCGAAATTGAAGCTGACATTATCGGAGAGTTCATGGGCGGTCTAAACAGACAGTCTTTGATTGTGTAATATGTGGCAAGAATAAACTTCAAATCACGTTAATGTGCACTGGATGTTCCTGAGAGATAAGGAACGAGTCTTCCCGTCGGTGTCCATTTCCATCTAAAGAAGAACCCTTTTTATTTCTTTTATTTATTATCGCCGTCTGTGGACAGCGTTGTCGGCATTTGAAGTTTCCATAAGTTCTGTCGGTGGTCCTTTAGATTAACGGCTGGAGTTTCTAGACTGGTAAACAAATTAAACTAATTGGTGGATATTCTTCGCTTTAGTTTCCTTTAGTCTAATCTTTCATTGCTTACACGTACGTTATATTGGTATTACAGTCTGTCTACGATTCAAATGCGGCCAGGACTGTCACCCAGGTTAACTCAGTCCTCATAACTGACTACTGTGGTCGTGGTTTCGATTCCCAAAGCCGACTTTCCTGACCTGTGCATTTTTTGGAAGATTTTTTGGCGAATGCTGGGAAGGATAACTCCATCACCCAAATTTCCCGTCCGTCCGTTTTATTCCACCTTCATTCAATCGGTCTTTCAGGGTAGGAAGTGTTGGCGATGGGCGAGTCGGGGGCTGCTGCGTGGGGAGCGAACTGACGTGCAATAGCCCGAACAGTTGACTCATTGTGGAACCTCTCTGTCTGTACTCTACCTCTTTGCTTCCTAAATGTCCTTTCCCAAGCATCCTTGTCATTTCTCATAACTCTAACATTATTCACTCCTGTGGTGCCATTTACAGTAAAAACCGACGTTAAAAACTATAAAAATCTAATGTGTTGTTCACAAATCAGTTTCTGTACTTTTGTACAAACTATTCTTACAATTCTTACTATTTTCGTGTTTTACACAGTGGTAATATCATGCTAAACATCACAAGGATTTCTGCTTAGGCGAATGAGTGACAATATATTTACGAGATATGCTGCCTGTTTGAGGGCAGGTATTTCTAGCATCTATTGTAGGGTAAGGATTTTAGTACGCCTCTATCGACACGATTCTCCGGCGAGTCTAGGTTCTCTCGCTCGTGGTGAGAACCCACGAAATCGGTTACCATATGTTTTAAAGATCCTGATAAGTTAAATCTTCTAACTTGTTATAGCACATTTAATATCGCATACATGGGATGTGTCTTATTTTGTAGTGAGTTTTACCACCTATTTCTTTTCTGGGTCTTCACTTCCTTTTTAATTTTTAATATTTACTTATTTAATTCAGGTTGTAGATAAGTATGAGCTGCAAGTTACTTATGTCCTAACATCAGCAACGGGTTTCAGCTCATCACTTCGCCATCAAGGTTAATGTTGCTGACCTTGCTACAGGAACCACCATATTCAACAGCTCTTGGTAATTAATTTTATTTTCACGTGTTGCACACCCAGAAAATATAGTGTGTAGTAAGTGATTCGAGAATCTTGGAATCTTGGACTTACTTGAGTAAGTCATCAAGTATTAAGATGTTTGGGAACCTGCTACTTGTCCCTCATCATTCACTCTCTCACCACGCGAGTCCCACCTTTTACATCATCCTTTTTAGTCTCTGTAAGAAACATTAATGGGATCAGGCAACTTTTGTGTGGTTCTTTCTCTTTATCCAAAGCATCGTGAGAAGGTTATTAACTTATACGAGTTTTCTGAGTCAGTGTTCATTTTGCATAACACACTTACTAAGGCGGCACCTCGTATTACCTTGACTTGTATCGCGAGGTTTATGAGATTTAATGATGCAACATCAGTCCCACCTAGTGTGTGTTGTTTTAGTATCCGCCTAATCGCAAAGCAGGTATTTGGCATTCGTTTCAAATCTCCACTGTACGTAGAAAATAGAGAAAATATCGCCTTCCACCCAAAAAGTCGATATCGGAATTTCACTGGAAATACACGTTTTGTGGTCTTCTACTGAATTATAAAACATTTTTTGAAGAAGGTCCTGTGTCTGTCAGCAGCACAACTCAAAAACCCAGTCTTTAAAATACAAAACTTGATATTGATGGTCGTCTTTCAAGGATGCCACACGAAGATTTTCAAGATAAAACCCAATCCTAAGCTAACCAACAAGTAGACCTTTTCGAACATTTTGATGTTCTGAAAAATGGCTGTTGCGATTCTAATTAAAACGCCTTGTGTTTAAGGTAATTTAATTACAAAGAAAATCTTGAATTTTCTATAAATAGCCTCTGAACTCCCCTTCACTTTTACATAGTTGGTAAACCGTAAGAGATGGTTTTGTACTTCCTACCAAAAAAGTGGATGTTGCATAATGTGTATCAAAATGTTCGTGAAGTTAATACTTTACTAAACCCTCCAACCCTCTCGCATTTTTCTTGGTAAACCAGACAAGGAGATCTCAATTTATGATTTGGTGTCGTGTCGGCATGTTGGCCATGCTAGCTTAGTGGTTAGAACAGCCGGACGGTAACCGGTAGATCCATTGTTCAAATGCCGGTCATGGCATTGTATTTTTCACCCCACTCTACCCTTTCCTGTTCCATTCTCGGTTCCATAATAGTTACGTTATTTCTTTCCTCCTCAGCTCGGAACTGAATGCTCCGCTACAAGTTAGTTCCATGCGCATGTACATGAACGGTTTTTTTACTGCTCTTTAGCATATTTCGGCGCTTAAACAAAATTAGTCCTATGTCCAACGTGCTTAATGTTAATTCCACTGCATCTATTCTGTAAGCAGTGTTTGCATGTAGATATGTAGAATTTAGAATTCCATGTTGTGGAAGCTTTTTAGTATGTAACCGGAAAGTCGCATCCCAGTACCAAAAGTATGGTCTACCTGACGGTTCGGATAAAAGTGGCATAACTACCTCTGAATGTACTTCATTCGTAGAAAAATTACGTACTTAATACTGTCGTAACCGAGTGGGCTGGCGCCGTGGTAACTTATGCGACTCGGGTTCGATCCCCATCGACCGACCACTAGGCAAATGCTGCGGTGAATTCTCTTCTCCACGGATTCCTTTCCCTTCATTTCTCATTTCCCTCCCTTGTCTTTCAGGTTTGGTTAATAGCGCGGTAGATGGCGCAGATGCTTGCGCTCTGGAAACTTTTCCTTGGCCTCTCCTAGGCGTTGCCGCTGGGACGCTGGGGTTTCTAGGTTCGCCTCCTTGGTTGAGGAGAACACTTCGGTTGTGCCAGGTATCAAAATGTGTAACTGTTAGGGACTTCTGTGCGTCTCTGCGCTTCCTGGTTCGTTCTCTGACCAGCCTACGCTCTCGCTTAACTCTTCCTCCTGGGCGGGTGGTAGCTTCTGAAAGGTCAATTCGGGGTCCCGGAGGCTCGAGGAATCCCCCTCCGTTCTTACACACACACACATTTTTGGTTCATGGCCGATCACCGAGTAATAAATATTTAGAAATCACTGTAGTACTCAAAGCCACCAATCGCTTAGGCCTTTTTAGGGAAAGAATTGAGTAAAATTACAAGTGTGTGTGTGTGTGTGTGTGTGTGTGTGTGTGTGTGTGTGTGTGTGTGTGTGTGTGTGTGTGTGTGTGTGAGAGAGAGAGAGAGAGAGAGAGAGAGATTTTTGATTCAATTCCCTGGTATGTATTTATTGTCATTATTATTATTATTATTATTATTATTATTATTATTATTATTATTATTATTATTATTATTATTATTGTTTATTATTAATTATTATTATTGTTTATTATTATTGTTAATTATTATTATTAGTATTATTACTAGTATTAGTATTAGTATTATTATTAGTATTATTGTTGTTATTATTGTTGTTGTTATTGTTATTATTATTATTGTTATTGTTATTACCTACTTTTACTGTACTTTTGCTGTTCTGCTGTATGCATTCTCTAGTCAAGAATAAGACAAATTAAATAATATTTGCAAAGCAGACTTCGGCACAAACATTT
Source organism: Tenodera sinensis (assembly GCA_030765045.1). Lineage (NCBI taxonomy): Eukaryota > Metazoa > Arthropoda > Insecta > Mantodea > Mantidae > Tenodera > Tenodera sinensis. The sequence continues at coordinate 106,662,127 of CM060968.1, read as the reverse complement.
ATTGGATTGCACTACAAAAAAATCACAATTGTTTGAAATGCAAAAGCGAACTAAACTTTGTCAAACAGTCAAAAAATTGAGTGTTTCCCTTTAAATACATTTTTTGCCAAAGACGTAGGTACACAGTCACAAGTTAATCCTTCCAGAGTGTCGTCACGTTGCCTCCTGAAAAGCATGAGAAAGTCCTAGAGCAATTTACAATTTGCAAAGAAAAGTAGTAGCCATATGGTAGATACAAACTTTAATGGCGACCTGACCACCATTTTCTCTTCCCTGTTGCACAAATACATTTTATGGGTGCAAATGATGTCTATATCACCCGCTTTACCCTGTGATTTCACAGCATGGTTAACTATACAACACCGCAAGGCGTGGCAAGCCTACGGTTGGATTTTGCGTTGGCCAGGTCCTTCTGCAATCGCCATTAAATTTTGTATCAGTCATAATAGCTCTAGATACCGTTGGTGGGGAGCGAAGGAAGACTAACAATTAGGTAAGTTTGTATAATGCCATGCTTGTTTTAAATCTATATTTTGCAATTTTTCGGCTAGCACAAAATGTCGCAGTGTGCTACAGCTATGAAGAGATAGAAATCACTGTTTCAATTTCAGTTCAATGGGGTATCTGGTAAAATCTGTTGTTGAGATGTTTGAATGGCATCTCTCAGCGATTAGAGGAACAAAAGGCGAAATCTGTTGATAATGATTAACCACACAGGGTCTTTATCTTGGGTTAATCACTATGTTATGTCCCTTAATTAGGGTTATGGGGCTTCTCCTCCTAACGGGGCAGGTTTGAATTATTCGCCGCTGCTTTCGCCTCCTTTCTCTCACGCTTCGATAGCTTTTGAAACCCGTTACAATGGTGGAATTGTTACTCACGTAATTAACTCTCCGTGAATTTCATGCATACTTGGGTTCCACCGACAAGACTTCGTAAATGACAAAACGGTTTGTTACAACTTACGGGAGTGATTTGCACGGTATATTTATAGGTGAAATTTCACCGTTCAGATTTCAGCTTATCGTAATCACTTGAAAAAACTAAGCTGGGCATATATTTATTCAACATATATTCTGGTAAGGGAGATGATATCAAGCGAGATAGCTTCATGGTAACATATTCGGCTCGTATTCGGGAGATCCTGAGTTCGATATTCGCAGACCGTCCGCTCTGATCTTGGGTTAAGGGAATACGCAACTGAAATTTACTAGAAATCTAGCAAAAGATGACATTTGTATTCCGCGACTTTAAAAATACCTGGGGGTCAAAAATTCAATTCATTATATAACGTCGGAAGTCTATCCATACTTGCCTCTTCACCAGAACTGATTGGATAGAAGGAACCGAATTTTCTTCCCCATAACAAAGACAGAGGGATGAGTATCTACGTCTCTTTGCTTCTCTCTTTCTTTAGGCACGAGACAAGATAAACCAAATATCCTATAGAACCTATTGTGTTTATGCTATGTGAGCGCGCGTCTTATCTTCTTTACCTTTCCTATTGCCCGGCAACCTTGCGGAATACCCGTCGTTTCGTTTTCGACTTGTGCTTTTCATAGGAACATTTGGACACAACTATTTTTATACTAATGGGGGGAGGGCTCACAACATTCGTTTTGGAGAAGTAAAAATAGCTCTTGAACCCTGTACGCAAAAAGTTACATTTTTCACTCAGGAACTATTTAGAGACTGGAGAAGTCGATTCGTTTTGCTTGCTTTTGCTTTCGTCACAGATTCAGTCCTTAAAGGACGTCTGCTGAAGAGATTGCTCTCACGGAAAAAAGAAGGGGAAAAAAAAAAAAAAAGGAATAACATATCCACAAAGAGGCTTTGTGAGTTTCTAATAATAGACAACAGCCGCTTGATCTAATGTAGGAAGTTAGGAACACATGGCGACCTTGAGAACGTCACGCTAAACATTAGTGACGTAGGCTCGCGGAGGAATTTAAACATTGGAAAAGTTCGGCCGGCTTCTTCTGTGAACCCTTCAAGGTCCTTTTCCAATATGGGTTTATATTCAGAGTGAACTATTTCGTAGATTGGTGGCTTCGTCGAGGGAGACTAAATTGATGTTACGAGCTCAAGGTACTAATGGAAAGTTAATTTTTAGTTCCGCCCGTTACTGCATAGATTTCTGTATGCATATGTAATGCATTTAATTTTGATTTCACTGCAAGATTTGTGTACCTTTGCTGTGGTTAGGTCAGGCCTGGTCGACTTGTGGGATACCTTGTGCGACCTTCAGTTTTTTCTACTATTTAATGTACGTTCCTCATTTTAGGACTAGTATAACTTTACAGTTGACATGTTTTTTTTTAAAAAATTACATTTATATAAAATTAGTTATAACACATTAATTTCATGAAATAATCACCTTCAAGACAAATAAATAATAGGTATCAACATTTTCACATTAAAATTTAAATAGTGGCTGAAAAAACAGAAAGCAGTTAAAATATTGCATGCCAATTTCAAAGCATATGCTAAATAAACATCATGATTATGAGTAGAAAGGATTTTGCATGGTGAGGATTGCTCTCCTGATTGTCATGCAGTTACCAGTGCAAGGTGGTGAGCCAGCTGCGCCCAGTGAGGACCAGTTCTCTAACCATGTGTTAGGCAATGTATTCTCATGATGAAAATGATATAGGTGTGCAATATCAATAAGAATACACACACGCACACATACACACATTTCTCTGAAGTTAAACCCATATTTTGGAAAGTGTTTCTAAATATAGTGAGCTTTGATGAAAGTTTATGGTTTTCTCAGTTTTTTTCAATCAATTATCGATACGTTTATGCCTTTCCATGTACTCGACACACATAGTTTTCTATTGGAACCTGAGTAATTCCGTCCTATGTTAATGATATATATCACAACTCAAACTCCAAAACTATGATTCAAAATAGTAGTACAATTTTCGCCCTTCCCTATCATTTACTGATTAAGATAAAATTCGATATCGTAATTGTGCTGGATTTATTACATTCTACATGAGGGCCACTGAACCCCCTCCCACCCCCCCCCCGTCAAAAAGAAACCTTTTTCGAAAAAGTGTCCATATGTGTCTGTGATCACCATAATACCAAAAGACGAAAAACTTAAAAAGTTCACAATCTTACAAGCATGCCACACAAAGATTTTGAAGAAAATTGCCTCGAAACTATCCTTTACATACAAAGTATTTCGAACATTTTAATTGTTTTTTCTAAAATTAGTTCACAATTTTGCTTTAAATGTTAAGATATTTTCACCACCAATGTAGGTATATCTTGTAGTTTCTGGGAACACCTCTGAAGTACTCTCACTCTGAGCGACTGTTTCATAACTGATAAGCCCAAATTGTAGACAAAAATTTACTATGCCACTCTTTGAAACGCACACCTAATGCCAAATAAATAATTTGTGAATATTCAGAGATTTTGTTTTTGATTTGAATTTTCAAATTTAATACTTTTATTTACTTTTCTTTCTTTTTTTTTACACCTGATTACCCTCCCCTATGTAGGAGTTACACCCCTAGGACTTACAAGCTAGCCTAGAGCCAAACGCCTGTCGGGGAGCAGAGGAACCTCTTGACCGGACAGAGTGAAGGTGGTCAGCCAAGCATCAGGTATGATAGTGAGGAAGAGGATGATATGAAATGCAGGCAAAATCGATTATTGGAAAGCTGATAATGGAGCAATTGGTGGAACGAGCGGGAAACCGAGAAAACCCGCCCTGACGCCGCTTCGTCCACGACGAGTACCGTATGCGGGTTCCTGGGATTGAACTCGGGCCGCCTAGGTGGTAGGCGAAGGCTCTAACTGCTCGGCCATGGCGTCGCCGTCTTACACTTTTCTGGGTGAAATCGTTATTTGTTCCCTCCTTTTTATTCTTTGTTTTTTCCCTTCGTGTCCAAACAAAGAGAAAAGAATTTGAAATCCAATACATAGAAACTCCCTCTTCAAAGATCCGGTATTCCCGCAATCCCCTTTGCACCTAGAAACCTATATGTAACAAAAGCCATTTCTGTAAATGTTTGTCTCTATGAATATGCATTACGATTGAGAAGAACAAGAAGCTTTAAAAGAAGATTTTGAAGAATTGGTATAAACAATTATAGGAATAAAACACATCATTTCTTTTTCTTTCTCTGCTGTGTACTTGGAGTAAGTAGAGGTACTGTATTGCGTCCGAAAATTCTACATATAACGAGATTTCACCGAAAATGCATAATTTAGGAGTTTGAAGCAAAAAAAGATAATTTTTATAAGGTCCATGTGCGAATTCATCTGTGGACAGCATACCTCACGAAATGTTGGTCAAGTTCCAAAACTGATATTTATGTTAGGTCAGTGTGTTCAAAAGATGTGACATGAATATTTAAAAAAAAAATTCCTTATCGTAAACTACTCTTTAGGTATATGGACTTTTTCCGAGATTTTTATGTTATGCAAAATGTCTCTAACGATTTGGGTTAAATCATCTTACGTTTCAGGGAATCCCACGAATTTTCTGGTGATAGTCACTGAAGACGTTTGCATAACTGGTAAGCTGTAAGAGATAAACAAAATCTTAACTGAACAAAAAATATAGATCTGGTTAAAGCATTTTTGAGATAGGTATTCTTTGTTATTGCTTTGAATTTAGAAATCTTACACTTCTCTCCATTTGGGAAGGTATTATTAGTTTGTTTTCGGTGATCATGCAAACAGAACGGAATTTTAAAGCTATCACTTCGCAACCAGCTCTTAAAAGATTTGACTGTCACTTAAGTATTCTCCTATTTCCATTGTACCTAGAAGGAAATATGTAATAAAACCAGTACTACAAATGTCTTACCTCGACTAAGATGAAGTAGATAGAAAAACAAATGTAAGAATAGTTCGTAGTAGAGAGTAGAGAAAGCCATGTGAATGCAACATATCGTTACAAGTGGCAATGCGTGATCTCCGTATCACTTTACCAAGCTGCTTTTTGAAACATTTTGCTGAGCATTATAAATGCTAGGATTGGCCTTCAGCTATTTTTTTATTGTAGCCTTTTAAAGTCGCTTTAACTTAAGTCACATCGCGACTTGTCTTTCCAATAAATTGCAGCTTCTAAACAGAAGTCAGTGCGGGACGTGCAAAGCTTTATTTGTGTATATATCAGATTTATGTACCTTTTGATTTAAGAAAGCAGACTTTTCACTGTAGTTGCTTCTCGCAAACTATACTTTATTGGAATAAAAGGGGACAATGTGTGCTCAAATCCAGCTTGCTGGGTAGGAACGAAACGACAGGAATGTTTAAGGGACACTGGGAGTGAAATTTTGGTCAGAATTGTCAAAAAGTCGAAAATTGTTTTTTTACCTTAAAATGTTCCTGGAACACCTGTGCATTTGGATCAGCTAACATTTTTCATATCCCCCACTCCGTGTGGTCATTACGGCCCTTTCAAATAGCGCTCTTCCCTTATCGTACACAGGATGCTACTATATAAAAGCCTGTTTTTCTCAAAACTACATTTCTGCACATTCCAAAAGAAGGTCACGCCTGAGTTTTGCTTCAAATTCAATGAAAATGTCCAAAAGTATTCATAAATAGCAGCTAAACAAAACTATGCTTCAATATTCATGTTATCATTAACATGAAGTCCAAAAACTTTTTTTTGTATGAAAAAAATCAATAATTTTTAAGATTAAATTCTCTTTGTTATTAAAAAAATATGTACAGCATAATCAGCAAACGTATTTGAAATATCTCTACATACAATTGTTATCCATGTTTTAGAGTATCAGTTCTGCCAATATAAATGAATTTTGAAAAGTCAATAGACGCGAGCTCTGTTTTGAAAATGTGCCTATTAAATTCATAAAATAATTTATATATCCTAAACGAATTATCCAATTTTAATGAAATTTGGTGTACCGCCTATTCTCATATTACAAACACAGTAAAAATTTCAAAAAAAAATCTATCATGAAATGTGGAACTTTCAAATTTCACTGCCAGTGTCCCATGATTGTGCAGGGCCTGTGCAATTCGTCGCCTTTTGAGGAAATAACCTGATGTGCAAACACTCTTACGATATTCAGTATCAACTAACAATTAATCGCTTAGTTATTGTACTTTAAATTGTTCTTGTATACGCCAATCACGATACGTGTATAGAAATGTTCTCGGATTAGGGAGTGTGGAATGTTTGTCTGCATGATGCGAAAACACAACGCAACAGGAACTGTCTCTGTAATTGTGAAGTCGACGTTCAGGATTTTCAACCCAGAGGCTTCCAGGAGTTTATTAGATGTATTCTTTAGCTTAAACGATTCTGGATTAGGTACGATTTGGGAGACGATTTGATGCCCTTTCGGTTATGTTGACATTGCAGATAAATGAAGTGTTCCATTTTCACATCTTCCAACTCAACCTACGCATTACATTTTAACACCTTAAAACTTAACGGTACTTTGATTAATACCGATATAAAATATAATCAAACCTAATTGTTGATATTTACCACCTCAATAATAATTGTCCTCTTATTTACATTGTATACGTTATAATTTAAAAGAGTAAACCACTAGAATCAGTCCAACTTTCGTTGTAATGACGATCGGCGAGATAAACAGAGTAGGCCGTGTTCAAATCAATAATTACCCATAGTAATCATGAAGAATGAACGAGTGTGTTGATTCTGAAATCGAAAAAATTAGAAATAGGCTGTATTTCTCTCATACCTGAAAGATCTAAAGACAGATACGAAAGATGTCATAGCTAATGCTAATTAAAGTTCAAGCATCAAGACACCATGGAAAGATGAATGTAATATTTCAAGTTTAGTATTTCACATTTCATTCATACTCCATATTAAACTATTAATTAGCTCCCAAAAAATGTATGCAATATGCATGTGTTTAGTGTTTTTACTAATCCTCGGAAATTTAAGACTCCACTGCATTTCGTGTTTTCAAACTTTTCCACGGTCCAGTAAAAATCACTTACCATCCTTATACCACAATCTACTATTATGAGATTTCAATGCTTGAATGATGCGATTTTCTTTATTTTTGTTTTAATAAATTTAGGCCCCGAAGTTTGCAGGAGAAAGGATTAATGAAAAAGGCGGAGTCATTTCATGCTTGAGGGGTTTTGAGATGTTGGGAAGTAACGGTGGCGGTGGTGGTGGTGGCGACGGTGGTGGCGGCGGTGGTGGTGATAGTGATAATGTTCATGATAATGATAAAACTAATTTTTTATGGAAACTGCTACTTATCTTTCATCGTTATGAAGAACTACGAATAGTTACCGAACGCTGATGCATTTTTTATGTGAAACCAACAGTGGACTGCTCGGTATTTACCTAATGTTTTATTTACACTTAGCACTTATTTATTTTTATACAAAAATCGCGTAGAAGTAATAAGCTACAAACGTTTCAGTAATAACAGTAATGATGTTCAATACGACGATATTTCCTTGCAGCCACTTGCAAGTTGTATGGAAGTTTTTGAGGTGAACACACATTTGCACGGCATGATGGCGTTTTTCCCCCGGCACGCTACAGCGTATCCATTAGTCGTAAACTGTTGATAAAATCTGTAAACTGACTATTTGCAATTTTATTCGACTGAGGCCGAAGACGTGTCTTGGCTGTCTACTACTGGAATTGCTCGTTTCTGCAAAAAGTAGCATAATAATTGTTACCTCTTTTTAAGCGCACTAGCTAAGTTTTGCGGTTTGCTGGTAAAATATACGAGAACGGAGGACTTTTTACGAGGCGAAGCAGGGGCTTTTATGGCTTTGTCGGCAGTTTCAAAGTTACAGATTTTCACCGCGGACATGAATCATTAAATTAAATTGCATTATATTGTAACTTAAGATTGCAGACTGAATGTACCACGGTAATAAAATTGCTATACAGTGCTATAGGTTAGAGCTTATCTGTGTGTCTGTCCATCACGATCTCGCTTTACTGGGCTGCAGCAAAATTCATAGCATGCGGATTTAAAATTTGATTGCACTAAAAATGATGGAAGCGAACACTCGGTAATGGACGAGGTGGGCTCTAAACCCTCTTACTTAAATTACCTTATTCGTGTCTCTGGCTGCGATATATGCGTTCCCAATTTTTTATGATAGCTTTTTGCTTATAGTTCATGCTATGAAGAGCAGAATATGGACTAGAAATCCGTGTGTAACCTAGGAACCTACGGGGCCGTTATTTACGCCACTGGTCAGCTGCAGGAGGGAGCATTTTAAAGGCTTCAATTTTAGGAAGTTGGCAAGGATGGTTAAGCAGTATGCTGTCTGTTGCGACTACACCAATTTAGAATTGAGTGCTTTCCGCCAATTGTCGGTAATATTACAGTTTTAATGAAGAATTTATATGACTACCGTGCAGAACAATTTTAATGACCATCTTAATCAAGTTAACATCAGTTTTCATTTCTGATAGCCTGATACTAATTTGTTAGGTCACATCTGCATCAGACAGAGACAGGGCCTAATATTTCAATTTGAACAGCTTCGCACAACTGGTCAATTGGACTAAAAGGAAAGTAAACTAACGGATTTGTGATCTGGAAAAGGCATTTGATAGAGTTAGTTGGAAGAACCTTATGGCACTTTTTGAGAACGTTAGTGTGTATTGTAAAAAGTGATGATCTATTCCGAAACTAATTAACTAGAAACTATTGCTGAGAGTTGCACTGAAGGCATGGTGAAGGGGTAAATACATCAGGTAAAACACAATTTTAATGTACATATGTATAAAAGTCGGTGATGTGTTTGAGGGTGTATTTCGCGTAGGTTTCTACACCGCGTGGCCGGTTTCGACCAAACTGGGCACAGATAGCCTTGGACACAAAGCGACAATTTTTGTCAGGCTTACAATTAGAAATTCCAATCTATTCACACAATTATTTAATTTTGGCCCTGCAGCTCAGTCGGTAGAGACCAGCCTGCACTGCAACACTAGGATTTTTTCACGCTATGAAATCACTCTGTAGAGCTGGTTATATAAACAGCATTTGCCGTCATAAAACGTATTTGCACAATAGGAAAGAAAGTAGAGGTGGTCAGTTATCAGCCGCCGTTAAATTTTGTGTCTGTCATGGTATTGATACAGAGCGGGAAGACAAAGGAAAACAGGGAAGCCTGGAGGGGTTGCTTTTATGAATAACAAGAATAGGTATAGCTACAACAGCAAAACAGACTAAAATGCAGCACTGTCGCTATTTGCCTGAAATCCCTTCAGTAGTCGACTCATCTTTTTTTCTTGTGTGCTGCCGTGACAGGTGGTTGGGCACCACATTATCTGCACCAGCATGTTGTGAAGGAGATGCCCAACGTCAGCTCTTGTGGTGGAATGTTTGTCTGGAATATCTCACAGAAGGGACGGTGCTATATTCACGTCACGGCACGAAATGGGCTTCATTCGACATATGACATGGAAATCCTCTCTGCTCCCATGCGGAGGACTCGAGCTAAATGGATTTTCATGTTGGTTTACGTTTTTACTTAAGATCAGTTCGATGTGGAGCAATGTAATTCCTGCTAGAAATTAAATTGTGATCGCTTAAGGAAGTGCTTAGTGATACCAAACTGTGCTTTTCCCACAAAGCAGTTTTCAAGGAATTAGATATCTGTTTCTAGAAAATCCTCACAGAGGCACTACTTAAATTTGGCTCGTGGATATACGTAATAACCTTACATTTTGAGAATGCCATTCAAAAGGTATAACTCACTTGAATTATGTATATCATCTCTGGAATTGTAAAATTTATAAAGAAACTTTTGGGATGTCACAGTTGGAAATCCTGAAATATAAGCTTGTTTGTTCTCTTTCCAATTGCATTTTGATCTGTCCGATTTTTAAAAAGTGGGTCGTTATGTGTTGGCTTTCAAATTCCTTGTTCTTTGCATGGCCGCAAGTAAAAATGATTTGCTACTTATGACTTGAAAAAAGTTTAAGTATTTGAACATTGAAATAGTGACAAGCATCGTGGATTGGGTGAAATGCATTTGACAAATTGTGTGCATGTTTGCAGATTAGGGTTCTTCTATATCTGAGCTGTACCAGTAGTTAAAAATGAAGACGACTTCACAGGCCAGTGCCAGAAAATTAATGTACATTGTAATGGAAATGGCTTAAGCATATTGTGATGCCGGGCGCGGCGCAAAACAAAGGACTATCGGGACTAAGCTACTTCACACCACATACAGGCCGGCGAGCAAACAAAGGCGTTCAAGATTAGGCTGCCTCACACGACTAGGTTTACGTGACTAAAATTCAGATAGGCAGAACCAAAAGGGTTTTCTTCAGAGACTTCGAGAAATATCTGGACACGTCATTGCCGGCGTGTTTGGAGAAGTTCGCGAAAGGCCCATGTGATGGTATATATGGAGCCGAGGAAACAGCAAGAGAGTTACAGTTACCGACATGGGTCGGTCAATGTGTCATTGAATGTGAGACAGCTGTGCGTATATCGGCGCGTCGTAAACAAAATTGAACGGGCATCGAGTGATGGTATCATCGGATATAGTGTTTGCGAGACAAAGTTAAAAAAGGTACTGGAAGGACTGAGTAATGCTTGCGAGAAGAAAACGGTCGTGAGTTGTGATATGACGAAAGACTGGAGACTGTTAACGACGAGAGGAAAACTGTATTTGTGGTAACGTTTAGAAGACAAATTGATGGAAAAGTAACCGGACGGATTTATTCATTTTGCCACAATGTGATATTGTAATCTAAACCGTTATAGCAATTTTACGAGAAAATTAAAAATAACGGTAATATTTCCATGTTTTTCTTCAAAATATTTCTGTTGCGTCTCTGGAAAAAACTGAACTGATCACCAAGTTTGGTATTCATCACACCACACATACACACATACGAAATTTAATGTATTTAGTTTATAGGATTGAATTGTGAATATAAAGATGTAGGCAAATATTTTGTTCGCCTGTTTATTAAAACATGGTTTCTTGGAATTGTTTAAGAGATATGACCTGCCCAATGAAGAACGTTTTGAAGGGCCGCATTGGTGTCTTAATTGAAGGTTATGAATTCATATTTTCCTTAAACCCCCTTTTTTATTCAAAATGTATATCTCCGCTGAAGCATTGGTATTGAATTTGGGTGAAATGCAATACTTCCGCTACCTATTAGGTATGTGGTAGAGGAAGTAAAAATATTTGAGTAAAATGTTAAACAACAATGCAAGTTTTACAAAACACATGTTTGTGAAACATCGCTCCCGATTCCGTTTGTACATAATTCATTGCTTAGGAGATTTGTCGATTAATATCTGTCGAAAAATATACCTACTATTTCGCATTCTGGAGAAATATTCCTCCGTTTTCTTAGAACATCTCAGTAATCTCCCAATGTAAGGTGTTGTCGTAGAACTGGGAAATGACATTGTAATAACGGGAGCCGGTGTCTAATAATGCTTCTAGTCTCACGACCATAGATATTTGGATTTAAACTCCGTTATTAAAGGTGACGACATCTCTGCCGACTTCCTTCAAGAAGAAACCACAGTACGGTTCTTGTACTTTCCGGTTGAAAAGGAAGCACGCATGTTTCTTTGAGTACATCATTTCGCTGCAGTCAAGAACCCAATTACCGCACCCTGTTACATGCGTGTCTTCATGCTTATGTCGCACGTCGCAAGCCGCTGCTAATTGCAAGTCTGCCAGAAATACATCCCAAACTCATGATAACCAAGAAAAAAATCTGCCATTGGAACTTCCTTACTTCAGCCAGTTACACAATGAAATAATATTCACTATTCTGCTAGTTTTCAGCCGGCCATGTACAAATAAAATCCTGAATGTAAATTATATTTTCAGGAAGTTATTTTGTTTCTCTCCTCCCATAAGACCGTAGATTTGTGGTGATTAACTGTACACAATGGTATCGCGCGAAGTGAAAATATCTGATGTTTTGCAGTTACATAACTTTCTCTAGTCTTGCAAACACTTATTCCTGTATATACTTCATGTTAATCGAGATAAACTATGTTTTAGAAATTATCTTATTGCTAATTTTCATGTAGGTGTAAAGAGAATACAGAAGGCTTTAAACGAGTCAAATGTTTTAACTGGTCGCTGTATGATTACTTTGAAATACGTTCTCTTTGCACGGCCAAGATAAAAAGGAGAATAACGACCTTCCATTTAAGTATAAATAGTGCAGAACACAAATAAGAAGAAATATCTCCGAAATGGTTCACACCTCCCAAAAATTGCATTTGGACATAAATTGTATGTGTTAACAAGATCTACATTTTTTTTGGTTAGTACGGTTTACCAGTTATTCAAAAGTTATCAAGAATAAACAGGACACCATGAGCTATAGCGCGGATATTCAAAATATACATTTCATTTACCATAAAAATATCTTTCACGTGTCATTTTACTAAAAATAGAGCCATTTTTGAGAAAATAAAAAATTCTAAATATTTCTATGTAAAGAGTAGTTTAGGGTGGAGGAGTTTTCTTCAAAATCTCCGTGTTGCACCCTTGAAATATATGAAACTTAAATACCAACCTTGGTTCCCAACCGACTTTTCGTGTTTTAATTATGCTGTTGACAGACACATATTCACATACTCATTCGTACGTGAACCTTTTTCTATTATTTTTTATTTATTTAGGGGACCTCAAAACACATACTTTCGGTTAAATCTCTACATCGTTATTTTGGGTTGAGTACAATACTCCGCATGCTTACGTAATAGAGCAGGCAACTAGATAGGTTTTTTGTCAAAATTAAAAACATTTTAAGTAGCATTTTAAAAAAGCTTTCAGAGATATTTGCCTAAAATTTTACACACTGCTTATTTAACTGGCAAAACAATCCGTTGTGAGAATTTTCGTTACTAATGTTTGGTTTATTTTTTTAATATTTCCAAAATTGATACTTTTTTCAATGTGTGCACTGCTATCAACTATGAAATATAATAAATCAGGAGTTGGAATTGAAGCTGATATATAGTTTTATAGTGTACTAATGCTAAGTTGCATCAAATCTGTCACATAGTGTGTAAGAAAATGGTACATACATTTTAAAAGCGAAACTTCCGGCAACGAAGCACAACGTTTAGGTTTATGACAATAAAAAAGTTATTTTTCCTAATTTCAAAAACTTCTATGACAATAGTGAGAGTCATCCTGGGCATCATCTGAAATTCTCCTGGTTCTTTGTCTTCTCTGGGAATGTTTGCCTGTTCATGTTCATAAACAAAGATGCCCCCTATTACTTCTACAACTAGAAATCACTGGTTAAGAGACCACGTCAAAGGCATTAATTAAATGTTAGGAATTCTAAAATAATACTTCACCCGCTTGTTATTTAAACACCAGAGAATAAAATGAAACGAAAATAAAATAATCCAAATTTTGACCATTTTAATTGACATCTCCTCTTAAGACAAACACGTTTCATATCGCAGTGAAGTTATTTTCTTACACAGAGATATTTATTGTTTTTGTCAACTTTTGATACAGCTTCAAGGTGGTATTTATTTTCCACACGTACCAAAAACAGTCTTCTGCCAACGGATTCAGTCCTTGACTCCGTTAAAATAAAAGTGGGTAAACAAGAAGCGAGTCAAAGTTTAAACTTTATATTTCGTTAGCTCTAGGATATTTTTAGCCTTTATAAATCGATCACAATTGCCTAAGCAAGACAGCTCTCGGTTCAGAGACTGTTCCACGTTTACTAGTAAAGATCAATAAAACAAATAATTGCATTTCAATCGATTATGGCTACCTAGCATTACTAATAGGCATATCACGCTGAAACCACTTTAAATAGGCTTTGTACAAACGGAATACCTAAGAAGCCATGGCATATGTAATCCTTGTAGTAGTGTAAATCCTATGTGTATTACTGTAATCAGTTACAACATAGGTTAACATAGTGGAGTCTGTAGAACGTCTGCCTGCTGCGCGAAGGGCCTTCGGTTCGCTTCCTGAGGGGATTTTTCTCTGACCAATATTATTCCCTACCGTCCCCAGAGTACAGAAGTATGAATTACTGTGTAATCTGATGCATAAAACCCAAAGAAATATCGGAACTCAATGACAATTGCTGCAAGTTAACTCCATTGCTGGGCAATATGCTCCAAACGTGAAAGGCCCCGATACGACCAGTGTTGTTGTTGTTGTTGTTGTTGTTATTATTATTATTATTATTATTATTATTATTATTATTATTATTATTATTATTATTATTATTATTATTACTATTATCGTTGTTATTACTACTACTACTACTACTGCGACGACTGCGACTTGTACTCAAACTGGTACATAAAGCCATACGGATTCTGTTGCATAACTATTTCTGCTCTATTTATACCGAAGGAAATTAGAATTACAACACACGAATTGCTTTCGAAGAAAAGCTATATTACCTACATAATCTTTCGGTGGTTGTAACAACATACACTATACACAGGTGGAGAAATGCACTGAAACCCTTCAGGGCAGACTGTAGTCCCTTATTCATTACAATTTTTCTAATATCCCCACAACCGAAGAAGCCACATAGTTTTAAGTCGGAGGATCTTGAAGGCCACGCATCCGGAAATTGCCTAGAGATGATGCGGTTGGTCACAGTTGCGGTCTTGGAAAGCTGGAATCACGAGTTGCGCAAGGAGGTTCCTATAGCGATGGATGGTTGTCGTCCCTTCTCTGTTGCAATACCTAATTTATCGTTTTCTCAATTTTTATCATTTTCTTTGATCGCTTATAATTTACATAGGACCTTTTCTTAGCCGAGGAACATACGCCACTTACAGAAAATTGCACTATCTGACTGACCTTGTACTAGGACTTAGACATTTTTCATTTTCTCTACTGCGTACTTATAGTAAGCAGGGAAATTATTGTATTCCACCCAAAAATTCGATACCGAGATTTCATCGGAGATCAGGTTTTGAGACTCCCCGAATAAAAAAAAATCTGATGTTGCACTCAAGACTATCTACTCTTGTAGAACCTATTCTTACAAACGCCAACTGCTCTACTTCAAGTTAATCGAGATAAACATTTGGAAAAATGATCTTATTGCTAACTTCTTTAGGTGCGGGGGAATATGGAAATATAGTAGGCTTTAAGCGATACTCAGATCTTTTAAAGTTGGTCGCTAATTGATGGCTTTGAATAACTTTGCATAATCAGGAGATATAGAAATAAACAGCGACTTCCTATTTGGGAAAAGTATAAAAGTATGTATATGCATTGTGTGTTTTAATGATCTCTTTATTTTTTGCGTAATAAGATTTTGTCTATAGGTTACGATTTGCCAGTTATGCAAAGATCATCCAGAATCAAGACTTTTGAGGACACTCAAGAGATGCATTTCATGTTATTAAATATCTTAAAAATCTTCTGCTTCTTCACCCAATTACCTTTACCGAATGGAGGACAACCCTCAAGACTTACAGGCCTGCGCCTAGGATCAGATGCCTTTTGGGGAGCAGACGAACCGAAATGGTATTTTAATGAAAACTGTTGGTTATTTATTAGAAAATAAATTTTCGAAATACGTTCCTTGTAAAGAGTAGTGGGGATTTCTTATTTTTTTAAAAATTTATTTATTATTTGAAGTCGCTTCAACATAAAAGTCATATCGCGACTAAACATGGAGGAAAAAAAAAAGGATTAAACAAATCATGAAGTTTACATTGAATTTAAACATTAACTTTGCATGCTTTGATGAACTTGATGATTTTCTTGTGATATTGTTGATCACCCAAAGGTAGCTGAAGGTTCTCAGGAACTCCATACTGAAGTCGCTGGTGAGTGTATCTTGTGCAAACAGTGAGCAGATGCTGAACGGTAAGAGTAGAATCACACAGAGTACATTTAGGAGGAAGTTCACTGGGCAGAATGTAGGAATGAGTAAGCGCATTGTGGCCAATGCATAATCAGCTTATTAGTACCTGGTCTCGCCGAGTTAGTGTTCTAATTGTTGTGGACAGGTTAGGTATTGGACAGATATCATGCAGTTTGCTGTTGGATGTAGTTGTCCAATCTGTCTTCCATCGGTGTAGGATAGTTCTTTTAAGTTGCAGTAAATAGTCTTCATGTGGTAGCTTAAGATCTGATAAGTTTGGAGGATGCTTGGTAGCTTCTTTTGCGGCAGTGTCAGCAAGATCATTTCCTGGTATGTTACAGTGCGATGGTACCCATGCCAAGATCGGTTGTTTACCTGATGAAATAAGCTCACTGTATAATCCACGTATCTCCCTTACCAAGGCGTGGCAAGGAGATCGTTGTTGTATAGCCATTAATGCACTAAGGGAATCTGTGTATATAATGAATGATTCTTTGATATATAATCCATGGCGAAACGTATAGCAAACAGTTCACTAGAGAAAACGGTGAGAGTGTCTGGTAGACTATACATCATGGTGTGGTTAGGAGCAACCACCGCACAGCCATTATTGTTGTCACACCGGGAACCATCGGTATAAATTGGCTCAAAATTGGCATACGTGTCACACAATTCTTTGAACAGCATGGTAAAACAAGATTTTTGGGTATGAGCCTTCACATATTTTGTCAAAGTTGTGTTGATGACAGGTGATTTTATTCTCCATAGTATATCATTTATGTTGAAGGTACGGGAAATGAAAGAAGGCATAGTCAGATTAAACTCTTCAACGTATATAACAATTCTTTGGGAGAAGGGTAGGATAGGGAACCCTTTGGGGTGAGCATTATATTGGCGAGATATATAAGCAACTGCACCAGAATTAGGTCTGGGTAAGGTCTTGGTAGAATAAGTAAGACTTGACATTTTACGTCGGATGGAAAGTGGTGGTTCATCTGCTGCAATTTTTAGACTGGGTGCACAAAGAGCGCTCTTTGAGCGCGAACGCTCGGTACGAGCGGGCGAGCCACAATGACAGCTCCTAGAGCGCTGACTGTGTGATAGAGAAGGTTGACGTAGGGCAGTTTTAAAGCAGTAGTCTAGTACAGTGGTGTAAAGGTCAAATACACTTCGGGGCTCAACTGTGCTACATGCAGCGGGCCAAACATAACGTAATACATATCAACACTAGAAGCTGCATCAATTGACACCTGTTTACTTTCAAGTTGGTCGCCTCCACGAATAAAACCTTTCTTGGAATGCGTACACCTTACGAATTTTTTTCCTTCAGAATTGCCTACAAGGATACATAGCACAGATACAAGTTGGATCTCACGCGTAAATAGAAAACTACTTGACGTAGTTATTAAAGTTGATTAAAATAGTTGCAACCTTCTGATGATTAGGCTGAATTATAGGTACTATTAAACCTACCCTAGCCCTTGGGTTAGCATTCTCAAACTGCAAAGTACACCACTTACGCACTTACATGCCTCTTAAAGATAGATGTTTTTATTACTTTTCAATTCCAGATGTGAAAATGTCAATCTATTTTGAATGAATGAATAAATAAGAGAATAGTTACACGGTATTAATAATACTGCTTTTAATACGAACTTGTATTAGATATAATTTACATTTATATAAAATATTGCGTTTCCCCTCGCGTTCCCCCACTCCCGCAAATCCAGAGACTTAAGGTAGCAAGCAAAACTGTGGCGCCCTCCTTAAAGTGTATATATATCGTGGCCGAGTAGTACGCACTGTACGGTATCTCTCCTCTCTGTCCACTCGTAAACAAGAGCGCTGCAAGCAGCTTTACTCCGCTCGCGAGCCGCAAGCCGGCTTCGGGAGCTGAAACCCTGAGCAGCTGACATTGTGACAGAACTGACGAGAGGTCTGACGTGACTGTCTTGATGAGACTGTCCAACAAGACGGTATATGACAAGACTGTTGACGATATTGTCTGATGAGACGGTCTAACGAGACTGCCTAACGAGATTGTCTAATGAGACTGTCCGATTAGTCGGTCTGACGAGACTGTCCGACGAGACTGTCTGACGAGACTGTCTCACGAGACTGTCCGACGAGACTGTCTCACGAGACTGTCTCACGAGACTGTCTGACCAGTTTGTCTGACGAGACTGTCTGACGAGACTGTCCGACGAGACTGTCCGACGAGACTGTCCGCCGAGACTGTCTGACGAGACTGTCCGACGAGACTGTCTGACGAGACTGTCCGACGAGACCGTCCGACAAGACCGTCCGGCGAGACCGTCCGACGAGACGGAATGACATGGCTTGATGACATTGAAGAAACAGTCCTACGAGACTGTCTGATGAGACTGTCTGATGAGACTGTCCGACGAGACTGTCTGACGAGACTGTCCGACGAGACTGTCTGACGAGACTGTCTCACGAGACTGTCCGAAGAGACTGTCTCACGAGACCGTCTCACGAGACTGTCTCACGAGACTGTCTGACCAGTTTGTCTGACGAGACTGTCTGACCAGTTTGTCTGACGAGACTGTCTGACGAGACTGTCTGACCAGTTTGTCTGACGAGACTGTCTGACGAGACTGTCCGACGAGACTGTCTGACGAGACTGTCCGACGAGACTGTCCGACGAGACTGTCCGACGAGACTGTCCGACGAGACTGTCTGACGAGACTGTCCGCCGAGACTGTCTGACGAGACTGTCCGACGAGACTGTCTGACGAGACCGTCCGACAAGACCGTACGGCGAGACCGTCCGACGAGACGGAATGACATGGCTTGATGACATTGAAGAAACAGTCCTACGAGACTGTCTGATGAGACTGTCTGATGAGACTGTCTGATGAGACTGTCTGATGAGACTGTCTGATGAGACTGTCCGACGAGACTGTCTGACGAGACTGTCTGACGAGACTGTCTGACGAGACTGTCTGACGAGACTGTCTCACGAGACTGTCCGACGAGACTGTCTCACGAGACTGTCTGACGAGACTGTCCGACGAGACTGTCCGACGAGACTGTCCGACGAGACTGTCCGACGAGTCTGTCTGACGAGACTGTCCGACGAGACTGTCCGACGAGACTGTCTGACGAGACTGTCCGACGAGACCGTCCGACAAGACCGTACGGCGAGACCGTCCGACGAGACGGAATGACATGGCTTGATGACATTGAAGAAACAGTCCTACGAGACTGTCCGACGAGATTGTCTGATGAGACTGTTCGACGAGACTGTCCGGCAAGACTGTCTGACGTGACTGTCTGACGAGACCGTACGGTGAGACAGTCAGACGAGACGGTATGACAAGACTTGACGATATTGTCTGATGAGACTGTCTGACGAGACGGACTGACGACTCTATTTAGACTATCCGGCGAGACGGTCTGACGACTCAGTCTGATGAGACGGTCTCATGATACTGTCCGATGAGATGGTCTGACGTGACTAATGATACTGTACGACGAGACGGTCTCACGAGACTGTCTGACGTGACTGTCTTTATCAGCCTTTATCACCCTTATCGGCCGTCCGACATGACGGTCTGGCGAGACTGTCTGGTCTAGTGATTCAGTCTTGTCTGGTGAGACGGTCTTGTCTGGTCAGGCGGTCTTGTCTGGTCAGGCGGTCTTGTCTAGTGAGACGGTCTTGTCTGGTGAGACGGTCTTGTCTGGTGACACGGTCGTGTCTAATGAGACGGTCGTGTCTAATGAGACGGTCTTGTCTGCTGAGATGGTCTTGTCTGGCGAGACGGTCTTGTCTGGCGAGACGGTCTTGTCTGATGAGACGGTCTTGTCTGATGAGACGGTGTTGTCTGGTGGGACGGTGTTGTCTGGTGGGACGGTCTTGTCTGATGAGACTGTCGTGTCTGATGAGACTGTCGTGTCTGATGAGACGGTCGTGTCTGATGAGACGGTCTTGTCTGGCGAGACGGTCTTGTCTGGCGAGACGGTCTTGTCTGATGAGACGGTCTTGTCTGGTGAGACGGTCTTGTCTGGTGAGACGGTCGTGTCTAATGAGATGGTCTTGTCTGGCGAGACGGTCTTGACTGATGAGACGGTCTTGTCTGATGAGATGGTCTTGTCTCATGAGACGGTCTTGTCCGGTGAGACGGTCGTGTCTGATGAGACGGTCGTGTCTGATGAGACGGTCTTGTATGGTGGGACGGTCTTGTATGGTGGGACGGTCTTGTCTGGTGGGACGATCTTGTCTGATGAGACGGTCTTGTCTGATGAGACGGTCGTGTCGAATTAGACAGTCTTGGCTGCTGAGACGGTCTTGTCTGGCGAGAGGGTCTTGTCTGATGAGACGGTCTTGTCTGGCGAGACGGTCTTGTCTGGCGAGACGGTCTTGTCTGGCGAGACGGTCTTGTCTGGCGAGACAGTCTTGTGTGGTCAGAGTCTTGTCTGGTGAGACGGTCTTGTGTGATGAGACGGTCTTGTGTGATGAGACGGTCTTGTGTGATGAGACTGTCGTGTCTGATGAGACGGTCGTGTCTGATGAGACGGTCTTGTCTGATGAGACGGTCTTGTCTGGCGAGACGGTCTTGTCTGATGAGACGGTCTTGTCTGATGAGACGGTCTTGTCTGGTGAGACGGTCTTGTCTGGTGAGACGGTCTTGTCTGGTGACACGGTCGTGTCTAATGAGACGGTCTTGTCTGCTGAGATGGTCTTGTCTGGCGAGACGGTCTTGTCTGGCGAGACGGTGTTGTCTGATGAGACGGTCTTGTCTGATGAGACGGTCGTGTCTGATGAGACGGTCGTGTCTGATTAGACGGTCGTGTCTAATTAGACAGTCTTGGCTGCTGAGGCGGTCTTGTCTGGCGAGACAGTCTTGTCTGATGAGACGGTCTTGTCTGGTGAGACAGTCTTGTCTGGCGATACAGTCTTTTAAAGTTCAAAAAGGCACTGATCAATGGAACATCAAGCGGCATTATGGTACATGTCATAAGATCACCATACAATTATAGACAATCATGTATTCATAAATTTACACCACGATTTAAAGTAGCATAACACTGATGTAGTGTCCTTTATTCATTTTTTGTTCAGGTCTAGATCGGACTAACCAACTGCAACAGCTCAAAGAGCAATATTCAGGTAATACCCTAATATTAATTCAAATATTTTAACTGATAGACAACCTTACACCAGCTATGCTGTTGCTTTGGAGATTGCTCAGTCACTGAGGTGTTTTAATGAAGGAGATTTCATAAAAAAATGTGAGAGTAAAGTTGCCAACATAATTTGCCCTGAAGAACATGATATTTTTAGTAATATTGCATTATCACCACGAATCATACAGAGAAGGATACATAAAATAGCAGAAATAACCAAAGAAGACTACAAACCGAGGTCCATGAATTTATAGCCGTTTCTCTCGCGTTGGATGAAAGCATTGACAACGTCGACACATCACAATTGGTAATTTTCACTCGTGGAGTTGCTAACAACCTCTCGATACAAGAATATATGCTTCAAGTCATTCCACTTAGGAAACATGTAACAGGGACAGAATTATTTCAAGCATTTTAATTGCCTATATTCCCAGTATTGCGTTTCCATTCGCGTTCCGCCACTCCGCGCAGATCCATAGACTTAAGGTAGCAAGCAAAACTGTGGCGCCCTCCTTAAAGTGTATTCATATCGTGGCCGAGTAGTACGCACTGTACGGTATCTCTCTTCTCTGTCCACTCGTGAACAAGAGCGCTGCCAGTAGCTATGCTCCGCTCGCGAGCCGCGAGCCGGCTTCGGGAGCTGAAACCCTGAGCAGGGCTGAATTTTAGACTCTCTGTAGGACTAGTATGGAATGCCCCAAGTGCAATTCTTAGAGCTGTGGTTTGAACAGTGTCCAGCATTTTTAGACTTGATAGTTTGGCGGAGTTATAAACAATAGAACCGTAATCCAACTTGGAGAGGATGGTCATTCTGTAAGTCCGCAGTAGAACACTGAGATCGGCTCCCCACCCTTTGGCAGATAAAGCTTTTAAAAGATTAAGCCGCCGAACACAATCAGCTTGAAGAAGCTTAAGATGGTGTATCCAAGTCAACTTATGATCAAAGTGCATGCCCAGTATACGGACGGTATTTACCACTGGGAGTTGGCAGTTGGTAATGTGTAGTATAGGGTTTGGGCTAGGAGTTTATTTGTTTTCTCTTTCTTTCTTTCTTTCTTTCTTTCTTTCTTTCTTTCTTTCTTTCTTTCTTTCTTTCTTTCTTTCTTTCTTTCTTTCTTTCTTTCTTTCTTTCTTTCTTTCTTTCTTTCTTTCTTTCTTTCTTTCTTTCTTTCTTTCTTTCTTTCTTTCTTTCTTTCTTTCTTTCTTTCTTTCTTTCTCTCTTTCTTTCTCTCTTTCTCTGTTTGTTTGTTTGTTTGTTTGTTTCTTTCTTTCTTTCTTTCTCTTTCTTTCTCTTTCTGTTTTCTTTCTCTTTCTGTTTTCTTTCTCTTTCTGTTTTCTTTCTTCCTTTTTCTGTTCTTTCTTTTTTTTAAATCTTATCGCAATTTTGGAAGATGCTGAACTTTTGGCAGACATGCACACATATTACATACCGTCTTCTCAAAAAGTATATAACAGTACAGTATTTCACCTTCACAGGTACAAAAGGTTTGAAAAAGATATGTTTGTAATGTCTTTTTTGAACAGCACAACTCAAAAACGAAAGGTCGGTTATATGCTAAACTTGGTATTTCCGTTTAGCTTCTTCCAAGAGTGCGACCTAAGATTCTCAAGAAAACTTTCCCATTCTAAACTACCCTTTGCACTGAAGCTTTTTCGAAATTTTTTATTTTCTCAAAATGCTCTAACATTTTGGTTAAAATAGCGTATGTTTAAAATATTTTCATGAAATAGATGCATATCTTGAATTTCCTTGGAATAGTTTCTGAAGTCCTCTTCATTCTAGATGATTTTCGCAACACAGCTAAAACTTAACAGACAAAATCTTACTATACAAAAAAGTAGATCTCGTTAAAAAAAACAGTTTATTTAAAATGCATTTTTTGTGGAGTTAACCATTTCCGAAATATTACTTTTATTGTTTTGAGTTTGCTATGTACTTATACTTTTCTCAAATAGAAGTAGTGATTTTTATTCTTTGGCTAGGTGAAGAGAAAGGGATTTCAAAGCCAACACATAGCGATAAACTCTTAAAAGGTTCGAGAATCGCTTGAGCTATTCTCATCGTTCCTACAAGAAAATGTGTAATAGTCATATCTTCAGCACCTATCTCGATTAACACAAGTAGATAGAAAAATTAAAGTTTGTAAAAATAGTCTGTATAAGAATGATTAGAAAAGGATATTTAAGTGCAACATATCAGATTTATTTATTTATTCACAGTTCACCAGAGCATTTCTTAGTACATCTGCAAAGTTTCAGAATCATGCCATCATTGCAGAGAATACTGTGTCAATCTGAATACCACTACCTAAATTATAATCAAGCTGTATAAGATTCACGCATATTACATGTTTTGCTGTGAACCCCCCCCCCCCCAAAAAAAAAATTGTTGCCAAAGTGAGTCAAGGATAGCATAGTGCCATTTTCCAGAGCTTATATGCACATAGGGAGTTCTGCATATGGTCTGCTTTTAATTATACCTTCTATTTAAGCAATGACTCATGTACCAGTTTTTATAAACATATGCATTCTTTTAGTTGTTTACTTTTTAAGGTAATAAGAAATTCGCGTTCGCATATTCTAAGCAACAGATGGCGAGTATGCATTGCAAAAGGACCAATCAAATTGCATGTGTGCAGTTTCTGCACCTGCATACTATTGGAGTAGTTCCCTGGCTTGAGGTCGCATGCGGAGTTGAAGTTACAGAGACTGCGCTTGAATTAACGTTACTTGCGAATTCTGACAGCTCCCGCGGCATGCGTACCGCGTGTGGCATATGAGTCAGTTGTCATGACATCCAGGTTTAACCTTGAAGTAGGCAATATCCTGCGTAAGGAGTTTAAAACGTGATTGCATAGTAACAAGACACATACGCCATGCGCAGGACACATGCCGAGGGACCTGCCAGAATTGGTAAGTAAGGTTAATTCATGTATAGAGTAGTCCTAGATCTAGGATATCTGGACTGGTTATTGGTTCATTTCTTATACATACGAGCAACAGGGTTGCCAGATCTACTGATATTGCAGGAGATCTTCTTTTTTACAAATCTACTGATCTACTGCTAAAAGCAGAACGCACTTTCCATTTCAAACACTATTTTCCTTAACATATATAATACGCAAGGCATTTACCTCGTGTATAAAAACAAAAGATTAATATAAGCACGTGTATGCGTAAACAGCATACCACAGCTGTTGGTTTTTGCATTGCGAGCTATCCTTGACTGCTCTACATTAAACCCAAACATTTGAAATCTGCTGAAGTTGAATACAGGGATCCAAAAGTACTTCTTCCTGTGGAAAACATGTATTTTGGTGCCAAAGGTTAAATATCTCTGACAAAATCATTCCTGTCCGACAAATGTGTACAAGTTTTCAAATTAGGCTATGTTGATTTTTAGGTCGACCCAGCTCGCGACATACTAAGTCGTTTTTCACTAAGTGATCCTCTTCTTCAATGTTGAAAGTGTTAGAACCAGCTAAAATCCAAACAGTTCAGTCAGTTGCAGCACTTGCTTCTCGGTTTCCTAATTTGGTGAAAGCAGAAGAAATCCAACAAATAGATGCAGAAAGAAGGCTATTGCGCAGTAGTGACGTTGCATGTAGCAGTAACTCTACAGCGCAGAATTTTAGAGTGAATATTTACTATTATTATTATTATTATTATTATTATTATTATTATTATTATTATTATTATTATTATTATTATTATTATTATTATTATTATTATTATTATTATTATTATTATTATTATTATTATTATTATTATTATTATTATTATTATTATTATTATTATTATTATTATTATTATTATTATTATTATTATTATTATTATTATTATTATTATTATTATTATTATTATTATTATTATTATTATTATTATTATTATTATTATTATTATTATTATTATTATTATTATTATTATTATTATTATTATTATTATTATTATTATTATTATTATTATTATTATTATTATTATTATTATTATTATTATTATTATTATTATTAATCTTTGCTACCACCACGACCGCCATGTCACGTGCAGCGTTCTGTCTCTTCGTCTTTTCCTGATTACCCTCCTCTTATGTAGGACTTATGCCCCCTAGGACTTACAAGCCAGTGCCTAGGGGAGACGCCTGTCGGGAGCACAGGAACCTATGGACCGGACAGTATGAAGACCTGGAGGCGGGTGGTCAGTCAAGCACCGGGTATGATAATGAGGAAGAGGATGATATGAAATGCAGGCGAAATCGATGATTGGAAAGGTGATAACGGAGCAATTGGTGGAACGAGTGGCGGGGGAAACTGGAGCACCCGGAGAAAACCCGCCCTGACGCCGCTTAATCCACCACGAATACCACATGCGGGTCCCTGGGATCCAGCCCGGGCCGCCTAGGTGGTAAGCGAGCGCTGCATTCTGTCTCATGCTATAAAATTTAAGAAATTTACATGTTGCAAGTGACAGCAGGGTTTCCATTTGTATGACAGGATTGTTAGCTTCGATCGTTGTCACTTCAGACAGGATGTTTGCGATGACACCGCTTGCTCATACTTGTATTGTATAGGAACTACCTGCCCCACCAAGGAATGCGTCCTTCCTAGATAAATCTTAAATAAACTAAAGGTCGTTGCCTCCGACTTTTATGTGCGTTTTATCTCCTGGTCGGCACATACATTGTGTACACGAACGTGGGCTGAACTCTGTTGTAACGAAGAAATGAATATTAATAGGCATTAAGATTGTTCCGAACCCAATGTGATTTCACCTTGCCTGCATTTTATACGAGATAGCCTTACGTGAAACGTATTCTTAGCGTAGCTGTTTCATCGCTATATGCAAATGATCTTTTCATAGATGGGCAAAATGTTTGGAACCGCAAACCACTTCAATCTAACTTCCTAGTAGTTGAACACCAGCTCAGTAACAGAAAATCTTCCAAGATGCCATTTTAAAGAAAATCCCTTCTCCCAATGCAAACTACCCTTGACATTAAAAAATCAAATCCTTATTTTGGGTTCTCTCAAAAATGGGTCTTAAGATCTTGATTAAATATATTTAAGATATTTGCATGACATGACATGTATTATTTGAATTTTCTGGAAATAGCCTGTGAAGTTTTTTCTTTCTGAATGACCTTTGTATAATTGATATAGAGAATTTTGCTAGACAAAATACGTAGATCTTTTTCTTTTCTTAATCCATCCCTGCGCTCCCTGCCTTCCGATATTATGTGGGCTATGAGAGTCGACACCGTCACCGGCTGAAATCTGGTCGTGTTTCTAAAATGACGAAATGAATTGTGTTCTGAAAGTCTGAGACATGCAGTGTACCTTCTGAATAAGTCAGCATTAGCGTAATGTAAACTGGTTGTTCTTCAAATTTGTGATCGTGTTCTTCTTTGTTCCTGCACGATCATTTGTGTCTACTCTCTATCATGGGTTTATGATGGTTGAGTCTGAAGTTTGAGTGTAATTAGTTATGACCGATTTAAATTGAAAGGGTGTAATTCCTAGAGGAGTTTAATAAGATACTAGTTCAATAGCAGGAACAAGCCTACTTGGTAAAATGTTCAGAAGAATGAAAGAAAATTTTGTACAATAAACAAATTATACCTCACGTAAACCTATGAGTAGTAATTGGTCTCTGAGCCGATTTATGGGGCTGTTGTATTTGTAATATTTTATTTATATCCCTTTTAATCCTGCAAGACAATGCAACAAGACAAAGGTTGGTAACTGCATTAATTAATGTGGAACACTCATTTTCGATTTATAAGAGCAGTTTTTCAATGGAAAACTTAGGAAGGCCGTTAGTTGTTTAGTGTGACTCTTATTATGGACATGAACAATAAAGGCATTGTCAAATGTTCCGGCTAATTGGTAATTGGAAATAAAATGTCATTTTTGTTCACCTATTTTTGTAATTTTAGAACCTATTTTGGTTTGTGACAGAACCTATTTTAGATACCTAATTTAAGATTTTTAGGAACTAAAAGTCCGAGGATACTGATCAGGTATAAGTCGCCATTAAATTTTACGTTTGCCATAGTTCAACCTGTAGATTAAGCATAATGCGGCAATAAAATTGGCGGGTTGCTAGATCACAGCATCCGATTTGTTTGGCAAGTGCTGGAAGAAAGCTCTTTGAAAGTTGTGCAACATCCTGTGCCAATGTTTGTGTAATAAACAGTTGAGAGACATGTTAACACGTCTGTCGCACCTGTAGCTTCCTGCATTCCTCAGGTCAGCTGAGAGCTACTGCCATTCATCCGGTGCGCTGTTCGGGTTCAACAGAGAAAGTTGTCTGCAAGATTGTTGTTGCTATTGCATCATTTCTCATCTGGCACGCCGGAAACCTGTTTCATAATACTTACAGTTTCACTGTCAACCTTCAAATACTGGAAGTACTAGAGCTCCAGCGATGATAATAGGAAGGTTCACACGTGAGCGGCAATGGGAAAGGTTCTTGGCGTCTTGTGGACCACGCTGAAGTATCAAGTTAATGTATACTGTATATTAGGACATCCTAATAATTAAAGCGATTTTGTGTGCAGAAAAAGTGGTACGCTTTTCCTAGTTTACAATTATGTTTCTTCGTGAGTTTCCACCTTTACCTGAACATCAGTCTCCACACAGCCCTTATCGCCGAGACCGGCGTGGAACACACTCCAAGAAACAGAAGTCTGATGTGTTGCACTCACATGACTTTCCTTACTTTTGCACAAACCATTCCTACAAACGCTTATTTCTCTACTTCATGTTAATCAGATAAGAGTTTGTAGAAATTGTCGTATTGCTAATTTTGTTGTAGGTACAAATCGGCTTTAAGCGATAGTCAAATCTTTTCAATTGGTCGCAACGTGATTGCCTTGAATTCCCGTTCTCTTTGCATGTCCAAGAGATCATTAATGAATAAACCTTATTATTTGAGGACAATAGGAGCGTTTAAGAGCTTAAAATAATAAGGAATGTCTCCCCAATGGTACATTAAAAAAGTTAATTAACACGTGTGTGTTTTAACGAGATCTACTTATATGTTTACGTCCTCTAGTACGTAAAGTAGAGGAAGTATTGTATTTCAACCAAAAGTTTGATGTGAAGGTTTCACCATAAATATGTTTTGAATAAAATAAAATATATATTTAAAAAAAAAACATGTTTAGAAAAATTTGTGTGTGTGTGTGTGTGTGTGTGTGTGTGTGTGTGTGTGTGTGTGTGTGTGTGTGTGTGTGTGTGTGTGTGTGTGTGTGTCTGTCACACTGTGGACAGCATAACTCAAAAACGAAAAGTCGGTTAAAAATGCGACACGAAGATTTTGAAGAAAATCCCTTTACTCTAAACTATCCTTTACATGGACAATTTTTCGAAAATTTTAATTTTTTTGAAAATGGCTCAAACGATTTTGATTAATATGCCATATGTTTGAGATATTTTTATGGTAAATGAAACGCATATCTTGAATTTTCTGGCTATAGACCATGTGGTCCTATTTTCTCTGGGTGACTTTCGCATAGGTAAACCGTAAGAGATAGACCAAATCTTACTGTGCAAAAAATGTACACCTTGGTAAAACACACAATTTGTCTAAATTTTTTTTGTAGACTGAACCATTTTGGAAATATTTCTTGTTACTTGTGTGAGTTTTGGAAAACTTATACTTGTGTCAAATGGAAGATCGTTATTAATTTTTACGTTCTCTACTCCTAAGTAGAAGGAAGCATTGTATTTCACCGAGAAATTCGATGTCGAGATTTCACCGGAAATATATGTTCTGAGACCCCCTGAATTAAAAAAAAAAAAAAAAAAAAAAAAAAAAAAAAAAAAAAAAAAAAGCATTTTTAGGAAAAGGACTCTCTCCCTCTGTGTGTGTGTGTGTGTGCGTGCGTGCGTGTTGGTTTCTTGATTTTTTGTATAACAATTCTAATTTCAGTATCTCCGCTGCTTGTAAACCTTCAATAGGTTCAGCCCAGCCCATATTCGCATTCAAATGACTCGTCATTTTATATAAAAATTGTATAACTGAGATTCGTGGCCTACTTGAATGAGGCCATGGACTCGTTCTGTAACAAACCAAAGTTGGCATTATCGAAGTGTTTAAAGCTTTTGAGCACTGAATGGAAGAATTGTGTACTTTTAATACTGTCGTGAACTGCTAAGAGTTGCTATCAACTGTCTAAAAAAAAGCATTTTATTTTAGGAATAAGCTTGCAGAAAATAAGTTCCCGCAAGGAGCTAACATTTGACCACTAGAGTTCCATCTTCTCAGCATAATAAACACGATTAGATAATGTTTGTATACAATCTACATACAAAGGGGGATTCGGTGATTTTGCTTGTGGAAAGCTCTTATATTACTGCCTGGTTTAATGTTCGTGTTTTTAATAGCCTCGTGATTCTGAACTTCAACTTCCTGTAAACTGCTCAAGTGTCGTAAAAGCACGCATTCCATCCGTTGTTTAACCTACGATTCCGGAGGACGAATTACGAATTGCGGAGACGCAAGTACCGTGAAATGTTCGCAACGGAAATTCTCCTTCTAAACGGGATTCTGTGCTAGAGGAGAAGAAGACAAGCGAGAGGAAGCTTTTATTTGTACATTCTAGGGTCGCTAATTGCGTACAACAGTCAACATTTGGAGGGTTCGCTCTCCCTCAGAAAAGGGTGATCTTCCTTAATGGGAACAGATCTCCCTCGACTAATCAGTTGAGCTTCCTCATATATTCTCATCTCGCAGATGAATTAATGGTAATTTTAAATTAGATATTACCAAACTAAATTTTACAATAAATTCAAGGTTTAAAACAGCGATGTCCAATGATTGCGAAAGAGGGGGAGGCGGGACTTTTCTCCTTCCATTATATGTGGACTTTGTCGCTCACTCAGACGTGCTTTGTATTGCAGTGGCGGTTTGGTTACATGCACGTTACGTTTGATTTGAGAAAGCGCCTCCAAATCTTATGCGATATACACCTGTTCATTAGTGACTCTTTGCTACTGCTTACCTTCAGTAAGTCTATCAATATTTGGCAAATGGAGCCTTAGAAGATCCACCAAGTGATCGTCGCGTAACATATTGCGATAGAGAATTTTAATATAGTTCCATTAGGAGAAAATCCGTTCGCAAACATATGTAGGGCTATACTTACTATTCTTGCAAATGCTTATCTCTTTACTACATTTTGGTCGACATAAGCATTTTCAGAAATTACCTTACTGCGAATTTTCTTGTAGGGGAATAAGCTTTAAGCGATGTTGAAATGTTTCAAGAGCTGGTTGCTATGCGATGTCTTCGAAATTCTGTTCTCTTTGCCAGGCTAAGAGATGTAAAAATGAATAACATATTATTCCTTTTTGAGATAAGTATAAGTATTGGCAAATTCAATAATAAAGAATATCTCGGAAATGTCCACTCAAAATAAAAATGTGTATTTTACATAAATTATGTGCTCTAACGAGATCCACATTTTTATTCGTCTATTACGTATAAGTAGAGAAAGTATTGTATTCCACCCAAAAAAATCGATGTGGAGATTTCACTGGAAATATATGTTTATAGGCCCCCAGAACCCAAACAAGGTATTTTTAGAAAAAAAAAAGTGCGTGCGTGGATGCGTGCATGAGTCAGTCAGGGCAGTATAATTCAAAAACAAAAAGTCTGTTAAAAACCAAAGGTGGTATTTAAGTTTAATGTATTTTAAGAATGTGACACGAAGATTTTGAAAAAAAAAATTACCTTCACCCTAATCTACTCTTTACATGGAAGTTTTTTCGAAAATGGCTCTAACGATTTTGATTAAAATGTTTGAGATATGTGCGAAATGTGTATTTTGAATTTTCTGGCTATAGTCTACGCAGTGCTGTTTACTCTGGATGACGACTTTTGCATAAATGGTAAACCGTAAGGGATCAGATATTACTGTACAAAAATTTTTATCTTGCTGAAACACACAATTTATGTCCAGATAAATTTGTTTGTAGAGTGAACCATTTCGGACATATTCCTTGTTATTGTGTGAGTTTTCGAAAACAAACTTACGTCAGATGGAAGATCGTGATTCATTTTGTTTATATCTTAGCTGTGCAAAGAGAACGGAATCTCAAAAATCTTTAAAAGGTTTGTCTATCACTCAGAGATATTCCCCTTGTACATGCAAGAAAATAAACGTTAAAATAATTTCTGAAAATGTTTATCTCAACTAACACGAAGAAGATAAAGGAATAGGAGTTTGTAAGAATGATTAGTACAAGAGTAGAGAAAGTCTTGTGAGTACAAGACATCAGATTTTTTTATTTAGTAAACTTTTGTCTATTTCTTACTGTTTAATATTTATGCAAAAATAGTCGAGAATGAAGAGGTCTTCTGAGGACATTCCCAAATTCAAGATATGAGTTAGAAACTGCCATGGAATCCCGATGTGTCTGTCACTGGATATTGAACTGTCTGGTTGTCAGTTGATTCACTCTCCGACTGAAATAGGAGCTGGGGAATAGCAGCTAATTTCGTAAGCGTCTCCAAAGAGACAAAGTTGATTTCGAGCGTCTACATTAGAAATATGTCATTGTTTCCGCTGTCCACCCAAGTTTTGTATTTAAAACTGCTGGGGATAAATGGGCAAAACCATGTATACGAAATAAACGCAGTGGAACCATACGTTAATGGGCAGGGAACCATCCACTGCCAACGGAATTTTAACATAACAGACAACGTTTATATCGCTTGTCCCTAGACTTCATATTTTCATTCATGAGTCTAGTGAAACTAGCGAGCTGAACGCAAAAAGGCTGCAAATCCACTTTCTAATGTACCTACGTGGACCAACACTGTGGGAGCTCTCGCATTGTTTTCATTTGCATGCATTTCGACACCTCAAACTCCGCCCCAGTTTTATGTTGGTGTACTATGAAAGGTTATGGGCCATTAACCACAGCGGCTCAGTTGCACATAATTCAGTGTTATGCTGGAGGGTGAGCCCTAATGGCCGCCATTGCCCGCCTCGCCACTCATGACCATTTCTTACAGCAATTAAGACCGGAAGAACAAACGCCGACAAACAGTTGGAGACAGGAAAGGGCAGAGCACGGTGCTTGAGGACTACTACAGCATGTTCAGCACTTATAGGATGGGAATATTAACATAATTTGTCAAGACTGGAAACTAAAGTCCAAGCCAAGTCCAAGCATTTGAAATTGAGAGATTTTCACAACAGGTGTTACGAAAACGCGATTCGTGATAGCATTGAGAACCGTCGCTTCTTTTAGAATAACCTTCTCCATTTTTAATTTCTCTACTATGCATAGTAAGTATGGGAAGTATTCTATTCGATCCAAAAATATGATGTCGAGATTTCACCGGAAATATAAATTTTGAGGCACTCTGAATCCAAAAAAAGCATGTTTTGTAAAAAGTTGCGTGAGTGTGTGCCTGTGTGTTCGTCTGTGCAGAGCTTAACTCAAAAACGAAACATCGGTTAAGAACCAAAGTTGGTATTTATTTTCAAGGATGCGACATGAAGGTTTTGAAGAAAATAGCCCCACCCTAAACTACCCTTTACATGGACAATTTTTCGACAATTTTGATTTTCTTGAAAATGGCTCTAACAATTTCTATTAAAATGTCATATGTTTGAGATATTTTTATGACAAATGAAATGTATATTTTGAATTTTCGGGCTATAGCCCCTGTAGTCGTATTTGCTGTGGACAACTTTTGCATAACTGGTAAACCGTTAGAGATAGACCAAATCATACTATGGCAAAGGAAGGTGCCATTCGACCAAAAATTCAAAATTGAGGTGTTGCTAAAAAATACATTTGAGATCTTGGTTTGTCTCTTTTTACAGCTCTCTTTTAGTTTATGAATTATGCTGTTCATAGTTGGACCTACACACGAGCGAACCTTTTTTATAAATGCTTTTTTCGATTCAGGAAGCCTGAAAAACATATATTTCGGTGAAATATCGATGTCGTATTTTAGTACTTCCTACGCTTCCTATACGTAAATAGAAGGAAAATAAAAGGATTGAACTACCAAACGGAAAGTTTGAGTTCGTTAAAAGATTGTCCGAGATGCGAAAACACAAAACAAATAAACTGCACTTCTATAGGATATTTGGTTTAAATGGCCCTATGCGCAACTAAAAAGAGAAAGAGATGTTAAAAGAGACGCAAATACTGTCTCTGTTGTTATGTGGAAGGTGGGAGAAGGTTTTACTTCCAGCGTTTCTCCCACAAAACATGTTTTCTGCCCTCTGAATGCATCATTTCAGCTGCGTTCACATGTTTCAGGCACAATATTTCGATTCGTGTCGATTTGCCAGATAGTGGCCGCTTAAGCGGTACAGTAAACGCACTGGGCAAGTTTATATCGCAGCACACGTTGGTCGTGTGTTTTGCTTACAACGGAGACAGTGTTGGCCACAGAGCCAGGTGTTCTGTTTTTAAAATCCGAGTCAGCACTGGTCTCGATTGGACTTCCGGCGTTTCTGCCCGCAGAACATGTTTCCTATCCCTGCCCCTACCTAACTTGAGTTATTGTTTGATACTGGAACTAGAATTGAATGAAGACATTCGGTATAAAACATTCAGCCAAATTAACTTCAATCTAATGTGCTATTCACTGCAAATTACAGCATTTAAATGAAAAGAAAATAATTAATTCCAAGTTTTCATCATGAAAAAGCCTTGAGAGTGGCTTTTGTACGGAGGAGGAGCCGTCTTTTGTTTGAACGAAGGTGGAGGGTTTGGTTGTACCTGTGCTTGCTAATGAAGGCACGACTTCCCACACAAAGGTCTAATCATCGCAGCTCGATAACACAGCCTTTATGCGGTACACCGGGATTCCCTTATTAGTTGTATCAGTTTACCAGAGGCACTTGCAACAAGTAATTAGATTCCGTTCACAAGTCAGTTCATCTATAAAATGTCACTCAGTCTAGATATTAAACCAAGCTTAAATAAATAAATAAATTTAAAGATTTACTAATGAATATTTGTGTAAAAGACATCTAAATATGTATCTGTGGTAGAAAAAAGTTACACTATACCATTTTATACTTTTATGGTTCGATTAGAAATACCGTGTTTAAAGCAGAGCTTTAATCGCATTTATTGTTCATGTGTTAAAATTTTAACCTAAATATACATTTGGGACGTCTGTTTCTTTCAGTTTTCTTTGCTGCTTAAACCATCTAAGTAAAGCTTCTTCAATATCTTTATACTCAGATGATTTCGCCCGCTGAGTTTTTCAGGAGGTATGTTTGAAAAGAGATTATATTTTCTCTGTTCTACCAAATTGCAGAAATCGTTGAATGTGTGTGTGAGACACCCAATTCCTTCGTGATGCTGATGTTTGCTTCACCAATTTTTTTTTCTTCTTCTTCTTGTTCACTTCAATATTATGCGTTTCCAGCATTTTTCGCATTTTTCTTTATTCACATCTTTTTCTGGGCGTCCGGTGTCTGTTTTCCCTACTGGTTCGTGTCTCTTAATTAAAAGAGGTATCCTTTCCTCACTCATGCGGTTCATGTGCTCTTTCTATTTGTGTTTAGTTTCTTCGATTTTGTCATTTAAGTCATAAATATTCAGTTCTTCTGTGATTGATTCGTTTCTTGTTAAGTCCAGTCTAGTGCATACTTTAGTTCTTCGTAAAAATCTCATTTCCGTTGTTTGATTTTCCGTCTGTCGTTTTCTTTTATTGCCCACGATTCGCTGCCTACATTAGCAAAGGGACCGCCATGGTCTTGTAAAACTTTAGTTTGGTTTCTTTCCTTCTTTTGTTTTGTAGAGCTTTGTTATGGTCCCACATTTGTGTTGAAATGTATTTATCTTATCTTCTATATCCATATCAACATCGAAACTTACATCACAGCCCAAATAATTAATGTTTCCGGCTTGCTCCAGGCTATTATTTCCGGTGCACATTTTTGTTCTAATGTGTATTTTCTCTGGTCTGCCATTGCCAATTTCTAATCGTAATATTATGCGTGATTTTTCTTCAATATTCAATAATTTCCTCTTTTTGCGACATCTTTAAATTATGCTTACCTGTTATAAGTGAGATATTTCTCCGTAAATGTTATAAAAATACGTCGTTTTATTCGAAAGGTCCTACCCTCCAACCTGGAATCGAACTCGGAAAGTTAGCATGGTAACCACCAGACTACAGAGGGAGTTGTTTGAAAGAAACCACTCTAGCATTCGCCTACCGACACGAGTAAACTACGAAAAACCCATGGGTCGCAGTAGGCTGTCGCCGAGGATCGAACCGGGACCTCCGAAATGCGGGTTGCACGCGTTACGTTGGCGCCTCCTCGCTAGGTTGATTATTAAACTCCCACATTGACTCATGCATACATACAGGATGTCTATAAATGTTACCCCGATTACACTAATTTATAAAATGTTTATATTATTTATTGTTTAGACAATTTGTTTACTTAGTTCAGGACTTATGTGTGTACACTGATAGTTATATAATTTCAGTTTTATTATTAGTGTTCATTGAAGAGCTAGAACGTCTCACATTAGCAAGGTAATCATTTATGAACACCCCATAGTTCCTGCCGAGAATCGAACCAGGGGGCCCTAATGACCTAGTTGTCCACGGGCCCTTAAACCCAACTCACTCACTCGCTCGAACCAGGGACCCTGAGTGGGAAGCCAGAACGTTGACCAATCGACTGCAGATATATGTATTGACTAGATTCATATAAGTGTGTGGAATAGGCCATTTAATAAACCTGTAATTGCTACCTTAAAAGTACAAATATATTTGCGCAATATCATTGCAAATGGAAAAGTGTATTTCATTTTCCTTTGGCTGTTATTTATCAAATGTTAAACGCGTCGACGGCATAAGGAAGGAGAATTGAGTGATCAGCACCCAGGGTGAAAGTTGCTTCCTAAATCCGGCAAGCACAATTCGGTTGCCTGATGGGGTCTGGCTTATATTTCATCTGTTTTATACTGCAGCGCCTCGAGTGTTGTGAAAGATTTATTAGTTTCTCCCCCTTTATGTTGGCTGAAATGAAATGAACCTAATGCTACACTTTGAGAACGTGGCATAGGAAGAGAATACCAATGCACCACAACGGCTTGGAATCAGTAAAGAACTTGCTAGTTTGGGCACTTCTGTTACTCGTGTCAACACAATATTCAGGCCAATTTTACTTTCTCTGCCACCTAGGTACCTAGAGTAAGTAGTTGAAATTGAAACTTTTTAAGTACTTTACATGAATATGTCTAGGGCTGTCCCTGTCTGGGTCATTGCGGTTACGTCCTATTGGTAACCATCTGTAATACACAGACCTTACAAGAATTGACCTATACTGTTCCTCTTGATCCATTCTCCCCTTATTACATGTTTTCATCCTATCGATTTAGTTCAATAATTCTTTACTTTCGGACCGCCCCCGTAGCGCGGTGGTAGCGCTTGCCTCTGGGAGCCGGATTCGATCCCCGCTACCGACGTGGGTATTTTTTTCCGCTGCAAAGTATGAAACGGGGCGCACTCAGCCTATGGTGGCAATTGAGTAGCTATCCCAATGGAAAGATAGCGTCCCTAAAAGTCAAGTAGTTGCCTTACTGGCAGGGAAATCGGCGTGCTGACCCACGCCGCTTTCATCCAACACTCCTCCGTGGCCTTGGATGCGGCTGGGGGACGCAGAGGCCGGGCAATAAGGGTAACCTCTGTATAGAAGAGACGCCCTAGGGTTTCTCATTTTCACTTTCGTCGTACTCTTTTTCCTCTATCTTCTGCTGTTTTTACTTAGCTATATCACGTTTTCCATGTATTCCTTTCCCTTTGCTCTATTGCTTTAATTGGCTTTAGCTTCCTAGAAGTTTAACTTTCTCGTATGGCAGACGCAACATTTTATGGTGGCTGTTAGCTGAGTATTACTATTCTCTTTGTTGTTGTGCAAATAAGATTTGTGAGGGCAAATGATATTTATTTGACCAGCTTTACAGGGTGATTTCACAGCGTGTTTAACAATGCAAGGCCTTGTGCTTCAGTGCATATTTCCATATAGATAGAATGAGAGTAGAATACAGATTTAACCGATAGTTAATTCTTTTAAGAGCTGGTCCCTATGTGATGGCTTTGAAATTCCATTCTCTTTGCATGGCCAGGGCATAAAAACAACTCTCTGTTTGAGAAAAGTGTAAGTATTTGAAAATTTAAAACAAGGACAAGGGACATCTCTACAAAACAATTTGACAAATTGTGTGCTTTAATAAGATCTAAATTTTTTTGTGAGGTAAGGTTTCGTATTTCTCTTACAGTTTGTCAGTTATGCAAAAGTCATCCAGAATGAAGAAGACTTGAGAGGCTGTGCCTAGAAAATTCATATGTACATTTTGTCATTATATAATATATATATTTTCAACATATAATATTTTAATGAAAAACGTTTGGGTGTAAAGAAAAGAATAGTTTGTGGTGAAGGATATCTCTTAAATATTCGTGTCGCACCTTAAATTCCAAGTTTCGTGTTTAACCTCCTTTTCATTTTTCAGTTATACTGTTCGGACACACACACACACACACACACACACACACACACACACACACACACACACACACACACACACACAAAGAGAGAGAGAGAGAGAGAGAGAATTTTTATGTCTAAAATGCTTTTATTTGGATTCAAGGAGGCACAGAAATCTCGATATTGAATTTTTTGATGGAATAGAAAATTTCCCCTGCTTACTGTAAGTACGTATTAGAGAAAGAAAAAAATTACCTAATAATTAACATCCATAATTCAAATAGGTGGATCCCAAAAAGGTGAAGAGCATTTTGGTTGGAATTTGTTACGGGACATGTTGACGCCCTACTCTCGCTTTCTTAGTTTGTGAAACTCAATGGGGTGGAGATGTACCGCACTAGCTAATGCCGTCACCTTTACCCTGCACACCACGGCACTAAGCCAAAGCTAGTGGAGAGGGAGCAGGAGCTGTCAATTTTTGGCAACTTTATTGCCACTCTGTTTAAAAGGCATTTTACCTAATATCTGGACTCTGCACATTTTGTTGTTTTCATACTGACAATGAGTATAAGAGTGGTGTTTTGGTCCGTATGTTTGTGACACTCCATAATTTGCAGTGCTGAAATAGCGTAACAGGAAGGCACGTATAATTATTACACGTATAAGACGCGCATGTTTTCACACCTGGGGTCACACGTGTTGACACATATACCAACCCCCACTTGTTTATGGTAGTCATGTTCTTGCGTCTTGGCGTATCACACCTTAGTGGGTAATAATCTCGTACTGGGGGAATGTGAGATGAAGGTAAACATTCTTTACATTTTCATCCATTTTTCAACGTAGTGTCTTGTGTGTCAAATTTACTTCCAAGACGTTGGGACGTGACCGCAATACCTACGTGTGGATATGAAACATTGCTATTTATTATGTTGTTCACGTCTCCGAGTGGTTAGAGCAACTTCTTCCTATTTTGTGTTAAAAGTGAAGAACCTCCATTTCCATTCTCAGAACGTCGAAAGTTACGAATGCCTGGATTTGTGGATTCTAGTTTCACTGAAGGTGAAGTAGGCATCAAGGCAAATAAATGTTTTTTCACAAGTAAGAATTGGATAACTCCATTTAACATAATTTTGTAGAAAAAAAAGAATAAAAGATTGAATTTGTCTTTTGAATTCCGCTGATCTCATAATTTAATTATGTTTATAACATTAAGAAATATAGGCATTTGATTTTAATAGCAATACTCGTATTTGCAATTTTCGTTGTGATAAATCTACATGTCTTGAATATATAAGATTATTAAGATATCCCCGACGTGCACATTGGGCATCTAAAATGTTTATGAAATATTTTAAAACATTTCTTGCAGAATTATGTTCTGAATCCCCAAAATATTTATTTATTGAGGTTCTGCCCTGCAGGGTCAAAAATTAAAACTAAAAAGTTTTAGAGTAGAGGTATTTTCAAATTCTCCTGTTAAGACAATAATGTTTGTCAGCAGTATTTATGACTTCAGAGGCAGAAAGTTGGACTTCTGTGTTCAAAACCAAAATGTCTGCATTATTGATAGTCAATATATTATTTATTGACTTTCGGACACTCATAGGCTATGTCATTCTATGATGAGATAAAGTAGTATTAAATGTTAAGCAATAAGAACTGATTAATGCCTTTCTTGATCATCACCAACATCGAGGACCACAAGATGGGGTGAAGGTCTCAAGAAGAGGGAACGCCGTACCTCACGTTAAATATAGAGGAATTACAGTAAAGGAAATATATGTATAAGGGTAAAATGTGTACTGGAACCTGGTCACCAGAGAAAGATAATTATAAATAGCAACCTGCACAGGGTAGCTTGGAAGGACGCATCATGCGGATTAGACCAAGTAAATGATCGAACAGCATGAGGGATAAACAGTGACTGGAGGGAGTGCAATAGGCAATGAAAGGTACAGAGAACCCTGAAATCCCAAAGCAGTCAAGTTTTGCCGAAGAGAAAATCATGAAATTGTTTTATTTTCATGAAACGCCGAGCTCAATAGGCGATGCTAAACAGGTTATGTATTACAACAGGAAAATTAACTTCTATGTGGCACAGTGTAAAAGATGGACAAATCCGATAAACGTTCTTCCAACTCTGATTTTTAAGAGGTCGACTTCACGTTTGTCTGTATGAGCGGGTAGCTTGTGAATGCACACGCAAGGCGGATCTTGACAGAATAGCCGGAAACGGAAATAATAATGGAAAAATAATACCTATATAATTCGAAATTAGAATAGCTAGTCAAATATGGGCAATTTACGGCAACACCAGATAGAAGATAAGAATAGATAGAAGAAGAAGATAAGAATTGAATTCGAACCATCCCGGATAAAGTAGTACACAGCTACAATTACTTACTCGACAGGACCAATATTTCTTTTTTTCTTAATCCAAACTGTTTATGAAAGCACCACAAGAGTTGCGATGCCACTCGAAAAAGCTGATTTCAATTGATAATTTGATGGTATATTTATTAAAAGTCGCGGAAAAAGAGCTCAAATAAGGAATTGGGGCAAGGAGAACCTATAGCATCAAAACAGGTCAAGAAAATCCATATTAAGCGTATAAGATACACAAAAACGCAACATTTTATCTTGCAGCTCCAGTAATGTGGCTTGAAGTTGTGACATTTTTCAACAACCAACGAGTTTATGCCTCTTTATTGTATACTAGATTCGCACATAAGTTTATTATCGCTACGCTTATGCTAGTAGAATAAATGAGTTGAAGGTAGAATTTTTCCTTCCTTCCCCTCTCCTTTCCTTTAGCTGCCGTGATGATTTTTCTTCCTCTGTGCCTTGGAAAAAGCTAAGTAAGGAAGGAAAACTTAGAAAAGGAAGGAAAGAAAGAAAGAAAACAGAAACGTGATTGTTCTTCTTCATACTCATTAACGAGGTAGGAAGCAAGAGCCAATTCCGCAGTCCCCTCCCCCCGACTTTCACCGCAGCCGTCTTTTGTGTGGTTTACTCCCGCCCCTCTTTTCCCTTATCTGTTTAGCCTTCAATAGCCAATATTCTGACCACGATCCTAGTGTCTTTAAGTTCGCAAATTTGATTTGAAGACCAGTTTTCATTAAATGTACATCCTTTATGGCAATCATTTCTATACTATCTTTGTTCCCGCAGTTTAAAATGACATATCTGTCTTTGGAATGTTTGTTATAGATTATGTGAGAAATATTTGATGAAGTTTTTTGTTGTTGCAAATTATGTCTTCTTAAAGCATATACGTATGGAACATACAAAAATAAATAGATGACATGCTTCAGCTGAGAAAACACGAAGTACAACTTGTATTTTTTATAAACTGAGTTAACTGGAAAAAAAGTTCATAGTGCTTAATCTAATCTTTCAATTATCACGAGTAATATCATAAGATGTCTCACCTAGCCCATAAATTCTCCAGCGGAGCTAGAGCATATATCTGGGAGGGTCAGAACCAGGGCTGCCAACCCGTACGATAATTATGGGGGCATACGATCATTTGAATGTTTGTACTCATGGTTGTCAACCCGTACTATAATTATGGGGGTGTACGATAATTTCTATACCGGTGAAATATCATTTTCGCTGGTCTATCACATCAGCGAAATGAAATTAATTACAAATGGCGACACCACTTTTGCCCTCATGACCCGTCTCCACCACTCTAAGGCAACCATTTCATATCATACTAATCCTTCTACCTTTATCTTCTTGTTGCCAGTGTGCCCAGGTCTGGTAATCTCAATGAAGAAGGCACTGTTCAGAAAAGTGATGATCAATGTAGAAAACCCGGAATAAGTGATAGGTATTCCATGTGAAATAAAGAACATGCCTGAACCTGGCAGTTTCTGGAGTGTTGTTAAACACATGTGTTGCCTTGATGGAAATACTGATTTCAAAGGGCTGGCGGAATTTGCATTGTTTGTGATTTCATTGCCCGGCAGAAACACTTCTTGTGAAAGAGTTTTTTTCCAAACTAAGCCCTAAACCAAAATTAGAAACAGATTGGCGCTAGATACGGTAAATGGACTTATTCGGTCTTCGCAGCTAATGAAAGAATGTGGTGGGTCCGAAAATCTGCAAGCCACCGAGATGTTAGTTTTTCTCAACAACAAATTTGTATAATGCTGCAACAGTTGAGGAAGTTGAACTTTCAAATAAGTAGTGCGAGAAACAAAAGTACTAAAGTTGTAATACTGCTTGAGGCCATCAATCTTGTAATTGGATACCATAAAAATCAATACCGTTACATTTTCATAAATGTTATGCTGATACATTTATTGTTGTAGCATTTGGTTTATGACCTACGATAATTTCGAATCCAAATTTATAATTTTGAGTGGCTGGCACGATAATTTTACTTTTAAACATTGGCAACCCTGGTCAGAACGTCGAATGATATTTATATGGACTATTTCATAAATAAAATATGAATTTAAATACTATA
Organism: Tenodera sinensis; assembly: GCA_030765045.1. Lineage (NCBI taxonomy): Eukaryota > Metazoa > Arthropoda > Insecta > Mantodea > Mantidae > Tenodera > Tenodera sinensis. The sequence goes on along the minus strand of CM060968.1, from coordinate 106,620,178 downwards.
TAGCAAAGATTTGATCAGAACATATTAAATTCTACAAAAAATAGCCTAAAATATACTTATTCATTTTCAATTAGTGTAGTTACTGAGGACTGCCAACTGAGGGGAACGAAACCCAAGAATTATATTCATTTCGATCTTCTCTTGTTGTTATAACAGAAGATGGCAAGTAAATCTCACTTTAGTTTCAACATTAACAAATAACCTTTCTTCTGAAAAATACATTAATATATAATTGAAAGAACAATTGAAAGACAAATTGAGATGGAGTGCTGTTTTGATAGTTAATTGATTGAAATGACAAGGTATTACTTCCTATATGATAATTTAACTTATTTATGTATGAAATAACCGAATAAAATATTGATTTTGGCGTTGGTCATTGCTAGTTTGCGTTCATTCAACATTTGTTGATGTGGTCTTTAAGCGTGGAAGGTTTAGTGAGTGCCAAGACCTGCAGAATCATTCTTGTATTGATGGAAAATGTAAGACGAAGGACGTGTCAGTTGTGAAGTGTGTTTCCTGTATTCCCTCGTGATAGAGATTACATCAGCATGACGTAGCTTGCATGTATCACCGTGCTTCCCGGAATTTCCCTTTAGGTAGGTTTTCTCCGACTACCAATCAGACAATAGACTGCAGCCATGGAATATTCTCAATGGCATTGCAAGTTTTATGCTCATTCATCAGGAATTACAGCTTAAGGAGAGACCAAATATCGAAAACTGTCAAAAAATAATACTTCTAGTTTTAAAGTTTATATAAAGTATACAGGGTGAACCGTGTAACGTGTTATAATTGACCCAACAGATGTGAAAATAGTGATAGCTACCTACCAGATCAGGAGGTGACCAGTAGACTGCATGCTGGAGGAGTCTTTGGGACAGCCAATGTCAAATATCCCTACAACGATTATGCACTACACCACATCTTCATTTATTCATTCATTTATCTTTGCCTCTTGCTTCATGAAGTTTAGGATATCTGCAATTGTGTTCCTGCTCAGACTTTGTAAAATCTTGTCAGTTAGCTTTGAAAATATAGAAGCTTTAGCTATAAATATCACAATATAAAATGAGCGTCATTTACTCTGAAATCACAATCAGATACGGTTCTCTTTCAATGCAGACTCTATATATTGCTGGATGTGAGTAAGTAAAGGTATCATTTCGCTTACTCCGAGTAAGCTAAACATTTGGCAATCCACAGGCTCTTGTGCAGTCAAGAGTCACAATATTCTAGAAGTTTTGTATTTACATACAGAGAAATATCTCTTAAATGAATAAGGGGGCGGGAGAAACAAACCCAAGATTTCCAAATTGTGTTATGGAAATCATTTCCACAGGGCACAGGCTGGTCAACTGGAGGATTTTAAATAGAACCATGATATTTTATGTGTATATTGTGGTTCCCCTCACTAAGCTAAGCAACTTTTACTTAAACATTTATTTTCTAAAATGAATTCTTAAATTGTTATAGCATGTTATCATTGATCTTGATTCTGGTGTGAATATATGGGAAGGAAGAAAGAGTGATGCAGATAGTGAAGGGGAACATTCTTAGGATATTGATTGGTGGAGAGTTTTCAGGGGTGTGCCTTTTTTACTTTCTCTACTGGTAAGTAGGGGAAGTATTGTATTCCACCCAAAAATTCGATGTCCAGATTTCACCGGAAATACATGTTTTGAGGCCCCCTGAATCCAAAAAAAAGCATTTTTAGAAAAAGGTCTGTGTGTCTGTCTGTGGACAGCATAACTCAAAGACAAAACGACGGTTAAAAACCAAAGTTGGTATTTAAGTTTAATGACTTTCAAGGATGCGACACGAAGATTTTGAAGAAAATTGCTCTACCCTTAACTACCCTTTACATGGAGCATATTTCGAAAATTTTAGCATTGGTAAGGCTAGGCGTTCCCATTCCCCTTAAATAGTTGCGAAAACGTGGATTTATCGTTGGTGGAGAAGAGCTTTTAATATCCGCTTAAGTTTAATGAAAAAGCATCTACACTTACATTTAAATTTAATGTCTCACGTTTGCACGATGTTATGAAATATAACTTTGTATTAACTTGCAGGAACTAGAACTTTGTTTATTAAATGTCGGTGAACTTTTTGCACCTGTATAAAAAGACTACGGCCATATATCAGCCCATGCATGTAACTCTCTCCAAGCTGGAAAAGTCACGTTTCATATTAATCAAATGAGCGACTGATTTATCTCTTGGGATCTTATGAGCGCCTTCAAGGAAGGATATTTTGGAAAACATTTCACCCACAGTAACGCCAGAAAATATTCATACAAAATTGAAGCAGGGGACTAGTTTTATTAAGTTTGGTTTCATGTTGTTTGGTTCTGATATTTTTCGGGTTTCACTTCCTTTCTCGATCTATCATCTCTTTTTAGCATTTTGAAATTATTTGTTACATTTATAATTTCATGCCCTTTCATTTTGCTTTTAGGTTTATTCTGCCGCTTCGTTTACTTTATTTAGTGTTATATCGGAGATCAATCCTTGGTGGGGCGTGCAAGAAAATGTATTCTGGTTGAAAAATTCCCTCGTCCCTGTCGGAAATTGAACTCGGACCCAATGGTTTAAGAAATACCTAAAATCTTATTATTTTAAAAGTACCTCCATATTTTGTACCCTAATTTTTTAGCGATTTCAGTCAGAATGCGAAATGTATATTTAAGTCTTATTTAAACACGTCGTTTAGGAATTCAACGCTGCAGTGATTCGTCCTAAAATCATAATTTTTAGGAGCTCTCTATATATGCCGCTTAAATACTTAGCTTCTTATAAAACCAACTCTTCTGAGTAATCCAACTCAAGATTTTTAATAACCTTAGCGCCACTACAAACTCAAACATTGCACATGGAAAATGTTGATTATTTAAAATAATAATTCTGATGGTTTAGATTAAAGTATGTTTGAAATTATTAACAAATTATGTTCGTCTAGCGCTTAGACGAAGCACCGCAGCAAAAATACTTTCCTTAACAAAAAGTGTTTAAAATAGTGTTATCTGTCAGCTCCAAATATTTGTCGGTCTAATTTTGGGACATCCTGTATAATTGGGAAACCTGAAGAGACAGATAAAAAGTATTGCAAGATAGATCTCTTTAAAATAAACAATTTACTGCAATTTTTTCTCCGAATTAGCCTCTCCGAAAACATTTGTTGTTGTTGCAATTTCCAAAAATTTTCTCAGGATGTGCGAGTGTTACCCATCGTTTAGTGAGTGAGTGATTAGGGTTTAAGGGCCCGTGGACAGCTAGGTCATTAGAGCCCCACCCATCGTCTATGAAATAAGAATTCTCGAGAATAATACTTGTAACAGATCATCATCTGTACTCCATTGGCACATGGAACCAGAATACATACTTCTGATATAAACAGCTAAATGTTGTCTATATACTTTGTAACTAAATACATATGTATTGCACTACGAGAAATAATTTCTTGGCAAACATTTTGATCCTGCCTAACGTAAAGTGGATGGAAGAAGGGCGTTAGAATTAATAGTGTAGCATAAGCATGGCTGTTAAACATGAGTGAGTGCGGAAAACCAAATGTGTTGCATTTAGGAAATATTCTTTAGTTTCATTGTCTCAAAGAGAGATTAATTGTTTTTCAGAACATCAATTTTACTGCAATTTGTGTGATACCTGAGCCGTTAAGAGGTGCAAGAAATTATATCCATCGTCTGCATTCGCCCTTAATGACGGGTATCATTTCAAAAATGTGTAATGAAGGTCTAATTACTTTCCAAGTCAACTACTATTGGTATGAGACAAATTAGAATCTCTTGCCATTGTAGTTATTGTCGCCAAAATATGTGTATATTTGTGTGGAACTGAACAATGCAGTTTTTACTGGCCAAATCCATCAGTAAGTGCTATTTGCTGAAAGCCTGCGTCATCTGGTATTTGTATTTATGGGCGTGGCACCGAATTGAATTCCATTGACAGCTTCTTTTTGAATGAATCAAAATAAATCATCGTTATGGATGATCTCTATTATGGAGTATTCGAAAGCCTCTAATTCTCATAAATGTCTCGCTGTTTATCAGGATTATAAAAGTATTTCCAAGCTTTGAATCTCATATGGTTTATAAGCACACATTCCCTTGATAATACGTGTATTATGTATATCTTAATAATGCTTAAGCTTGTGATCTTTACAGTTTAAGCTCTCTGCATTGCAAGTAGTGTTAAATGTTTTAATGAGTTTGTAGCTTGTGAAAGTAGACTGTACAGCCCAGAGGTGCTGTACATGCGAGCACACGCTCGCTTGCCCACACATGTCCCCTCCACTGACCAAGGCAAGCAGAACCACACCTGCTGGTCAGAGGCGCGGAGTATACCTATACAGAGTGTCCCAAAAAACACTGACAACGCTTAGTATGTTGTACGGGACGGCAAACTGGTCGATTTTCAAATAGGAACCCCTGTCAGGAAATGCACGGTTTGGACGCTGTAGCGCATCGAAGTTTGAGATGGGTTGTACATTCACAGGGGTAGAATATGAATATGAATGTGTAAGCCTCTGATTTCCTGTACGTAAAAATGTACCGCCACTGAATCTCAGTAACCACGGATAAATGCGTCATTCTGTCCCAGTGGGTGAAAGGAGGGGTTTCAACCTCCCCTAAATTGCCTGCAGTTAAGGATCCCTGATATAGCCTATAAACACATGTATTACAGTTATGTCTAGCGCTGAACTATGTATCTTTTTGTCGTTTGCATTTTGAGTTATGTATAAGGCGTTCAGTACTAGAAACCATTTTCTGTCAGGCATCAGATCATAGCAGGAATTATGCACTAGCATTATTCTGTTTGCGGCACCGAAAACAGAAGTGATTTAAAAATTCAAATTTAATTGTAGCTTACCTGAATATATCAATTTATAGTTTCATATATGTTGTTTTCTTCTTCCTCTCGTCATAGCATAGACAAGCAAGGGCCTGTTCCGCCTTCGAATTCCTCCAGCCATCGTTTTCTGGGTCTGCCCACCGATGTTACCTTTAGGATTGCATTATTTGATTATTCCAAATGTTTAGTTCTTCAGGGCTTGTAGGCCGTGGTCTAGAAGACATGGTAGATACCAACGTTTCGCCAAGTACTGCGCTTGGCATCATCAGGGTAACACGATCCTCCATCTGCACTGGTCAGAGTTAGATAAATACATATATTGCATTATTTGTTTAGGAAGTCTGATCTCTGACACTTTCAACATGTTCCTTCCGTTTTCATTTAAAATCTTTAAATTTTTCATTTATATTAAAAGTTCTAATTGTTCTCTTGTACTTTCTTCATTTGTTATTAGGTCTCTGTTCATACAGCCCTTTACACTTCTTTAAAATTTCATTTCTGAAGCTAGTATATATTATCATTATATTGTCATTTTAAATATCTTACATTTTGGGCAAGTAATGCAATTGCGTAATATATTTATGGCTAAATTAACGTTATCAAACACATTTTCTAAGAATGTTTTCAGAAAAAATCGCTATATCCCAAACTACCCTGCTTGAAAAAGTTTTCGAAAATCTTGATTTTCTAACGAATAGCTCTATTTTGATTAAATTACCATTTGTTTAAAATATTTTCATTTCAAGTGAAATTCATATCTTCGATCTTCTGGGAATAGCCTGAAGTTTTCTTCATTCTGGTGACTTACATAACTGGTAAGCCGAAAGAGATAGAATCTTACTATACAAAACATACAGATCTCGTTGAAACACACAATTTATGTCAAATATTTTTTATGAGGATAGCAATTTTGAGATATTTCTTGTTATTGGTTTAAATTTTCTAATAGGTACTTAATCTTTTCTCAAGCGGAAAGTTGGTATTCCTTTTTTTAAAGATTTGACTATGATTTTAAACCTATTTATTATATTCCCCCATTCCCCCCATAGTAGTTACAAGAAAATATGTAACAAAACCATTTATAGAAATGTTTATCTAATTAGCATAAAGTAAATGGAACAATAAGCCTTTCTAATAGTAGATTATACAAGAGTGAGTAGAGAAAGTTGTGAACGCATCATGTGATCTTTAAAATGTTTCTTTTTTATTTACTATGCTTTTTTGCGTTTTTATTGCCTTTGTCCATGCGATTTTGTTGTTACGAATGCCTAAATTTCCGGGCTCTGATAATAACTTTACTTATGCATTTTAGAATGTTGTGTTTTTTCATATACCTGAATTGCTGAGTATGTGTTTTATTTTATTTGTTGCAGCCAAGAAACAGAATGGGGCGGCGATACGAACCAACAGCCTCGGGTCGGGCACGAGAACGCCGCCTCTCGAGAGAAAAAGCAAATTCTCGGCACTCGGCAGGTTATTCAAGCCCTGGAAATGGAAGAGAAAGAAAAAGTCGGACAAATTCGAAGCAGCCTCTCGATGTAAGTACTTATAATTTCTGTATATTTTAATGCAAATATAAACTGCATGTAAAATGTTAGTGAATATCCTACCATGTGTGTTGAAAATTTTTACTAAGCTGCTGTCAGATGGTTTTGAATTCCTTTTTTAGTGCTTTGCGAATGCAAGTAAATGAATGACTAAATCAGGCAATGTTAATTTCAAAGTACTCTTAAATTGGAAGCTACAGTTGATAATAGAAGCTCAAAATTGTTTAATTGATTATTTTAAAACTCGTCTTCTCTTATAAACATTTGTGGTATCAATTTAAAATTCGTTACTTTATTTTGGAAACATTTTGCCTACCAGAAAGTGTTAAGGACAGAAATCTGTGAAATTAGATGATTCATTTGAAAATAAGCTCCAGAGATAGTTAATATAATATTTTCTTATGTTTTGTAAAACTGTTCCCACAATGCAATTTTCCTTGAAAAAAATATTTTATAATTAAACTACTTAATACTGTATTAATAAACTGTAGCTATAAATTTTCAATTTTGCTACTAGTTTTGGAAAAAAATAAATGTCAAATATGAGACGTGTTATTTGCTTAGTTAAGGCGATATCAATTATTGTTTAATAACATCACTAAGCATGTTATCACAAATTCATGTTGGCGGTTTTTATCCTGTTGTGTATAAGATGTGCAACATTTCAGTGATTTTTACCGAAGACTGCTACAGGTCTACTTGAAAGTAGAATGTGTCGACAAATGAATACCCCAAAGAACAAGTGTTGGAAAGTTACAACGCTACACTAATACAGTTTTTGACTAAATGCTGTTCAAGAGGTGTTACATGTATATACAGACTCTTTTTCGTTTGCTGCTTCTCTGCAAAGAATTGAAGATTCTTGAGGCATTTTGTTTTGTTTGTCTACTCTTATGTAAGCAAAGTATAATTGTTTAGCACAGCTACAAAATATTACAGGCAGGCATTAAATGTTTATGTGACAAGATAAATACCAATTTCGTAATTAATTTATTCTTAGATTAGTGAGGAAAGATTAACCATAACTAATTCGTAAAACCATAACCTATGTTTAAAATAGATTTAAAATTTGGAGAACAACCATAACGAACCATCTTAATTTTCTCATAAGTACAATACTGTGACTCTGAACTTTTGTAAGAAAAATTAGATTCTTAGCAAAAAGATAACCACAATATTTACAAACGTGTCATGCAAAGGAATGGAATTTCAAAGCCATCTCATAGCTACTCGCCACTTTAAAATCGCACAATCACTTTATCCTTATATTGGTAACGAAATGTGTAAAATTCTAATGAAAGTTTACGCTAATTAATAGAAAGTAGACAGGATATTTAAGCATATTATACAAATTCATTTCTGCCTCTAACATTAATAATAATGATGATGATGATGATGATAATAATAATAATAATAATAATAATAATAATAATAATAATAATAATAATAATAATAATAATAATAATAATAATAATAATAATAATAATAATAATAATAATAATAATAATAATAATAATAATAATAATAATAATAATAATAATAATAATAATAATAATAATAATAATAATAATAATAATAATAATAATAATAATAATAATAATAATAATAATAATAATAATAACTACAACAACAATAATCTGTATTGCTATATTTATCGTATTATGAGTACAACACTATACCATATTAAATTTGTTTCTGTGTTATCAAATATGTTGCGGTATAGAAGTAGTTACGAGAGCATAAAGTTCATTTTCCGTAGACATTTTGGTTTCCAGACAAACAGTCCCACGGCACATGGAGATGATCATCCCCTTCTTTACACATTCAGATTTATCTCACATCCTTGTAAGGGTTCGTGAAGTAGGAAGATTTTCAGCAAGCCAATTCGAGGAAAGACATTCAAGTGCAAGCTAGTGAAGAAGAGAGAAAAAAATAATCCGGAAAGAGCATTTGCATTACATTTTTATGAGGTTTTGGGCCACGGATCCCCATACTTAAGTCTCCAGACGAGATAATGGCGCACATTTATGTAGGCGGGCTGCTCCCAAGCCTTTCCGCGGATATTTACTGAAGGCATAATTAAATTCTTCCTTCTCGTGCACAATTTATGTGCTGCAAGGAAACTCCATGCGCCTTAAGATACTGCTAATTCTTTCTGCGGTTTCCATTACCTTATTTCGTTTACCCTACAGCTTCAGTATTCCCTCTTCTCTCTTTTTCTTCCTCTTGCTAAGCGAGCGTTAAATATTAACCGCAGAAAAAGTTTTCAACGGAACTTCAAAACTGACGCGTACAGCTTATGACGGTGAACCTAAAAGAGATTCCTAGCTCTTTTTTAAAGTTCCTTTTTAGGACCTTTGGTACTGTCGAGCGCCTATTAGCATAGTTCAGGCATGGGCAAAATCAGCTCAAAAGAATCACTCCATTGAAACGCGTTCTCGCCTCACTCCACCGGCCATCCATCCCCTTCACTGCTGTTCAGCTTCCGGCATGCCTCATTTCGTGGCGAGTATGACTTCATCGGGACGCCTGTTTCATGAAGAATGGTAGAGAGAGTTTGTTGTTAGTTTCCTGATTCAATGAAGAAAATACAATCTTTTGAAAGGAAATGTTTACGCATTGCATATAAACTCCTACCTAATTTTAAAAACAGCAACATTTATAATTATACCAGAACCATGCCTATTGATCAACACATAGCAAAACTTATGCTCAGATACATCGATAACGTCCATACCAGACCATACAGACGACGATTGATCAATACAGCCCAGAAAATGAAAACCATTCGACCAAATCAAAAGGAAAAAAATCCGCCATTACTCACTCTTATCCACATCTACGACAAACAACAAGAAGACCAACAACAACAACTACAAGATCTCCTACAATATTTATCAAACATATAAAAAAAACATCAATTTACCGAACAAATGACAACAAACAATAAATAAAAAAAATTAACAAGAGCCTGAAGCAGCAACAACAAGAAAAAGCACTAAGCAAACAGCAAAATCAGTCTTCATGGGTAGCGACGGCAGCAAGTTGTGTGACCTGGGAATAAAACAAAAAAGAAGCATCAACAAAAAGAGAAAATGTACCACCCAAATTGATTGATCTCTGCCCCACCAAAAAACAAACAAAAAAAGCTAAGCAGCCCGGGCGTGCTTGCACGTCCAAATACCATAATTCATTCATTCATTCATTCATTCATTCATTCATTCGTTGTTAGTTACAAAAACAGGGAAGTTTGCTGTTTAATATGCGGATTTAAATTTACATTATCAGACGTCACTTTGATCAGAAGCATAAAGCAAACTTTCGTGATCTTACAGGTATTTATTTACAATTTCAAAAGATACTTTCTGAATACTCGTATTAGTTTATTTAATATAATATTGTATTTCGTGTTGCCAAATTAAAATTCGTACAATCCCAAACAATTTATTATGTTGATGAGAAGTTTTAAGATAGTTTTAAGGCTAAATATAAGGTAATGGAACTTTAGTGTGTTATTTATTGTGAAGGAGAAACAATTTAGTATATGAATCATAAGGCAGCATAAGAATAGATTAAAAATTCAGATTATTTTAAAACTGCAACACTAATAAGTTGGGAGCTAAGACATATCACAGGGACATTTAAAACCACCTAATGTTTATATGAGAGATCATTAAAGGTAAATTTTCAGGAAAATTGTCATCAGCTTTTATTAATTTAATTCATTGATTCCACAACTAAGTAGTGGAGCAGTGTAGAAATAAGATAAATGTTCTTTACATGTAAATCAGATTTGCTCGATTCATATTTAACAAGATATGCGAAGCTTCATAATGTGGGCGCGCATGCAAATAATATTTGGACTGGCTTCAATTTCTAATTTTTTTTCCCCTTTCTTATTTCAGCCCTGGAACGCAAAATTTCCGTACGAGCTAACAGGGATGAACTTGTACAAAAAGGGATTCTCATGCCAGAGAGTCCTACTTCCCCTCTACCCGAGCCAGGTAAGTTCATGTTTTGTATCAATCCTTCAACAGTTTAACAGTCGCTTTTGTCCTTTCTACTTTCTCTTCTAGTAAGTAGAAAAAGTATTGTATTCCACACAAAAATTTGATGTAGAGATTTCATCGAAAATGTATGTTTTGAGACCCCTGAATCCAAAAAAAAGGCATTTTTAGAAAAAGGTGTGTGTACGCCTGTGTCGGTCGGTTAAAAACAAAGTTGATATTTAAATTTAATGTCTTTCAAGGATGCGACATAAAGATTTTGAAAATAAAAAAATGCTACACCCTAAACTACTGGTTCCTCTTTCTGTCAGGTTTATACCAGGATTTGAGCATATCTGCCGGATCTTGATAGCCCAAATGAGCATTATATTCCTTAAGTTTTGTTTTCCAAAATGGTTCACTCCACTAAAAAAAAAAAAAAAAAAAAAAAAAAAAAAAAAAAAAAAAAATTGTTTTAGCGAGATCTACATTTTTGTACAGTAAGATTTTGTCCATCTCTTACGGTTTACGAGTTATTCAAAAGTCATCCAGAGTAAACAGCTACCTAGGCTATAGCTGAAAATTCAAAATATACATTTCATTTTAATCAAAATCGTGAAGAGCCATTTTCAAGAAATCAACATTTTCAATGTAAAGGGTAGTTTGGGCTGGAGCAGGTTTCCTCAAAATCTTCGTGTGCATCCTTAAAAGATAGTAAACTTAAATACAAACTTTGGCTTTTAACCGAATTTTCGATTTTGAGTTATGCTGTCCACAAACTGACACACACGCGGAGCTTTTTCTAAAAATACTTTTTTTTTATTCAAAGTGCCTAAAAACATATTTCTGGCGAAATCTCGGCATCGAATTTTTGTGTGTAATGCAATACTTCCTCTACTTCCCAGTAAAGAAAGTAACAAAAAGCTGTGAAGTGAAGTGCGAACAACAATAAAGACTGAACGTCACTAAGATGGCCACCTTGCAGATAACAATAACAGCTTCCAGTGACTGAAGTAAGCAAGATAGTAAGGGTAGGATACGACTGGAGAGTTATGCATGTGCCTTTAAAAGGGTGGTTTCGAATTGTAACCACTTGTAAACAAAAGGTTAAAACAGCATTCGCAAAAATGCGACAATATGCCACAGAAACAAATGATATGCCGTAGCCTCCCAGGTACTGGCGTCCATTTCTGATCTGGTCTGCGTGGTTCACTCATTCTTGTCGGATGCACACTGCGTATGTGAATAACTTTGTGTTAAGGAAGTACTGTAGTGTAGGTATAATATACAATCTGTGGATCTATACGTGTAAATGTTAATTTAAAAAAATAATAAAAGTTCATTCAACAGATTACAGTTGGCTTCAGCTCAATGTACATATATACATATTTAAGGTTTTAGCTCTTCATTAATAGCATAGTGTGTAACATTTTTACCAGAAGAATTTTGCACAAATGTTAATGTTTATTTGTGTATTTTTGCGACATTACTCTGGCTTAAGTCCTTATTTAAAGCCAAGAGTTTTTTCCACTGCGTTGTAATGTTTGTTTTAAGGTTAATTTGAGCTAGATGTTTTGAAATATAAGGCAAGGCTTGTGGAAAGTTCTGTGGAAGATTATTAAGCCTCAAACAAGGATTTATTACGTAAAACAAAAGCCCTCCACATCCTTTCTTTCTTTAAAAGTGACTAAACATTAATAAGTATATGCCGGAATTATTGATCTTGACTTTTTGTAAATAGATCAGACTCCACTTCGTTCTTTAAATCTTATGTAATAAAGATTCATAAGTAATGAACCAGCACTTGCTATGGGAAAAAGTTAGATTTTTAAGTAGGTGTGCACCTTATTTCGGATATTAAATCATTTCGAAATGCTTAGTGCTCTTATTTATAAGTATGGAGGTACTGCCCTTTTTGGATCTAAGCTTTTCACAGCTTTGTAAACAGGTGACTGTAGTAGCATTGATTGTACCGTAGTATTGCAACCGTTCTATTGCTTAATTTAAACCACTTTAAAAATATTTATTATGATTAAAAGGAATCCGATAGAAAACACATTAGCTTCTATGAATAATTACTGTCTGTCCAGTTCTTTAGAAGATGAGAATTACACGCGCCTCGCAAGTGTGATAATAAAAACGCTAAAATTCCGGTTCCTGCGATGCTCTTGCCATCTGGCGTGAGTTCACTGAAATTGCAAGTTTGGCGCGGTGAAATATTTCCGGGTTGGTCTGTTAGATGTCTCTCTACGCGGGAATGGCGGAAGAGATGTCCATTAGCGCCGGAATTCGAGAACTAGCTGTTGCAAGCTTCTGTCAAGAGATGGCAAGACTACCATTGTTTGTGCCGGCAATTTAAGAAATTGATATTTATAAATGCAAATGAAAGGAGTGTTAACGTAACCTGCCTAGTTCTTTTTTCCTAACTCGCAGTTAGTTTAGTTTGGGCCTTTCTGTATGGAAACAAACATTTGTGTTCTGTTTGTGGTATGTAAAGACTAGTGAATGTAATTTAGTGACTTCATTCTCGTTTTTATTTTCTCTAACCGTGCAAAACGGTCTGTTTATGGACAGCGTGATTCCTAAAGAAAAAGTTGACGGAAGTTGTTAAATTTAGTTAAGTCTGTGACATGAATGTTTTCAGTAAAATCCCGCCCAATGTTTTTTGTTTTTTTCCCTCAAAACGGCAAATGATTTTTATTAAACATTTTAAGCTATTTGTAATTGAAAAACTTATGGTATATATTGAATTATCCGTATAACTAGTAAATTATAAAAAATAAACAAAACGTACTGCACAAAAAATAGTGTTTTCTTTTCTTTTTTTACGGCACCGTCCCTTTCCGACATGTCCATTATTACTGGTTTGCATTTTTCAACACTATTATTTTGGTTATTCAGTTGTTTCTCGCAATATTTTGGAGAGAGCATGAAATTCTGAGGTCAATATATACCGACTTGTTTTCAAACATCTGACTATCGATTCGGTTTACTCTGTTCCCCTTGTGTTTACAACGAAATGCTAATAAAGCTATCTCTGCAAATGTTTTATCTCGATTAACATGAATTAAATAGAGAAATGACCTTTCCTGAGGATAGTCTGTAGAAGCGGCATGCAAATAAATCATAGTAGGTGGAGAAGGTCGTGTAAATATAACACACACACACACACACACACACACACACACACACACACACACACACACACACACACACACACACACACACACACACACACACACACACACACACACATACACACATGCAGTGACATCACGCTGTAAATCCAGTTATATAAATATGATTTGCACCCACCAAATTTATTTTCACAATAGGAAAGAGAATGGTAATGGTCAGCTATCAGCTGCCGTTAAATTTTGTGTCTGCCATAGATGTTATTTCAACCGAAGTTCTAATGTGAAATCCTCGTTCTGGACTAGTAGTTTATGATGTATTTAATGCAGTACTCCAATATAAAATAGAAAGAACCTTTCTCAATGATTAAGCAACTTCACAGGATTTAGCAGGAGAAATATTACATTCAAGCTTAATTCGGAAATACATGTTTTGAGAAAAAGGTCCGCGCTGGCGTGTGCTTGTGTGTGACAGGAGAGAACGACTGCGAAAAGTGTAATCCGAAGCATTAATTGACAGATAAATTCCAGTCTTGGTATTTAGATGTAACATCATCTAAAGATGCGACATGAAGAATTTTAAAATAAATTCCCCCACTCCAAATTGCAGTTTCCGCGGAAAATTTTTCAAATTTGGATATTTTCCATAAATGGCTTACCATTTATTTAAGATATTTAGATGACAAAATGTATATGTTAAACTTTCTGAGAATAACCCCGAAAACCCCTTCATCCCAGATAAATGTTCTATACTTTTGTGCAACCGTAAAGAGATAAGCAGGAACGTACGTTTTACACAAAAAATACAGATCGCTCTAACACGCAATTTATTTTGACTGCCATTTTTATGACATTAACGATTTCCAAGATACATGCCGTTATTGGTTTAAATTTTTCAATATTCAGTTGTTTTTTTAGAAGTACTTCCGCTTTTCAGCTGTTTCGCGGGATGTCATGGAAAGCGTATGAAATTTTAAGCTGCATTATATGGGTTTTCTTCAAAATCTTTTGTGTTGCATTTCTCGAAGATACTAAATTTAGATACATACATAGCTTGGTTACCACATTGTGTTTCTACTTTCTCTACTACGTATAGTAGGTAGGGGAAGTATTGTATTCCTCCCAAAAATTCGAGATTTCACCGGCAATATGTTTGGAGGCCATGAAATCCATAAGAAGCATTTTTAGAAAAGGGTTGTGTGTGTGTGTGTCTGCGCGCGCGCGCGCGCGCGCGTGTGTGTGTGTGTGTGTGTGAAAATTTTGTTTTTCTCAGAAATGGGGGTCTCTAATGACCTAGCTGTCGACGGGCCCTTAATCCCTACTCACTCACTCACTCAGAAATGGCTCTAATGATTTTGATTAAAATGCCAGTATGTTCTGATGGCAAATTAAATGTATATTTTGAATTTTCTGGTTACAGTCCATGTAGTCCTGTTTATTCTTGATGACTTTTGCAGTAAGAGATAGACCAAATCTTACTATACAAAAATGTACATATCGTTAAAACAATATATGTCAATGCATTTTTTCTGGAGTGAACAATTTCGGGGATATTCCTTATTTGTATGAGTTTTGCAATACTTAAGCTTTTCTCAAATGGAAGATCGTTATTCATTTTTTGTTAGCCTGCAAGGAGAAAGGAATCTGACGATCGCTTAAAGACTTGACTATCGCAAAAAGCCTACTTTATTCCCATAGTCCGCTTGCACCTGCAAAGAAATAAGCAATAAGATAATTTCTACAAATATTTATCTCAACAACGTAAGTACTCTTAGGTGGAAAGTGTTAGAATCACACTCAACAGTTCATTGGCAGTTGCTGACGTCATACTCAGCCACATGTTTGGCACAGTAGCGTAGCACAGACACATTCATTGCAGCAGCAATTTAACAATTGAGATAAGTGGATATTGCAGTTTGAGACAGGACACATTCATCAACCTTAATGCCTTTATCAGACTGCCCTTGCTGAATGATGCACATATTATGCAGTGTCATCCTAGGCTTTGCTCTTGTTTTACAGTTTAGCCGCCAAGCATGTCTCCTTCACAGTTTTGTTTTGTCTTTGCTAACAGTTGAAGCTCGCATTCGGGAGGCCTCGGGCTGTATTTCCGACTATCGCTCAAAGGTTACTGTACTTCCATATCCCCTTACAATAAACAATAAGATAATTTGTGCAAATGTTTATCTCAACTAACACGAAAAAGATATAGGAATAAGAGTTTGTAAGAATGATTAGTAAAAGAGTAGAGAAAGTCATGTGAGACTTTTTATTTTAGATCTAAATATAAATTGCGTGTTTTAGCATATATACCTTTTTGTACAGTAAGATTTGGTCTGTCTCTTACGCTTTACCAGTTATGCAAACGTCATCCAGAGTAAATACGACTACAAAGGCTGTAGTCAGAAAATTCATGATATACATTTCATTTGTCATAAAAATATCTCAAATATATGCCATTTTAATCAAAAGCGTTAGAGCCATTTTCAAGAACACCAAAATTTTTCCATGCAAAGGGTAGTTTGGATGAGGCAATTTTCTTCAAAATGTTCGTGTCACATCCTTGAAACACATTAAACTTAAATACGAAATTTCGTTTTTAACCGACTTTTCGTTTTTGAGTTATGCTGTCCACAGACTGACACACACACACACACACACACACACACACACACACACACACACACACACACACACACACACACACACACACACGTGCGCGCGCGCGCGGACCTTTTTCTAAAAATATTTTTTTATTCAGGGGGCCTCAAAACATCCAGTGAAATCTCGACATCGAATTTGTGAGTGGAATACAATACTTCCCCTACTTACTAGTAGAGAAAGTAAAAAGGTGTTCGATTGTGACTATAAGGATAAAAATCAATCAATTTTCTATTTTTTATCAGAGATGCTGCCTCAACTCCAACAATCATTGTTCTACCTCTGGACAAACTACCGGGAAAATTCGCGGAATCCTCAAGGTCGGAATGGGCTGTCGGAAATACAAAGTCTTTAAGCTTTCGTGAAATGGAACATAGTTCATTTATTATATGTTAATCGTGCAAAGAGAACGGAATCTCAAAGCTTTAAAACATTTGACTATCGCTCAAAGTTTACTGTATTCCCATATTCCCCTTGCACCTACAAGGAAATAAACAATAAGATAATTTGTGCAAATGTTTATCTCAACTAACAGAAAAAAATATAGGAATAAGAGTTTGTAAGAATGATTAGCAAAAGAGTAGAGAAAGTCATGTGAGTGCAACACATCAGACTTTTTATTTTAGATCTTGTATTGCGACAGTGAATCTAAACAGAACAGCACCAAGAGGGAAGTAGAGTAAAACAAGACATTTAGATGAGATTTCGGAGAAGACTGCTACATAAAATGGAGATAAAGCTGGAAGTAAGGATTTCGTACAGCCATTGAGCACCAAGTGTAAAAGAAGAGGGAATCTGTGTAAATGAGATTTGTGAGTGCAGTGCAGAATAAAACAATTAGAGGGACGATAAACAACAGAGAGTAGCGCAAAATGTGGAAAGGGAATGTGTGGGTGTTTTCTAATCTAGAAATTGTAGAGTAATACACTTCACTTGATTTTAGTAGAAAAAAGGGGATCTGATGTGTTGCACTCGTGTGACTGTCTACTTTTGTACAAATACTTGTTCCCCTATCTACTTCATATTAATCGAAACAAACATTTGCTGAAACTATCTTATTGCTAATTTTCATATTTTATTCATTTGTGCTACAACAGAGCAAAGCTCCAATTACAGTAGCTACATTTAATTTATTTACACAAGCTTGACTAAATGCAAAACAAAAATATAAGAAGCAATACAAAGAAACTAGAAGTAAATTATACATGTATTAAGCTATTATTGAGGAGAAGACATTGCAAATTGTATACTGACCAAGCGAATAAGTGATACAACAGAGTGAACAATAGTTAAACAAGTTTGAATATAATAGGAAGAGAATACAATAAAGTATTAAGAAACTAAGACTAAAAAATGAAACATATATTAAACTACTATGTAAGACTAGAGTTGCAGATGGTATACTGATTCTGCAGATAACAATAAGTGATACAACTGAAAATCACATGCAAATAATTCCCACATTTAATTGTTTTTTAAGCTGCTTGTAAGGTAAGCTAAAATCCAGCTCTATTTTAGTTGAAACATTATTGTATTTCGCACACAACCTAAGAACGGGAGAATTTTTATGGGATGACGTTTTCGGAGTCCTAAATTGAAATAGCTGACGATTTCTAAAATTAGTAGTACTGACATTAAAGTATATTCTGTCAAGCAGTTCTTCGGTGGATACCAGGCCATTTATGGCGCTAGGAGAACATGGAAATACAGTGATAAGTCTTTAAGCATAGTCAAAACCTTTAAGAGCTGGTCGCTATGTGATGGCTTTGAAATTCCGTCCTTTGCGTGGTCAAAAGATAAAGAAACGAATAAGTATTCCTAATCATTAAAAATATCAGTGTTCGAAAATTTAGACAGATTTGTATGTTATGCAGATGATGTACTTGTGGCAGAAACGGAGCCAAGACCTGCAAAGACCTTTGTATGAAGTTTATGGAAAATATAAATAGTTCAATATAAAAATCTCCATAAATAAAACAAAATTATTGACGTTTAGTAGAGAACCATTTAGATGTAAATTAGAAATTTAAAACAGCATGTATTTCTTTTGCGTGGGTGTTAGTATTACTAGTGGAGGAAGGCTAGCCCAAGAAGTCAACAATCTGATTGTAAAACCAACAAAATATCTGGATGTATTAATGAGCTAGTATGGGGAAATACATATATGAGAAAAGAGTTAACATTTATAAAGCAGTAGCCCGATCAGTAATACGTTATTCATCAAGGCTTCACGGGTGATCAGCCGTGTCAGATTTATGAACATCGAGCTTTCGGCCATGGCCTTCTTCAGGAAGGAAGCCTTGATAAATGAAGCTGGTCGTGTAAGCTTCAAATCTTACAATAAGTTATTCATTAGAAACAAGAGCAGAGACCACAGGAATACGACGAATGAGGGAAACAACGGGAATGAAAGTATAAAGGAAGATAGCTGGAGGAGATGAAGAAATCAAAGACATATGTAAATCCGACCGGTGAATGAATGGGTAGAAAAAAGGAAGGAGAAATGGGATGCACGTGTACCAGGACGTCAGATGAAACATTAGTAAAAATAGCGAGAGAAAAAATTCCGAAAGGAAAAAGTAGTTCAGTTCGACCAATGAACTCTCAAAATGACTTATTCTATTATCCGGTAATTTAATCTATTACTCAATCAAATATGAATCATACAACTAATTACAATATTAAACCTAAAGAAGAGTTTATCTTTCAATTTGAGTTCTTGTTGGAGGAAGTTTAATTCCAACTTTATTTTTAACTTTTGGAAAAGACATGGATTCATGTATAAAGCTGGTGATTACGATATGTAATTCTTCTTTCACATATTCTTATTTATTAGTGTTTTTTGAGTTCTCTTATGTTTGGATTTGATAGGCTTCTTGCATTCCATTGGAAGATAGTGAGATTTGAGGTTAAGTTTGCCTTAAAAATGCATTTTGTTGAGGTACCTTTGCCGCACTGTTACTTATTTTGCACCACCCAGGGGACACGTGTAGCTTAAGGAGTGCTCCTCCATTTCTGCAAATGTTTGCCTTGGTTAATATGGCGTACATGGAAATATTCGCTGTAGTTTGCTGAAAAATGGGTGGAAGTTTATTCCTTCTTTCTTTTTAGTATTCATGCAGAGAATAGAACTTCAAAACCATCACCTAGCAATAGTTTCATTATCAGACTATCCCTTTAGCTTACTGTTTTCCGCTTATATCTACAACAAACGCACAGTAATAAAAATGGATGGAAACGTTTGTGGATTAACAAGTAAGAGAGAGAAAAATACTCTTGTAAAAATAATTTGTAGAAGAGTGAATAGAAAAATCCATGTGAGTGCAACCTCGTGTTTAAGTAAAGGTCCTGTGTGTGTATGGTTGTCAGTAAACAGTATGACTCAAAAACGAAAAATGGATAACTAACAACTTTCTGTTAGAGTTTGTTTTCTTTAAAATAATTTCTGGAGAAGTGAGTAGAGAAAGTGATGTGTAAGCAACATTTTTGTCTGCTACGCTATGATGAATTGTACCGCATTTGCCTCGTAATCGGAAATACCCGAGTGTGAATATTGGTTAGGAGTAGTTGCCAAAATAGGGATTGTTTCCCCCCTTTGGGTTTTCCCTTATCTTGAAAAGACAAATATCGGGTGTCACGGGTCTGCGGACCCCAGGCTAATTGAACGTTCATTATTGATTAGCACTTCATTCGTCGTCTCCGAAGAGCTGATGCATTTAAGCTTCCTTAAGTTGATTCTAAAGAATGACGTAGGCACAAATAAATGAGTTACAGACTATGAAAATGTATATTTGTTTGGAGATTTTGGTCATCTTATACCATTTTCTATTTTAGCAGTTTTACATCACTGTTTTGTTATATACTTGCCCTTTGCGTTTTTATTTAGTAATAATAATAATAATAATAATAATAATAATAATAATAATAATAATAATAATAATAATAATAATAATAATAATAATAATAATAATAATAATAATAATAATAATAATAATAATAATAATAATAATAATAATAATAATAATAATAATAATAATAATAATAATAATAATAATAATAATAATAATAATAATAATAATAATAATAATAATAATAATAATAATAATAAAGGTAGAGTGAGAATAGGAGAGTCAGTACGGTAAAGCGATAGTCAAATCCTTTAATAGCTGATCACACTATATCAGGCGTGGGGAAGAGGGGTCACCGGAATGAAATCGTATTTACCCCTTCCAATAACCAATTACAGGTCACCTCACGTTTCTGGTTCTGTGTTAGCGTATACGCAAGGTACATAAGCCACCGATTTCACAAAGTATGTAGAGACTAATACCTTCACTTCAATAAAATTGAGTTGTACTCATTGCACAATCAACCCGTTTCAGCAACTTATCTATGCCATTTTCGAGGTCAATTGGCCTTGTGTAATGCGTACAGCTCAATTTTATTGAAGTGAAGTTATGATCTCCACATACTTTGTGATATTGGTGAATTATAGGTAATTGCTTCACTGTTAATAGCTTCAGGTGTGTATAATAAAGGTACATAATTTCAAGGCGAAACAGGATTAAAACATGATGCTGATTATGATTGCGATTGTGATTCTGCTACATACACTTTCTTTTGGAATAGGAAATACAGTATTTTATTTTTACTAGGAACACAAAGTACTTATATTCCCATTCGACTTTGAGGTATCTTTATACGACATGATCCACCACTGACACGATTTGAGGGACTGACTGGTTCTCTGAGGTAGATAACTACGGGAGCGTGGCCTGATAGCAAGGCACTCTGTAGTGGTGTGATGGGGTTAAAACTACGATGTGGGGGAAATTACGCAATGTGTCAGTTCTCCCCATCTGTGCACTATATGAATGGCTCTGACATTTCTTTCTCTTTTCATGTCCAAGATAGGAGAGAGAGAGAGAGAGAGAGAGAGAGAGAGAGAGAAATTATTTATGTATTAAGATTTTGTCTATCTCTTAGGTTTACCAGTTATGCAAAATGATTGAGAAAAGGGGGGGGGGAAACAACAACAACAAACTTCTGAAAACAATCAAGAAAATGTAAGATACACACTTCATTCATCATGAGAACAAATTAAACACATGTACTTTAATATCGTTAGAGCCATTTTTGAGAAAATCGAAAAGTTTTCAAAATATGTTTCATTTTAATGGGTAGTTTGGGCTGCATTCTTGCCAGGGGCAATGAGCTGGTGAACGAACTGTATCTTTAATTTGTGGAACAACGACTTTGGGGTGGTAGGAGTTTAGCGATATCAAAAATATAACATCCCACTATGTTTCGCACCCTTTTCTGTAAATGTCAGTATTGTTCATAATTAGGAATATTTTATGAATAAATATATGAGGGACTGTGTCTGTGGATACCACAGTCCTGAAGGTTGCACGTCCGTTATGGACCTGTGAGGCCATTGAGGCAAGAGAATCTGAACTGAGCCTGCCATCCACTGTTTTGCAGATTGAGAAAGGAATACCACTCAGCGGAAGAGGGTGAAGATGGCGGCAGAGCAATGGCGGAATGAACCTCAGGGGAAATCTTTCCAAGTGCAGCTTTGTCCATCGCAATGTACACGTATAGTCTCAGGAATCGAACTGTAGTCCCCAGGTTAGAAAGCTAGCAGCCGGTTGTAGCTCTGCCGCGCAGTCTACCAGGGATGTCCAACCTTTTCTCTTTGGAGAACCTTGCTTAATGAGCCCCAATACCCTCTCCACTTATCCAGTCAGAGACAGTCAGTATCTAGTGACGGACACAAACAGTTGATTCCATGGCAGTTTCTAAGTCATACCTTGAAGTTTCTGGGAATGTCCTCAGAAGACTTCTTCATGCTGGATGGTTTTTGCGTAAATAGTGACCTGTAAGAGACCAACAAAGGTCTACTGAATGAAAATGTGGATCCCGTTAAAACACACAACTTATGTGAAATACTTATGTTTTCTTTTGAGTGAACCATTTCCGAGATATTCTTTCTTATTTGTTTGAATTTGCCAGTACTTATATTCTTATTTGAAAAAGAAAATATGTTATTTGTCTTTCTTTCTCTTGGCACTGCAAAGAGAGAACGCCATTTCAAAGGCATCACCAAGCAACCAGCTCTTAAAACATTGCACTATGTATTCCCACTATCCTCTTGAACCTGCAGGAAAATTAGAAATAATATGCTTTCTGAAAATGCTCATATCCATTAAAATACAGTAGACAGAGAAATAAGCATTTGCTTATATACATATAGTGTATAAGAGTGAGTTTAGCTCTACATATATTTGCCAACAGAGATATATTAAAAGTCTGTGTCGCAATATGTTACGCGACGATCACTTGGGGGATCTTCAAAGGCTACGCACTTCGGCTTTGTCGCCAAATATTGATAGACTTATTAAACATAAGCAGTCCAAAGGAGCCACTAATGAACCTTTGTTTAACGTATAAAATTTGAAAGTGCTGTCCTAAATCAAACGCAAGGTATATGTAACCAACCCGCCACTGCAACACAATGCACGGCTGGGGGTTAAAGAGAGGCACAAAGTTTGCCAAACTTCCCTCTTTCGCAAACGTTGGACATCGCTGGTCTATACTAAAAGGCAAAGTTGTTATTATTTCCTAATAAGCGGATTTTAAGGTTGCACACAAATAAGTAATGTAGTCTCATATAATTACCTTTTCCTACACTTAAACCAAAAATCTCGTTTTTGAAATAATTATTTCTGTGCGCTGTTGTTTCTTTTACTATCTTCACCACCTTGTATAGTAGGTCAGTGAACATTACCCAAAATTTGATATCGAGAGTTCACTGAAAATACATACGTTCCAAAGTAGAATTGAGTGCACCTCTGTGGTGTGAGGATAGCTTGTCTTCCGTTTACAAATTGAGGCTCAAAATATTTCGCTTATTGATACGTTTAATTTGCTTGACAATCTTTTACAAAAGTTAATTTCTAGGAAGCTCAGTATATGGGTAACATCAAGTAAAGAAATGTTTAAAAATCTTGTGGAAGAAGGGATTATTACAGAAAAGGGATTGTTAAAATCATTCGAAGCATTTTTTATGATTATGAATTATACAGGGTGGAAGTGAAATGATCCGTCAGACTTTAACAGCGAATTTCTCATGTTATAAATTACAAAAACGTCCAACACCAAAATGTTGAAAAGATTATAGTTTTCGTGAAAAGAAAGTATTTTTATATATAAAAAAAATATATCATCTCCTGGCTGAATTATTATTGATTGAAGGTTCTCGATTTATGCCTATAGATATCCATAGAAAATTGAATAAACGTTAACTTTCTCCTTTGGCATATTTCAATACATTCAGTTGTTTTTCTGTAAATTAAGTCTAAAAAACCCACAATTTATTGCAAGAAAAAGGCAACAAATTGTGGGTTTGTTAAATTTAATTTACACAACAACCATTGAATTAATTGAAATACGCCAAAGGAAGAAGTTGTCGTTTATTCAATTTTCTATGGATATAGCTATAAATCAAGAACCTTCAATCAATAATAAATCAGCCAGGTGATGATAAAAATGTTTTTTGATAAAAATACTTTCTTTTCAAGAAAACTATAATCTTTTTAATATTTTGGTATTGGACGTTTTGTTAAACTTATTGTGAAGAAGAAACTCACCAATAAAAACTTGTCAATGAACACGCATAAACAATGAACAGTGAGCAGAATTTGTCAAATACATTTTTTGGAGTTAACCATTTCTGAAATATTCCTTGTTATTGGCTTTAATCTTCAAATTCTTACATATTTCTCATAGAAGTCATTCTTCTCTTTCTCTCTCTCTCTCTCTCTCTCTCTCTCTCTCTCTCTCTCTCTCTCTTTTTCTCTATTTACCTTACCCCAGATCATGCAAACAACAGAATTTCAAAGTCATCATATAGCGACCAGCTCTTAAAACATTTGACTCTCTCAAGCTTGTGCATTGCCATATTCTCATTGCATTTACAAGGAAATAGGAGTAATAACACCACTTCTACAAATATCATCTCGTTAAATAGAAGAATATGCTTTTATAATAATAGTTTGTTGAAGAATGGGTAGAGAAAGTCGTGTGAATGTAAAACGTCAGATTTTCCCCCCTTTGTTACTGTGGAAAAACCTTCGTAAAAGCATGCTATTCCCTTGCCTCCGATATACTGGATATAAGGTACTGTTCCGGCCATATGTTAACCATGGATGGTTAGCATGAGTGTAACAAATATGTACAATTTGGAGCCATCTAGCTTCTTGGTGAATGGATATAAATGATTTATTATTTAATTAATTGTCGCACAGACCGTGTGTGAACAAGATGTAATGTCTTTTTATTTCAATTCGAACAAATTTAGTCACAATTTTATGTTAACGTGTTAACGTTGCAAAACTCTCGTAGAAAGTAAACTTTGCATGACATTCTAACATTAAATTGCGACTAAATTCATTCGAATTAAGGTAGAAATGCATTACATCATTGTTCACACACGGTCTGTGCGACAATTAATGAAATAATAAACCATTTATATCCTTTTTTCAAGACGCTAGATGACTGCATATATTTGACACAATTTTTTTCCTGCGAAACGGCTCTTTATTGACAACAATTGTATTCGAATATTTGTTATACTCATGAAGAATCCCTGGTTAACGTATGTGGCGAAGCCAACACTGTAGGTAAATATACAATTACTTAGTTCTTTGAGATGGATGTTCTTGATGCTGTTAACCTGCATATAGAACGGATAGATTATTACAAGGCTTGCATAGCTAAAACACCTTTAGTTTACTTAACCACAGTTTGCACTAGGCCCCTGGTGAATTTCTCAGTGGCACACGAAGCCGAACTTCCCAACTATAATATCAAGCTGGAATAACAGCGAAAGTGGACCCTCATGAGCTCAGTCTATCCTAGCTAATGCTAGGGTATAAGTGAATCCTATAGTTCCATAGAACTATAATTCATAATTACACACGAACGCATTTAAGCCAATATATGGTTTCATTGAGCCTTTATTCATCAGTCAGAAGCGAACTTAATCCATAGTTTTAAAACATGATTCTCACTAATAACTCAGCCCCCCCCCCCCCCTTACAATAATTTTTGGTTGCTGTAATCTCTGCTTCGATTTCACTAGGATAATTTATAATTAAAAACGAACGAACATTTAAAGTTGTAACAACAGTTCCTAGTAAATATATTTTAATATGTGATTCTACTTGGAATAAACACTAATTATACTTAATGTATGTTTTCAGAAATATAAAACAGGTAAGCAAACTTTCAGTGATTATACATGCCTACCACGAGTATAAAAATCGGATGTGTTGCACTCACATGACTTTTTCTACTCTTGTACTAACCATTCTTGCAAACTCTTATTCCTATATCTTCGTGATAGTTGAGATAAACATTTCTTATTGCTTATTTCCTTGTATGTGCAAGGGGAATATTAGAATACAGTAGGCTTTGAGCGATAGTCAAATATTTTAAAGTGTTGAGATCCCGTTCTCTTTGCACGCATAACATAAAGAAATGAACAACGATGTTCCATTTCACGAAAGTTTTGTTTTCCGAAACTGACGCGAATGACAAGGAATATCTCCGAAATGGTTCACTCTATAAAAATAATTTATTTAAGCATAAATTGTGTGTTTTAGCGAGATCTATATTTTTTCGTATAGTAAGATTTGGTCTGTCTCTTACGTTTACGAGTTGTTCAAGTGATCCAGAGTAAACAGGACTAGATAGGCTATAGCCAAAAAATTCAAAATATACATTTCATTTGTCATACAAATATCTTATATGGCATTTTAATCAAAATCGTTAGAGCCATTTTCAAGAAAATAAAAATTTTTGAAAATTTGTCCATATAAAGGTAGCTTAGGGTGGGGCTATTTTCTTCAAGATCTTCATGTCGAAATCCTTGAAAGACTTTAAACTTAAATACCAATTTCGGTATTTTTGGGTGGAATGTAATACTTCCTCTACTTACCAGTAGAGAAAGTAAAAAGTTGCATCGTTCTCGCATTGTGATCACTGCAGACGGTCTTAAATTTCTAGCCTTTTTTTCTTTTTTTGTTCCATTTATATCCCGCAGTTAACGGCAAAATCATATCTCCGGCTTTTCCTATGGAACGTTTACCATTAGTTTTTTGTACGTTTAGGATTTTTAGTGCCTTAGGTCACATGAATAGGTATTCATACTTCCAGACTGTAGGAAGGATAAGGAAAATTCTTGACTGGAGAAAAATTCCTACCCCTGCGGGAAATCGAACTGTGACCCTTGCACAGCAGTAAGGTGCTCTACCGACTGAGCTACGGAGCCAGTCTGGCAAACTTTGTTTTAGCTGATTTTAGTTTGGTCTCCCGTCACAGTTGAATATAATTAATGCATTGTAGTGCACATAAATAACTTGGATATAATTATTATATTGCGTCGCTGGGCGCGGCACACAACAAAGGACGGTCGAGGTTAAGCAACTTTACACCACATACCAGGCCGGCGAGCAAACAAAGGCGCTCAAGGTAAGGCTTCCGCGCGCAACCGTTTGTGTACATGCGACTACAACAATGGGCGCGGTGCTCAATAAAGAATTGCGGGAACCTTCGAGAAGCACCTGGTGTGTCTGTCGAAGTCGAAAAAGGTCTATGTTACGTCATCCTCGCTATATAAGGAGGCGAGGGAACAGCAGAGGGAAGAGCTACAGACACGAGTCGATCAGTATCATTGAGTGCAAGATAACTGTGTGTGTGTGTGTGTGTGTGTGTGTGTGTGTGTGTGTGTGTGTGTGTGTGTGTGTGTGTGTGTGTGTGTGTGTGTGTGTGTGTGTGTGTGTGTGTGTGTTGAAGGTAAGTCGTGTCGAAGTGAAGAAGTCTTAACGAGAGTTGAGTGTATGTATCGTCAGAATGGTTGAGAGAAGAAGTACAATGAAAGGACTGAATCAAGGATTCGAGAAATAAGGAGTTGTGAGTGTAATACAATCACAACAGTACACTCTGTTAACGTTAGTAAAACATAAATGTGTGTTTGTGCAAAAGTTTAGAATAAAAATAGAGTGATAGAAAAGTAACCGATTGATTTTGTCACTTTCTCACAGTATATTGAAGAAAAGACATTTCCCTTTCCTGCACAAAATTGTCCCCTCGGATAGACATTTCTGATAAAGCGAACAAATATGTGGTTGAACTGCTATCTTTACTTTCCTTCCACAAACGGTATCTAGCACCTCTGGGAGAGAAACCTTGCCGTTCAGAATGCTCGTGCACATATTCTTGTTACCCCTTTCCTCGTGTCGGATGCCAATCTATTATTGGCCAGGGTAGACATCTCTATCTCCTTGTCGGTCTGGGTGGCTCAGTTGGCTAGACGCTGGCCTACTGATTCCAAGGTGGCGGGTTCAAACCCGGCCTAGATCGATGGTTTTTGAGTGTGCTTAAAAAGGACAGCTCCATGTCAGTAGATTTACTGTCATGTAGAAGAACTGCGAGACAAAATTGCGGCACACCTGCGGCGTTGATGTGATCCTGACAATTTACGGCGTCACGAAACATAAAAATATTATTATTATTATTATTATTATTATTATTATTATTATTATTATTATTATTATTATTATTATTATTACTAATATTATTACTAATATTATTATTGTTGTTGTTATTGTTGTTATTGTTATTATGTCCTTGCAGTAATGCCGTTTGTGTATCGCTTACTGACACTATTTTTCTACAGAATGAATGTGTATTTGTGTTAGATTTGTTAACTGTTTGTATGGCTTTCAAAGCTGTTAAATGTTAGACTTTTTTTGGCGAGTTTAATGTTCAACCATAGAGCATTTTACTCCGTTCTGTTTAAATCAAACATTTATTATGAAAACGAACCTTCGAACCATCAAAAGTATGTTTAAAAACTAAAATATAGCGACCTAAATCATATCAGAAAGACAGAAAAGTGTCAATAGCATTCCAAATTAGTTGTTGGATATAGTACAAGGTAACTTATAGATTGGTAGTCGTAATAAATTTTTAGCTTTAATTACTGGGTGAAGGGCCATGGGTAGCCAGTAAAGTACAGTCGGCTCCAAATGTTTTCTGATTGACGAGAGGGTG
Organism: Tenodera sinensis; assembly: GCA_030765045.1. Classification (NCBI taxonomy): domain Eukaryota; kingdom Metazoa; phylum Arthropoda; class Insecta; order Mantodea; family Mantidae; genus Tenodera; species Tenodera sinensis. Next base: position 106,591,859 of record CM060968.1, on the reverse strand, counting down.
TAAGGGAAGAGACGAAAAAGTTTCTTATGAATTAGTTGTGGTTAGTTGTTTACTTTGTGTGGGTTCCTCTTCTATCATTTCCAAGTCTTTGCTACATTCAACATTTTCGGAACTTTTGTCCTCAATTTTACCTCTTCTTGAGAAGTCTTTGCCAAAAATCCATTTGTGTTGCTAATTTTCTTTCTTGCTGCCTATTCCATCTTTCTCTCCTATAAAGTGAAATACGTTGTACTATTGAATTTTGTAAATGAGCTTTCAATATTACTTAAATTGACAAACCATAAAACATGCCAATATGACGCGTTCGAATAGTCAGCTACAAATCTACATTGGTATACATGTGGTGAGAGAAAATGTCTGCTCAACAGTTTGGTTACACCATGTTACTCTTACTGACAGAGATGGTTTCGCGGTAATATTGACAACCACATTCTGGAGATCCCGGGTTCACTTTACTCCGACTGCCCACTGAGCTTAAATGTTTCGTTGTGTTCCTATTTTGTAGACAAATACTCAGGTGATATTTCATGTACCACAATTTTTTTTGGTTGTTTTCCTGTTCAGTACATAAATACTGAGGTGATTTCATATCCATCACGATTTTCTTTCCTTATGCTCCAGGCGTGCTTCTAGGTTACGTGGCGTATGGCGGTGCCGGACTGTTGGCAAGAATGCTTGCTGCAGACAGTATATGTTATAGTATAATTCACTTATTCAGCACTACTGTTTTAATTACAAATGTACAGAATACACAGATTAAAATATCTAAAGAATATAGCGAAAGAGGATAATCGCATGTCATTCCTCGAAAACAAATAAAGACTAATCCATTGGTGTGGAAAATAAATAAACAATACCTCCCGGAGGCAGTGTTTCTTATAATTGAATAAATATGTCCTGCAGCAAGCCGGCTTTGTTTGACCGTATTTATACGGCGTCCCAGTTCAAAGTACAGAAACTCCAGAAAGTATTTATCCACATAAAAATTGTAGCAGCCAAATTAGCGCAGAGAAAGCTCAGTTTTTGACTTCTCTACGACGTATGGTAATTATTGTATTGGACCCAAAATTTCGATTTCAATGTCGAAATACATGTTAGAAAGCCCCCGAGTGGGGGGGGGGGAGGCATTTTTAGAAAAAGGTCCGCGTTTGTGTGTGTGTCTGCAGACAGCATAGCTAAACAATGAAGTCAGTTGAAAACAAAAATTTTATGTAAGTTTAACATCTTTCTCGCCTGATGTCACACAAATTGATAGGCTTGCTTTTCGTTCTAATACGTCACTCCACTTGAAGCTGTCTTTCTTTGCCCAGGACGTTAACATTGCTTTGTGCAATATATGGTTTACTAGCTGTGGAACGACTAACTCACTTTATAGACGCACATCCCAAATAGAATTAAGAAGGGGTGAAACTCTTAGTCAAGGAAAACCCTCCCTTCGGTTTGGTGCTAGTATGTTAATCAGTGGCATTCTCTCCTTGATTGCATGAGAAATTATTTGGTTACTGGGCCTTTAGAAAAAAAGGGCGGGTCCCAGATATTTTTGTTACACGAAACAGGCAATTTGCGATATGATAGCATAGAGATGAGTGAAGGGACAAAAGACCATTGCATTCAATCACGCTATATTCCAATTGGATTGCATGACAAAAAAGCTAGGGAATCGATATGAGAGTTGGCACGCATATAAATTGGAGTGCAGCTCGTTATGCGGTTCCCTCTTGCATGTCTGCTGATAGTGTTGTTGCAAGATTGCTTGTATCCCTCTTTTTTAGGGGAGAGTGGTTATTGTGTTCTGTTATTTCAGTCACCCTACGCGGTTGCTAATAAGGTTTTGTAAGGCCATACCTTCACGAGCAGCTATTGCATTAAAAAATCTGATGTCCTGCAATCACATGGCTTTATCTATTCATTCTTCTGCCAAATATTGGTACAAGCCGTATTTTTCTCCCTACTTCATGTTAATCGAGGTAAACATTTGCAGAAATAACCTTGTTACCCATTTTCGTATAGGTGCTAGGTGGACTGGGAATTCAGTTGGCTTTGAGTGACAGTGAAATCTTTTGAAGCTGGTCCCTGGCGCCTCTGAAGTTGCATACTCTTGTATAACCAAGAGATAAAACAATAAATAAACCGTGCATTTGAGAAAACTATAAGTGTTGTAAAATTCATATGAATGACAAGAAATTATAAAAAGTGAAAGAAAAAAGTGGCATGAGACACAATTGTGAGTTTAACAAGAATATATTGCAACAAATGAGAAACACCAGTTACTTGCTAATCACACTTTATTTACCTTCTAGTCAGTTGGCATAGTGCTAACCTTACACTTGCCTTTGGTACAAAATCTGAGCAACGGAAATAAACCGTCGAATCGAACACAGCTGAAATGTCCGATTACAACTCGCATTGAACTGTACTTAGCCCGATTCAGTCACGGTCCACTGAACGCTTCATATGTGTCAACTCCAACTGTCACACTCCACTACAATCCTTCACTACAAGAACAACTGGTCTCTGAGTCCGAGCGAGCCCCTTATATAGTATTCGTTCACAGTTCGAAAGTTCTAGAAGTGGGTTACTCGGGAATGCCGAAAAGGAAACGTCTGGAAGTCTGAACAGCACACAACTATGGCACAAAACATAGGATTGCTTCCGTATGACCCATTGTCTTGTCGGGGGACGGGTTATTAACGGAGGTAAATGCGGCTTTACGGCCTCTGTGACAAAAAGGTGTCTTAAACGTACGGTATTTTAATTAAAATGTTTGGGCCTTTTTGAGAAAATAAAACATTATTAAAAATTTTAGTCTACGTTAAAGGGGTTATCTTGAAAATCTTCGTATCACATCCTTGAAACATACTGAACTTAAATGCCCTCTGATATTGAATTTTCGTTTTTGAGTCATGCGTTCATACATGCGCGCGCACACACATGCACCTACACGTAAGCCCCCCCCCCCCCCCCACACACACACACACAAACACTTAGCGACCTTTTTCTGAAAGTGCTGTTTCAGATTCTGGGGTCCTGAAACATGTATATCCATTGAAATCACGATATCAAATTGTTGGCTTAAATGCTATACATTCCCTGCTTACTATACGAAGTAGAGAAAGTAAAAAGGAATATATACTCACCACTGTATGGTATAGGATGTTTCATACCACAAGGTTACTAAAATGGCATACATGACTGCCATCCCTTAAATTGTTTTCTACTATTTCACATGCGGACTTGGCATCGAAGCTTCAGGTTTGTTTTTAATCACGTAATTAAACAGATCTCCGGTGTGTTTTGCAAATGTGTGGATGACCAAGAAAGCATAGCACAGCGTCACGTTGGTCAATAAAGTGGGCCAGGAATAGGTTTCCAAACGACCGTTTCCCGCTGCCATACGTGGTCCATTTTCACACACATCGATCCACCCACCCACCTACCACCACGCAGCTGCTTGGAAGCCCATTTAATGGAATATTTTCCCTGGTTCAACCCACTAAACTAAACCCAAAAGGGGTGATCGATAAGATGTCTGTGGGAGTAAAAAAATCCACCTTTCTCAGTCACCTACATCCCCCTAAAAAGAATGCATACCTATCGTGCTTAAGGTAATGCATCTCTCACATTTGGATACCCACGGAATCTAAGATTTCTGTAAACATTTATGCCAGTTTTTGCCAGTACAGTAACACCTCCGGACTAACTGGTACCAAAGTCAATCGGAAAATCGGATAATCCGCGTTATATAGGTAATAATTAATGCATAAATGAATGATTTATTGAGTACCAAATCTTACACATCTTGGGCTACCCCTAAGCTTAGCCCTGGCCCCTTTGCATATGGGTAATAAGCAAAACAAAATTCTTAAATGCTTAAATAACGTGATTAGCTGCTTATGACGATAAAAAAGCTGTCTTGTAACAAAATTATGTACCGTACATGGTATGCACTTTTAACAAGACATTGAAAGTCATAAAAATCTTTATCACATAAAATCACGTCATTTTTTATCAAAGAATTGATCCACAGCTGTTTTTTGGTTTAAACTCATGTGGCGTTTGAACGAAGTACGGTCACGCAAACGCTTTGTTATTAATAATTCAGCCGGAGTGGTGTCCGGCTGACGCTACAAGTACACCAATGTTAGTCAGTAACTTCCAATTCAGTAGCTATTCAATGTTTCTCCTTTATCAATTCGATTAATAGTATCCAACTTTTTAACCACTGAAACTCATGCTTCAGAGTTCTACATTGTATGGTTATTAAAATGTTAATTTTCACTTTGTCTACCGTGTGCATAGTAAGTAGAGAAGGTGGCTAAAAAGTCGATACCAACATTTTACTGAAACTACACGTTTTGATGTCCCCTGAATAAAACTTCGTGCGTGTGTACCATGTCATTTCTGTCTGTATGTTAGTGAGCAGTATAGCTGAAAAAGAAAAAACATTTGAATACCAAACTTTGGAAGACACGAATATTTACTTCCTTCCCCCTTTACGTGGACAAGTTGTGAAAACGTCAATTTTCTCAGAACTGCCTGTAATGATTTTGATTAAAGTACCACCTGTTTAAGATGTTTTCATGACAGGGATGGAACACGAGGATTTTCAGGAAAATCGCTCTATCCCAAATTACTCTTTAACATGGAAACATTTTCGTTATCTTTTATTTTCTCAAGGTGGATCTAACGAGTTTGATAAATTACCATAGATTGTAGATACTTGCAAGACAAAATGCATATTTTGATTATATGGGAATAGACTGTGAAATCGTGCTTTTAAATAACTTTACAAAATTGGTAAACACAAGAAACGGACAAATCTTACACGATAAAAGAGAAATGTTAACCTCGCTAAAGGACAGAATATTTTTGTTGTTTTTTGGCGGTAACCATTTCCGAGATTATTTTTGTTACTGGGTTGATTTTCAAGAACGGAATTCTATAGCCATCATGTGGTGATCGGTTTCGCTTTGGGTTGCTGAATTTACCTTATACCTTCAACGAAATGTGTAAATGTATAGTGAAGGATTATCTGATTTAACAAGAGTACTAGTACATGGAAGAATGAGATGCATAAACCTGTGTACAGAGGTATTTTTAAACGTGGCGAATGACTTGCTAAGATCTGCGCGAGTGATGTCATGCAAATTGATGGTGGGGGTAACGTCTCCGTTTCATATACGAGAGACTGCTCATAATGCAAGCGAACACTGCACTTACACTCTCGCTATGCTGACTACACGGAAGATACTAATTTGACACCCCATGGTCTTATAAATACTAAAGTAGACTCGATCATAAAACACTGTGCACCTTTTCTCCGTTCGCCACGTTCTAAAATATACTTCCGTACCTATAACCAATAAACTTTTGTACGAATAACTTTGTAGCAAATGTGAAAATAGTGTAAGTCGAAAAATAAGAAGATATTTCTCAAGGATAAACTAATTCTTAGTAATAAATATAAAAGTTACTTATTGAAAATAGACTTTATTATATTTTCATTTCGACTTTTACAATTCATTATGTACGTCCAGGGAAAAAATGATTGAACGCATTAGGAGAACGTCGTGTTGCAGCACAAATCGACATTTCCAACATGCAGTTGTTTTATTGATAGTCTCTGTTTCACATATATTATCGTCTGTCGGACATGAATCACCATTCGTATTTGTATAGGTACCAATCGCAAATAGAAATGCAAGTGGTGATTCAATACCAGCCTATTTGTGTATCCGACAGACAAAAACAGACCATCAATTAGCTCAGCTGCATGTTGGAAATATGAACTTGTGTAAACCGCGCTGCAACTTCTGCTCTTCTAATGCGCTCAACCATTTTTCCATCGCAGTACAATAACGTCATAGGCTTATACCGAGTGTTAATAAAGTACACCGAAATATTTTCAGAGGATATGGAGATGCCTTAAACAAGTAATTTGAGACAGGAGGCTTACGACCTGTTTGTTCAAATTTCCAAATTACGGCTATAAGTTTCTCAAGTGTCAGTACGCCACTGGCTAGTATCAACCATTTGAGAGCGTACCTCTCTGGCCCAATTATGACATTAAGTTCGAGTATAAGAACATCATCGTTTTCCAGTTCAGTCTCGTGTACTTATGTATCCTTTCTTTCTTTTGAGTAGAGTTTATTAATAATGTTTTTGTCTACTTTTAAATTGTTTCAATTTGTGCATTTTATTTCAACAATAATTACAATTGTTGCTAACAAAAAGTAGATTCCTGCTTAATACGTTCATATGCCGTACCTACTTCAAAATGGGGAGTGCTTTAAAGGGTCAAGAAAGTATAAAAAATAAAAGCATCCGAAACTTTACGTCATTTTATAGAAACTGCTCTAAGTGGTGACCTGAATTTTCATGGCCAGGTTGCTTTTTTTCGTATAGAATTAAAAAAAAAAAAAAAAAAAAAAAAAAAAAAAAAAAAAAAAAAACAGGAGAGCAAAAAGGAAGCAAAGGGGAACAACAGGAACTAAATGAGAAGAAACGAACCTAGGACCTTCGGGACAACACCCTTCGGTATTACGGATTAAGCCAAAAGAGTAGTTAAACGAACGTCTATAGATAAATTATATTATTTTGTTGTTAATTATCTAAATCACGTCAGCGTTACCTGGGTGCCAGAATTTCGTCCTGCAGGAGTTCTTTTATATTACAGTAAAGTGTGGTTAAAAGTGACAGCGTACTGGCATGTAAAAGAAGCCCTGCGGGACGAAATTCGGGCACACCGACGGCGCTGTAATGATCCTGGCAATTGACAGCGTTGTTAAAATAAATAAATAAAAATAAAGAGCTTATCTTCTGATTCTTAAATATGACTTGTTTATAGTCATGCTACCACCATTGCCATCATCACTATCTTCTGCGTCATCAATTCTGCTGGTAGGTATAGTAGGAAATGGTTTCTCTATAGACATGTTTATTCGACGTTTGCCTTGAGCAACTCGAAATGCCGTGTTCCAACTAGACTGACATAGGAATTTAATTCGGAAGGCATAGATGTGAGATCAACTAGTGAATCTTGTACAGAAGGGCTTAGTGGTGTTGTGTGTGCGCGCGTGTATGACAGGAAATTGGTAAAAGAGAGTACCAGCTGGGGAAAAGGGGGAGGGGTTAGAATGACGAAGTTGGCACCGCCGTGCTTGCTCTGAGCAAGCTCATATCCGTTCTCAAATTGATGCATCCGGGGGCTGTACCGCCCCCACTGCCATACGCATAAAACATGCCACCGTTCCTAAATCACGCTTCCAAAGCTATATACCAAACGTTACAGACAATCGCATATACCCATTCTCTCCGTGATCACCTGTCTCTTTGCCTCCGGTAACCTAACGTTTGTCTTCTTGGGTATATCTGCAGCACCGCTACTATATGGGACAAACTTAATCTATTTGATACCCCTATTCTAAATCGAAGCTGTACGCAAAATAAGAAGTAAGCCTGTAATAAACTAGCACGAAAATAAAGAAAAGTTATACTTATTTTGACATAGGTATATACCTATATATAAAGCACGCTGTCTAGTGGCGCGCTCAAGCAAGCAAATCAACGGTTGACTTTAAGTGGGCCCACCCCATCCATTACCATAGACTTTGTAGCACCGCAGCATGTACCTTGGTATAATTGTGCTGACCTAAAGGTTACCATTCTACCAAAATAGATCCACAACAGCTCTTAGAGAATATTTTCATCACCATGACCATCATCATCCTAAAAGTTAGTTTACTTATCTTCAATAGTTTCGGAAAAAAGTAGGTCAAACATAGTTGCTCAGTATTTAACAGTAGTGTCAATTTCTAAATGAAAACCTCCAGTAAAAGTAGGGAAGTTGGGATGTACTTTTCTCCAAAATGTGCTGCAGGTAGACAATTTTTCTTTCTTTGTTTCTTTTCTTCTTCTTCGTCTTCTTCTTCTTCTTCTTCTTCTTCTTCTTCTTATTATTATTATTATTATTATTATTATTATTATTATTATTATTATTATTATTATTATTATTATTATTATTATTATTATTATTATTATTATTATTATTATTATTATTATTATTATTATTATTATTATTGTTATTGTTGTTGTTGTTGTTGTTGTTGTTGTTATTGTTATTGTTATTGTTATTGTTATTGTTATTGTTATTGTTATTGTTATTGTTATTGTTATTGTTATTGTTATTGTTATTGTTATTGTTATTGTTATTGTTATTGTTATTGTTATTGTTATTGTTATTGTTATTGTTATTGTTATTATTATTATTATTATTATTATTATTATTATTATTATTATTATTATTATTATTATTATTATTATTATTATTATTATATACTTTCGCTTCTACGTGCTTACGGAGGCGAGTAGAGGAAATATGTTCCACCCAAAAATTCGATAACGATGTTTCATCGGAAATGCGCGTTTTGAGACTCCCTGAATAAAAGAAAACATTTTTAGAAAAAACGTGTATTCTGTCTGTCTTGCCTGACCGCCTGTGAATTGCATACATTAAAAATGAAATACTTTGAATACCAGGCTTAGTATTTCAGTTTAACATCTTGTATGTAACATGAATAGTCAGCAAAAATAAATGCTCTGTCGCCAACTACCTTTTATATGCAACATTTTTTCAAAATTTACTGTCTCAAAAATGTCTATGACAAATAAAATGTATACTTATCCTGAATTTTCTGGGAAAACCTCCGAAGTCCTCTTTCATTCTGAATGATTTTTGCATAACTGGTAAACAGTAGGAGATATACAAATGTTACCGCATAAAAATTTAATCTCCTAAAGCACGCACTAATTATGTCAAATATATTTTTTGTAGAGTTAAATTTCTCTAGAATATTCTTGTTATTAGTTTGCTTATGCGTTGTACTTTTCTCTAATTGGGAAGTCACACAGCGACCAACTGTTTAAATATTCGACTGTCACGCTTACTGTATTCGCGTATTCCTCTTGTACCTACGTCAAATGTTTATCTCGAATAACAAAGTAGACAAAAGAATAAGCGTTTCTAAGATCAGTTTCTATAAGAGTATATGGATACTCATATGATTGTAACATTCAGACTTTTTCTGTGAAGTGATGCAGAATTCGCAGTAAAAATTGATAGATGCAGCGCCATAATTGAAGTATAAGTATTGTTAATACAAGGAAAACTGGTTTTCAAATTATAGAGGAAAGTCCGGTTAATAAGACGATAGACAATTGGAAATGTAATTTTGGGGGGAATTTTCGCCATCTGTTCACCCCTTAAGTATTACTCAATAATGGCATATTCATATAAAAAGCTGCTTTCTTTAAGTGCAATAAATTTAAAATTTACATGCTCAGAATTAACAACTTTGTACTTTCTGTGCTGCGTAAAGTAAGTAGGGGAAGTATTTTATTCATCCAAAAATTCAATGTCGAGATTTCACCGGAAATATATGTTTTGAGGTCCTCTGAATCCAAGAAAAGCATTTTTAGGAGGAGGTTCATATGTGTGTGTCTGTGGACAGCATAACTCAAAATCAAAAAGTTGGATAAAAACCGAAGTTGGTATTTAAATTTAATATTTTTCAAGAATGTGACAGGAGGATTTTTAGGAATGTTCCTCCACCCTAAACTACCCTTTACATGGAACTTTTTAAGAAAATGTTTATTTTCTCAAAAACGGCTCTAACGATTTTGATTAAAATGCCATGTGTTTAAGATATTTTCATGTCAAAGGAAATGTATATTTAGAATTCCCTGGCCATAGCCTATGTAGTCCAATTTACTCTTGAAACTTTTGAATAACTGGTAAAGAGCTAAACCAAATCTTACTATACAAAAATGTAGATCTGATTAAAACTCAGTGTATGGCCAAATAATTTTTATAGAGTGAACCATTTCGGAGATATTCCTTGTTATTTGTGTGTTTTGCAATACTTTTACTTTTCTTAAATGGAAAATGGTTATTCGCCTTTTTATATCCTGGCCTTGCAAAGAGAGCAACATTTTAAGGATTTCATACAGCGACGAGCTTTAAAAGATTTGACTATCGCTCAAAGCATAATGTATTCCCAACACTCCCCTTGCGCCTACAAGGAAATCAGCAATAAGATAATTTGTACAAATGTTTATTGCAACTAACACAAAGAAGATATAGGAATAAGACTTTGTAAGAATAGTTAGTACAAGAGTGGAAGTGGTTTGAGTGCAACCATCAGATCTTTTTATAAATAAATCCCTACCACAGCGTAGTTGTGGCCTTTGGAATGTATTAATGCTTGATACAGATGAGATATTAATCATTTGCCCCGCAGCAGTCCTGCGCGAACTGGTTATTAAACGACCGATACTCGCCCACGTATCTGCATGCATGGCAAACATTTCGGTACACCAGACAGTTGCTTTATAAACTGCGGCAAAGGGCCAATGTCTTTGAACCTCACTTTGATGTAAATTGCGTTATGCTACATCGATTTAAATCTTACTCGCTGTGTCCGATAGATACTCAGAACTAAAATGAGTACTTGTGCACTCTGCAGGAGCACTGAGTGTAAAAAGAACCATTTTTTTTTTTTGCAACAGAGGTTCATAAAACTGAATGAGGTGTTACTTCCTTTACAGTATTTTAAAATGTAATTCAAGTAGGGTTGGTCAATTTTCACAGATGCGAAATAGGGCAATTTTCTTCAAAGTCTTCGTGACGCGTCCTTGAGAGACATTAAGCTTAAATATTGACTTTAGTTTTTAAGCTTCTTTTCGTTTTTGAGGTATGTTGTCCATAGACTGACAGGTAGACACACACACACACACACACACACACACACACACACACACACACACACACACACACACACACACGGACCTTTTCTAAAAAATGCTTTTTTTTTTTCTCGATTTAGGGGGGCCTCAAAGCATATTTCCGGTGAAATCTCGACATCGAATTTTTGGATGGAATACGATCTATCTTGAATTTTCTGTAAATTAATGTCCTCATACGCTCTCTTCATCTGGATGACTTTAGCGTAACTGCTAAACCGTAAGTGACAGACAAATCTTACTACACAGAATTGTAGGTCTTGTTAAAACTTACAACTTATATAAAGTACATTTTTTTTTGTGGAGTAGACCATTTTGGTTATATTCCTTATTATTTGTCTGTTTTACAGTACTTATACTTTTCTCAAATGAGAAGCCGTTATTTATTTATTTTTCCTTCCCTTGGTCATGCAAAAATAACGGAAATTCAAAGCCATCACATAGTGACCAGCTTTAAAAAAGTTTTGGCTATCGCAGAAAGCCTACTTATTCCCATATTATCCTTATACCTACCAGAATATGAGCAATAAAATAATGTCTGCAAATGTTTATCTCGATTAGCGGTAGACACAGGAACAAGCGTTTTTAAGAAGTTTGTACAAGAGCACAGGAGTTTGTTTATATGAGTGTAACACATCAGATGTAAATGTGATTTTAGTTTTACACACATTAAGGCTGCATCAAAAGGTATTGCCTGTTTTACAGTTATGGTTTTCTTTAACTGTTTAGTGCCTCTTCCCACCGAAAGCACTCTTATCGACGTTTATGTGTTGATAAGCTTGAGTGTAGCTAACTTGAAGCCAGCTGCTTAAGAATTCCTATGCCTGTTGGTGAACAGGACAAATCCCTGTTGAATTTACACAAGAAGTTCGCCTACCATCTAGGCAACCCGCATGTGATATTTGTGGTGGACAAAGCAGCGTCTGGGCGGGTTTTCTCCTGGTGTTTTGGTTTCCACCATCATCACCTTTCAAATCATCCATTTCGCCTGCATTTCATATCATCCTCCTGCTCATTTTCATGCCTGGTGCTGGGCTGTCCACCTGCTTCCAGATCTTCACTGTGTCTGGTCCATAGTCTTCGACAGGCGTCCGATCCTAGGGAATATAAGGGGAGGATAATCACATAAGGAAGCTAAATTTGAACCACAATAAAAAACAGGATTGATAAAACTTGGCATTAGAGACACACGTCGTTTGCAATTGACCTTTGTCCTATATCACGAGCAATGCTTTTGGATATTCTTAGTTCATGGCTGTAAGTAACAGCATGACGTCGAATCGGATCGATAAGTCAAGGGGTCACGCAGACCCCGAAAGAGATCCTCGCTGGGCTTAAATAGGCCTTAATGCTAATTAAGAGCAAAGCTGGCAGACATGAACTAATCGCCATTGCTAACAACTGAAATTCCATACCAGCTTACCTTTCATGCAATACAAGCTATTGTGTTCTGTTCTGATTGCAGCTTTGGCTTGAATCACATTCCTTTTACATTTGGTTCTCTCTGTGTTTATTACCTATATTCTTTATTTACTGTTACTATTTTTTTTTTTTTTTTTTTTTTTTTTTTTTTGGATCTTAAATGCATCTGTCAATGTTACATCTGTGTGTCATTTTCTTGCTCTTGTTTCTTTTAATTGCATATTTCGTACTTTTGTAGTTAATTTTTTATTGAGACGAGTATTTTGCACCGAGGTGGTTTATTTTTTCCTTTGACTAATTCTATCCTTTTCGGCTACTGTCGTTCATTTATTTTTTATTGTCTTCTTATCAAAGTACCTTATCTCTTGCTTTCTACTCTTCTATTCCACTTCTACTTTTCCTTATTCCATTTATCTTCTCCATGTCTTTTTGGACCTATGCCTTTCTTTTCTTCTTTATCTACTCATTAGCACCTTTTGTGATCTCTACATTTATTGGTGTTGTTCCATTTAGCCTTTTCACACCTTCTTTATTTAACAATCAATACACTATGTTTGCATAGATAGGTCTATGTGCTTACCTTCTTTGTTTTCTTCTTAAACATTTTATGTAAAAGCTATTATAAATGTGAAAAATCTAATGTGCTGCACTGACATTACTTTCTCTACTCTTGCACAAACTTACATTTATTTCTTCTATCTAATTAATGTTAATCTAAATAAACAATAGTACAAATTATCTTCTTGTCAATTTACTTGTGGGTGCAAGGGGGTATCTAGGTTGTAAGCGATAGTCAAATGTTTTAAGAGTGGTCGCTATATAACGACTTTGAAATTCGTTCTCTTTGCCTGACCAGGAGATAAAACAATACATAAATAACGACTCCTGTTTGAGAACGATTTAAACTATTGAAAAATTCTGACAAATAACAAGGAATATCTCCGAAACCCACTTCTCAAAGATCGCCATTTAGCATAAATTGTGTTTTTTACGAGATCTACAGTTTTTGTATAGTAAGATTTGGTGTATCTCTTACGGTTCACCAGCTATGCAAAAGTCATCAAGTGTAAAGAAGACTACTTGGGCTTCAAAATCTACATTTCATGTGCCATAAAAACATCTTAAACATATGACATTTAATCACAGTGGAGTCATTTTTGAGAAAATCAAAATGTTCGAAAAATGTTCCATGTAAAGGGTAGTTTAGGGTGGGGAAATTTTCTTCAAAATCGTCTTGTTCGCATCTTTAAAAGACATTAAACTTAAATACCAACTTTAGTTTTCAACCGACTTTTCGTTTTTGAGTTATGCTGCCCACACACCTACACACACACACACACACACACACACACACACACACACACACACACACACACACACACACACACACACACACACACACACACACACACAGAGAGAGAGAGAACGAGAGAGAGAGAGAGACGCGTGCGCGCAGGTCTTTTTCTAAACATGCTTTTTTTTATCCAGGTGGCCTCAAAACGAATTTTTCAGTGAGAAATCGTGACATCGAATTTTTAGATGGAATGCAATACTTCCCCTACTTACTATGCCTGGTAGAGAAAGTAAAAATACAGGTAGAACTAGAATATGAGATTACCATATCTGGACACAGCTAACAATAGTGTAACAGATATTATGCCGAACTTGGAAGTTATTTTGTCTTCTAATGATGGAAACAAGTTAATTGAAATGTGGATGCTATTGCTAAATCTGTCACAGTTCTATTTTGGTTGGTTTTTTTTTTTTTTTTTTTTTTTTAATAGAACTTATCTGATGTTAAATTTACTGTTTATTCAAGTTTATGGTTTAGTATACAACATATCTTAAATTGCTTTGGTCTTGCGACTGCATAGGAGGCGTTTCTTATGCGCAATGTTTAAACTCAACCCCACTGGACAGTGCAAAAGTCGATTTACTCCTCTTTCCAAATACAACATGTCATACGGGAAGTATCAAAGACTGGCTCGGCGTTTAGATACTCTCTCCTAAAACCTATCCCCTCTATGCTAATGACTAAAGGCCGGAGGCGTATGCGTATTTTCATAGGTATAGTGCACATTGACTTTAGTGTTATCGCTCGCGCATGTAAACAACTGCAGGTAGGTACAGCCTGACCATAAAAGCCGCCTCACTACAGCACAACCTACAAACATAAACTATGCATTCTGGAATTGTTATTTATTAAGTATGATATTGTCACAGATTGCATTACACTGGGTTACAATGTTCATTCGTAAATTATTAAAGGTGAAATTTCGACGCCTAGCATTGAAGTCGTTTTTAAACAGTGAAAAACTTATTTCTACTTCACACGATGTCAGAAGTGCAAATGAAAAAAATTCCACTCTGTTGTCCGGCGTATTTTCCTTTTTACTCATTTTCAAAATGTCGCACATAGCTTTTTGTTTACATAGAACTATCTGGAATTTAACAATCCCTTATACTACACCTTGACCTTGCGTCTGCATACACTTGCAAGACAATGCTTCACTAGTTTGCAGAGTACTACGTTAGCTTCTTTTTGAATCTTGCTTTAAGTGGCAGTTGTTTGAACATTTGATGGTCGTGCTGTACTTCTGACGTCATTCATACTCTACGCCCAGCTAACCTGTATCGCATGCGAGCGCACATCCCTCCGGCCTTTGCTAATGACGTAATATAATGAAAGAATTTTTATGAACATGCATAGTGGCCAATAAGCTTCTGTAGAAATAGTTTTTAGACCATTGGCCAGAGAAAGTCTGTATTTTAGCTATTATGGAGCACTAAAAGAATACTAATTAAGAATATTGAATTAGCTGTCCCTATAAACTTCAGATTGTTACTGTTCATATATATGATTAAAAACAACATGCCAAACTCTCTTGAGTCGAAAATTATTTTGAAATACTTAACGGGAAAGGAACCTAAGGTTGAGATGCCCACTGCTTTTTCAGAAAGAGAGATACGAATTTAAATTGCTTTCGCACAGCTTGCTGCGAGAAGGTTTTCCTTTCAGCTGTGGCGGTTTTCCGCAAGCAGACATAGGCAAACAAGATTATTTATTCTAAGTGAGAGAGCGAGTTTTAATTTACTTTGTAACGGAAGCCAACTGTTTGCATACGCTGTGGCGTGTCGCATGCGGCAAACCGCCTCTTTGCTTGCTTGGTTGCTATACCAAATATTCTCATCTCGTTTCTAATATTGTAGGTTTTTTTAATTCAAATGGAAGATTTCAGGTATTATCATCAACCAGAATACAAATTATTAAATATAAATTGCTAAGTTTTCGCCAAGTTCTGTGCCAAAAATAAATGGCGATATTTCATATAGTTAACCATATCTGCTTTTCTGATCCCTTATCGGAGTACGGTACTTATACCCCTAACAAAAAGTGGGATGGCTGCGGCGGTAACGTCTGTGGCCCGTGTTCGGGAGGTCGCGTGTTCGATCCCCGTGGCCGAGCTTCCTGACCCATGGGTTTTTCTGGCTCGCCAGGCAAATGCTGGGAAGTATTTCCACATCCTCCGATTTTAATGTTTCTTCATTTCGTTACACTAGTCATTTCATTTCACCCATCATTCCGTTAGGTTTCTTTCAGGGTTTGAAGCGCCGGCGAGCGTCGCGGCAGCAGCACAGCAGGGAGATAGGATGTATTCTCTCGTTCCCCGGATTGGGAGCCGAACCTACTGGTTTCCGAACCCCATGGGATGGTAGAAACCCGAGGGAAAGAGGGGAAGCCAGTTTCTAAGGCCCCCCCCCCCCGCTTGAGAGCACGAATCCCAATGGGGTGGGAGGGGAAGTGGACTGAGCCAGCCTCCATTGGGGTGATTCGAACTTGTTCTGTCGTGGCAACATTCCGGACGCCCTTAGGATCCATTCCCCTTATCCGTCCTCACGGTGGGGGGTGGGGCTCCCATCAGGAGCATAGGTACTAAAGATCGCTTTTCGGTCTAAGTGTTGTCATAGAGTCATATAGCCATAACAGGCTGCATTTTCTTAAATTAAAGTTCATTGAAAATATTACAGATACATTGAAGATTACCATATTTGCTTAAAGTAGAAACGAACCGTCTGATTGCCTGAAACTTTGAATTATTAACAAAATGTAAACTTCGTAATGTTTCTCAAATAACCAAATAGGATATATTAAAATTGTTAAAACTATCGTAAAGTAGGGCAAAAACTAACATAATGCTGCTTATTCTGTCACGTTATGCTTTGTGAAGTAAAAATTTGGTTTTGTATTCTCTATGGCATTCTAACGTGAAGATAAAGTCTTTTGTGGCATCTCTGTGCTGTTTATAAGAGACATTCAAATATTTCACAACTGCGTCTGGCGGATATATATCCTCGCCATGCGTCCTTGCTTTGGTAGAGAAAGTAAATTTTGCGGTGTTATTTTGGGAATGTGGAAGATGCCACGTGTCAAGAAATTATGGCTGAAACCATTTTAGTTGCCTGGGGTACAAACGTTTCCCACGAGTTTCTTTAGCTTTAAAAACCACGAATGTACAAAAAAGGATTAGAATTTAATGACAAATTAAACTTTAAAAGCATTTGTAACGAGACCCTTTCTGAGTGTTGCTGAATCCTATAAGACGGCCCTTATCACCCTGAAAAATCTTGACAATCTGGACTTATTCTGAGGTTTATTTTAATTCTAAAAACCCGAATTTATGTGAGATAGAGTAGTGGCCCCACGTTAAGAAGGCCGTATAACTGGCCGGGAGGGCTCGGAACGGTGACCACGTACCACCCTCCAGTACTGCACCCCACCAATGACGCCTGTAGTGGGCAGAGGTGGGAGAAGCAGCGGCTGGGTGGCATGCCGCTTCACGGACTGTTGTGCTGGGGTTTAGTTTTTCTTAGTTTTTAGATGAAACTCGAGGAATACTTACTAATTTAGTTCATCTTCACAGCAATTATGAAAACGACACTATTTTATAAATCTCGTAAACCGAGGAGTTTCGCTTAAGATACCCAAACAATTTTCATACACGTATACTAGTTTTCCGGCATTTATATTGTGGGAGAAATTACATAAATTAGCATATATGATTAGCCTCCCTGAAAGAAAAATGGGTATTTTCTCCAGACTGAGGAACACTTTCCTCCGAGAAGGCTAACGGCCGACCTGCTTTTTATGATATTTTTTTTCCAGCTGAAACCGTTACAGTACAATCGAAACCGATATATTCTTTGCCGAATTTTCTTTTAATTATATATTATTATATTTTAATTATATTTAATTCATGGATAATATGAGGAAACGAAAAAACCGTTGTAATTCTATGAGCGGATCCAGGAAGGGTTTTATTTTAATGCGGGAGGAGTCGATTATAGTTGGATTAACATGGAAGGATGTTGAAAGAATCCGGAACAAGTAATTCCCAGCGCCGGGACATTGAGGTCAGAGTGGGGAAATTGGATTACTCGACGGTCGGCCGAGTGTAAAATAAATACTAGCTATCCTAACCAACTGGAGCTCCTGACGTGCATAAAGAAGGATAAGTGATGTTTCTCAGCATCTGTTTCGCACCATTTCATTGTGTGCATTAGGGATAAATTGCCTTACGCAGTGAATAAGGGCGTTGGTCCGAAACAAGTTTCAAATGGACTAAAGGTAGGTTGCATACAGAATGCTGCTTTTTCAGGTTAAGATATTATTGGTCTTGAACATGATCAAAACGTCTCAGTTGTATTTCTTTAATAGCGAGCGAGATGGCTCCACGGTAACCTGTGACCACTCGGGAGATCGTGTGTTCGATTCCCATGACGGACCTCCCTGAGCCATGAGTTGTGTAGGGGTTTTCCCGGGTCACTAGTAGGGTTGTCAGGTCTACTGATTTTGTAGGAGATTTTGCAAATCTATTTTCCTTAACATCATATAATTCGCTCTTCCGAAAAAGATTTTCAGGCAAGACATTTTCCTCGTGTATAAAAACAAAATATTAATATAATCACATAAACAGTGTACCACATCTGTTGTTTCTGCATTGCAAACTACCCTTGACTGTTGCGTTAAACCTGAACATTTGAATTCCGCTGAAATAGCTAAAGTTGAATACAGGGATACAAAAGTATTTCTTCCTGTGGAAAACATGTATTGTGGTGCCAAAGTTCAAATATCTCTGACATAATCATCCTTGCTCGACACATATGTACAAGTTTTCAAATTACGTTGTGTTGATTTTTACGTTGAGTCAATTCGCGACATAGTAAGTCGTTTTACATTAAGTGATCATCTTCTCACAATGTTGGAAGTGTTAGAAGCAGCTAAAATCCAAACAGTATCGTCAGTTGTTTCCTAATTTGATGAAAGCAGAAATTCAACAAATAGATACAGAATGGAGGCTGTTGCGTAATACTGACATTGCATGTGGCAGTAACTCTACAGCGCAAGAATTTTGGAGCTAATATATTATTATTATTATTATCATCATCATCATCATCATCATCACCATCACCATCACCATCACCATCACCATCACCATCACCATCACCATCACCAGCACCATCACCATCACCATCACCATCACCATCACCATCATCATCATGGCGGTGCCGTGGCCGAGCGGTTAGCGCGCTCGCCTACCACCTAGGTGGCCCGGGTTCGATCCCAGGGACCCGCATGTGGTATTCGTGGTGGACGAAGCGGCGTCAGGGCGGGTTTTCTCCGGGTACTCCGGTTTCCCCGCCATCTCATTCCACCGGTGCTCCATCTTCATGTATCATCAGTGACACCGCCTGCGGTGCCGTAGTAGTAAAAGCGGGCGTTAAACACTACAACAACAACAATCATCATCATCATCATTATTATTATTATTATTATTATTATTATTATTATTATTATTATTATTATTATTATTATTATTATTATTATTATTATTATTATTATTATTATTATTATTATTATTATTATTATTATTATTATTATTATTATTATTATTATTATTATTATTATTATTATTATTATTATTATTGTCATAAATATGTATACAGTAAGTAAAATTGCCTGTTAAATAATCTACTGTTTTCTCCCTGTTTTTTCAAATCAAATCTTATGCTTTTACTTCGGCAGACATGGCAACACTGGTCAGTAGACGAATGCTGGAAAGTATAATTACATCCCCCGTATTTCCTGTCCCTTCATTTAATCCGGTCTTTCAGGGTTGGAAGTGTTAGCGGTGGACGAATTAGGGTTACAATGTGGTGAGATTGACGCTGCATTGTGGGAACTTTGCGAACTGTAACCTTTGTCCTCGGAGGAGTAAACTTGTAATTTCATGACCTGTCGGGGGGGGGGGGACTGTCGAAACCTATGAGGTTGGTGGCTGCTTGACGAACCCTGGTGTCGAGATGAATGTCTGGCACATGTTAGGGACCCTCAAGTTAACTAGTCGGGGTTCCGACACGCCCGTAGGGTGCTCTAATCTCATCCCTTCCTCCCAGAGGTCTGACATACAGCTAGACCGTTAGCTCAGTTTGGAGCCCCCTGTGGTAAACTATCTACCTCTATCTGCCTTCTTTAATATGTACTTGCCTATACGAATTGTAGCATAGTACATTTAATTTGTGTGCTTAAAACAAATGATTCAAATGGTTTTGCAATTTTAGTCTCTAATGTAGCATGTTAGCTTTTGCTGTTGGATCTATGGTTAGTCATTGTGTCATAATTCAGCAGTTGGCAATAATGTTACGATACTCATTTCTTCTGTATATTTTATATTAATCACATTATTTGCGTAGATTTTATTCCTAAAATAGTCCTAATAAATATTGAGATTTTTCAACTTAACCATTCCTAGTACAAATTGTTGTGCTACTTATGCCTGTTTTCGTCAATTCATAAAACTGGTCGCGGATTGGACTCTCGGCAACCGCAGTCAAAGATGCCTGTAGTAAATCTGTGGGAGGGCCCACCCGTGGATGATGACGGTATCATTTGACTGTTGTAAAACTAATATTTCACAACTGAACGCATCTTAAATGGGCATGTTTTAATGGTTAAAGCAAGAATAACAAGATACAGCAGAAGAATCCTTTGAAAAGTCCATAACATAAGAATGACTATATGGAATCAATGGGTCTGTAAGGGTTAATTGATTAAGCTCATCGCGAAATTTCTCGATAATCTCAAACACTTGTGAGAAGATTTATATCTAACAGCTCGTAATTAAAGAGGGCTATAGACATGAACCATAACATGTTTCCAGACATAGGAGCGAGTGTTTAGTTCCAAGGTTTGTTCATTCAGCGTACCATCTTTTGCGGCAAATTCTCAAAAATATTAGACGTCTTTGAGCATATTAACTCGTCACTTTTCTGAATGAATGAATGAATGAATGAATGAATGAAAAAGGTATTTGGGCATGTTTTCCAACATGCCCTGGCTGTTATAGGGACAGTCCCTCTTCAGCCGCGTTTTTGAGTTTTTGTTGTGTTACGGGGCGGAGGGGTCTTTCGTGTGTGCGTTTTGTGGTTTTGTGTGTTCGTGGTGTGGTTGTGTGGGTTGGTGTGTGTGTTCATCCCTGTATGTGCGGTGGTGGCTTCTACCCTCTGAGAAGATGGTAATTTTGTTCTATTGTGTGGTTATGTGTGTGTGTTGCTGCAACAGCTCATGATTAGTTTTTGTCTGTGTTGTGTGTTATATGAGTTTTGTTATGTGTGTGTAAGTGTGTTTGTGTTTACTGTGTGCTTGTGTTTTTTATAGTGATTGGTGTTTGTTGTGCTGTCAATGGTCGTGTGTGTCATTATGTGTTTTCATCTATAAATATTGCCAGCTGGTTGCCAACTCTGGTAGTGTTTATGGCTTTTTTGAGCGTCTTTTGTGCTGTCTGTGTCAGGTTGTGTAGGAAACGTGCTCTGTGTGCGGGTGGTGTAATGTCATATATGGGTGGTATTAGTGTGCTGAGTATTTGTGTTATTGTCGTGTTTGTGATGTCGCGTATGTATTTTATAATGTTTTGCTGTATGTTTTTGAGTTGGTCTTGTAGGGACTTGATTTGTTGTTCTGATTGTGATATTACGTCTTGGAAAGTATTTACTGTTTCGTGTTTTGACATGTGTTTTTTAGGTTCTGGGATCCTAGGGCAGTTTGTCTCGGGCCAATCAGTCACTTGTTGTGGTTTTGGTGGCGTGGGGATGTTGTGGGGGAAGATGTAGGTCTTGGCGGTGTGTTCTGGTTGTGTCGGGGGTTGTCTGGGATACATCGGGCATTTTACTTGCCCGGTGTAGTGCCCGTTTTGTCGGCAGGTGGAGCAGTAGGGTGTGTTATGTCTTATGGGGTGGTTGCATCGTCGTGTGTCGGAGTTATGCCCACAGTGAAAACATATGGGTTGTTGTGTGCAGTTTTCTTCTTGATGTCCGTACTTCTGGCATTGTCGGCATGGAACGTGTCTGTCGGTGTGCTTTCACTTTTCTGGCGTGTGATGCGGAATTAAATAGTACCTCGTGTCGCCGATTTGATGCCGTATTATTCGACGCCTGTTTGACGCTGCTATTTTCTTCGACGTTTCTTGAAAACTCTGCTCTGCTTTCCTGCGTTGGTCGAGTATTGAAATTCTTTGCGTATCTTTTCCGCGGCTGCTAAAATGGAGAGCTAATGAGCTTTATCCTCAGGGTATGCATGGGCTGGTAACAAGAAGACACAGGAGCTGATGATTTTATGAGTTTCAATACTTAATAACTCAATGACATCAATGGAGGTATTACGACCGTTGGTTAACACAGTACACACTAATTGTTGGCCTGGTCTTCCCTGGAGCCAACCGCCAAGTTAAACGAGTGTGCGTCGACCACCGGTGTCAAATGAATTTCCGTATCACGTGAAATGCCTGTTAAGTGTTAAATTCTTCCCTGTGATTGGAGTTTATTCAGTAATATTCATTAACTGAAATCGATCTTCACACCTCACATCAGAAAACAAATTTCCAGAAAAATTAATTTACTGCAGATAAAATGTGATAAATCGTACATGCCCAGGGTATAGAAATTAGGTTCAGAGACAGGCAAAACATTGTAGTCGCGGTGTTTTCATATTCTTGTACTAAACCACACAAAAGGGTGTTTTTGAAATATAAAGGAGATTTGGGTGTCAATATTTACACAGAGGGACATTGAGGGACCGCAGATGTTAGCCATGTTGGACCCGGTATGCGGTGTATTCATAGCGTGTAATTAAAGCAGTCACCCATAGACAGAATGCCTAGTAATTGGCTGGGTTTATGATCTTCAGAGAGATGTTTGTTCATTTATTACGTCACTGTGATGGAAACCACAGCGTTTGTATGTTGTACGCCATCAAATCCCAAGCATTGCTTTAGTCAGGCGACTCTGCTAGAATACAACTTCCGCGCTAAATTCTCACATGAAGGTAAGGAAGGTGCATCTTTAATGTATTGCAACTTCGTGAAGTTTTTCAATTATCACTTCACTCAGTTTTCACTTTCACTTAATCTAGTTCAATTTTCACTTCACTTTTCGTCACTTTCCTAATGTGAATTGTGCTGGTGCCGCTCTAAGAAACGCACTTGTGTTACCCTGCGCAATATACATATGTACAGCAATCGATGCGCATTGTCAGTAAACCGATTGGTTTTTATTTACGAACAGCAGTAAAAATTAATTAAAACAAAATCGATGTTTCTTATTTCAGGAAAAGTACAGTTCCACTGTGCATTGTAAATTCACTTTTTCCCGCGACATAACGAAATACATCCGATGTAGCCTCCTCTTCTGGACGGTTCACTCGCTGAGGAGTTAGAACACAAGACATTTCCGCTCCCTGCGTTTTACCACAGTGGTCTCCAACTGACTCGGAGAAGATGGCTTCTCTTGCACGCGCTAACTCGCTAACTCCGCGTGACTTACTTCGCCAAGACTGCCTCACTTCGCGATAGCGCTCGCTTATAGAACCTTTAGAACTTTGCGTAACGTTCAATATGTCGAAACATCCAGAAGGTTCTCTTCCCTGATGACAGCGCTTATCGTATTTACCGTGGCGAGCGCGCGGCTTATCTGTGTGCAGTCCCGACTGCCGGGAGCGGACCTTCCTTGGGCATCGCGGCATTTTAGCTGTGAGAAGCAGGTTCTTTACTGCTACCTATTATTTCTACTACATACATTAATAGAGCAAGTATTGCACTCTATCCAAAAATTCGATACCGAGATTTCACAGGAAATACATTTTGAGACCTGTGAATCCAAGAAGAATAAAAGTTTGTACGTGTATCTGTCTCTGTTTCTCTCGCTCTGTGTGTATGTGCGCGTGTGCGTGCGTGTGTGTTCATCTTCCAAGGATGCGACACGAAGATATGAAAAAGTCCCCCATTGCAAATTTCTAAAAGGTTTATTTTCTCAAAAATTGCTAACGATTTTGATTAAATTAGGAATGTTTAAAATTAATATACAAATGAGATATATATCTTGAACTCTCTGGGAAGAGCCTTTGATGTCCTGTTCATTTTGGACGTTTGCAGAACCATTAAACCGTAAGATACATACAAACTCCTACCACATAAGATTTTGTATACTTGTTTAATTACAGTCTACATTTTTTGCACTTAATCATTTCTGATATTTTCTTTCATTTGTTTGAATTTTCAAATACTTTCTCTGAGATAGGAAGTCATTTGTTTTCTTAATTTTTATTGCCAGCTTTGGCCTTGCAAAGAGAACAGAATTTCGGATTCATCACATAACGTACCCACCAGGAAGTATGCGGTACGACAATTTTTGCAAACGCTTATCTCAGTTAATGTGAAACAGATAGAAAAATTGGTCTTTGTAAGAATAGGTTGGGCAAGAGGAGAAGCCATGTGAACATAAGACATATTTTTCATGTTTGAAAGCATAGCGTATCATTCATACGAGAGATGACCGTCCCTTACGAAACCCTTTGAGTATGAATGAAGCACATCATTGGCCCTGCAATGTTTCATAAAGGTGGACATACTTCAGCATTTGGTACTGGTACTGGCAAATTTTCTCTAAACCTTGCTTGAAGCTATTTCGGTACCTCTGTTCATGTCGAAAGCTGTTCTTAATGGCTCTCACATGCATATCTGTAGTCATAACATACTGTCAAGGATGTGTGTACAGCTTGTTTTGCCAATGACGGAGTAAGGTAACTTCTAAAGGAACAGGCAAACGTTTATTTTCCCAGAGAAACATTGTTTTAATTTAAAGGTTTGCGGGACCTCGCACAGTGTGTAAGTTTTCAAGTCCACTAGCTTTTCCCCTTTTGAATTACTCACACAGGAAGCAGAGAAGATCTTTTAAGGCAACCGTTAGTGAATTTTCTAAATTCTGTAATTATTGTAACAAAATCGCGCAAAATGTGATTTACTTTTCTAACCCTTTATTTTTCTCTAAATCTTACTAAAAATGCACAATTTCCTTTTCGTTGCTAATCCAATTTATAAAGTTCTCTGCTATTACAATTCACAGTTGTTCTTCCGAATCTTTCTCAGTCTTAAGTCTTTTTCCAGTTTCACTGTCTGTTATATCTTTACTAATACGATACAATCACTCGACGACACATACACACTCGCTAACGGACTGGCCGATGCACTCTCGTAACTAAAACTAACTGTACACGACGACTTAAAACTACTCTGACACCGAAAACTGAGTCTAGCTCTAAAAACTCACTCCAACTAACCGAACTGCTCACTGTCTGCCCTATTTATACTGGAGTTGGCTTGACGTAACCTCCTTCTAGTTCTTTTCACTGCACGTGTGCATGACTCAGCAAAGAAGTAGCCAGAAGTTTCTGGCGTTATCGCTGTTTGATCACATACACACAGTCGCTAGTTGTCCTGTAGCCTCTGCCCTCCTTTATGTTTGCAGCCATCACCACGGCCACACACACACGCAGCCACTCGCCGTATCCAAGGTCACCCGGCCTCCTCTTGTCCGTATATTGTTGAACGACCCAATTTCACATTATTTTTCCATCTAAAGGCTAGTTTGAAAGGGGAAAATTTTCTTCAAAATCTTTGAAAGGCCCTGCATATTAATATCAACGGATTTCTCGATGTCGAATTTTTTGATAAAATGCAATGCTTCCTCGTGTTACTTGAGGTAACCCAGCGAGGTGAGGTCTCTGAACAAAGTTGAGCAATATTTGATTCCAATATACGTAGAATGGGACGCAGAGAGCCACAGTACCTAGTTAAAGAGCGTGCATAAATGCAACTCAATTTCATCTCATTTCCACGAGATGGTACCACACTAACGTATAATAATGGCATTTGAGGTGTCCGGAATTCGATTGTCGTCGACGTCTTTTTCGTGGTTTTTCCTGTTTGGTAGGCCAGTGCCTTTTCATAATTTCCCTTTCATTCCATTTTTCTCATCTTTAAGGTGTGCTTCTAGGATTCGTGGCGTATGATGGTGCTGACAGATGGCGCGGATGCTTGCTCAAAGGAAAGAGTTCTGCCCGCGAACATAGAGGGCTGCTGTTGTACAACGTATGCTTAAGTAGTAAAGAAAGCAACAGAGGAATGTGAAAGAAAAAGCTTATAACATATAGAGGGAACGCAAATATTTAGAAGCAGTACTAACAGTGATGATATCTTCATACTTGATGTGAAGCTGGAGTAGTAAACCATCGGTGCAAAATCATTTCTTACCTCGGTAACAATAGATAAGATTCCAGACCTCCTGAAAAAAATAGTTAACCCTCCATTAGGGTAGACCCACACGATATCACAGAATTAATTACATTCACATCATGCTGCATAAACCAGAATTATTTCACCTACAATTAAAATATATATATAATCAAACAAACACAAGGTTTGGCAATGGGTAACCCACTGTTGCCTCTTTTAGCTGAGCTGTGTATGAGTTAGTTGGAACATGAAGTTACTATAGCACACAATGACACCTTCAAATGCTGGTTCAGGTATGTGCAATGTTTTTGCTCTTATTTTACAGCAAAATATGACACCGTTCTGAACATTTTCAATAATCAGCATGAACATTTTACATTTACAACGGAAATAGAAGATAAAACTCTACCTTACTTAGATTTAACAATAACAAGAAATAACAATACTTTAGAATTTGGAATCTATAGAAAACCTACTCATGTCAATTTCATAAAAAAATAAATGCTATAATGCTACACAAATTACCGATTGTGTACTTTACCTCTATCACGTGAAAAATTTAAATAAGAAATTTCATACATTAAAACATAGCAGTAGAAAATGGCTTTTCAACTCATCTGGTTACTAATTTATTGAAAAATTACAGATGAAAGAATAATTTCAAAACCTAAAGCAAGTTACAACGTGTTAATGTTAAGGAGCACATAATACAATATAAAAAATCTGATGTGTTGCACTCACATGACTTTCTCTACTCTTGTACTAATCATTCTTACAAACTCTTATTCCTATATCTTCTTCGTGTTAGTTAAAATAAACATTTGTACAAATTATCTTGTTGCTTATTTCCTTGTAGGTGCAAGGGGAATATTGGAATACAGTAGGCTTTGTGCGATAGTCAAATCTTTTAAAGCTTTGAGATTCCGTTCTCTTTGTACACGTAACATATAAAAAAATGAACAACGATGACCCATTTCACGGAAGTTCCAAGTTTTCCGAAACTCACACACATAACAAGGTATATCTCCGAAATGGTTCACCCTACAAGAAAATTTATTGAGACATAAATTGTGTATTTTAGCAAGATCTACATTTTTTGCATAGTATAATTTGGTCTATCTCTAACGGTTTACCAGTTATGCAAAAGTCGTCCAGAGTAAATACGACTACAGGGGCTATAGCCAGAAAATTCAAGATATACATTTCATTTGTCATAAAAATATCTCAAAATTTTCGAAAAATTTTCCATGTAAAGGGTAGTTTAGGGTGGGGCTATTTTCTTCAAAATCTTACTGTCACATCCTTGAACGACATTAAACTTAAATACCAACTTTGGTTTTTAACCGACTTTTCGTTTTTGAGCTATGCTGTCCACAGACTGACAGACTGACACACAGACACACACACGGACCTTTTTCTAAAAATGCTTTTTTTTTTTTATTCAGGGGGCCTCAAAACATGTATTTCCGGTGAAATCTCGACTTCGAAATTTTGGGTGGAATACAATACTTCCCCTACTTACCAGTAGAGAAAGTAAAAAAATCACTTACCATCCTACTGCACTAAGAAAGTTCAAACTATTTTCAAGAAATACAATATACAACTGGCACCAAAAATATTTATAATGAAGCAAGAAATCGAGAACACAAAAAGGTCAGGAATTCATCAGATCAACTGAATAGATTGTGATAGTTGTTACTTAGGTAGAACAAAAAGGAATTTTCAATCTAGGTTGACAGAATACCAAAGAAATATCAAACTTAAACAAATCGACAAATTAACTGTAGCTCATCTTGGACCTCACAATATGAAATAGGCAAAGAAATCAACTTTTTAAAAAATATTCAACTTTCATCACACTTAAATATGTGGGAAAAGATTTTTATTTTCACCAATTCACATAAAACTGTTAATTTTGAAATCCCGTCTATCGATATACAGTTGCAGTGCTTAAAGATTAAAAGTTCCAATTTGTCCCATCAGACGGCTGAAGACGAGGTTCAAGAAACTATCACCAGAGTTCGCCATAGTTCAGAATTGGAGTATATAATTATGTGAAAAGGATTCACAATGTAAGACAGCAGTCACCAAAAGCTGAAGAATGGAGTGATGGTTCGTTTTGACAAGAGAATACTGCTGTAGCTTCACAGCAAGTATGTAGAGTGAATGTTATGAATATATTTTAATAATACGCATTGCTCTGCTTGAAGTCATGTGTATTTACGGATGCTTTTAATGGCCTCGGTTTTTATTTTTGAATGTAACAGGTATTTGAAGTTAGAAGAGCGTAGCTAACTGATTGAGTAAATTTACTGAAAGCGGACATGGTTTTATTGCAATAGATTTAGCTAGCGATGTGATGAAAGCACACCGACACTTCGAGTGTAAATATTTGCTGTCGACACTGAACATGGGCAGAAAGCGCGCGCCATCAATCAGGTAATCACTTAACTACAGTTTTGCGTAGGTTTTGATCAACTTACTTGCGTGCTAAAGCGTATAACCTGATATATCCCCTAAGGACACGGTACTCTTGTTTACGTAGGGTTAGATCAGTTATTTCTCACACGTCAGTTTAAGCGACTTGTCTCCATAGCCCCTATCTTTAAATAAGTTGTAGATTCTTCGTTTCCCCCATTGATTTAATTTGCTTCTTCTTATCTACTCTGTAATTTGTGTGATTTCAAACACAGTTTGAAACTGCGGCACAGTTCTGTAGTAGCTCGATATATATTTAAAATCCTTTCCAATGAGGCTCGTATCCTCTCCGTTATCTTCCTCGACATTTTTGGGCGTCCAGGAGTTACAAAAGTGCAAATATCCAGCGAACTGAAACTTCCCTATCTAACGTGAAATGCAGGTTAGCTTATTTTTTTCTGAAATTTCTCGCACTGTCACAATAGCCGACGTACAATTGTGATGACATACAATTTTCTTGGATTTCATTACGATTTCCCAATGTTTAGTCCACTGTAACTTCTTCGCTTGTGTTGCCTCTGCACAAATAGCTATGTCGTCTGGAAATTGGTCAATACTTGGATTATCAGATTTTGACAAGTCATGAGTATAGACTGTACATATACAGAAAGGGTCCCAGAGCGTAGCTCTGAGGAACTCCTCATTAATAGGCCTGCCATAGGCTGTACATCTTAGTAGATTACGGAATAACTCGTTTGTAAAGATATTATTGAATGATTCGTAGTATGTTTCAGGAAAGTGATGTTTAAGAAGTTTTACTTTTACGCCATCCTTTTTAAATTGTCCTATATTAACGCTCTGCTCAAACCATTGCATATTATCCTTAGGTTTTTAAGGCTTTGAGAATATCACCACAATTAAATGTAGTATTCTAAATTTCTTCTTTGCAGAGTGATCACTTAGTGAGACATACTATGAGACAAATGTACAGTAATATGTGTGAATATTAGTGTGAAATATAACACTTTTAATATGAAATATTGCAGTAATTGTTGTCTTTTGTCGTGCATTAGTGAACATGTGCTGTGGAAAATTGCAGATAAAGTTCTTATTTGTGCTCGGCACAAAAAGGTTTCGCAATACCCTCGGGGGTCTGTAGAGTCAACTGCTATAGGAGTTGGCCATAGTAATTTTGAAGTTTGCCACCGAAATGCTGCAGGGGTGAAGTTGTTGCCTTCCACGCCGCAGGCTGTGTTTCGAATTCCGATTGTATCAAGCTGCCTGGAGTTCTTATTTGTGCTACTTCAATATAAATAAGCTCAAACCCTTTAGAACCTGAGCTTATCCTTGCATTATTTCGTACTTTCAATCATTTTGATTATTATCTATTTGTTTAAAATGCGCTAAAGTGATGAAAAATCTCTGTTCCAGGCACATGACTTTCTCTACTCACTCTTCTATGAACTGTTCTTAGAAACGTTTAGTCTTCTGTTAACTTCATTTTAATCAAGATCAACTCTGATTACATACGAGTAATGTCCACCTTCGTTGTGGGTTTAGGAAGAATACTCAATAAAGCGATACTCGGGTGTCTAAGAAGCGAATAGCTGTGTGATAGGATTGAAATTTTGATGCTCTTTGCTTGACCACGAGACAAACAAAACGAATAGCGACTCGCCATTTGAGAAAGTATGACTATTTGAACATTCTTACCAATAACAAGATACATATCTTGCAAATGTTTAATTACAGTGATAGAAATAATCATTAGATCTATTATTATATGAAAGTTATACAGGTAGAAGAGAACCTCAGGCTATTTGCATATCATTCAAGATAAATACTTTATATGTCATGCATATGTCTTAAATTTAAGTATGTTTTCGAAACACATTAAGAATCATTTTGGGGAAAGTAAAAATAAGTGTGTTTTCCATAAGTTTGGAGTGAAGGGATTTTCTTGAAGATCGTATCGCATATCCTTGGAAGACCCTGAGAACTTTTTGTTTTATGGTTACGCTGTTTTCTCTCTCTCTCTCATTCTGTGTCACACTAATGGGTCCTTTTATTTTTTTTTATTTTTTTTTTATTTTTTTATTTTATTTTATTTTTTTTTTTTTATTTTTATTTTATTTTTTTTTTTTTTTTTTTTTTTTTTGTAGCTCTCAAAACTTGCACCTTGACATGTTTCTATAACATTTTAGGCTGAATGTAATACTCGTGTACTCACTGGGTATAAGTAATTAAGCAGTGGGGAATGTAAAAAGACATTTCTATTTTTTCAGAGCATTCTAATTTTATACATAATGCTGAGAGACAAAACGAATGACACTTCCCTAATGTATTTATGCAGCTTAAACCGTGCGAGCGTGTTTCCTAAGGTTGCGTGGTAATAATCGCCTTTAGCTCTGGAGTCACTTCAGGACGAAACTAAATCCAAAGTTGATCTTTGTGCTTATCTGACTTTAGCATCAAGAAGGGCGGGGTTAGCAAGATTAGGATCAGACTTCCACTATGTTGTCACGTCACTAAGTTGTTAACGTCATAACGTAGTATTGTGTTCCCAAAAGTAGTCTTTGGGCGTTTCTCACTTGAATAACCATAATGCCAAACGGTACTCATTAGACATAGGCCATAACAATAACGTTTATTTTGAGTATCCAAAAATGGGAGTGTAATAGCCGTAAGCTGTCAGTGTAAGCATTTCCTGTATTATCCCAGCTGAGCTTCTATGGTATTGGTATTAAAGCAGGGTTTGCCAAGCTACGGCCTAGGGGCCTTTTGTTTCAATCGCCTACAAACTTTAAATAACTGTAAATAAAAACCAATGGTTCTGCTGTGGTAGATTAATTTATTCACGAATTTGGAACGATTATATAAAATTAAACGCTGAGACTTTTAATTTGATACAGTGGCCGACTGAGGGACAGATATAAGGAAATTCATTTACTTGATTTTTATTACTATTTGCACAAGGGCTAATACCAGTGTTCAGATCAACGTGTGCCTACATATGAAAAGTAATTTTCTAATGAGCCCGAGGTCCATAGAGCTCTAAGTTATCCGACATTCGTCTTCTCAGGATAAGGGAAAACCTCGGAAAAAAAAAAAAAAAAAAAAAACTTATCCGGAATAGCTTACCCTAAGCGAGATTTTAACTCGCGACCTCTTGAACGTGAGGCAGACGCGGTAACCATCACGTTACAGATGTGGGCGGGGGGGGGGGGGGGGGGGGGGTTGCGATGGATATAATTCTAACGCGTTTCCTTGACAATCAATTTTTCACTTTTTAGCATGGTAGAATTTTAATAAGTTTCAGGCCAAACGAGTAAATGGTTGCTTAAGGTACTTCAGAATTGAGTTATAGGGTTGAGGATTTGTATACGGTATTATCACCCAATTTGCCTCTGATGTCATTTTACTGTTATCAAGGAGTAGTAAATAGTGCTAGGTAGGAATCATAACCAAATGTGATCTGCCGTTCTCTCCTTAAGCAAGAGAAAAATGACAGGTGTTAAAAATTTCGAAAAGTAACATTTTCAATGTATTGTGTGGTATTATTATATTATTAACTGAAATGTTCTCTTAGTTTGATGTACGTTTAATCATAGCAGGTATAATACTTTAAAATTGATTATTACTCTCGGAGAAAATGGTTAAACTGAGCCAACATTTTTTGGGGAATGTTTTCCTCTACTGGGGTTGAGTATTGCAGGTTCTGTGTGTTCAAATCACGTGATTTATTTCATTGCAGATACATGCACGTTGTTTTGCTCCATTTTTACTCCATTTTTTACACTGGAAAACAGTTTCTTGTAAAGAATATTTTAATTTAATTGAAAATCGTCGCGAGCACCTTTGGAACATACTTTACATACTTAACTTAAATACCAAGTTTGCTATTTATGAGGCTGTGTGCTTTTGAGTTGCTATTTTTTTAAATGGAAGAGCTTCCACGTCGAATTTTTGGGTGGTATACCTACAATGTTTTCTCTTATTTACTGGATTGCAGAGAAGATGAAAAAGGATGCACTTCTAGAAGCAAAATCACACATCAGAATGCTTTGATAAAATATACCATGAATCTTGACATGTAGTTCAGAGCTTAAAATACTTATATTTCTTAAAATTAAAATACGTGAAATGTTTTGTTTTTAGTTCCCATGGTTAATGCTAATAAAACTTAAATATAGAATTTTGACCAACCTTGTCGATAGCGTTACCTCTCTCTACTGGCTATAATGCTGTTGTTGACGTCATTTTCTTCAGCGTAATCCATCTTACGACGCGTCCTCACTAAAATCGAAATTTCCTCCAGGATGTCAATAGTGTGCAGTACAGAAACAGAAAATTGTTTTTACAACAAAAGAATCTTAGTGGTGTGAGGTGTATATTTCCAATGCTGATAAAGCTGCAAGATCAATCCGATCCAGGAGGATCAAAATGCTTTGGATTGGTATTGTATGCTTGATTTAATGTAGCTACTTAATAATGCTTAACACTGGTTCTTCCGGATTGATTGCCATGAGCTCACGCGCCAAAAAAATGGCTTGAAGGATGCAGACAACTTGAATTTGTTAGCATTCTGTAGGAAATCAATGATTTTGAAAAGGATGTTTTGAAACATGTGGTTTGCGCTAGTGCTTTCTGCCTTACTCGAAATTCTTCTCTATCCCACATGTACGAACATAGTTTTTATGTTATGTCGTGCATTACGTTCTATAAACACATTCTGTGTTGAAATAAAAATTTGATACATCATTGTAAAGCTCTACCTTTGTTTATGGATATCACTGGTGATATCCCAGCTTCTTGAAACCAGCGCCGTTGTGGAATAAGATTTCCTTGTTGTGTACTTTATAGGTGCCGAAGTCGCCCCCTCGTTCCCTCCTCCCGGCAGCGGGGCCATCCTCGTCGTGCCCCCGTCTCTGCAACAGCAGCAGCAACAACAGTCCGCGCCTAATCTCGTCTCACCGCCAGCCTCCGCCAACTCCGCGAACACTACAGGTAAGGTTACGAAGTTATCACATATACTACAGTGTCATTTATACAACGTTTACTTGTGACTGTTCACTCGAGCAGAGATGTGGGTGAACTGCGAGGCCACGTTGTGACAGAGCAGCTGTCAGCTGTTTAACAAAGCACCGATATCAAACCACTTGGACAGCTCTAGTGCGTTTTAACAGTTTGAGCTAGGATTGTAAACAAAAATACAGCGTATTCAGCACGTAAAGAAGCTACTTTTCTTTCTGTTTTCCTGTATTTTGCATTTTAAATACGGAGCAACGTTTTTTTAATACATTTAAACTCTCTGCTACTTCTACTTTAGTACGCATACAAATGAGCAGTCACAAAATATGTAATCAAAATTCATAATCTGCACTGGGGATCAATTTAGTTCCAATTAATTTCAAGTAATGGCGAGCTTATAATGGAAGATGTGGTTGTCGGTCCCTTGTTTCTGTAAATAAAATAATTTAAAGTAGAAATGTATTACTACTGCTAACACTATTACTAATATTGCTAAAACTACTAATACGACCCCTTCTTGTACTATTGCTGCTGCCATTACTACGAGTATACTATTACTACTACTACTACCACCACCACCACCATTTAACTTTACTTTCTACCGCAGACTAAGGGGCGTTATCGATCATTATGGTGGAACTCAGAGGGATGTAAAAGTAAACATTTCTGGAATCAACGCTTGAAAATTAGCGATAATTTCTTGTTGCTGACACCTGTTCTCTCTCTCTCTCTCTCTCTCTCTCTCTCTCTCTCTCTCTCTCTCTTAAGGAATGACTTGGTGACAAAACCATGTGAAGAACAATAACACTCTGCTCAAACTACTCAATGGCAAACAATAACTGACAACGATTAAGAAGATACAAATGAACGCTTGCAGAAAATCATGTGCTAAAACGTAGTGCAATATGACAACGTGCTATCCCCCAAAGTTCATGTTGTAGGTGAAGTGAAAGATGGTGGTAGTATTACTGGCTAGAGCAACAGCGGAGAAGTTGCCATAAAAACGTACCCTAGCAACTGCCAAAGTGACATGTTGTTTAAATGACACTGTACCCGATAACCCGACTAACGTAACGCCTATCTCTCACACACTGCAATACTAACACTAGATGCTAATTTAGCGCATTAATACCTAACTTTAGTCTATTTCAATAGACAACGCCTGTAGTTTGGAAAATCACTTTGCATATTGATATCCAATTTTGTACAATTCTTTAAACCATTAAACTATTTCAAGTTCGGTTTTCGTTATCTAGTATTATAATTAAAATAATTAAAATACCAACGAGAAACTGTTAATGCATCTTTAATTGAAAATTGATCGATCGGTTAAAAAATGTGAGTCGCAATCTGCGGAGAGGAATCAGGAAAAGGTGATTCCGAAGTTAATAATTTCTACCGAGTTTTAGTAAACAAGCATTTGCAAGCCACAAGTTAGAATTTCTGTGCATGAATATTTATATGTGGTATTTTCTACTAAATCTGTATGGCCAGGAAGCGCTGGATTCATGTTTATTTTCTCTTTTGGTTTATTTTACTAGCATAGTAAACTGCTCTTGAGTATTTATGATGAAAAGACGAAAACATCATTGTTGAATGAAATTCCTTTGACAACTATTTTACATGGTTGGAAAATCCCTGACATCTAGCTCATTAATGTTTCAACATGATTTTCGCAGAATGAGAGTTATTTATAAGCACCTCACTTTTAGCCGTATGCATAGTAAGAACTGGCAACACTGACTGTTTAGTGCTATCCCAATTTCAAGAAGAGCATTATATTAAACATTGCCGGGATTAAATTACTGTAGATACGCTTGGCCGGTTTGTGGGTCTGTATGCTGTCAGTTAATGAGTGACTGCCAAGCATAATAATTGAAGCTTTATAAACAGTGAAAGGGTTGTTCACCCTTCTTCGTTACGGCATCACAGCACAACAGAGCATAGATTCTAGCATATAAAAAGCGTAGTAGCCAGGTAGAGGAAATAAATCCTTTTACAGAATTGTGATAATTAAACAGTGTCGCGTTTGTTGAGTGCAATTATGTAGCTCATACAAAAAACAGGAAAGCATCCGCTAAAATAAGTGGGTATAACTGTTTGTTTGCTAAACAATGTTGAAACATTTCATACATGGTTTTAAGCGAAGGTTACTAAAATTTAAACTTCTTCCTCTGTTTACCCTTCACTTACACTCCCACGACTTACAAGTGGGCATCTGTGGCCAGATGCGTGTCGAGGAGCACACAAACTCTGAACCAAAGAGAATAGTCAGGCTGGGTGATCAGGACAAATATTCACTGAGTGGGGAATCAACATAACTACCACTCTAGTACACATGATGTCGTACTGAACACACGGATCCAAAGCCGTACAGTTGAGTCAGTTCTTCGACTGCAGTACTGGCAGTGTAGAGTTGGTCGCTGTGGTCCTGTTCTGCGCTATACGAAATTAAGTATGTCAGAATCATCACGTGCTGCTACATAGAAAATATTAGTGCAAGAATTTGGTGAAAATAACTTCACCGTGAATGGAGAAACCATACAATCTTGGTGACGACATACGGAGCCAAACCAAACTAGCAGACTACTACGATCACATCACTGAGGAAGTTCGACGCAACTTCGAACGAAACGTCTGGAAAGAGAATTTCCACTAAACCACGGCCCACAAAGCCAGATAATAATTTTGTATGTCTTGACCCTGAAAGCTTACGGAATTTGATTAAGTTTCCATAACCTAAAATAAAGTTTTATTTGACTCACGAATAAGCGGTTTACAACAATAAGAAAACAAGAGAGGGGGTTTGCGATAATCTTGGAACAAGAGAATGATTTTGCGAATGTATCGAGAAGTGCGTTTGTCGTTGGTCGAACAAATTGGGGCGACATGAATGAATTTAAAATATTTTCATTCTTTCGGTGCCTTTGCCTAATAGAAGTGCGAAATAGTTTTTTTACTTTCTCTACTGGTAAGTAGGGGAAGTATTGTATTCCACCCAAAAATTCAATGTCGAGATTTAACCGGAAATATATGTTTTGAGGCCCCCTGAATCCAAAAAAAACATTTTTAGAAAAAGCTCCGTGTGCGTGTGTGTGTGTGTGTGTGTGTGTGTGTGTGTGTGTGTGTGTGTGTGTGTGTGTGAGTGTGTGTGTATGTGTGTGTCTGTGTGTGTGTCTGTGTGTGTGTGTGTGTGTGTGTGTGTGTGTGTGTGTGTGTGTGTGTGTGTCTGTGAGTGTGTCAGTCTGTCAGTCTGTGGACAGCATAACTCAAAAACGAAAAGTCGGTTAAAAACCAAGGTTGGTATTTAAGTTTAATGTCTTTCAAGGATGCGACACGAAGATTTTGAAGAAAATAGTCCCACCCTAAACTACCCTTGACATGAAAAATTTTTCGAAAATTTTGATTTTCTTGAAAATGGCTCTAACGATTTTGATTAATATATCATATGTTTAAGATATTTTGTTGATAAATGAAATGTATATCTTGAATTTTCTGGCTATAGCCCCTGTAGTCGTATTTACTCTGGACGACTTTTGCATAACTGGTAAACCGTTAGAGATAGACCAAATCGTACTATACAAAAATATAGATCTTGCTAGAATACACAATGTATGTCTCAATAAATTTTCTTGTAGGGTGAACCATTTCGGAGATATTCCATGTTATGTGTGTGAGTTTCGGAAAACTTTCGTGAAATGGATCACCGTTGTTCATTGTTTATATGTTAAGTGTGCAAAGACAACAGAATCTCAAAGCTTTAAAGCATTTGACAATCGCACAAAGCCTACTGTATTCTAATATTCCGCTTGCATCTACAAGGAAACAAGCAATAAGATAAGTCGTACAAATGTTTATCTTAACTAACACGAAGAAGATATAGGACTAAGAGATTGTAAGAATGGTTAGTACAAGAGTAGAGAAAGTCATGTGAGTGTAACACGTCAGATTTTTTATTAATATATTGTTAAAGTAAAATCACTTGTGGGATGCACTAGTGTTTAGTGAGCTCAGAAATTTGTTTTCTGGATATTTTTGTTAGCAATTCCAGTGATATCCTTTCGACAGCTGTCAGAAGTTTGTCCGCCTCTTGGAATTCAATTACCTCCATATTCTTTTCTGTCGCCAATTTATCAATTATTCAGAAGCCAATTTATTAAACATGTGTAAATATAAAGGGTAATGTCCATGTGATTCCACTTGAAACCAAAGTTGGCAACAATAAACTTGCATAAACATTTTATCGCACTAGTGCAGTAAACAACAATTTTTAATTCATGTGTGGTGTGTTTAAAGTTACAGTTTTAGCTCCAGCTGCATAAAAAAATAGCCACGTCGTCTTATTGATGAACATTTTGGAACTATTTCAACATAGTTATGCAGGTTTAATCACGGAAGCTTGGTGAAACGGCATGACAAGTATGTGCTGATATTCTGAATGTATGGATATACATCCAAAAGCTTGTCAGAACACAGGAAGTAGCATTCCATTTGCCATAAAATATCTTCGTTTAGAGGTATGCGGTTAACTGCTTCAGTCATCTTCTTGGAATGCCTCAATACAGTAACTAAGTGGAATGTTCGGAACCATTGAGAGAAACAGAAGTCAGGAGCGCTATAGGTACTATAGCGGCTGCAGGCCTTTCTTATGCTTTGGAGCACAATCGGGATATAACAGGGCATAGGAATTTCTAGGCGTTAGCGCCAAGACGGAAAGAAGTGGGATGGAATTGAATTGGACTATAGGCAGGCAACAAACCATCGCCCCATCGCTGTGGCTACTGACGAGCTCGACACAGACTGGGTGGTAAGAAAACAAAAGCACCTGAACTGGCCATCGCACGGCAGATGTTTACCTGCTACGCTGTGTATGAACTCACCACTACAAGGTCGAGCCTGGTGTCAGCGTAGTGCAGTACAGTGTGAAATAGTCATATAACGAAAAATGAACCCTATCGTTATGGTGTTATGCTCACTCAACGTGGGAGAACTTCGTGATATCTGGCTACAAATTCACAGATAAAAACGTTTCGCGGATGGTGACTTGTGGACTTTGTGTGTGTGTGTGTGTGTGTGTGTGTGTGTGTGTGTGTGTGTGTGTGTGTGTGTGTGTGTGTGTGTGTGTCTATATATATGTCAAAACTTATGTCATTTATGTCAAAACTTTAGAACCAGAATCCCTTTATGTGACGGAAAACGTGTTGGAGCGCTCACAAATGCTGCTACCATAAGTAACTAGAAGAGAAGGGGGTCACCTATCTACACGGGGCTGGTAACGGTTGACAACTCCATCAGAGTTTATTAACGACCTGCCAAAAGCAAATGAGGGAGGGGTAGATGACGAAAAATTAAGCTTAGAGGAGGTGAATTGTGAACGAAGTCTTTAAAATAGGAAACTGTAGAAAAACTGTAACAAGGGAGGACTCATAATAGATGGGAAAAGTTTGGATATTGGTTAATAGAGAAGCAATTAAGTAGCGACTGTGAATGAGGAAAACCGCCAATGTATCGAGGTTCATACATGAAATCAATACTTTTAGACATACAGGTTTAAAGGGAGAAAAAGGAAAATATAGTTACGTCACACTTGAATACAAAAGAGTTCCAGAAGAAAGTAACGGTTGCTGTCAGAGTTTTAAGAAGAAGTGTAGAACATCAAAGTAAAAAAATAAGGAATTTAAAAATAAACATTTCACAAGATGCCATATTACGTATCGTAGCAACAAAACCTTATGGTACAGTATGTGTATATGGGAGCAATAGTAAAGGAAGTTGACCCAGAAAACCGTTATCAATTGAGTGCAAGGAAAAAGAGATTTAGGCGTACAAGTGTCGCTGATTATAGAAAAAGGGAGTTAATTCTTCAAGATGTGAAAGGCGCAACAGAAAACCTTTTTTTAAAGTGCCCAATGCCACTGAACCACTGATTCTCGGCTTACCTAGTCACTCCTCTATGCGAGCTACCATGGCAACATGGTGTACTAACCAAATAATCCACCAAATCGCACATTCCCTTTGTAAACTATAAGGTGTTCTCAACTCATTTTTGAGATAATATGCTTCAATGGTATAAGTACTTTAAGTTAGATTCTTAGGTGTACTTTGATGCGAAGGTCTTACACGTTTTTCAATCAGTCCCTAAGATGCTTTGTTATCCAGGCTGTTCCCGAATATCCCTTTCCTCCCTTTAGATTAAAGCTAGGATTTTTAGGCTTACTACCTTGCGCGGTACAACGGGACGAATAAATTTTGTGCATAAATTCCAGCAGAATATCTTGAGCTAATGCTCCAGTCTCTTGCACCCATGCTTCTCTGGTATACGACGTTGACATCGTCTTTCTCATGCGTTATTTGCATCTCCAGAAGAAGTTCTTAGGGTCTAATATAAAACTCCCACCATAATTACATTTATCTCAAATACCACTTGGGGAGTTCCAGGCCAATCTGCGAAATGCGAATACATCAGAAAATGCTCTCAAGGACGTAAGTAATGCACCAGATTGGTTTCCTCAAGCCTGCAGTTTTCAAGCTGGAGCATAAAACAGCTGCTGTTGAGTGCAGTCATACGAAACTGTCTAACTTTTTAATTTTCGGATAATATATGTATACTTGTATTCAATTATTTGCCTTATAAGATACTTTTAAAGTCATTCTTCCACCACGGAAATAGTGAATTAACAGTGTTCTTTTTCCTATCTTGTTAGAAATATTCAACAAACTATTTCCAGTTCATTTTGCAGAAAACCTTTGGGTACGCATACAGGTTTTGGAAATTGTGAAAGTCGTCTTTCCTATATTAGGCGTAATCGCCTGTTTTATACATGAAGCAGTATATCTTCCCATCTCTGTTTCGGTCGTCCCGGACTACTTCTTCCTTCCGGAATTTTCTCTCTCGCTATTTTCACTAATCGTTCTTCTCATATCCTGGATATATGTGCATTATATTCCTCCTTCCTTCTTTCTACCCTTTCGTTGACCGGTCGAATCTTACACATCTCTCTGATTTCTTCATTCTTCCAGCTGTCATCCTTAACATCTTCATTTCCGTTGTTCACATTATTCCTCGTGTTCTTGTAGTGTCTGCTCTTGTTTCTAATGCATATGTTTACTAATCGGACTACTGCTTTAGATAAATTTTGACTCTTTTCTCATATATGTATTTCTCCATACTAGCTCATTAATACATCCACATATTTTTGTTGTTTTTGCAATTTGATTGTTTCATTTCTTGGGATAGATTTCCTGCACTAGGAATATTAACACCCAGTTAATGGAAATGCATTATTTGTTCTGTAATGTTGCTTTCAATTTCTAATTTACATCTCAACAATTTTTACTAGTCGTTAATACTTCTGTTTTATTTTGGGAGCTTTTTATTTTTTCCATAAAACTCGCACAAACGTCTTGGCAGGTTATCCTCTGTTTCTGCCCAAATATGTCATCTGTATAACATACCATATTAATCATTCTGTCTCGCGCCCTGTATTTCAATTGTTCTGTCATTTCTTTAATTATTGCATCCATCACGATGCTGTGTATGAAGTTTTCAGTGCTAAACAAGCAGCAGAAGACCAACTGGAAAATGAAAAATCTACTTTGGTGATCTCGTAATGCAATGGGACTAAATTTAGCGCAACCGGTGTTCATGTCAGGATGATGTGTAATCACAGGAAAGTGGCCATTATTTTGAGGTACCTAAATCATCATGGGGCGCTGCAAACACGAGGCACGAGATCCGTTCTCCAAGCTATATTTACCTTCCCATATGCGTGCACAACCTTTCAGGGCGCTCGATGGAAATCAGTGTTCGGTGTTACCCGCCCACTTGCAGGTAATCTAACTGTCCTCGGCGAAATATGAAGGCAGAAATAGGCAAAGATCGCATTAAAGCTCCTAATGAGGTTGTAGAAGCATTCCAATTTCGCAGGAATATCTTGTAGCGAAGCGCTTTTGTTCTAGAGAATGTTCTTTCTCTCTCCCTCGGCTTGTTACTATATGTGAACCTGAAACTTAATTTTGTTGTTCGTTGACTCCATTGAACAATAATTGCTTCAGAGTTTCTTTGGCCATGTACCATTCACCCGACACTTGGACAAAGAAGTGAAAAAGAATGGTGGAAAGTGTGTCATGACGTCATTGTTTTGAGTCAATTTTTGGAAGTGAGTGTCAGCTCTAAGGGGAAGGACATAGCAGTAACTGCACCTGTGGCGGAGGAGTTGCCTAGCAAGCACAGTGATCAATCCGACAAGTACTAATGCACTGTTGTAATCATAGAATGCAGTGCAATTGCAGTACCTCGCAATGATCCACGCAAAAGCTAAAATAAAGTATATAACATAGAATCAAAGCTGTTAATCATTTTTACATAACCCATTAACGTCGATTCATTCCACAGATGAATGTTTTTGTTTAGATTCGGAGAAGGGAAGCCCAACAAACACTGTTGACAAATCCATTTTAACCTGCATCAGCGATATAACAAGTACACAGGTTACAGTTTTCATGGAGCTTCGTTACAGGGTTTAGGTTAGAGAATAAAACAATGTCGCAAAAATACAGAAATCAAAATCAACTTTTGTGTTCTCTTGTGTGGGTAGTTTCTAGAATATAGTTAACGTATCTCACACTAAAGAAGAACACGGAGGGCATGACTTCAAGTGTTTAAACAGAATACACAATTTAAAAATATATACATAATATATTACTTTTTACCTTCTTTGCTATGTACAGTAAGTAGAGAAAGTATAAATACTTCACCCAAAAATTAGATAGTGCCATTCACCGGAAATGCATATTTTTGGGTCCCCTGAACCCATTTTGCTTTAGGAAGGGCTCTCTCTCGCTACCCTCCCCCTCCCCCTCTTTCTCTCCGCGTGTGTCTGATAACTTTCTCTAGTCTTGTAGTAACTATGTCTACAAACTCTTATTCCTCTATCTTCGTCATGTTAGTCGAGATAATCATTTGCAGAAATTATCTTATTGCTAATTTTTTGTAGGTGTAAGGGGAATGTGGGAATGGAATAGGCTTTGAACGATAGTCAAATCATTTAAAGCTGTCGCTCTATGAAGGTTTTGAAATTCCATTCTCTTTGCACGGCTAAGAGATAAAAAAGTGAATAACGACCTGCCATTTGAGAAGAGTTCAGGTATTGCAAAACTCAAATAGCAATGAATATCTCCGGAAAAAAATGCATTTGGATATAACTTGCTTTAACTACGTCTACATTTTTGTAATATTTAGTCTATCTGTTGCCAAATGTTACAAATTTCATTTTCCATAAAACTATCTTAATTTTAATCAAAATCATTACAGCCATTTTTGAGGAAATTAAAATTTTCGGAACATTTCCCAAATAAAGTTCAGTTTAGGCTAGAGCAATTTTCTTCAAAATCTTCGTGTCGAAGATGTTAAACTTACATACCAATTTTGGTTTTTAAGTGACATTTCGTTTTTGTGTTGTGCGGTTCACAGGCAGACAACACACACATACGTACACGATCCTTATGCTAGAAATGCTTTTTTGAAATCAGGGCCTCAAAACATATATTTCCAATGAAATCTCGACATCGAAGTTTTGGGTCAAATACAAGAAAAATTAAATGCGTGTTGGATTTTATTTATTTACATGTGGATTTATATAGGAGGATATAACCGCATTAAGCTTTGCCCAGCCCTTCTTGCATCGCCCAAAGAGTAAATAGGAACATGACCCTCAAGATCACGTTATAGTTAATTAACATTTATGGCAGGATTAGGCAATGCTCGCAAACATTTGTGCGCTGTTTTCCGCTTGTTCTGTACTGTCGGGATTACGTACCTCGTCCGACTGGAGCAGCTCTTGTGTTATCGATTCTTAACCTGACTACACGGAGAAGAGAAGAGGGGGAGAAAATTCGTGCTGCTTAGGACCGGGGGGAGTAAGGGATATCCGGGTCGGGCAGCACACAAACAAAAAAGACCTAGAGAAACAGAG
The DNA here is from genome assembly GCA_030765045.1 of Tenodera sinensis. Lineage (NCBI taxonomy): Eukaryota > Metazoa > Arthropoda > Insecta > Mantodea > Mantidae > Tenodera > Tenodera sinensis. The sequence goes on along the minus strand of CM060968.1, from coordinate 106,548,592 downwards.
AGGGCGGCGGTTTTAGCGAATAGCTGATGTTCATTCACTTCATTCCTCCATGCAATCTATCTCCCACCTTAATTCTGCATGAAAATGTTTTCACCATTATATCATCAAGTTAAAGTAGTAGAGAAAGAGGAGTCGGGTGGAACACGTAACCCTCATTTGTCTCCACTTTCTTAGCTTGTTACAAATGAATAAAAATCACGACAAAGCACAGTTTTGTCAGTTTCTCTTCAATTCTTGAGTCATTTAACTTTTACGTTTTCCTTAACGTTTCATTGGATCAGGTCTGTGAATGTTTGGGACTTTGCTCTTCTATGCTTTTGACCCAAATGTATGTGAGGAATTGCTGAAGTCTGTTTAGTGGACGCGAGAGCAGTTGCTCCACAAAGGAATGTGCGCTACCCACAACTAATCGCTGTCAGAAATCCATATCTACGCTTCAGAAAGGGGAAACCTCAATCTACATCCTTGAAGACCAGTAGCAAACCTGATTTTAAAGAAGTTACGTGTTGACGCCACGTGGACTCTCAGTTGCCAAAATTCTGAATTTCAGTTTTTTTGTGCTTCATTATCTGCCAAGGGTCATGTTAAGAGGTTGCAACCCTGCAGAAAGGACTGATAAGGAAGCGCCCATGTTTTAAACGATTATATGGGTTCCTCAAAGAAAGCGGCCAAACTGCACACGCGTTGACTAAACAGACTTTACTTCATGATGAACTAGAAGGGATCAAGACAAGTAAATAGCAGTATCTATAGAACTGAGGCTTTAATCACCTAAATACAATAAATTCAATCTAAAACGAGCACTAACAACATTGGCTTCAGGACTTGAGGATTGGAACGTCGCATCAGATTTGAAAAATTCTTGCTAAAGCAAAATCGACCATGGATCTTTGGCACTTACTGCCATACACGCGCGCTCCCATTGGGAAATAATGAACATGCGTTTAGCTTCTATGATATGATTCGCGCATAGCGAGAAACCTCCAAGGGAATCTCAATCATTGTGATAAATTTTTCTTTAGAAACAATTTGCAATCCTGCAAGTGTTTTAATTCTGGGATTGTAATTGACAGCACTGTGATATATTGTAAAATATTAAATTTTCAGCTACTTTATTTCCTTTAATTTTACATCCAACTATGGCTTCACTAAAACAAATTATTTCTAATACACACAAGAACTCATTTTCGTACTTAAACCTTCACGAACTAACATCTCCAACTGTAAAAGTTACTCTCTGACTCCTTGGCAACATGAAGTCATCCAAGGAGCATCTAATTTGACATGCTTCCCACGGAAGCTTGGCATATCAATGTCACACTGTTTTTGCTTTTCAGGGATAACCCAGTGAATTTTACTTTATTATTATTATTATTATTATTATTATTATTATTATTATTATTATTATTATTATTATTATTATTATTATTATTATTATTATTATTATTATTATTATTATTATTATTATTATTATTATTATTATTATTATTATTATTATTATTGTTATTATTATTATTATTATTATTATTATTATTATTATTATTATTATTATTATTATTATTATTGTTATTATTATTATTATTGTTATTATTATTATTATTATTATTATTATTATTATTATTATTATTATTGTTGTTGTTGTTGTTGTTGTTGTAAGTAAATATTTTGATGTCTAGATATCACCGGAACTATAGGTTTTGAGACTCCCTGACCCCTGACCCCCCCCCCCCCCAAAAAAAGAATTTTTATGTCTGACGCAAGATTTAACTGCGGAAGTTTCAACACAATAACCAATCAGTGTTTTCACGCGTTGCGGTGTTGTATTGTTAAATACGCTGTGAAAACACACTGTAAAGCCGGTAATATACATTTTATTTGCGCCCACAAATCTGTTTGCACAACAGGAAAGATAATACTAATGGTTAGTTATCAGCCGCCATTAAGTTTTTACCTGTTTTTGTATGTGAGTGTGTGTAACATAACTCAATCACAAAAAGTCCGTTAAAACAAGCTTGCTATTTAATATTTCTATAATAAATTACAGTTCTTCCATTTTCTGGTAATAGTTTCTGAAGTAATCTTCATTCTGGATGACTTTTCCATCAGTGGTACACCGTAAGAGTGACAAAATCTTACGAGTATTACACAAAAAAATGTAGATCTCCTTAAAGCTCATAATTCATGTCAAATATATTTTTCTTTGTGGTAATGGTTATAAGAGATGCTTATAATTGTTTACTTAACAGTTGCAATATTTGAAATGCTAGAAATATGGAAATTAAGTTTATACCTAGTACCTACCTTGTGTTTATTGCAGATGATTACTATTAGTAGGAACCTAAAGCTTCAGAATGGGATTAACACTTTAAATAGCATAATTTTGCAGCCGTTTAATGCGGATATATTACTGGCATCAGTGAAAGTCTTAAGACTACTTATGTTACAGCACTGTTAGTTTTACTTATAACAGCGTTAGCCTTAGGGTTAAAGGCAAAGTTTTAAGAAAAAGTGGATGTTGGTATTTAAAGTGATGGTATCTTTAGCCACAGAGTTTATTGCAACCAGAACCTTATCAACAACACCCTGTAAGAGGCAGTTTGGGTAGTGGTTACGAGGTAACAGCACCTTGAAGTTTGTGCTTTTCATAGCTCCGACGTAACACTTAACAGCTTAAAGAGTTTCTTCGTAGAAACACCTCAAGCAGGGCTTCTTAATTTCTGAGCCCAAAGAAGACTCGAGCCCACAGGCAAAATGTTTTTCGTCATGAATGCCTTTCTACCTTTAGTAAACACAGAACTGTGTTTCTCGAGCTATGGTTTGTTGACGTCTAATTCAATTCAAGTGGAGTAAATGAAAATGCTTATACTGTGTAATTGGATGGAATATAAAAAGTTAATTCGTTTAAATAAATAAAGAATAACAAAGGATAAGGCATTACCAACAACGTTGTATGATTTGTCTCACATTCAAGAGGTCCAAATTGAGGAGTTACCTGATAAGCTTTTCCCTTAATGGAAAAGGAGAAGAACATTAATTTCTTTAAGCCAGTGCTGGACTACTGGTGCTCTTTGAGCGCAGCCCGCTCACAGCCTTTCACTGATAACTATGTTTAGCAGGTAAAAAAGTGAAGGTCGCTCAGGGAATTCCGGAAGTTGCTCAGACCTGCTTTAAGCTTGTGGCCCGGTTCCCTTTGATTCATTTCATCCGTTGGTCCATAATTTAAAGGACGTTAAAATAAAAAGCAAACAGATGTGTTGCATTCACATGATTTTCTCTACTGGCTATCGTTTATATTATATCTCTTTTTCGCACTATTGTGTTTAATCTTACTCGGAGTAACCATTTGCTGAAATGGTTTCATTACACATTTTGCTATAAGAGGATTTCAACAAACCGAAACGATAGTATATTTTTTAATATGCTGACATTGAAATTTCATACACTTTGAATATCATACAATAAACAAAATGATACGATTCAAGAACTTCAAGAAATACTGTATCGGAAAATTCATATCAAGAAAAATGAACATCTTAAAAATGCCTAATACCACATTAATTAAATTGTATGTTTCAATTACATGTAACTTTATGTGTAATATATTTTGTATCCCTCTCTTTTTCTAACTCTCCCTCGCTGTAGTTTAGCGGTTATGTGCAATTGTTCACAAAGGAGTTTACAGACAATTCAATATATACATTTTATAGCCGTACAAATATATTTTGGCACTTTCACGTAACGTCAATAGAACACTAAACGCTAAGCTTCCGTGCGGGAAGCAATCCCGATGTTTTATGTTCCGTGGGGTGACGTCACGTTGCCAGGAGCGTGGCTAACGGGATAAGCTATTGCGCGAATTGCGTAGTAATGGTCTGATACATGGCTAACACTGTATACCATCGTGACAAAACTGTGTCTTTTGCATGTATTTAATTTGCAATCATTTGGCTGTTTATAATATGGATGTATATGGACGATTGTGGGTTTACTTTATTGCACCATGACTGTGTACTAGTAGAGTTACGTCACTGCAGCTCGGGCCGTAGCCTATCTCGTTAGCCATGTCTAGGAGGCAGTCAGTTCTAACCAGTTTTAAATCCTGGTTGTAACGTTTGTGTGTAACAGCAACGAAAAAGAAGTGCATTTGTGTGACTGAGGCCATGCCTGATTTAATTAGTGGAAATTAATAAATAAAGAACAATTGAAAGACAATCGAACTTTGTCACAACATTCAGCGTGCATTTCTTAATAAATCAAATGGTGAAACAAATATTAGCTTTAGTATCTCTCCGTCATTTCATTTTTTTATTCTTTTTCTTTATTTTCTTTTCCTCTTTTTGAGTTATGCGTTCACACGCAAACATAAACATTTATACGGAAATGTTGCTAAAATTATTTTATTTTGTTTCAAGGGACCCCAAAAAAGTATTTGACGAAATCGCTGTATCATATTATATATAGAATAAAATACCCCGTCTAATTACCATGGGTATCGTGACTGCAATATAGTGTAATATAGAGAACATTTTAAAGTGCAACATTAAAGCAAAAAACAAAACAAATTAAGCTTTGCGAGATTACTCGCTTCCAGCTGCCATGGAAAGTATGTAGATGTGTATTAATAAAAATATCAAATTATTCATACCGGATTATGTTTTAAGCATCATTGGCACAAACCACAGAAGGAAAAACGCGAAAACAGGGGAATGATTAAATATTTTGATTTTATATAAATGATAGAAGGAGACGACAAAAATGGAGAGACAGTCCGGCTAGATAATGTACTTTTGAGTACTTTACGTTGATCATTTCAGTCATGTAATGTAAGCAGAATATGGACGAATGACAATTAAGAACACCTGTGATATCAACCAATCGCAGTTTGATTAAAGAGTAATTATCGGACCTGATAGCCGAAAATCGATGTTCCATATAATTATGCCTCCTTCAGTCTTGATTTCCAAATACAGGAGATTCAAAATGATCCCGTAATGCATAGAGCTCAGAGTTAGCCGACATGCGACTACCGCTATAAGGGAAACCCCTGAGCTCGCCCTGACTGAGATCCGAACTCGGTACCTCTTGAATGTGAGGCAGAACGTTCGCCTCCCCCTTGCACGCACACTTGCCACAGAAGTGAACTGTAAATAATTGTTTGGGACGATCTACAGGTTTATATTTGCATACAGTTGCCAAGCTGACGAGGTATTTGGCGTTTTTTACTGCGATATGCTTCGGTTGTATCAGTTTTTTGCTTTTAATATTTTTGTTCTGTTTATGAAGTTTAAATGTTTGCTCACTTGCCATATTGGAACAATGAAATCAGCTTTTTAGCATATATCTAACCAAATGACGTTTGCAAGGGATTTGTAAAAATAGACGTAAATGCTCACATCTGCGACTTTGGTACTAAACGTGGCGCCTGCTCATTAGGCAACTTGTTAATCGCAGTGAATGTCTGACCGGTAGCCTATCATCACGGCGTTGCTGTGCTACATAGCCGCTTCACTGCAGCCAGTTTTGTAATGCCATACGGTAGTAGAGGTCAGATATACGAGGTGCTGAATTGACGCGTTTTTTGCGATGTTATTTGCTTCGTAAAGCAAACGGGAAAGCCTGTTTCACATCGAATAAGTAACAGCAAAAAGAGAATTAACAACAGTCGCATAGGTTCCCAAACCGGTGGGCATATTACCAGTATTTTTAGTGGGGACAGATAACTTTGTGGAAGCAAATATCTGATGTTGAACACCAACGAACACCTGGGAAATAGTTTATACCTACCACTAATGACGTCACATAATTTGTGCGATTTAAAAAGCTCTGCCTAACTGAATTTTTCTTGGTATTAAGAATTAAGCGTGTGGTTTACCAGATATGTAAAATTATACATCCTCTTTCTAACGGAGAGAACTAAAAGTGCTATTTGAAAAAAAAAAAAAAAAATATATATATATATGCCTATTATCAGGCATGCACTATCGTAAAAGATACGGAATTTTAGTAAAACTCGTTATAGGCATTCCGAGATAGTGAGAAATAACAAAAATTGCTATGTGAAGAATAGTTTCGGAAAGAGGAATTTTCTTATTTCGCTTCGTTTTTAGTACCTATGCTGTTGAACCACCCCCACTCACAAACACCCCCCCCCCCTCAGACACACACACATGAATGGTCATTCTTTTAAAACAATCCTCATTTTGGCTTCAGAGAGACTTCGATGAAATCTCCATAGGGATTTTTTTGCGTAGGAATATACTCTATCTAGCAAAGGTGAAAGATAAATTAAAAAAGAAACTTTTCTTCTTTTCCTGTTTACCCTCCCTTTATGTACGAGTTACACCCCCTAATACTTACAAGCCTAGGGTCAGACGCTTGTTGGGGAGCACAAGAACTTATGGACCGGATAGAGTGAAGACCTGGAAGCGGGTGGTCAGCCAAGCACCGGGCATGGTACTGAGGGAGAGAGTGATCTGAAATACTGGCGAAATCGATGATTAGAAGGGTGACAAGGAGCAGTTGGTGGAATGAGTGGTGGGGGAAAGCGGAGAACCCGGAGAATACCCGCCGTGGTGACAATGAGCGCGGCTAGTCAAAAGGATTTCGAGATTATTTACGAAGCCTCCGGCAGTCGACCTATTTGTAGAGGTGAAGTTCGAGAAACGTCCGTGTTATCTCATCCTGGCTGCATAAGGAGGCGAGGCAACGAGAGTTTTTAGTTTTAGTGCGTGTATGTGACAGCTGCTTATGTACGGTCGGCGTGAGAGAATCGTCGCGTCGAAAGGAAGATAGCGAAGCGGTTAATGAGTGTTGAGTGATCGTATCGTCACAGTTAGTTTATGTGTTACAAAGAGAGGACGGAAAGACAGATAATTGTACTTTAAGGATACGAGAAGGAAACAGTTATGAGTTGTAATATCTCGAGGGACTGAAGATTGTGTTAATGTCAGTAAAAGAGAACTGTGTATTCGTCCAAAAGCTGTTGGAGGAAAATAAAGTGACAGAAAAGTAAGTGGATTGAACTTTTGTCCATTTTGTCACAATGTCTAGGGCGATATGTCGGATTTGCCTTTGAAACTGGGCCCAGATGACCTAGTTGGTGGGCCCTTAAACCCCAATCACGCCTTTTGAACAATTGCTCATCGGCAATGATTACTTACTTTACCGGGTGTTTATTTCTGACATTAAATTCACTCATTTACTCTCACTCGTACTTCCAGACTATATGTACAATATTACTTAGTAAAGAAAAATTCCCATCCTCCTTCCGGGAATTCAACCCTAGAGGCAGCATGCTAACCAACTGGACCTCAGAGGCTGTCCTTTGTCATTCTTCTAATCAGCTTATTTCTTAAGGCGCTGTGCAAATTTCTGAAATACCATAGCCCACTGCCTCTCTCTATAAGCAGAGAATTATATAATCGGGAAATGACTGAAACCAATTTCATCCTTGTTATTAAAAATGGATGTAAAGCTGCATTCAGTCCATTAGTTTGTGTAGAATGGGAACACCACTTGGCCAATAAATGACATTAGAATAATTAACTCTGCTGTTTGGTGAAGCTGGAAGGGGGCAAGCGAATAACTAACTGCATGGGATATCAGATTTATTCCACATAAATTGACCCTCACGTTTTTGTCATACATATTTTATAGAATTGCCACCGACGATGCTCCCTTATTTGATATTTTGTCAATTCCACATACATTAGGGATTGATCGTGCATATCGCTGTACTTTTGTTTGTGATTTAGTATTCGGGGATCATTAACGAGTGAACCTTATGTATCTTATAGCAAGAGCTCGCTACGCTATAATCTGCTTGATATGGGCAGACAAATTGACACTAATGTAAGCATCATCAGAAATGATAAGCATTTAATCATTCACCACTAACGCGTTATGGCATGGTAGAACTGTCTGTGTCTGTGTGTGTGCTTGCGCGTGTGTGTACCATATATTAAAATATATTCTAAATTTTTAAATTCCACTGTTCTCTTAAAGAAATGTAAACTGAATTGATTACTCCTTTAAATGTGCATTCTTTAGATACTTGATTTTTTATGCCAACTCCTTCACCTGTAATGCATATACAAGAATAGTGTGACAAAATTACTCTTTGATTATCTTTAAATTATTCTTTCTTTATTAATTTCCGCTAATTACTTCCGGTATGACCTCAATCGCAGAAATTCACGTAAATATACTTCTTTTCCGTTGCTTTTTCATACAAACTTTACAACCAGGACCTAAAACTGGTTAGAACTGTCTCTAGCAACGTGATGTCAGCCCACGGAAAATAAAACACAGGGAATGCTTCCCGCACGGAATCTTGGCGATTAGTGTTGAATAGAAGTTCCATGTCAACGTCACAGTATTTTCTGCTTGCCTATGCGATTTCAGATATATTAGGTGTAGAAATTTCTATGATAAATAAAAGAATTAAGGGAATACAATTCGATTCCATAAACAAGTCACTGTGGTTGAACCAGTATGCAATTTCCAGTGTTTTTTTTTTTTTTTTTATTTTTTTTTTTATTTTTTTTTTTTTTTTTAAAGAAGCAGTTTACAAATAAATGGTTTTCTGTGTTTTCAGTGAAGAAACATGTACTTTGTTCATTGTGATCAGTAGTATGAAAGAAACTCAGCTAAGCAGTAGTTAGAAAGCAATTTTACATACTAAAACCATCTATGACAGACACGAACTTTAATGACGGATGAAACCTGGCCACTTCATGATGCGCTAATATACCTTGTGGGTGCAAGTGATATTTATACACTGTGTCCTTTACTATACAACAGCGAAAGGTGTGACAATCCTCTGGTTGGATTGACTCTCCTCCTGCCACCCGCCATTAAATTTTGTGTCTATACTTATTTGGTTTTGGATTGTTGGGGAAGGATGTCGGTACTACAAACTTCCTGAGGCTCGTTGTCAACAAGCATGAAATATTGATTGCAGCATCGGTCTTGTAACTGATTTGAAGAAGGTGCTGTTGGTGATGACCATCTTCATTTCAGGAGTTAGGCATTTCACCTTTTTCGCCCTTGCATTCTTCACTTTATTACATCCGATATCTCTTTTTGCTAATGATTTGTAACTGTAATTAAAAGTGGTATCTTTTCTTCACTCATGCTGTTCATTTGTTTTATGTTCTTCAGTAATTTTGTATATAAATATTCAGTTCTTATTATTTTATTTCTTATTAAATCCAGTCTAATGCACGCATTAGTTCTCCCTAAAAAATATCTGAATTGTATTTTCTTCCACTGTGCATGATTCGCTGCTATACCCGAGCACAGAAACCTGCATGACCTTTAGAAGTTGAATTTTGTGTTTCCTGTTTTATTTTGAACATATGCTAAAGTTGAAATTGATTTGTCTTCTTTTATATATCTCTATTGACATCAACGCTTTCTTCTCAAACAATTAATATAAGTTTACAACTTGTTCCAGGGTATTATCTCCAATACATATTTCACAGGTTTTTTCCTTGGTGTGCCATTTGTTTTGTGTTTTATATCGGTTTTAAGTTGTGTTTAACAATCCAGTTGATAAAATTTATAAAAAGAGCACTGTTTATTATTACTTGACTCCTTGCAGAGGAACACTCACTGTAGATCGCGACTGACGTCACAACCTCTCTAGTAAAGGTACTTAGTGAGCTAGTCCAGAAACTAGCTCACTAACTCTCCGCTTACTCGCAAACACGCTGAATTGTGTAGCCGGTGAAAATTTCGATAGGGTATTCTAGAATGTTCTTGTGGGCGGGGGGAAGGGAAACTTCCAGAAGATTCAGGTTATCTGAGGATAGCGATTGAGTGAGGGCGCTATTTATCTCTGTTTATCTCTCCAACTCCCGTGCTGACCTCGCGATAAAGAGATGGGCAACTCAATTTAGCTAGGTTCTTGGCGAAGCCCTTTTAACATCAGTGTGGTCATAGTTGCACGTTCAAATTTATCCATGGTTCTCCGCAAGAAAGAACTGCCATTATACGCTTCAAATGTAGTGTTCTCTTTTCTGTAATAATTTTATTATGTTCACTTCCCTTCACTGGTGCTCCTGTTCCAGCCAGCTCATCACTTTTCCAACACCTCTCTGCTGAAGTGCGAAATCAGACGTGAGTTGGGTTGAAGGTTATCAGCTGTAGAGGAAATGACGTTTACCGTCTGCAGGAAGACGCTGCTGGGCGGCGCGTTTCTTGTTTTAATCGATCAGCACACACTCTCCTCGCCTAGGGTCCTTCCCTCCTTCCTGTCTTCTGATGCTGGGACCATCCTTTACGTGCGTATCTGTCAGCAGAGACGTAATACTGGCTCTGGAAATCCTTCGCTCTTGCCTAGGAATGAACACTGGGAGTGTCTTGGTGCCATACTACAGATTTATTAACATGAAGGTAAAGCTATAGCGTGTGTTCCACTTCAGGCTGTTTTTATTTTCTGCATTAACGTGCATAAAAGATCCATTCCTCTAGATCTCAATAGGTTTTTCACTCGTAAGGTTTGCGATTTGAGGTAACCAACCATTTACCCAACCACCCAGCCAGCATAAGTTCTATATTTGACACCTCCCAGAGCACAACAACGAACAAATGAACTGTTGTAATGGATATGAAATGAAGAGGTAGTTCCAATTCTGTGAAAGTTTCGCTACGGGAATATAAAAGGAAGCGCTAGACAATTCGGACTTCTAGAGAGAGGGTAAAGAATTATTTGCGTTGTTAGCTAAGACATTTCTGTGAGAGCTTTAATCGGCGACATGGCAAGGAAAACAAGACGCTTTTATTACATTTTGTTTTTGTGTCTAAATTCAACAAAGTTGCCTTGACGGTACTCTGCTAGTGTGAATATATACCTAGTAATGTTACTCTTTCACAGTTCATTCTTATTTTGCCAATCCAGTAGTTAGAAATTACGCTCGAGGAACAGAGGAGCTGGTTTTGTTGATGGAGGGCAGAGCTAGAACAATGGTAGTAAAGGGATGGTTGTCTTTGACGGTCAACAGCTCAGGTAAGATACTGTGCGAATTCATTGCTGACAAGGCATCAGTACAGGTTGTATACGAGTAGTGCACATTCAGAGGCACAGAAAGACTTAATGGATTTCCAAAGTGGGCAGATTGTGGGGGCTTGATTAGCTGGAGCAACACTAACCAAGACAGCCAACTTATTTAATATTTAAATGACAGCCTATATAAAACACGGAAAGACATCATGTAAAAGTAATAGTGGGAGAAAATCAAAACTAAATGACAGAGATCGTCGTACTTTAAAAAGAATTGTGTCAAAACACAAAACTACTGCGGCCAAAGTGACTGCAGAGCTCAATAGTCATCTTCTAGACCCTATATCTATTGACACTGTCCTCCGAGAACTCCATAAAGCGAATATTCATGGAGGGGATGCTATACATAAATCATTAATGACTATCATTAATAACAACGCAAAGAAACGTTGAAGGTATACTGACATACATAAACTCTGGCCCATTATTCAAGGCAACTAATTACGTTGTATACCTACAAAGTATGGCGAAAATTCGTTTAAGAGATTTCACAAGATTTAGAGATTCCCTGAATCCAAAATAATATTTTTTAGAAAAGAAGGTGTATGTATATGGGTGGAGGTGGGTAAGAGTATGGTGTGGGTGTGTGAGCAGCTTAATTAAAAATCTGATGTGTTGCACTCACATGACTTTCTCTGTCTGTCTTTTTAAGTCCTGTCGATTTTCAGTCTTTTCTCCCGTTTGAGGGGAAAGAGTATGGAGTTTTAAGGCGAGCGTATTGCGTCCAGTTCTAAAATATGTGACTCGCTATTTCCTTTGTACTCATAACGAAATTTGTAAATCAGCAATTTCCAGGAAGGTTTATTTCCATTAAAGTGAAGTGGAGGGAGATAAATGTCCGTAGTTTACCTTCTAATAAACCTTAGAAAGTGGAGAAAGTCGTGTGTTTTTGCAACACATGAGATTTTTATCCGCTGTTTTCAGTGGAGCCGCTGCTGCGTTTCCCTGTGTAGCTTGCGGATGTTCAGTGCCCCCATGTTGACGTTCCTGTCTGTCATTTGCCCTTGTGCTTCTAGCATTTGCACTCATAAAGGCTCGCAGTGATTCTTGTTCTCCAGTAATCTTTGGTTTGCCATTCTCATAGCCTTGCTTTGGCATGAATATCGATTTGGCGGCACCGTCGGCTGTCGTGGGTGCTACCGCGCCTGCTTCTGTAGAGGGTTCGATGCCGGGACGGATCTAAAAATACTGGCGTTAACATTCGCGTGACTTGCTCTGCTTTTTGTTGTTTCTTTCTTTAATTGAAGAAACATTGCACATAAAAATCGTTTGTGGGATCGTAACAAGTCATTAGGTTGTGGCGTTTTTAAACTAAGGTTCAAAATGTTTTGAGATCAGTGCTAGTTTTGTGTGTTAGGCTACGTGAAGTAATATTGGCGTATCTTGTCTAATAACTCTGAGCGTTGGATTCTGCAAGATGTTTTAGGATTTCTTCCGCCCTTGCCTCGATCTCGCTGCAGTCTTAGGGCTTTTCTTTCTGCATATTGTAGTCTCGGATCAATGGTTGTAGGTGTGTGCTATTAGAAATAATACTTTCACATGTGAAACTCGTAAAGGGCTTTATTTTTTTGATGCTATATCACACGTTAGCGAACTATTTAACTAAATAAATTGTATTAATCATTTGAAACAAAATAGTATCCATATATCTTGCTATTTATTAAATCAGACATAATACGATCGGCTTTGAAAGCCGCTAAATTTTACATCTGGATATGAAGATTTAGAAAGAAGCTGTTCCTAGGTATAAGTCTTGTCAGAAGAAGAAAACTCATTCATTTTTGCAGATTCTACAAACTATCCTTACAAATCTTAATTTTCGGTCTACTTCGAGTTAATCGAGATAAACTTTTGCACAAATAGATGCATTACATGTTGCGTTGCAGGTGCAAGGGACAGAGAGTAACTAATCGATATGCTAGCTTAGAAATTCAATCGTCTATGCATGGCATCGCAAAAAAAAAAAAAAAAAAAAAAAACAAAGGCGACAGGTGCTAAAATATCAATCGGATATGACCGAGTCCATAATGAAGATTATAGATTATTTGAAAGAAATTGTGTTTCAAAGAGGTTTTCTTTTTTGTAGGGAGTTTTAGAAAATTTTCTGAAAGAAGCGGGCTTCACTGGCTATTCCTGGAAAATTTAATATTTACATTTCTTGTAATGTGTTTTAAATATATGTTATTTTAATTGACATTGTGAAACGTTTATATAAAAAGTAATAAAAAACGAGAACTTTTTTGTGTAAAGGGTAGTTTGGGGTGGGGGATTTTCTGGAAAATATTCTTATTGCATCTTTGTAAGCTTAAGTACTAAACTTAAATATCCCTTTCATTTTAGTTACGCTATTCACACACACCCCAAAGTTTTTTTTCTAAAAATACTGTCTTTTATTTAGAGATCTCAAAAGTGAAGTTTCGAAATTGAATTGAATTTTGGATAGAGTACAATACTTCCTTTCTGTGTCCTTACAGGTAGATCATAGACAAAGTAAAATATAAATACCTAAGCGTAAAAGACGTATCTAACATGCACATATTCTTTGGCGAAGCTCAAAATGGTCATACTTGCTAAAATTCTTTTCGTGGCAGCTGAAACTTCCAAACACAAGATGTGAATATTAAAGTCTTGGGTATGTTTCCTCTAAAAATGTGCTCAATTGCGTTTGAAGGAAAGGTTATTTATCTCATGGAGGCTATTCATATGTATGATGTTTTACGGTCAGGATAATATAGGCAATATCGTAAACGTACGCATAGCAATAATTTTACTTTCTCTACTGGTAAGTAGGGGAAGTATTGTATTCCACCCAAAAATTCGATGTCGAGATTTCATCGGAAATACATGTTTTGAGGCCCCCTGAATCCAAAAAAAAGCATTTTTAGAAAAAGGTCCGTGTGTGTCTGTGTGTCACTCTGTCAGTCTGTGGACAACATAACTCAAAAACGAAAAGTCGGTTAAAAACCAAAGTTGGTATTTAAGTTTAATGTCTTTTAAGGATGTGACACGAAGATTTTGAAGAAAATAGCCCCACCCTAAACTACCCTTTACATGGAAAATTTTTCGTAAATTTTGATTCTCTTGAAAATGGCTCTAACGATTTTTATTAAAATGTCATATGTTTGAGATATTTTGATGACAAATGAAATGTATATCTTGAATTTTCTGGCTATAGCCCCTGTAGTCGTATTTACTCTGGACGACTTTTGCAACTGGTAAACCATTAGAGATAGACCAAATCATACTGTACAAAAAATGTAGATCTTGCGAAAATACACAATTTATGTCTCAATAAATTTTCTTGTAGGGTGAACCATTTCGGAGATATTCCTTGTTATCTATGTGAGTTTCGGAAAACTTAGAACTTTCGTGAAATGAGTCGTCGTTGTTCATTTTTTTATGTTACGTGTGCAAAGAGAACGGAATCTCAAAGATTTGACTATCGCACAAAGCCTACTGTATTCCAATATTCCCCTTGTACCTACAAGGAAATAAGCAATAAGATAATTTGTACAAATGTTTACTTTAACTAACACGAAGAAGATGGAGGAATAAGAGTTTGCAAGAATGGTTAGTACAAAAGTAGAGAAAGTCATGTGAGTGCAACACATCAGATTTTTTTTTTTTTTGAAATACAGTAAAATGTACTACCATAATAGCATATTGATTTATACACATAAATCTCTCGACTTTTAAGGGGACAATGTAGTCTGAACATCCAGAAATTACACCTCACAGTTAAATTGCCACTGGTCCGAAAGTTCTCAATTGTTGTTCTGAAATTTTTACGAGTTATTCTATAAATTATGGCAATTATTTCAAGTGGTTATTTTCATTGCTAGCTCCCTTGGTTGAGTTTATAAAATTCTTTCGCCCAGCAGAAAAATAATAAAATATACTCTTATGTGAATTAATGTAGCTTTTCCTCTGAAACTACTTGCAATAGAGAATCACACTTTTCCATGCTTGTTCTTAATATAACCAGCTCTCTTCCGGACTTCAATTATTTGGTTATGTATATAATTTACTAGAAATTAAAAAAAGTATTTGCAGATTCAAAAAGTAAAAATTTAAAAAAAAATTGCAATGTTGTTGCTTTCTTAATAGTACTAAAATATATATTTATAAAATTATTGTTGTGCTTCAGAAAGTTCAACTGTGTTGTACATATGTACTGAAACCTCTCATACTTTCTCAGAAAAAGGTGCATGAATCCACATGTTTTAGAGTAAATTTTATTATATTTCTGCTGAATGAAATAATTTTATACGCTCAGTTATTTAAGGTATCAATGCAAATAACCACTTGAAATAATTATAGTATAATTCCTAAAAAATTCAGAAGAAAACACTGAGAACTTTTTAGAGCAGTGGTCATTTATTTTTGTTTAACTAAGTGCATATAATTGTATATGATTTCATCTGCATATGTGTAACCACAATCGCAGTTTTTAGGCGGCTCTTCATATAAAACGTTTTGGGCAAATTTCAACCATAGTATAAAAATTCCTAGCCGGATAAAGCTCATGCTGATAGTTGCTCCGTAGCACAGAGCTGAAAGCCCTAATATTCGTATTCGCTAAAAATGCAATTAATGTAATGTGAATCTCCAGGGGACCAAGGCTTCTAATTGTGACGTGAATCTTTAGAAGGCCAAGGCTTTTGAGCCAGAATTGAATATTCACCACGGCATTCAAGGGCATTGAGATGAATGGATAATTAGTGTCTAATGAGAGATGTAGGGCCATTTGTGCAAACTCCAAGCACCATCTGACACCAATGGAAATTACTACATGTGATTATAAAGATACCTGGACAAAAATAAATCTGTGCTAATGGATTAATTATTCACGGTAATATTCCTATTATTCTTGTCTAATATTGCCATTACTGTATTCCCGAATAAAATAGCAGACTCCACAGTGGTATGCAGATTTCTTTCAGTAAGGTCAGCAGATTTGATATGCATAGAAAGAGAGGAATACTTCTGTGCATTAGAGGGCCAATCAATTATTCAGACTTGCTTCATGGCAGCAGCTGCATTGGCTGAGGTTCTTAGCTAGAACGGATATAATAAATTCTTATGCATTTAAAGTTATGACTCGTCTATGACACTCTAGTAGTTTCTGGTACTGCTGGCATTATTTTCCAAGTATTTCCGACAACTTCGTGCAAAAGTGCTCACTACCCTGACTAGTAGCAATTGAATATTAATGCTATCTCTCGGTGTCTTTTAAAAATTGTCATACACAGTGATGCCGAATCTTATGCGAAAGTAGAGAGGGCGGATTTGCCTCCACCTACAGTTCTCCGAGCCATGGTACATTCATACCTCTCTAATACTTGATTACCCCAGTGGGTGAAGGGGAAACGCCTCAGGCACAAAACAAAGCAGGTGGAGTGAAGCAACAATGTGACATCGTTGACTCATAAATCTTTCTTCCTTTGTCTTTATATGATTATGAAAATTTATAGTCTATTAGGTTTAACTTGTCCGGTTTGGTTCTGTCCTTGTCTTTAGAGTGTTCTACCTGCTGTAAGTTATTAAAAAGCACACACCCCCCTGCGAGCCCTCTATTGTCTGTTAAATGCCTACATGTTCTTAGCAAATACTCATCAGCCTAAAGAGAAAGACAGCAAGAGAGAAATGTACCTGTCTCTTTCTTTTTTGGAGCTGACAACTTAAATCTCACAGACTGTAGATAATGTGAAAATGAGATACTGAAATCCAAACTTTTATATGATTGGACAAATAATGCCAAACTAGACAAAAATAGTATGAAAATAAAAATATAACCTAAGGTTACAAACCATATTATTTTTATTGTAAATTATTTTATAAAGGTCCTTTACGAAAATTAAACTAATTTATGAACTTTTACGTAAAACCCACCTCTAATTAAAGTCTCTAATAATGCTTTAGTAGATCTTCCTAGACAGGATGTAGTCATAATTTCTTTTCTATGAGAACATTCTAGACTATTCGAAATGTTTAGTTCTTCCGGGCTTGTAGGCCTTGTCTAGAAGGCATTGTAGATACCAACGTTTCGCCAAGTACTGCGCTTGACTTCATCAGGGTAACACGATCCGCTATCTGCACTGGTGAAAGTTTGAATGTGGAAGCAGAGAAACAGTGGAAGTAAAGACCGTTAACATCCGTTAGGGTTATTTATATGTTTGGTGTGGTCGGGGCATTGTTGCGCTGGCTACGGTAATGATTGTGGCAAAGTATACATAGGCACTACCATGCGCATTGTGGCCACCAGATTAAAAGAACATGAGTGTCACACCAGATTGGACAAAATCCATCGAAAAATTAAAATCCTAAATTTAGCATGATGCTCACCTGCACAAATACCACAGTTTTAGGTTGGTAGGAACTGTGCAAATCATCAGGCCTTTCAGCCGGACCCCTGTATATTTGTGCTACATCATGCCTAAAATTGTTTACACCATATGCGATACGATGTTACCATACCGGAAGGAAAACAAGAATATCGATTGCCCACCTCATCGATGCAGTTTGTTTTAAAAGAGTGGTGGGGCTCCGCGGGTAGCAGGCACCAGCAAAACACACTAGGAAGTAATGTAATAAACATAATGTAGTACAGTTTAGCTTAGTAGTCAAACTACATTAAAGAGGATTCAAGTTATGCTCATTGGTAGTGCATGTGACGGCAGTGTGGGGAACCACTCTACAGACAAAACGTACACAACTTTATTCTTTTGGTAGCTCACCTACTAAACTTACTCATAAGCAGGGAGCGGGGTTTTATTAAGAAATCCATCGAGTTAACCGTGCACCTACAACGGGAAGTAGAAGCGCCGGCCGGCGACCTTGCAGAGTTCTTGTAAACAAGTAGACTGGAAGACAGCACAGAGTACACCCTGCTTTAAAGGTAGGAATACCAGGGTTAAGGAGCGTTACTAGACAGCAAATAATAAATGTTTACCCATTTGAAGCGCGTAGTTAACGTCATTTTTATTAAGGTTTTAATGTCTAGAATTTTAGCTAGAGGCATCATCGTGAGTGGTTATTGCAATGTGCAATAATGTATATCCTAAATTTATGGAAAGTAAGTCGTATTTGCTCGCAGAAAGTTTTTGTATTTCGAAAAACTACTTTCCAGACGTAACAGGAGCGTACAAAAACATGACTCTGTGTCTCTAAAACTTGTTCTTTTGTCTTAATAGTCTCGAGCATTTTTGATGCACATGACTTAATGTGTTATTGCGGTTACTATATTACTGAAATTCTTCTCAATGTATGATAGACCTTCAACAAGACTGGTGTAATTATTTACTTCACTGCACGTATTGCGACATTTTTCTGCAGAGACTTTTATTATGTTTACAATTCTGTGGTAATATTGAGTATAATGTACTGCAGCCTGTAGCCATGTCCCCCATCGAGTTACATGGCAAGGGAATTCCAGGTGCCATCTGTTTAAGTATCTTGATTTTGGAGGGTGTTTTGTGAAATATCTTTTTCGTGTTGGCTAAAAAAGCATTTACATCCGGAAAAGAGGAGATTATTTCTTCCGCAACTCGGTGGAGACTGCCAAACAAGTTTGTTTTGGAAATGCTTACTGTATTGCTGTGGCAGCTTTCTTCATATAGAAAGTTCCTCTGTACAAGTAGTAAACTATTTTGTCTTATTGGACAGACACAATAGAGGGAAGAAAAAAAAAGAAAACAACCAAATATAACATAGGACAGTCGCAAGAAACAGGCCGTTGTGTAGGGGTGGGCGTGTCGTTTCCTCAACCCTCACGCTAGCTGCCGGCTCTATACTCCGTGCTGTTAATATCATTCCTATGGTTATCTACTAAGACCCCGCTCCCTGCTCATAAGTAACTATTCATGACGCTTTGCTGTAGATTAGAAGCTAATGGGTGCAACGTTTTTACACGTGGATCATTTTAACTCTCTATTACATGAATTATTTTGCTAAATATGCCACTCTTCTTATTCCTGAACCGGTTTAGATTCCTATCACAGGCACCTTAAAGGAAGTAATTCGAATAGGCATGATTGTTTTAAGGCCAGAACATCTATTCAAAGCAGAACGTCGTTTAGTTCTAGCGACTGCAATCAAATGTGGATGTAGTAAAGGATGGGGAGGGCACACGTAAAATAATCAGTGAGGTTGTACTCGTGGATGATGACTGGGTAACATTAGACTGCAATGCATGGATTTTGATTTTTGAAGAATGAAAATTAAGGAAACTGCAATAACACTGAGATAAACGAATGTATTTATTATATAAATAGTTACGAATACTTTTATTTTATAGTTAAATATCTGTAATGTGAATAGAACAAACAACATATTACAATGTTCTAAAACTTAAATTAACCTTACGTGTTGCCAAACGGCAACACTATGCATTAGAGAATCAACTAATGGAAAATATTGCAAGAGTTTTTCAGAAAAACGACATTTAAAATTGGAACGCACATTGCGGTCTTGTGTTCAGGAATGTTTCAAAGGCAGTACAAAATGATAAGTGTTGCCGATATTGGTAAATCAAAACGAAAGTATGGAATATAAATACCCGAAGAGTATGACTCAGTTTTTGCTTTCTCTCCAGATTTTCATCCCCTTTTACAGGTGAAGAGTCATTCAAATGCGTTGGCTTGTGGCACCCAAATTCCTCATTTTTGTATCGCAGTGTACGCTCCATACAAAGAATGCACAACATGCACTTGCGACTTAATCCGAGGGGTCCACCGGGAATGGTTCGTCAGGCTGTCGCTCATTATGCTCCACGACAGCCTGCCATGTTTACACACGCAGCAAGGAGCGAAATTATTTCCTTGTGTCGCAGGCAGTCAGGCAGCACTATTCACACCAGCACACAATGCGACAGTGATTACGGTGAGATATGACAGCTTTGTTTCGCACTGAATAGGCAAATCCGCGTTCCTGTGCCCCAATCACTTAAGTAGCTACAGGTGCCTGTCAGCGCATATTTCCTGCGAATAGCTCTAATTTGATTTGGACAATTCAGTGGCGACGTGTGTGTCACCCTTCGGAACATTTTTGACGTAATCTTCTTGAAATTCTCAGGAGCATGGGCGTCGCGAAGAGGGGACAAGGGGGCACCGCGAACCCCCTTGGAAATTAATAAATTTAATGTGCAGTCAATTACTGGATATTAGACTATTGTTTCACTTTTGATGTAAGCAATAATTTCTATTTAGCAAAAATTAATGTGGTTGTCCAAGACAAGCACTATAAATTTTGACAACAGAATATTGAATTAATATCGTTTGATTGCAAACTTTCAACATGCGGCCCTCCCCTGAAAAAAGTGCCGACGCCCATGCTCGGGAATTCAAGATGATTTCTGTATCATCTGTTCCCAACCACTTCTCAGATACATAACGTTAGAATGTTTGTAGGACTAGAAGGAAAACTGGAAAATAATGACGATTTTCGCAAGGGGAGGGTATTCAGATGAAGAAATTTAGTTGTGGTCAAAAGTTCCAGACTCTCGTGAGGGTGGAGAATAATCCTGGCTCAAGAAAATGTCCATCCTCGATCTCGGGACCTCTGGATTTGAAAACTAGCAGTACAGAGGCAGCAGCAAAGAGTTGTCATGAAGAAGAAGTTGAATGAAGATTTTAAATAAAACTTAATTGGAAAATTGGAGAAAGTCCAGAGACGTAGAACAAAATAGCTAAAGTCCAATCCATTTATTTTTTCTCACTTTATTTTCTTCTAAAATGTTGGCACAACAACGCAGTCTACAGTCTTTAGTGATATCACAACTCAATGACGTTTTTTCTCGTAACCTTGCCTCACTCCTTTCTGTCTTTCTTGACTTTCTCTGTCTCTGAAACAGCTGACTTGGGCGTTAAAGTAACTCGACACTGAGTAACTCCTTCGCTATCTTCCTTTCGCAGCTGACCACACACACTGAAGCTAAAAACTGACTGACTGCGCTCGTCGCCTCGCCTCCTTATATAACGCGGATGACGTAACATGGACCTTTCTCGAGCTTCACCTTTTATGGAACTTCTACAAATACGCCAGCCGCCAGACACTTCTCGATTAATCTAGAAAACCCCTTTTGGTTCTACCGCTCTGATTGTTGTCATGTGTTCGCAGCTGGCACACAGTATTTTTCTGATAGTTTTTACTTGTTTTACGATGTATTCAAAGCTAAAAACATATAGTGCATACACCACTTTAAAGAGCTAAGTCATATCATTTTAAGGATTATTATTATTATTATTATTATTATTATTATTATTATTATTATTATTATTATTATTATTATTATTATTATTATTATTATTATTATTATTTTTTTTTTTTTTTTTTTTTTTTGTTTTTTGTTTTTTTGTTTTTTTAATTTTTAATGAAGAAGTTTAGTAGGTGAGCTACCAAAAGAATGATGTTGTACACGTTTTTTTTTTTCTGCACAGCAGACGGACAGAACCGGTTCCCCACACTGTGCTTACATGCACTACAAACGCCGATGACTTGATTCTTCCGTTATGTACTGGACTACTAGGCCTCATAATGAATTACTTTTTAGTATGGTAATAGTGTGAAATGCTCTTTTGGGCTTAGTATACGAACACTAAGAAATTCAATTTGTTTAAGATAAAACAAACGTAGAACTTACTGAAATTTTCAACCTTTTCAATGTGAGTTCTAGAAAATAATTAGTTTCAGGCACTTAAGATTTTAAAACTACTACAGAACTCTTTTTATTTCCACAATTTACGAGAATTTTCTGGAAATTTCAAGTTCGGAAGTTATAAAATGTACTCAAAGGATCATTTCGAATACTGAAATCTGGGGAAAAGGGGGAGGGATGGAGAACAATAGAGTAGCATTCATGTATCTCCAGAAATTTTCTGAAGGGAAGAGGTTTAGAGATTTTTTTTTTTTAAAATAGAGCACATGTGTTTTTCAAACCAGCAAGGATGTTCCTGTGTTTATTTAAGCACAATAGAGAGGTTATATAATATTAAGATTACCTGAAGCAGCAGACACACACACACAGAGAGAGAGAGAGAGAGAGAGAGAGAGAGAGAGAGAGAGATAGCATTTCTATGAAAATATATGGCCTTGCTGAGAGTCGACACGTTAGTTTGGAAGCATATTCAAGTATTCTTACATAAAATTCAGTTGCAAGATCTGTGGAGATTTTTTAACAGTCTAGTTCAGTGGTCTGCCAGATTGCTTCAAGGCTGCAACATTCTTTGAGCACTCGGGCTGATATATTGGCTCCTCATGCACAAAAAATGAAGACTTCGAACCCCACAGGTAGCCGCATAATGGTAAATCCTTTGATCACTACGGGCATACATTCTTGTGAAACTTTCCACTACCAAAATTTTCCCTTCAAAGAACATTCTCCTCTACGATGCTTTCCATTGGCATTTCAATCTTTGTCTTTTTTTTTTTTTTTTTTTTTTTTTTCTTTCCCTCGTGAAAGTCAACACAGGAAAGTCAATTTTCAGGAGTTCCCTTCGTGTATAATATTTGCGTTAGGGACTCGGGAGATGTTCGTAACGGAGCACGTATATAGATATCCTCACTTTGAATACTTTATACATGATTCTCACAAATTGTCCAAAAACAAGCAATACATTTCTCCAATGTTTATGAAGCATACGATGGTCATATTCTATTTCCATTGTTTTCTCATTAAATAAACGCTAGCACTAAGCGAAGAGCTTGTAACACGAACCATTCATACTACAAATTGAAGATTATTGAAATAACATTTTTATAACGTCCATTGTTGCCATCCTTATTTCTTGCGATGAAAATTATGTATGCATAAAACGGAGTATCGATTAATGTAACGGCGGATTTTTTAGAAAAGGAATAGAAAATTGCTTCACAAATTCTACCAATGAATTCAATTCTTTCCAGTCCAAAGAAAGTCATCAATGATGTTATTAATACCAATGTTACTTCCTCTGCACAAGGAATTAATATTACAAATTGCACATTGGAAGTCACAACTAAATAATTAAATAATAATAACAATAACAATAATAATAATAATAACAATAATAATAATAACAATAATAATAATAATAACAATAATAATAATAATAATAATAATAATAATAATAATAATAATAATAATAATAATAATAATAATAATAATAATAATAATAATAATAATAATAATAATAATAATAATAATAATAATAATAATAATAATAATAATAATAATAATAATAATAATAATAATAATAATAATAATAATAATAATAATAATAATAATAATAATAATAATAATAATAAATCTTAAATAAAATATACGTTTATTAATATGATTATACTTACGAGTATTTCTTGATTTATTTTTCTCACAGAGCCATCTGTATGTTATGATTCCTTATTGCAACAAAGGGCAACAAATTGTGGGTTCTTTTAAATTTAGTTTACACAAAAACTGTTGAAATACGCCAAAGGAAAAAGTTGTGGTATATTCAATTTTCTATGAATATAGTCATAAATCAAGAACTTTCAGTCAATAATAATTCAGTCAGGTGATGATAAATATTTTTGATAAATTTTTTTTTCTAGAAAACTATAAACTTTTCAACATTTTGGTATTGGACTTTCTTGTTATTCACAACATGAGAAATTTGCTGTTAAAGTCTGGCGGGTCATTTCACTTCCATCCTGTATATAAAATTCATTCAATATAAAGAGGGCTACTCGCAGAAAATTAAATATACCCATATATTTTGTTTGTCATCCAAGTATCTTAAACATATGTATTGTAATTAATATTGTTAGTCATTTTTGAGAAAATCAGAAATATTAAGATTGCTATGTGAAGGGCGTTTGCTTTTAAGAATTTTCTAACATCCTTCGTATCGCATCCATAGAAGACGCTGAACTTATATAACCGGTGTGGTGTTACAGGGCATTTGGTTTATTTTGTCTCATGCCTAAAGAAAGAGAAAGAGGTATGTTAAAAAGAGACGCAGATACTCACCCCTCTCTCCCTGTTTTTATGGGGAACGTGGGGGAAGCTCGTCTCCTTCTGTCCAGTCATTTCTAGACTAAAGAAGTAAGTATGAATAGACTTCCGACGTTTCTGCCCGCAAAATATGTTTTGTACCACCAGCCCCTAACTTGCGTGGTGGGAGCGACCTTCCATTTTTATAGTTCTAGAAACAAGCTAAACTACCGCAACTGTAGCTTTTGAGTTATGCTGTTCCTGGATATCTCACACAGACATACAAGAACCATATATCTCACTAAGACTTAAATTTCCGAGGAATCTTGGCATGGAATTTTTTGGTGTAATGTAATATTTCCTCTATTTACTATAGATAAGTAATAGAGAATATAAAAAGTATGTGGATATTAAGCTACGATGCTGTACGTATGTGATTGCGTTGGTAATTAAACCCAGAAAGGGATAAGCCTCAGAAAGAAAGTGGCAACTTTGGAATGACGTAGTTAATAGCGTTCGGTTTTGGCAGCCGCCGAGAGGACTGCTGGGCTCCCCCGCACTGGCAGGAAGAGTGTAATTTATTGGAACTGGGCGGCTTGTTTAATTTGTTCGGGCGCCAGAAGTAAAATTTCGCACAGTTTGTTGATGTTGCATTCCTCGCTCCCTTTCACTTCTCGATAAAATATTATTGAGTACGTCGCGTCGGCACGATGTTGGTCGATCTAGCCCGAGCATGTCCAAGTCAGTCCTGCCAACCTCCCATTTTGTGAGACAAGCCTCGACGAAATTAAAACCGTAAGAGAACTCCTGTTCACCCCCGCGCCCCTTTCTCACTTCCAGTATTCGCAATAAACAACTCGAGATCAGCAAGTAGACTGTTGTTTTACCGGCGAAATTCAAATTGTCACTTAACTGAGAACTACATAAATGGCGAGCCGTTGTGCCTTTGACAGCGAAATTTGCTTGGTTTGGAAGTAATTAAACATGCCTTTGGCGGAATGTAAGGAATGAGATATAGATGGTCGAGTAAAGTTTGAGGAGTGTTGCGAAAACAAGTAGGATTTTATGCATGCAATGAATCAAATACAGTGCTGGCCACCAAAACTGGAACGTTGTCCAGCGTGATTAATATTCGCTTTGAGATCATCCACATCTTGACAAGAAAAAGTGTCCTGAAATGAACATCTTTCAAATGACCTCTGATTTACAAAATGTTTTCTTTAATATCACAAGAGATGTAAGGTTTTACAACATAAAAAATTAAGGCCTACTTAATATTACTTCTAAAATGGTGTTCTAAGCAGGGGCGTAGCGTCAATGGATGTGGGGTGGTGTGTTGCATACCTTGTTAGTTTTCCTTACCTAACTGCTCCTGATATCTATATACTAATCCAATTAGCATTATTCTTGCTGAGGGGAAGGTATGTTTCGAACAAGAAGCTGCTGCGAATTAGTGTTGTTAGCGTATCACATCAGTTGGGTTAATGAAACTGAGCGGCTGAGTGGTTGCTTGCACTTGCCTCGCGCCAGTCACGTCAAACGATGTGCGCGCGCACTGGATGTGACACACAGAAGTGCATCTCGCTTATTAATGTTAATGCGGCGTAAAGCTAAGTTTTTCAGTATTTGGTCCGACAGTGAAGGTTAATTTCATATTACTTATCTCATGTGTTCTAGTTAGTAATTGTTTTTTCAGCTATTTGTGTGATCCTGTAACTTTCTCAGTTAGCCAGTCTTTCTATACAATTTTCGTCCTTTTACAATATTCAGTTCTGCATGCAATATATTACCTTTATTATTATTATTATTATTATTATTATTATTATTATTATTATTATTATTATTATTATTATTATTATTATTATTATTATTATTATTATTATTATTATTATTATTATTATTATTATTATTATTATTGTTATTTGTTTATTTAATTATTTATTTACATACGATTCCTATCTGCTATTCTTATTGTTAATTCTTTCCTAACCTGGCTATGTTTCTTACGTTACTCTCATTTCTTCTAACATGTTTGTTTGATGTGATTTATTTGTAATCGTGAGGTAGGTGTTCCTGTGACTTTGCATAAAACAATTGCTTTCCTTAGTGAAGTGTAAATTATATTAAATAAACTTAGGGACCACTTGGGTACTTGCTGTTGTTATTTTAGTGCACAGTAGATGTAGTATTTATGTTCTTGGAATTTGCTCTTCAACGTTGCGTTTGGCGTATTCTTTTTCCTCCCCCCCCCCCCTCTATTAGTGTGGGATTTTCAAATTATTTGTTATGCTGACCTTGTTGCGGAGTCTATAAACAGAGAGAGCATTGGAATGGGAGACCTCATTAGTGGTGCTAAACTTAGAATCAGAATTTAGAAACACCAAGGATGAAGCATTGTACTATCTCTAGAAATGCTTCCTAGCATAATGGGTAACATTGCCTCGTGCTGAACTAATTTTATAGAGACAAGGTACCAAACTCATTTAAATGCATCAGTGATGTTTAATTCGTAATCAAACTCAATGATTCGTGTGAGTGGAAGGGATATATTGGGAAAACTTGAAGGCATGTCTCTCAGATTTCGGTTTAACTCAGTTCAGTTTAAAAGCAAGACTAATAATGTTTCTTGTGACATTTTGTAGCTCATTTTATTTAGTAGTTATGCAACCTACACATGTAATGCGTTTTAAGCAAACGCAAATTCTGCAACGAGTTATTAGTTCATCGCTTTAACTTATTTTCTGCAGGCCCTGTAATGACCAATATAACAGTTATTAGCTTTTGGATTAATTAACGTGTAGAGTAAATTAGAGGTGATAGATGGGAAATGTGTTTCATAGCAAATGTTAATTACTAATTTGGTTTTTCAATATAAGCTACGGTTCAAATAGACGATAGGAAGTTAAGTCCTCCATAAAATTGTAAATTAAAAAAAAAATTATGTAGTTTAACGACTCTGTCATTTGTCAGGATCATATCAACGTCGCCGGTTTACCGCAATATCATCCCACAGGAGTTCTTTTACATGCTAATATATCTACTGACATTGAGCTGTCGTTTTTATGTACACTTAACCATCTGTCTGGGCCGGATTTGAACCCGCGAGCTTGGGATCAGTAGGCCAGCGTCTAACCAACTGAGGCACCCAGACCGACATAAAATAGTAAAGAGCTTGCAAAAGTTGGTGACTGATTTAGGTGCCTATATATTATTTATAAAAATCATTCAAAGTTTAAAGAGAACTTAACAATCTGTTTCCAGAGAATTCAAAATATGCTTACTCTTTATGTAAGCAAATGTGTTAAATATATGGTGCTCAATCAAAATCGTTGATAAATACCTTTTCAAAGGTGCTTTTTTTGGGTGGGTGGTTCGAGGGCTTCAAAACACATCCGATAAAATCTTGACATCGAATTGTTGGTGGAATTCAATACTTCTTCTAGTTTAATGTACTTACAAAGTAGAGGAAGCCATCTGGAAATTTGCAATAGTGTGTTTCGCTTCGCAAGTTTTTCATCTTCAGGTTGCCAACCTTTTTCTCCACCCAGCCAATATCAGTTTTATACGTGACTGGCTTGAAAAGTAATTTAAGTAAATCAGCTAAATACAATGCAATTGATGTGAAATGAAGGGTTGGTTCGTACCCTTCCTACAATTGGTACAAAAAGAACCTACGACATAATTGGGCCCTCTATAGGAAGTCGTGAAGAATTATTTGCGTGTGTCGTTTACATAACGAAAGCTATGACATTTACGTATTAACATTAATCAACGACATGGAGAGGAAGACGATTTTATCTCTAGAGTTTATTAACTATATTTGATTTCATGTGTGTCCTAAACTCAATAAAGCATTGCCTACGGTACTCCGCTAGTGTAAACGTATAGTAAACAATGTTACTCTGTGGCAGTTCGGCCATATTTTAGGAGAATTAAAGTATGCTGCCAATCCAGGAACCAGAAATGATGCTCGAGGAATAGAACAGCTTACGCTGGCAGAGGGTGGTGTTACATTTGTCATTTAGTAGCTAACAGCTACGTTCCATTATGGACCTCATTTTATACGCATCAGTGTGTGTAGTGGAGAAACTATATATGTATGTGTGAAGTAATATTTCGGTGTTTTCATTAAGATTACATCTCCTAACGTTACTCTGAAAGGTTTGCACGGGACGCTGATCACATACCGAGTTGAGTTTGTATGCTGGAGGGTTTTCTTGCGACTTATTCTAGAGTTCACGGAGCTTTAAGCGAAATGAATTTGAGGGTGTAAAGGGAGACCTGGTGGATTCCCCCATCTGCGTGGAGAAGGCGAAACCGAGATGCTCTGACCTCGGTCTTCCCACCTTGTGGGCGTACGGCTTGTGAGGGATATATCTACCTTAGGGTACATTAGTGAAAATGTGCAATTAACTTAATGTATTGTAGGTTTAGACTTCTCTCAGAGATTTTAGTAGCTTTTGTAACGTTGTAAACCTGGATTAAGTTCTGTTGTGCTTCTCAATAAAAGGATGTTATTGACGAAAAGGTTTCCCCAACAGTGTACAACATTTAGGGGAGTTCATTGCCAACATTTTGGAATGAATTAGCATTATTATTTTCTCTATCACATAGGCAGAGTAAGCATTGCATTCCACCTTAGAACTGGATGCACGTGATCTGAGGTTCCCTGAGAAAAAAATGTGTGATTTGTGTGTATTAGGTATGTGTATGTAGGTGTTGTGTTTGTTGGTGTGTTGTGGATGTCTGTGTAGGTGTGTATGGGGTCGGGGTTTAATTTCATTATCTTCCAGGGAAACGACTAAAGATCTCGAACTACCCATTATATGAAACCATTTCGTTATATTTGATATTCTCAAAAATCACTATTGTTTTGATTAAAATGGCATAGGTATGTTTAGATTAATTACATGACAAATTAAGGATATATCCTGAATTTTCTGCGAATAGCTTGTGAAGCCCTCTTCATTCTGTACGAGTTCTGTAAACATTTGTACAACTAGTAAATCATAAAAAAAAAAATAGAATAAAGAATATACAGCCATAGGCGTCGCGAGGGTGGGGGACTAATGCATTTACTGTGCAGTCAATTGCTAGTATACTGTTGTTTTAATTTTGATGTAAATTACAGTTTTTATTTAGCACCAATTAATATACCTATCATATCTTTGATACTTTTTGGCAGCACAATAATGTTGGTATTGTTTGATTCCAAACTTCCAACATGCAGCCCTCCCCTGAAATAAAGTCTGCCGACGCCCATGTATCAGCAATGTACGAGTAGATCTTATTAAAACTAAAAATTTATGTCAAATGAATTTTTTGTAGTATTAAGCATTTCCGGCATATTGCCTTTACTGGTTTGAATCCGTTTGAAGTGTTAAGTTGAACATTACATTAAATTTCCAAACTGACTCATATTTTTTCCGGTAAATCACACGACATTTACTCAGTTACTGAGATTTGTGGACATGACGCGAAGCTCCATGGTTGAAATCCCGACTATGGCATTAAATTTCTTACTCAACGGTAACTGTGTTAGAATTATTTATTCTCTTACTTCACTCAATGTTCTACGAATGCATTTTCTATACACATTACACTAGCTCACAGTCTAGCTACCCTAGATTATCTCTAGTTAACTTCTCTCTGTGTACATGTGTGTGTGTGTGTGTGGGGGGAGGGGGGGATAGGTGGGTGGGGGGATGCATGCGGGTATGTGAGAATAGTAGGACTCAAATACGAATTTTTGGATAGTTAAATTTCATATTTATAATGCATTTTCCAAGAATATAACACGGATATTTTTACTACATTATGTCTACCCCAACTTATCTTTAGGTGTATAACATAAAGATTGTTAAACTATATTTTCTCAAAAACCACTGATTTTGATTAAAATACAATATTGGTGGCATAACATTTTATATCCTGAATGTTGTGTAATATTCTTATTCTTATTTAATTTTGCATATTTGTTTTGAAATGTGAAAATATAATAGATAAGGAAGTCCCCATTAAAAATTAGGTTGGGAGTTAACTTCCTTAAAAGAAATAAAATAAAATTATATTTACTCGGTATACCAACAGGATGTAAAGAGAAAATTCTTGAGTCTGCATGAGCAATAATTGCTGGTTTGAACATATCCATCGGTGCGAAAGCTGGCTTGTTTTTAATTACCTTTTTAGACATTATTTGCTTCTTTATCACGGAAAGAAAATGTCCGCAAGAAATTATTACGTTTAATGTCAAATAATTTGTATACCGTTAGCCGTTTTCGAAATTAATTGTTTGATGTTTAAATTTTACCGGGCTCTACCTACAATGGTAACCATTGTGAAGGTTTTCACCTATAGTACCTGTTTTCCTGTTATTTATTGCATTTAGTTTTTTTTTTGTTTTGTTTTTTTTTTGGGGGGGGGGGGGGTGGGGGCAGGGGGAACCACTGGACGGGCGCGTTGGTAACAGCTGATTATGTGTTTTCCAAATCGTGCATGTAATCAGGAGAAATAAATAGAATTGAGTCTTAGTTTAATTCGAAATAATTTCTTAGCAAACATTTGAGCATGTAATGTAAAGTGAATAGAGAAATCGTTTTATATGAACAGAATGTGAATTGGTAATGTGTGAGAGTGTTGACATCAGTTCACTCGTCCCCAAAAACCCCTGTTCTCATAAATTTCCTCTTGCGGATCACTATGCAGTAGCTTTAACATTTCTGAGCAGAAATATTAAAAAGAAACGCCATCATGACCTATGTGCAAGGAAAAGACGCTGTTTCTTTTAAGAACTATTAGAATGATGGAATAATTTATTTAGGAACAGATACAAACATTGTCATAAGACGTTTAGAGATACTTTTTCTGGCAGGTCTAAACTTTGAGATAATAATCAAAATACTCTGAAATAGATAGGGGGTGGCAGAAAAAAGCTACATAAGCCTTGTACATTATCAATACATAGCTATTGCCTTAATGTCGTAATCGCAAACACTAGATTAACGAAACGGAAAAAAGGACTTTAAGTACCTCAATTCAGCCGTTCCAGTATGATTGCTTTTTCTCTTTTTATAATACTTTTTGTAGCCCTTAATTGCCCGTAAATGCCCTTCCGTAATGAGCTTTTTAAACAACAAATATTGCATAATAAAATGAAGCGCTATTCGCGTATTTCAGTTTGTTTAAAATATTTGTCGGCTTTAGCTGCAGACACCTTGAAAGCTTTTCCATCTGTTTGATGCACGTGGAGTAAACCAAGTCTTCCTAAATATGTCTACTCGAAAACTATTTCAAAGAGTACATGATTGTTCTTTCACATTATCCTTGTGTAGGACAAGGTTGTAAAGAGGTAGAGTGAGACTGAAAAATTAAATGCCATAGACGGCATTGAACCACGAACCTTCCGGGGATGGTAAATTGAGTCCCTTTTGACTATTGCATGATAAATTGAGTCCCTCCTAAAATTTATGGCAGGTAAATTGAATCCCTTCTAAACTTTCAAGCGAGGTAAATTGAGTCCCTCGGCCCGTAATTGTAACAAAATTTCCCCTTCCACTTTGTGCAGACTTGGGACTGTGCAACCATTTATCAGGTTGGTGTGGTTAAAAATTTTGTCATGTTAAAATCGTTCGTACGAGCAACTTAGAATACTTTTGTCACACAGGTAAACATTTAAAAGAAACAGCTTTCACAAAGTCAAATCCGAGCATGTCATTAGTAAACTTTACTATCTGCTCCCTCAAAAAATGTTTCTTTTTCTAATCTTTTCTTTTTCCCTGTACTACCCATCTGACTGAATGCTGGTCATAACGTCAACGAGGTTGTCAATGTTTGGGTGTGAAGTGTAAAACAAGCCATTTAATTTGGCATGGAAAAATTCACAGCTATTATTAGTTGTGCGATTTGTGGTATCTGTAAAATCAGCCGAAATAGCAGGGGGAAACATTGAATCTGCCGCAATGTATGCCTCCAGAACGTAGTCGCAGAACTCTTGTATTTTTGTATCTCCTGGTTGTACAGCCATCAAATCTTCGGCAAAGCAGTCTGCTTTGCGTCCGGCATAGCCAACCATAGCGCACTCAATTTACCGCATGGATTAAAAACATTGGGACTCAACTTACCGCTTAGGGAATAGTAAACAAATTAATTACATTAAATTAAATTAAAAGAGTTATTTGGGCATGTTTATTTGGGCTGTTTAGGGATAACCCTCTTCGCCGAGTTTGAAATTTTTAATTTTGTTGTGTGGGGAATCTTTCCAGCGTGTGTGCGTGTTTATTTATTTTTGTTCCGTGTTTATTGTTGACGCGTTGTGGAGTTGTGTGTTGTGATTTGTGTATTTGTTTTGTGTGTCAGTTCTTTGTGTTTTTCATCCCCAGCTACATAGAAAGGCCTCTACCCAAGAAGAATCAATGGTTTTGTTGCTGTTTTGGTGTTTTTGATTTGTTAGTAAACAACTAATTATGGACTCAATTTACCTAGCCCCGGATCTTCCGGTCTCTGTCCGGTTGCTATAACCACTGAGCTACCTGGCCAACGTGCCGACAGTACATTAAATTCTCCAATTACCTCACATTTTCCTCCACGATCTCCTTGTGTGGTTCGCCGGGAAAATGTGTTGGATTTGGAGATGATGATGATGATGATGATTGTTGTTGTTATTATTATCATCATCCATCATCATCATCATCATCATCATTATCATCTTATTACTATTGGATTATCATTATTTGGAAAACGAACGTATGAAAGAAAAGCAGTTTAGAAAACTTGATGGAAGTTCGTAGTTAATGGAAAAATTAAATGACAGTTGGGGGAGGAAGATAAATCAATAGCGCCTTACTGATTACGGCACCTAGCTAAGCGGTGGCAAGAGCTTTCCGAAGCATTTAACTTCGTTAGAACTTTATTAATTGCGACGTTAAATTCTGCGGTTCAGTGGTCTGTTGTTTTGATGGTTGCATTCAGCATAGGAAAACAATAACCTCATATAACCTTTTAGTGACTTTCTCTGCCCATTTTATTTGCCTTCTGATCTATTCTACAAGTCAATACAAAGGCATAGTCTTCTGTCTAATTCAGTTTATTCGCATTAAATGTTCAGAAAAGTTGCAGTTACGTTATGTTAAGCTTTGTTTTTTTTTACGCAAGACAGCTCTTAGCTTTTTAAAACAGGTTAGTGAATTATGGTTCTACTTGCATCTATCACGTAAAAATATCTTGAAAAGCGCTACATTTATCCTGTTTCAAGTTTTCCATATTCATGTAAAAAGCAATTATACTTGAAAGGGAACCTGAAGAAGTAGGTTTTAATAATATAATATTAAAATGATTGTCATTTCCAAGTCTCAGATAAGTAGTATACTATTAAAATCGTATTTACATTTTTGGGAGTAAAAACTTATGACATTATTTCTATGAAGTGTTGTTTAAATTTAGGGATTTCCTCAGTGTTCAACTCGCCTGATTAAACTGCATTTAATATCTATTCAGTTTTTCGTTTTTAGTCTTACTGTTCACAAATACATTTTCTTTTTAGCACTGTTTAATGACCGTTCTTATCGCATACGGCACCGCAGTTGGACAGTGATGATACATGCAATTAAATGATAAAAGCCTTAGTCATTGAAAACGCAGACTTACCGTTCACCTGCCAAAGGGGCTACTCATGTTGATTTTGAGGTCAAGTAGGGTCAAAACGTGTCTATTTCGATACACACACATACACACACACACACATACACACACACATTTAGTCACTCATACTTCCAGTCTACGAAGGATTGATTAAAGAAAAATTCCCCACCCTCTAGCCAGGAGCCGAACTCGGGACATTTGATTTCTAAGCTAGCTTGCTACATTTCAGACTACAGAGTCAAACAGCGGCATTATTCCTTTCGTTACAATAAATAAAGGGAACAGCGATAGCCAAATTTTTAAAAACGAGACGTTATACGCTGGCCTTAAAATTCCATATTATTTCCATACAGTTGCGAGAAAGATCTATTAACTGAAAGAAAATTGATACAATTCAAACCATTAATAACGATATCTGAGAAATAGCTTACACGACGAAAATTTAATTGAAATAAATTTTAATTTTAAGATATATACCAGTTTTCTGTATAACGTTTTCGTCTATGGCTTAGTATATACCAGTTGTACAAGATAACACGAGCTCAAAATTCCTTCTGAATGAAGACTACTTCACACAATATTCAAGATATACATTTTATTTGTCATGAAAATATGTTGAATGTATGGCATCGTAATCAAAATGGTTAAAGCCATTTTAAGAGATAATCATGTTGCATGTAAAGTTCGTTAATGTTGGGGATTTTCTGAAAATATGTGTCTCATGAATAAATTAATGAATAAATTATTTTGCTTTATTGTCATGCCGTTCGCTGACACACACACACACACGCGCGCACCTTCTAATTTTTTTCCCCGGGAGATCTAAAAACCTATATTTCCTGTGAAATCCAACATCGTATTTTTGGGTGTTATACAATACTTCCCTACGTATTATAGTAGTAGAGAAAGTATAAAGTATTAAATGTTCGATGTTAGAGCTTGCATGTCTACGTGAGTCATGGTCATTGTAATACAAGAGATGCTCCTTGATGAGCTGTAGCGATTTTAAATTGTAATGTAATTCTGAACAAAAGCAGCCGCATGTGTCTATTCCAAACCATTGAGCTCGTCATCTACTTCTCTGGCCACAGGAAACCTCCTTCTATTGACTGGGTCACTATAGAAGAGCAGAGAAAGCCAAGTATTTGTTGTTAACGTACCTTTGTCTTGGAGAGCAAGACTACCAGGAAAATAAAACGAAAAAGAAAACTTTTCATACAATGCACGATGTTCATTCTGTTCATCGAAGGCACTTTAAAATGCTTCCCTCAAGAAGCAGCTTTGTCTACACGATGTTCTTTCCGTTCATAGATGGTTTAAACTCAATTCTTGACAAAAGTTCAATTTTATGCCCACTTTTACTTTGCAATTTAAAATCGTTACATATTGTTGCTGTAGAAAATGCGTGTGCTTGTATGTGTGTGTGCGCGTACGTGCGTGTACGCGCGTGTTATATGTTTCTACACGTTGCACCAATTTCGGCCGAACCTGTCATAGGTATCATAGGTAACAAGGCGAAAATTACTGTCTGGGTTAGAATACGAAGTTCCACTCCATTTCACGCAATTAATTAATCTTCTACTTTTTTTTTTTTTTTTAATGCCTGCAAAAGCTCGCAAGATCATCTTTGTCAACAATATTCACAGCAGCTCGAACATTGCCAAAATAAAAATAACTATGTTTTCGCCGCCTCGCAAAATAAAAAAGGATCAGCGAGTACATACAGGGTGGAAGTAAAATGATCCGTCAGACTTCAACGGCGAATTTCTCATGTTGTGAATAACAAGAAAGTCTAATACCAAAATGTTTAAAAGTTTACAGTTTTCTAGAAAAAAAAATATATTGAAGGTTCTTGATTTGTGGCTATATTCATAGAAAATTGAATAAATGACAACTTTTTCCTTTGGCGAATTTCAATAGATTCAACTGTTTTTGCGCAAATTAAATTTAAAAGAACCCACATTTTGTGGCCTTTCTGTTGCTATAAATTGTGGGTTTTTTTTTTAAATTTAATTTACACAAAAACCGTTGAATCTATTGAAATTCGCCAAAGGAAAAAGTTGTTCTTTATTCAATTTTATATGAATATTGCCATAAATCAAGAACCTTCAATGAATAATAATTCAGCCAGGTGATACGTTTTTTTGATGATTTTTTTTTCTAGAAAACTATAAACGTTTCAACATTTGGGTATTAGACTTTCTTGTAATTCACAACATGAGCAATTCGCTGTTAAAATCTGACAGATCATTTCACTCCCATCCTGTATACTCATCTGCTCATGGATATCGATCGTGAAGAGATCATAGAAAATCCAGTAGTTTGAATAAAGACAGCCTGCTAATAAATCTAACGTTTTTAAAATTCATTTATTTAATGTGGTGCCCTAAACAAATGGTTGTGTTAAAATGTATAAAGAGTTACGGATAATTTGTAACGCAATGTCTTCTGAAACATTTAATTGTAATTTAAAGTGTGGAATACATCAACAATAAACCTAGTAACCATTTCATGAGCACCTAAAAGCAGACTCATCACTTCCTAATTTGAAATTTAGTATTTGTCTCTTAAGTAAGACATGAAAGGCCCATATCAATCTCCTTGATTTGGTCTAAATTTTTTTCAAACAGGATTAGGGTCAAGAATTAATCCTTTACCTTGTCTGTCAATAACAGTAATTATGTGTACTCGTTTGATGGAGTTGGAGATAGAGGGACAAGCCACTTCTTCACAGAACCCATATTCGTTTTGGCTCTGAATGAGTCAGTAATCGTCGTGTGATGTCTTTTGTTTCTAAGAAGTGCATCCTTCCTGCAGAAACCAAGTACCTGTCTTGTGTGGTGGTAAAAGATTGTCTCAACAGAAACTATGAAGTTTCACTCAAGCCTTCATCCTGTTCAAAAGTATAGGTGCATATTAGACAATTTTATATATTTCAATGAAATTGACGCCTGTTATATTTGAAGAACATTAATGGAATTGGTAAATATATTCTTCAATCCTCCTATGAAAACTGTCCAACCCTGACTCTTAAGGAGCGATTCTTTATGATCGATATAGTAAATAGTTACTGCCTAATTGGTAGAGGATTGCTCAGCATGAACCAGTGTCCTCCAGTTAGGGCAGCAGAACTTTCATGAAACAACACTACTACGCTCGTGCCAAAACAATCCCACGCACCTAAGTTACATAACACTTACATGTCACATGACTCAAGAATTACGTGCTGGAACCTGAATGTGATCAAGACCTTATCCATTGCAAAACAGGAAAATGGAAGAGGTAATGCAAGCGAAATGCATCGACCATTGTGCTGTATTTGCTCAGTAAATGAACATGCCCACTTACCTGTTAGTAGGGTATTTGGGGGGAAGCTGGGCCACTTTTTTATGGGCAAGATGGCCGCCATGCGTAATCTAAGCATTACTAGGCAAGGTAGTAGGGGAAGCAGGACATTGTAGGCGTTTGAGGCTGACTCTAGGGATAATGTTTAAGGCCTATAGCAGTGCATGTATGTTTATGAGCGTCCATGGCAGTTGAGAATGTCGTTCACTGTATCGATGCAAACCTCCTAACGCAACAGATTTCTATCTTGATTAAAAATATTACCTGAACATAATGACACCTCGCTCCACATAGTGGCGCTAACCTAACCTAAGCCCCATACTTCTACTCGTCTAACTTAACCTTCATCCTTATTGCTCAACCTAAACCCTACTCATTTTTCTCTAGTCTTTTCAAATTTAACCTAACCTAAGCCCCATACTTCAACTCGTATAACCTAACCTTCATCCATACTGTTCAACCTAAACCCTACTCCTTTTTCTATGGTCTTTCAAATTTAACCTAGCCTAAGCCCCATACTTCTACTCGTCTAACCTAACCTAACACCTCATCTAATGATTTATTCTTCATCCCTATTGCTCATCTAATCCCTACTCCTTTTACTCGGTCTTTCAAATTTAACCTAACCTAAGCCCCATACTTCTACTCGTCTAACCTAACCTAACACCTCATCTAATGATTTATTCTCCATCCCTATTGCTCATCTAATCCCTACTCCTTTTACTCGGTATTTCAAATTTAACCTAACCTAAGCCCCATACTTCTACTCGTCTAACCTAACCTAACACCTCATCTAATGATTTATTCTTCATCCCTATTGCTCATCTAATCCCTACTCCTTTTACCCGGTCTTTCAAATTTAACTTAATCTAAGCATCATATTCTAACCTAACCTAACGTTACTTAACCTAAGGGAGCGCAAACCTTCCTATTTATTAATCCGACTTACCCTAGCCTATCTCATCCCATTTTACACGAGCATTATATTCTTCTATAACCTATTCTGACCTTTGCAACATGCCGTTTCAAGCTTAGATATTTCACTTTCTTTTGGAGACGTTCCTCCAACAACTTTAGCTACCTTGAAGGTATTACACCCCCCGACATGCGAACCCTAACGATTTCTTAACATTTCATGGTATGTTAGTGCTATTTTAGGAGTTGGTAAGTATTTTAGCCATTTTTGCGGTATTCTAGAGATTTTCAGGAATTTTTTGCAGCTTCGTTGGTATTTTCTATGTTTTCACGTCGTTAGTATGGTTTAATGTTTTTAAGGAGTATATGGAGCCCTTTTTAGCGATTTGTTATGCGTTCATGACCAAATTCCATCCTTTTGTAAATGTATGAGGTTCTCGTCTAGAGAATTGCTTACAGTCTTTCTAAGACTAACCTAACTTAACCACAAACCTCTTTGCAGACATTTTTTCAACGTTATTTAACATTATACATATTTCTTTTTCTCCTCCCTCGAACTCCTTTTTGTAAACTAACATTAGAAGACATTGTAACCTTGTTATTCAAATAGCTATTGTATCCGTCTTTGTACACTGCTCCAGTATGCTACATATATTAAACTCATTTAACGATTCTTTTGCGTAGCTCTGTATATTCTAATGGTAACACGTCAAACATAGCACACATTCCTTCTAAGACTATCTTAACCTAACCCAACCAACAACCATCATCACCAGCGCCATCTTAACTCGCACGACCTCAACCATCGAAGCACCCCACACCTCGGTCATCACCACCGCCGCCATAAACTACATGAACACCACCACCACCACCACCACCACCACCACCACCACCGCCATCGTTACCATACCCACCATCCTTGCCATCATCACCGCCATAACCATCACCAGTACCATCATCCTCACTGTCACCTCCAGGTTACCATCACCATCATCACATTCACCACCATAACCTTCACCAGTACCTCCATTCTCACCATCACCACCTTCGTTACCATCACCACCACCGTTATCGCCACCACCACTACCACCGCAACCTCCACCTCCACCACCACCAACAACAACAACAATAACAGCAACACCCTCACCAGTGTCACTATAACGGCCACCACTACCACCACCAACACCACCACCACCACTACCACCACCACCACCAATACCACTCCGCCATCATCACCAGCGCCACCATCATCACCAGCGCCACCATCATCACCAGCGCCCCCACAACGGACACCAACACCACTACCATCACCACCACCACCACCATAATCACCAGTACCACCATCATCATCAGCACCACCATAACGGACACCATCACCAGCACCACCACCATCATCATCACCAGCACCATCATAGCGGACACCAACACCACACCACCACAATGAGACGTTTCTAGACATTAATTCTATCCCCTTATTATCTATCCTATATCCTCCTCCTCTGCATGTCTATTCCATCCTGCCATAAGGCGTCCTGTTTCACTCTTTGCGGATATAACCTCGAGCATTTACATGTTACTTGTAGAGGATTTCCAGCGATTTTAGGATTTAGAATGTACTCAGACACGATTACACGCATATTTAAGAACCTTTCAGGCAATTTTGAGAATTATGTAGATTATTTATTAGATTTTTCCAGAGGTTTCATGCTATTTTGATGCTGTCTTAGGTCGTTTTAGAGATATTTTAGCTGCTTTTAAGCTGTTCAGAATGCTTTTGCAACATATTTAAGAACTTTTTAGGCAATTTTAGTATGGTTCCTCTGATAGATCTTTAGGACACCTTTTAGTATATTCTTGCTGCTTTTACAGTATATTTAAGAACTTTTCAGGTAATTTTGAGGATTATGTAGATTATTTCATCGATTTTCTAGAGGTTTCATGTTATTTGGAGGTTGTTTTAGACCGTTTAACAGATATTTTACTTGCTTTTAAGTACTTTCAAGGGTAATGGCTGAATTTTGTTCACTGCTCAAGCATGCTATACATGCTAACTTCATTTTAAAGATTCTTTTGCATAGTTCAGTATGGTCAAATGGCAACACGCCAGACATCGCTTACATTCCTTCTAAGACTATCATGACCTAACCTAACATAACCAACCATCATCACCAGCGTCACTATAACCTGCACGACCTGAAACATCTCCAGCATCACCTCCATCATCACCAGCGCCACCATAACCTACATCGCCATCACCACACCAACCAACGCCACCTATTCTGCAACACCACCACCGCCGCAACCACCACCACCACCACCACCACCACCATCACCACCACCGTCAACACCATCATCACCAGCGTCGCTATAACCTGCACGACCAGAAACATCTCCAGCATCACCTCCATCATCACCAGCGCCACCATAACCTACATCACCATCATCACCACACCAACCAACGCCACCTATTCTGCAACACCACCACCACCGCCACCACCACCACCACCACCACCGTCAACACCAGCGCCACCATAACCTGCACGAACACCACAACCACAACCACCACCAACACCACCACCATCACAACCACCATCAACAACATCACCACCACCAACACCACCCTCACCAGCGCCACTATAACGACCACCACTACCACCACCAACACCAACGCCACCACCACCACACCATTAAGAGCTTTTCAGGCAATTTTGAGGGTTATATAGATTATTTGATCGATTTTCCAGAGGTTTCATGATATTTCAAGTGTTGTTGGACGTATCTATCTGCTAGTTTAAATATCGTTTCAGACATTTTAGAGACATTTTAAGGACTATGCAACTATTTTAAACTTTTACACCGACATTTTGCATAGTCTTCAGGATACTTGATACACTTTTATAGGCGTTAAACGCTTTTAATGGTTTTTTTTTTTTTTTTTTGAACACTAATTAAAACATTTCAGATCCTTCGCAGGAATTTCACGGTTTTCAGGGTATCTCAGGCTTGTCACAAGCATTTTCACGAGTTTAAAGACGTTTTAAGACAGTGAAGCAGGTATTTTTGACACTGCTAGAGATATTTTAGCCGATTCATCATAAAAAACAACCACACAAACTGTTCTATCTCGTAGGCTGACCAAGCTAACCTAACCTAACCTAACCCAGACTAAACTCCATACTTCTACTCGTGCAACCTACCCTAACGTTACTTAACCTAAGTGAGCATAAACCTTCCTATTTATTAATATATTTCAACCCAACTTAACCTATTTCATTCCTAGTTTACTTCAGCATTCTATTCTTCTACAACCTATTCTGAGCTATGTAGCATGCCGTTTCAAGCTTTGACATTTCGCATTCGCTTGCAGACGTTTTTCAGCAACTGTAGATACATTGAAGCTATTAGACCCCTAAAGTGCAAACTATAAGCATTTTCTAAACATTTCACGGTATACTATTGCTATTTAGGAGTTTGGTAAGTATTTTAGCCACTTTGAGGCATTCTAGGGATTTTTATTTAGGAGTTCGCTAGGTATTCTAACCACTTTTGCAGTATTCTGGAGGGTTTTACGGAGTTTCGAACCTTTTCGGAGTATTCCATTGCTATTTTAAGTCTTTTAATATATGTTTAAGTCACTTTTCGGGTATTGAGAACGCTTTTTACGCCTAGTTTAAACACTTTTCAGGGTATAGCTATTTCGAGGCTTTCACCACGTCCTCCGCACGAGGAAAACATTTTTATTCAAGCTAGCCCCTGTGTTTTATGATAAGAGGGTTCACCTAAAAACTTTTTCGTGTTAGTCTTATGAAAAAATATTTACAAGCTTTATCCAGTCGCGGACAAGACTAGACATGTATGTATACCTGAGATGATTTAAAGAAAGACCCTTCAATAACATGGACCTTTGCTAAAATGAACCGACCGTGCTGCCGCCACCCTCCTCCCCCCCTCCCCCCCCTCTGCAAGACATGTTTATCCCATCAATTGTAGACCCAATATTCTAAGGAAAATATGTAACAGACAATATCTTCCCGTCTAGACAAGAAGTCTCAGATATTTAAAAGCTATACTATGCTTCACGACTTAAGCATGATAAACACCGCACCACAACTTATATGTCATAGTTTAGGCAAAAAAGAAAAAAAGAAAAAGAAAGAAACAACGATTACTCGATCGATTCCACCAATAAAGAGAGGACTAGAAAAAGAACATCCAATGAAAAAAACATCAACGCCCCCCTCCCCCTCCAACCGATGATATATGAATTTATATATTTATATCTAAGTGATTATAAAAGGAACGCTTCGCACAATTCTTTTAGTTAACAGATCATTCTGTTAAGTGTTTGAGACGAAACTCTTCAGAGAAACACAAGTGGATAATCACCTATAGCAGGAGATCATATACACTCATCATGAATGGTAAGTTATTATTCTTTTTTAAGTAATAATCAAGACTAACAACTCTAAGGAATAATGAAAAACTATAATATACCTCCTATTCATAAACCTCAACTCTATAAGCACAAAGCAAATATGGATGCGAAACTATTTGCATTTATTTCTATTACAGGTTTTAACACGTCATGTACAGAGGCGAGACCAATAGTGCGACCCTCCGTGATCCGCTATGTCGGGAGAGGCATTCCTATGGACATAGCAATCGTATACAGGAAATGTAAGGGTCGCCATTTAATTTACGTAACACCATTACAGATTTTACGCATGTTATCATCATCTTCATCATCATTCTTATTTTCATCACCATCATCATTATCATTATATTATTATTAGAATTATATTATCATTATTATATTATTATTACCATCATCATCATTATGATCATTATTATTATTATCATCGTCATTATCATCATTATTATTATTATTAACATGTTTAATACGTGTCATGTTTCAGCACCTATTGCTATCATCATATTATTATCATTCTATTATTATCATCATAATTATCATCATAATTATCATCATTATTATCGTCATTATCATTATTATTAACATGTTTATTACGTGTCATGTTTCAGCACCTAGCTCTACCATGCATCTGCAAGATTGCTCCAGCAGACATGACCCGGAGACGGAGTCATCAAGCTCACCATCGTCATCTCCATCGCTGCCACCACCGCCGCCGCCATCCCCATCATCATCATTATTCACACCTACCGGAACATCTAGTGAATTACCCGAGCTGTCCCCAACGTTTTCAGAAGCCACAACTATATTACTAGATAGAGAACCATCCCAAGCGCAGCAAGTTATAGTAATAGACTTGACAGTGACGCCTCCACCGCCATCTCCACTTCATTTGGAACCATCAGGCATAGAACCATCAATATCACAGCATACCGTCAAAAGCCATACCTATAGAAAACAAGCAAGAAGAAAACTAACTTTTGAAAACATACCAACCAATAATTTCGAAGACTACTAGAGAGAACCTTAAATATCATTTGTTTTAAGTGTATGATATACAAACAGTGATAATAAAAAAACAATACAAACTTTTGATAATAAATGACATAATCAGGCTTAACTAGTCTTTGTTTTATTCTAAATCCCATATAACTTTACCTATTAGGGCGCCCTAACCTTTTCCCCATTAGATACACAAATTCGTCCGATATGACATAATGTTGGAGGACGTTAATTTAAAAAAAAATGAGATACAGAAAGATAAATCATACAACATATACAAGCATCGGCGTATCGATATCGGATGACAGTAATGGAACCATCTAAACATTATTTAAACGCTTAAAAAACCAATTTTTTCGCTATATTTCATACATTTCAGCATTAGAGTCCTATGACGTCACACTCAAGCATCGACGGAATGTCTACTACCTCCAAACATGTTCATACAAGTCTAATGACGTCACGCAAGCACCATACAGAAGGCATAATTCAACGACAAAGACATTAAACTATATATTCTCGCAACGAAATAAACGTATTTGAAAGCGTCTTAACACGTTAACTTCAATGCATGTATATATAAAACCTCTAATATAACAATAAAAAGAAAGAAAAAAGAAAAAAAGTCTATAATTTGTAATTTTCACGATTTTATACTCATTTAATGATTTAAATTCAACATTTCTAGCGTTCACCCTCTTCTTCTTCTTCTTCTTCTTCTTCTTTTTCTTCTTCTTTTTCTTCGCCCATATTTTCACCTTAGTTCTTCTGTTCTCGTTCTCCCTCGTGATAGCAGAGAATATGTACGTAAATGATCGTTATTAGCTTAAATATTAAAGAAAATAACAACATTCTCCGTCAATTATATCTAAACAGCCTTTTCCGAGTTGTCCATGATTAAGGATTCTGGAATCAAGGTAGGCAATGTTTCTCTCAACAAGAGCATTCAGTAATTGATTTTGTAAATAATATCACTAATTTAAGCTTTATTTCGAGCCTCTAAGTCCGCTAGTTTGCAAGGTATTTAAATGGACCCTTAGAGATTCGCACTAGACCCGCAGTATAAAAATTACCAATTTATCCATAAATCAGGACTACAGTATTTAACTGAAGCGTTTAACTTTTTATTTCATAGCGCTATCTTTGTTTATTCACGAATAAATCGACTTTGAAGTAATTGCCCCCTCCCGGTAATCGAACTATGAGTCGTAGGGATAAAATTTTCTAATATATCACTTTATGCGTCAAGTTACCCTAATTTGTCTTTACATCACTATTCCAAGTGTAACAAATCGCGATATAGGTAAAAATTCAATAATTCTCCGCAAGGTAGGAATCGAACCCACGATACCTCAGCTCTAGCATGTTAGAAAATAATTGTCCTTAACGTGTATTACCATATATAGTTTATTTCAGTCTTCTAGCTTAAGCGATTCTCGAGATAATTAAATTCATCAAAT
The DNA here is from genome assembly GCA_030765045.1 of Tenodera sinensis. Classification (NCBI taxonomy): domain Eukaryota; kingdom Metazoa; phylum Arthropoda; class Insecta; order Mantodea; family Mantidae; genus Tenodera; species Tenodera sinensis. The sequence goes on along the minus strand of CM060968.1, from coordinate 106,503,791 downwards.
CAGGATTGGAACCCAAGACTCCAGGATCCCGAGCATACCACAGAGGAAAGTCCATAACAATACCAATTTAATAAAATTATTCGAAGTTTTTATCACTAATAGTTTAGGAATTATTCCAATAACAAAAGTATCGATTGCCCGGGAATCGATCCCTAGACCCACAACGACCTTCAAAATTATATCAAAAGATGCGCCATTTTAATAGAACATAATCACCGTTTACCGCATTTCGATAGCTCATGTAGTAGGGTACTTTTGCCGGTTTGAACACACTTTGCATATCAAAGGGTTGCCGCTAATTGATTACACGTGTTTAACACGTGTTTTTCACACCCCCTTCCCTTTGTCGGTGAAAAGCCGACAAAGGGGCAACCCTCATTATCTGTCAGATTACCATCGACAAGGGTTGACAAGGGTGTACGAGGATTGACAGGTTAATTACCCATGTTAACATGTGTTTAACATGTGTTCAATTATCGGGCGGCATTGACCTCAAAGGGTTACCTCAAAGGGTTAAGCCGGCTAAAGTACCCTACTACATGAGCTATCGAAATGCGGTAAACGGTGATTATGTTCTATTAAAATGGCGCATCTTTTGATATAATTTTGAAGGTCGTTGTGGGTCTAGGGATCGATTCCCGGGCAATCGATACTTTTGTTATTGGAATAATTCCTAAACTATTAGTGATAAAAACTTCGAATAATTTTATTAAATTGGTATTGTTATGGACTTTCCTCTGTGGTATGCTCGGGATCCTGGAGTCTTGGGTTCCAATCCTGATTTGATGAATTTAATTATCTCGAGAATCGCTTAAGCTAGAAGACTGAAATAAACTATATATGGTAATACACGTTAAGGACAATTATTTTCTAACATGCTAGAGCTGAGGTATCGTGGGTTCGATTCCTACCTTGCGGAGAATTATTGAATTTTTACCTATATCGCGATTTGTTACACTTGGAATAGTGATGTAAAGACAAATTAGGGTAACTTGACGCATAAAGTGATATATTAGAAAATTTTATCCCTACGACTCATAGTTCGATTACCGGGAGGGGGCAATTACTTCAAAGTCGATTTATTCGTGAATAAACAAAGATAGCGCTATGAAATAAAAAGTTAAACGCTTCAGTTAAATACTGTAGTCCTGATTTATGGATAAATTGGTAATTTTTATACTGCGGGTCTAGTGCGAATCTCTAAGGGTCCATTTAAATACCTTGCAAACTAGCGGACTTAGAGGCTCGAAATAAAGCTTAAATTAGTGATATTATTTACAAAATCAATTACTGAATGCTCTTGTTGAGAGAAACATTGCCTACCTTGATTCCAGAATCCTTAATCATGGACAACTCGGAAAAGGCTGTTTAGATATAATTGACGGAGAATGTTGTTATTTTCTTTAATATTTAAGCTAATAACGATCATTTACGTACATATTCTCTGCTATCACGAGGGAGAACGAGAACAGAAGAACTAAGGTGAAAATATGGGCGAAGAAAAAGAAGAAGAAGAAGAAGAAGAAGAAGAAGAAGAAGAGGGTGAACGCTAGAAATGTTGAATTTAAATCATTAAATGAGTATAAAATCGTGAAAATTACAAATTATAGACTTTTTTTCTTTTTTCTTTCTTTTTATTGTTATATTAGAGGTTTTATATATACATGCATTGAAGTTAACGTGTTAAGACGCTTTCAAATACGTTTATTTCGTTGCGAGAATATATAGTTTAATGTCTTTGTCGTTGAATTATGCCTTCTGTATGGTGCTTGCGTGACGTCATTAGACTTGTATGAACATGTTTGGAGGTAGTAGACATTCCGTCGATGCTTGAGTGTGACGTCATAGGACTCTAATGCTGAAATGTATGAAATATAGCGAAAAAATTGGTTTTTTAAGCGTTTAAATAATGTTTAGATGGTTCCATTACTGTCATCCGATATCGATACGCCGATGCTTGTATATGTTGTATGATTTATCTTTCTGTATCTCATTTTTTTTTAAATTAACGTCCTCCAACATTATGTCATATCGGACGAATTTGTGTATCTAATGGGGAAAAGGTTAGGGCGCCCTAATAGGTAAAGTTATATGGGATTTAGAATAAAACAAAGACTAGTTAAGCCTGATTATGTCATTTATTATCAAAAGTTTGTATTGTTTTTTTATTATCACTGTTTGTATATCATACACTTAAAACAAATGATATTTAAGGTTCTCTCTAGTAGTCTTCGAAATTATTGGTTGGTATGTTTTCAAAAGTTAGTTTTCTTCTTGCTTGTTTTCTATAGGTATGGCTTTTGACGGTATGCTGTGATATTGATGGTTCTATGCCTGATGGTTCCAAATGAAGTGGAGATGGCGGTGGAGGCGTCACTGTCAAGTCTATTACTATAACTTGCTGCGCTTGGGATGGTTCTCTATCTAGTAATATAGTTGTGGCTTCTGAAAACGTTGGGGACAGCTCGGGTAATTCACTAGATGTTCCGGTAGGTGTGAATAATGATGATGATGGGGATGGCGGCGGCGGTGGTGGCAGCGATGGAGATGACGATGGTGAGCTTGATGACTCCGTCTCCGGGTCATGTCTGCTGGAGCAATCTTGCAGATGCATGGTAGAGCTAGGTGCTGAAACATGACACGTAATAAACATGTTAATAATAATGATAATGACGATAATAATGATGATAATTATGATGATAATTATGATGATAATAATAGAATGATAATAATATGATGATAGCAATAGGTGCTGAAACATGACACGTATTAAACATGTTAATAATAATAATAATGATGATAATGACGATGATAATAATAATAATGATCATAATGATGATGATGGTAATAATAATATAATAATGATAATATAATTCTAATAATAATATAATGATAATGATGATGGTGATGAAAATAAGAATGATGATGAAGATGATGATAACATGCGTAAAATCTGTAATGGTGTTACGTAAATTAAATGGCGACCCTTACATTTCCTGTATACGATTGCTATGTCCATAGGAATGCCTCTCCCGACATAGCGGATCACGGAGGGTCGCACTATTGGTCTCGCCTCTGTACATGACGTGTTAAAACCTGTAATAGAAATAAATGCAAATAGTTTCGCATCCATATTTGCTTTGTGCTTATAGAGTTGAGGTTTATGAATAGGAGGTATATTATAGTTTTTCATTATTCCTTAGAGTTGTTAGTCTTGATTATTACTTAAAAAAGAATAATAACTTACCATTCATGATGAGTGTATATGATCTCCTGCTATAGGTGATTATCCACTTGTGTTTCTCTGAAGAGTTTCGTCTCAAACACTTAACAGAATGATCTGTTAACTAAAAGAATTGTGCGAAGCGTTCCTTTTATAATCACTTAGATATAAATATATAAATTCATATATCATCGGTTGGAGGGGGAGGGGGGCGTTGATGTTTTTTTCATTGGATGTTCTTTTTCTAGTCCTCTCTTTATTGGTGGAATCGATCGAGTAATCGTTGTTTCTTTCTTTTTCTTTTTTTCTTTTTTGCCTAAACTATGACATATAAGTTGTGGTGCGGTGTTTATCATGCTTAAGTCGTGAAGCATAGTATAGCTTTTAAATATCTGAGACTTCTTGTCTAGACGGGAAGATATTGTCTGTTACATATTTTCCTTAGAATATTGGGTCTACAATTGATGGGATAAACATGTCTTGCAGAGGGGGGGAGGGGGGGAGGAGGGTGGCGGCAGCACGGTCGGTTCATTTTAGCAAAGGTCCATGTTATTGAAGGGTCTTTCTTTAAATCATCTCAGGTATACATACATGTCTAGTCTTGTCCGCGACTGGATAAAGCTTGTAAATATTTTTTCATAAGACTAACACGAAAAAGTTTTTAGGTGAACCCTCTTATCATAAAACACAGGGGCTAGCTTGAATAAAAATGTTTTCCTCGTGCGGAGGACGTGGTGAAAGCCTCGAAATAGCTATACCCTGAAAAGTGTTTAAACTAGGCGTAAAAAGCGTTCTCAATACCCGAAAAGTGACTTAAACATATATTAAAAGACTTAAAATAGCAATGGAATACTCCGAAAAGGTTCGAAACTCCGTAAAACCCTCCAGAATACTGCAAAAGTGGTTAGAATACCTAGCGAACTCCTAAATAAAAATCCCTAGAATGCCTCAAAGTGGCTAAAATACTTACCAAACTCCTAAATAGCAATAGTATACCGTGAAATGTTTAGAAAATGCTTATAGTTTGCACTTTAGGGGTCTAATAGCTTCAATGTATCTACAGTTGCTGAAAAACGTCTGCAAGCGAATGCGAAATGTCAAAGCTTGAAACGGCATGCTACATAGCTCAGAATAGGTTGTAGAAGAATAGAATGCTGAAGTAAACTAGGAATGAAATAGGTTAAGTTGGGTTGAAATATATTAATAAATAGGAAGGTTTATGCTCACTTAGGTTAAGTAACGTTAGGGTAGGTTGCACGAGTAGAAGTATGGAGTTTAGTCTGGGTTAGGTTAGGTTAGGTTAGCTTGGTCAGCCTACGAGATAGAACAGTTTGTGTGGTTGTTTTTTATGATGAATCGGCTAAAATATCTCTAGCAGTGTCAAAAATACCTGCTTCACTGTCTTAAAACGTCTTTAAACTCGTGAAAATGCTTGTGACAAGCCTGAGATACCCTGAAAACCGTGAAATTCCTGCGAAGGATCTGAAATGTTTTAATTAGTGTTCAAAAAAAAAAAAACCATTAAAAGCGTTTAACGCCTATAAAAGTGTATCAAGTATCCTGAAGACTATGCAAAATGTCGGTGTAAAAGTTTAAAATAGTTGCATAGTCCTTAAAATGTCTCTAAAATGTCTGAAACGATATTTAAACTAGCAGATAGATACGTCCAACAACACTTGAAATATCATGAAACCTCTGGAAAATCGATCAAATAATCTATATAACCCTCAAAATTGCCTGAAAAGCTCTTAATGGTGTGGTGGTGGTGGCGTTGGTGTTGGTGGTGGTAGTGGTGGTCGTTATAGTGGCGCTGGTGAGGGTGGTGTTGGTGGTGGTGATGTTGTTGATGGTGGTTGTGATGGTGGTGGTGTTGGTGGTGGTTGTGGTTGTGGTGTTCGTGCAGGTTATGGTGGCGCTGGTGTTGACGGTGGTGGTGGTGGTGGTGGTGGCGGTGGTGGTGGTGTTGCAGAATAGGTGGCGTTGGTTGGTGTGGTGATGATGGTGATGTAGGTTATGGTGGCGCTGGTGATGATGGAGGTGATGCTGGAGATGTTTCTGGTCGTGCAGGTTATAGCGACGCTGGTGATGATGGTGTTGACGGTGGTGGTGATGGTGGTGGTGGTGGTGGTGGTGGTGGTTGCGGCGGTGGTGGTGTTGCAGAATAGGTGGCGTTGGTTGGTGTGGTGATGGCGATGTAGGTTATGGTGGCGCTGGTGATGATGGAGGTGATGCTGGAGATGTTTCAGGTCGTGCAGGTTATAGTGACGCTGGTGATGATGGTTGGTTATGTTAGGTTAGGTCATGATAGTCTTAGAAGGAATGTAAGCGATGTCTGGCGTGTTGCCATTTGACCATACTGAACTATGCAAAAGAATCTTTAAAATGAAGTTAGCATGTATAGCATGCTTGAGCAGTGAACAAAATTCAGCCATTACCCTTGAAAGTACTTAAAAGCAAGTAAAATATCTGTTAAACGGTCTAAAACAACCTCCAAATAACATGAAACCTCTAGAAAATCGATGAAATAATCTACATAATCCTCAAAATTACCTGAAAAGTTCTTAAATATACTGTAAAAGCAGCAAGAATATACTAAAAGGTGTCCTAAAGATCTATCAGAGGAACCATACTAAAATTGCCTAAAAAGTTCTTAAATATGTTGCAAAAGCATTCTGAACAGCTTAAAAGCAGCTAAAATATCTCTAAAACGACCTAAGACAGCATCAAAATAGCATGAAACCTCTGGAAAAATCTAATAAATAATCTACATAATTCTCAAAATTGCCTGAAAGGTTCTTAAATATGCGTGTAATCGTGTCTGAGTACATTCTAAATCCTAAAATCGCTGGAAATCCTCTACAAGTAACATGTAAATGCTCGAGGTTATATCCGCAAGAGTGAAACAGGACGCCTTATGGCAGGATGGAATAGACATGCAGAGGAGGAGGATATAGGATAGATAATAAGGGGATAGAATTAATGTCTAGAAACGTCTCATTGTGGTGGTGTGGTGTTGGTGTCCGCTATGATGGTGCTGGTGATGATGATGGTGGTGGTGCTGGTGATGGTGTCCGTTATGGTGGTGCTGATGATGATGGTGGTACTGGTGATTATGGTGGTGGTGGTGGTGATGGTAGTGGTGTTGGTGTCCGTTGTGGGGGCGCTGGTGATGATGGTGGCGCTGGTGATGATGGTGGCGCTGGTGATGATGGCGGAGTGGTATTGGTGGTGGTGGTGGTAGTGGTGGTGGTGGTGTTGGTGGTGGTAGTGGTGGCCGTTATAGTGACACTGGTGAGGGTGTTGCTGTTATTGTTGTTGTTGTTGGTGGTGGTGGAGGTGGAGGTTGCGGTGGTAGTGGTGGTGGCGATAACGGTGGTGGTGATGGTAACGAAGGTGGTGATGGTGAGAATGGAGGTACTGGTGAAGGTTATGGTGGTGAATGTGATGATGGTGATGGTAACCTGGAGGTGACAGTGAGGATGATGGTACTGGTGATGGTTATGGCGGTGATGATGGCAAGGATGGTGGGTATGGTAACGATGGCGGTGGTGGTGGTGGTGGTGGTGGTGGTGGTGTTCATGTAGTTTATGGCGGCGGTGGTGATGACCGAGGTGTGGGGTGCTTCGATGGTTGAGGTCGTGCGAGTTAAGATGGCGCTGGTGATGATGGTTGTTGGTTGGGTTAGGTTAAGATAGTCTTAGAAGGAATGTGTGCTATGTTTGACGTGTTACCATTAGAATATACAGAGCTACGCAAAAGAATCGTTAAATGAGTTTAATATATGTAGCATACTGGAGCAGTGTACAAAGACGGATACAATAGCTATTTGAATAACAAGGTTACAATGTCTTCTAATGTTAGTTTACAAAAAGGAGTTCGAGGGAGGAGAAAAAGAAATATGTATAATGTTAAATAACGTTGAAAAAATGTCTGCAAAGAGGTTTGTGGTTAAGTTAGGTTAGTCTTAGAAAGACTGTAAGCAATTCTCTAGACGAGAACCTCATACATTTACAAAAGGATGGAATTTGGTCATGAACGCATAACAAATCGCTAAAAAGGGCTCCATATACTCCTTAAAAACATTAAACCATACTAACGACGTGAAAACATAGAAAATACCAACGAAGCTGCAAAAAATTCCTGAAAATCTCTAGAATACCGCAAAAATGGCTAAAATACTTACCAACTCCTAAAATAGCACTAACATACCATGAAATGTTAAGAAATCGTTAGGGTTCGCATGTCGGGGGGTGTAATACCTTCAAGGTAGCTAAAGTTGTTGGAGGAACGTCTCCAAAAGAAAGTGAAATATCTAAGCTTGAAACGGCATGTTGCAAAGGTCAGAATAGGTTATAGAAGAATATAATGCTCGTGTAAAATGGGATGAGATAGGCTAGGGTAAGTCGGATTAATAAATAGGAAGGTTTGCGCTCCCTTAGGTTAAGTAACGTTAGGTTAGGTTAGAATATGATGCTTAGATTAAGTTAAATTTGAAAGACCGGGTAAAAGGAGTAGGGATTAGATGAGCAATAGGGATGAAGAATAAATCATTAGATGAGGTGTTAGGTTAGGTTAGACGAGTAGAAGTATGGGGCTTAGGTTAGGTTAAATTTGAAATACCGAGTAAAAGGAGTAGGGATTAGATGAGCAATAGGGATGGAGAATAAATCATTAGATGAGGTGTTAGGTTAGGTTAGACGAGTAGAAGTATGGGGCTTAGGTTAGGTTAAATTTGAAAGACCGAGTAAAAGGAGTAGGGATTAGATGAGCAATAGGGATGAAGAATAAATCATTAGATGAGGTGTTAGGTTAGGTTAGACGAGTAGAAGTATGGGGCTTAGGCTAGGTTAAATTTGAAAGACCATAGAAAAAGGAGTAGGGTTTAGGTTGAACAGTATGGATGAAGGTTAGGTTATACGAGTTGAAGTATGGGGCTTAGGTTAGGTTAAATTTGAAAAGACTAGAGAAAAATGAGTAGGGTTTAGGTTGAGCAATAAGGATGAAGGTTAAGTTAGACGAGTAGAAGTATGGGGCTTAGGTTAGGTTAGCGCCACTATGTGGAGCGAGGTGTCATTATGTTCAGGTAATATTTTTAATCAAGATAGAAATCTGTTGCGTTAGGAGGTTTGCATCGATACAGTGAACGACATTCTCAACTGCCATGGACGCTCATAAACATACATGCACTGCTATAGGCCTTAAACATTATCCCTAGAGTCAGCCTCAAACGCCTACAATGTCCTGCTTCCCCTACTACCTTGCCTAGTAATGCTTAGATTACGCATGGCGGCCATCTTGCCCATAAAAAAGTGGCCCAGCTTCCCCCCAAATACCCTACTCCTGTTGTATAAACAAATGAAATAACAGACATATCCACTTTTGGATTAGGAGCTTGCTTAGGGAATGTCAAGTAAGCTCACAAAATTACACAGAATGTTAAGTGCACGGTATCAAGATATTTACAACCATATCGCTAAGTGATCTGAGACAGGAAATACAAGGTCCAAGCTTCCACAAGACAAGCAGATGATTCAGAAAGACAAATACCAACAAAAACCGTTATTTTCGGCATCATACTGAAATATACCTCCAGTTTTAGGATCAAGTTACATCAAACGTTACACGTTACATTGGACGTGTTCCTTCACATGACTTTTTCTACCCAGTATCATTTATTTGTATCTCTTTTCTACAAATTATTCTTTCGAAAGTGTATTAAACTTTCCTGGTACACCGCCTAAATCCGTCGGTATGATCCCTAACTGAAAATCATTTTGCACTGGATTGCATTTCTACCTTTATCGCATATGTTATATCTTCTCACTAGAGGATGCACAGGCTGACAATCTTGGGTTCCGCCTGACCCGACCTCGCCGGAGCCCAAGAAGAGATTCTAGTGCCTGGGCCCGAACCCGGCCCGATTGTGTAATTTTGTTTATTATCATTATCATTATTATTATTATTATTACTATTATTATTATTATTATTATTATTATTATTATTATTATTATTATTATTATTATTATTATTATTATTATTATTATTATTATTATTATCATCATCATCAACTCTGATTGGTGTTACTGTAAATGATTCACTTAGGCAATTACTTGAACTTGAAACCCGGTCAAACTATACAGAATGTCGCAAAATTAGACCGACAAACTTTGGGAGCTGATAGATAACATTATTTTAAACACTTTTGGTGAAGGAAAGTTTTTTACTGCAGTGCTTCGTTAAGGCGCTAGACGAGTTAATGTCATTACTGCCTCCCACCCAGTTTATGTATTTACGGCAAAATCAACAATGCAAATTAGTATTTAAATTTAAAAAAAAACAATAAAACCTATAATATTAATGAAATTAATATTTTATGATATACGATAGTTACAAATACTTAAATTTTAATGAAAATGTCTAGTGTAATATGAAAGTCAAGAAAACCACTATTGAAATGTTCGTAAAACTTAACTAAACATCTTTGTTTACTCAAGGGAGCATTGTACAATAGAGGATTAAACCGAGCAGGTCATTTCGGATGCCAAATGAAATGAATGCTTAATTACGCCCCAGGTCTTATGAACCTGGTGTTATCCATTAATTGTGAGTTCCATGGTACATAAGTATGGAGCTTAAATTACAATATATGCGTCTTTTATATCAACAATTGCAAGCAGTTGTTTTTGAACAAAACTTAATTGTCAGACTATTTTTCCCATTTTTTGTGGTTCTGGCTTGAGGAACTTGCCCTTATTATTCGTCCCAGCAATCATGTTGGTCCCTGCGTATTTAAATATGTTTCATTATTTATTGTGACATGCGTATAAAGTTTTCCTGAATTCAGTGAAAATATTTGTGTGATCGTAAACCTTCGTATACATGCAAACCTTTTTTAAAACATTGAATATTTGCAGTAAGAAGATGCATTCGTCTTCGTTTTTTTTCAAAACTGCCGAGAAAGTCCCGTCCCAGTGTTTTGAGTTAAACCAGTCATAACGCTGCGGAGCGTTAAGATGCAGACAAGCTTGAGTTGCAGCTTTCGTTTCGGTTGAAAAAAGAGCAACTATAAAGAAAGGAAATAAAAACAGCGTACAGTTTAATAAATACGTGAACTCGTCTGCCTTTAGATGTGCAACATGTTACCCATTTTTCTGTTAACTACACAGCTGGAATATACGGAAGAGTTTATAGCTTCACAGAAGTATCTATACAGGGTGGAAGGGAAGACATTACATTCCTTCTAATATGTGCTTCATAGAAACATAAGAAACAAAAAAGTCTAATGGCATTTTGTTCTTTGATTCGCCGATTTCGAAAAAATAAATTGTTTTTTATCCAACTTGGATGCGTAATTCCACAGGAGTGTACGAAGATAGTTTGTTACTTGTAAGATGCATAGAGTAACTTATTTTTGACATAGCTTCGGTACTAATTATGTAACATCACACAGGGTTTCGAAATAATTAATCAATACTTCAAGCAGCTTTTCCACACGTGCAGTCAGTCGACAACGTTACGTTGAGGTTGGTCAAAGGATTGGGCTGGTTTGTGGATGTATACGAGTCTGGCACTTCCGCTCTGTTTTGGGAGCTAACGCTTGTGATTGGCCCACACTCGCGCAGTAAACACGGAAGGACAAGGCAGGGTATTTGTGTTCACAAGAAGCACCGTTACTGTGTTTATGTACTGAGCTAGGGAAAGTGACACCCACACAATCTGCAGTGTTGCCAGCTTGTTTTCGAGAAAACTAAAATACCTCCGTAGGAAATGGTCAGAGACAAAAACGTAACATACAAAATGTGTTCCAGATACCGAGATCTATCACTGGTTTAAATTAATGTAATGACTTCCCTTCCACCGATATATATTAGAAGATGCTTTGAAAATATACGTATAAGAGTTGGACATAGATTGCGATATGGATTTGGAAATAGATCTGTTATGCATTTAATACACATTTATTGTACATCTTTTCGTTTTCTTTTCCTTATTTTCCTGCAAGATTGTATGTTTTATTATTTTAATGATCAGTTATTAATCACATTTCCATAAACTTGTCACATAGGATTTCCAGTAATACAATTCCACAACTGTGTCTAACATGGTGGTTTAGTAATATATTATAATTTAGGAGTCTGATGAGTCAGTCGTGTATGGTTGATGCTGGGACTCAAAGTGGGTTATTTGGAGAGAATAATATGGGCGATAATAGAGATTCAGTATTTCAAGAAGAATTTGAAGTCGTAGACGTGGATTGTGAAAACATCTTTCATCTTCAATTACATTTAAATAGTTTTCAGTAATGTTTGAAAGAACAGTTTGTGTTCGAAGTATGCCATTCACTGTTATGTGTTATTTCTGATTATTAAAGAGATATATAATTTGAGTCAAACTAGTACTGAATGTACCAATTACCTCTAGTATTAACTTAGAACGCGTTTCGTTTGCTCCTTCTTAACATCATTAGCTAGTATCGATTGTTGGATTTTCATTTAGAAAAGGATGTAAATTAAGGTTCAAGTGTGCACGCTGGCAGTCCATTGTCAGTTAATCCGATACATTGACAGAGAACCGAGGGAGGGATATTAAAGCATGGCATAATGAAAATATCATACCAGCTACCTCTTATGCCTTTGGATTTTGATTTATGATGCCTTTATTTTAGGAAAAACAGACATTTGTGTGATTAACAGCGCGCGCGCACACACACATACACACACACACACACCCCCCCCCCCCACACACACACACACCCCCACACACACACACACACACCCCACACACACACACACACACAGAGAGAGATTTTCCTAGCAAAACTTTTTTTTTTTTTTTTTTTCGGATTCAGGGGACCTCAAATCCTATATACCTCTATACCGAATGTTTTGTTGGAGCGCAGTACCTTACCTGTCTGCTCAGTGACAGCCTATCAGCCTCGGGTATGTAACCCAACGAATATTGTAAAATTTGTTAAAATATGATCCAATCTAAATAGAATGGCCCTTCGCAGTTTTCACCTTTTAATATTTCTGAAAGAAATATTAGACAATATTGAGAGCATGATTCATAACAGAATCTGCTTTTCTGTCAGAACTTATATCCGTGAACCAAATAAACTTCTCTTCAATATTTTTAACATTTATGTAACAAATGGTACAGAATTGTTTTTCACTATTAGTATGTATAGTTTCATCTGATACCAATGAGACAAAGTAGGCATCAGAAATTACTTTCTTAATTCCATGTTTCGTGACGGCACTCGTACTTGAAATTAAGTCATATCAGGTGAACTTGCACGAAAAACATCGACTTTTCCAATTACTCTTTCTGAGGGGCATATAAATATTCAATATAATTAGCCTGTGTTTGAAGATCCTTCATTCCCATTGAAGCAAGTGCCTGTTTTCTAGGAAAACATACGGCCCGTACAAAATGAGAAAGTAAAATTCTATTCCGTTTCACTTTATTATGATGTTCAACTGAGAGCTTATACTGATTATTGAAAATTATATTCCTGGATTTATCCCAAACATTTTTAGTTGTTTTTCGCATATTATGTGATTCACAAGAATACTTGTTTTAGACTGCCTTGTTTAACTCTTCATAACTGCTGGAACTCCAAACTCAAGTTTCTTTCGGAAAAAGATCAACAAAGCATTTAAGTATTACGACACAGCCAGGATTTACTTTCATTAACTTTGACGTTGAAATGACATATAAATGTTTTAATCTCCGTCTTAATACTGAGTGTATAATGAATACTAATTTGGCAATGGGTTTGAGGAAAATTATAGGTACATAATACATCCCTCGCATCCATTGGGGCTACGCCCCTGTATCTTCTATTTACGTGGTTGAGAAAGTAATAATAATATGCGATTAAGGGGAATTTTCATAATGTCACTGCCTTCGAAGGCTTTTAGGCAGTATCTGTTGGTTATTTTGGGATTGGTTAGTTTTAAAACGAACATCCTGGATGTAAGCATTACCGTGCAAAATGATAAAATGTTGACCTGCCTGTTTACAGATGCAGATATAATTCAGTGAGTATAGGTAGCTGGCAAAAAATTGGTCGGTATGAACGTGGCGGCGTTCTTTATGGTTGTGCGGCGGTGAGTGTGAGGCGGCGCCAGGAGAAGGGAGCAAGAGGGGCACTGGAGGGGTATGTAGTGCATCGACAACAACGCTGCCTGCGCCCGCCGCTATACTTGAGTAGGTTCCCCCAGACCGTAGCAGGCGCGTGTTTGCTCACGCAGCTTCTTGCATCTCACGTGTTGACAAGTCGTCTCGTTATTTTCAGGCATTGTCATGAAGTTGTGAATCACTTACATGGAGCACGAGAAGAGCGATTTATTTCGCATTTGGGCGTTTGAATGGGAAGTAGCCAGCGTTTCGGAAATTGAAAAGCGCTACCGGAAGGGGAGGCGTTTCTTAAGCAGGTGATCACAGTGGTTAGGAGGGGTGGCGTTCGATACCCAAGAGTGACTGAAGAGGAGAAGTGATTCTCGCCTGGCTCACTCGGTTCGGGTCGGCTCGGCTCCCTGAACCGCCATCCTGCCAGACGTGCTACCCTCGTGGGGGAACGCGGAACTATTGTGTTGATGTGGGACAAGTGACAGTCGTAACATGCAGGATTATCCATTGCCGCGGTAAGCAAATTTAGTAACCTATAAATTTGTTAAAAGACAAAAACCTGTGTTGCTCATTAAGTGAAAGAAGTGATATGGCATTAAATCAGTTTTGTGGTGTTATTTGAAAAATATTCAGTGGTTCTATTTCTCTTTTTGACTTTAATGTGTAATAGTGAACTCAGCTGTGTAACATGTGGTTTTCGTGTGCAATACATGGATGATGCTTCAATGTGGACCCGCTTAGCGTGTGTTGTGCGAATGTTGGAGTGTTTTGTTTTTTATCATCGTGCTTGTTTTCCGTGGGCCGTCGCTGCGGCATCTAATCCCGATGATGGGCTACATTATGGGTTGTGCCTGCTTCAAAGGTAATATTCCAGTTCTTTTATACCACCCCTGTAAATTGAGATTGAGTCTAGGAAACAAAGTTACATTTTTAATCTATGTCATTCGTTTTTCATAGCATTTTAGTGATGTTTTGACATGCTCCCAGTAAAATCTGGTATATACATTGTGCATGTAACCCATGGGTGTTGATTAAGATTACTAAATCACCCCATTTTTAAAATCCTTTTCCAAACCTTGGTTAAAAGTCCAGAAAAGGACTTGATACTTATGCGTCATCTGTTTGTATTACCTAATCTAAATAAGCAAATGAATGAGACTGTATAATAAATTATCTGCATTTAATCCGTTAACTCTTACTAAGAGGTGTTGAAAATGTGTTATACAATGTATGTTTTGACAGCTGACAGCATACCTGCCTAAAACGGTTTGTCTATGAATAATTTGGATCTAAAACAGCAGCATTTTAAGGAAAGACATTTTCAGATAGATGGTGTAATCTTTTGAGCGTTCATTTACACGACAGATTCACAGGAACATTGAAAATAGAGTTTACCTTTCAATACCAGTCTTATGTGTTCACTGCCCAGATAAGTTGTCAACAAAATGTATAAAATATTGTTGGTTGTTTCATATAATTTTTAAGATGTCACTTATTTTCAATTCTGTGTAGAAATACTTCATTGTAGGAAGAAAGTCAGAAAATTAGGATGCTTTCACAAGTGTTATTGACGATGTATGTAAAATAGGATTGGAATAAGACAAACCCCCTTTTAAACAAGCTGTAAGTCTGCATATGTGTGAGTGCATGCGCCTTTAAAGGGAATTGTAGGAACAGCATTCTCCGAAACTAATATTCAAAAATAAATATGCAGCATAGCTAATCTTAGTAGCGCACTGAGTTAGGAGATATAATTATCGAATGACGTACCCAGCTGTTGGTAACGCATGAATTCGTACCTACTGGTTATATCCGAAGTTTTTAAAACACACTTAGAAATAAATGCTGTCATGTCCATTTACAATTCTATGAACCATACATCACTCGATCAAGCCTGTTTGAAACAGCTAAAATCTCCTAGAAGCCTTAGCTATAACTATGAGCGAGGCAGGAAACTACCTATTGTGATATTTTCTCCTGAAACTTCGTGCAAACTTTTATCGTAGCACAGATTAATGGGCATTTTCACGAAGCATTGATTTTCTGAATAGTAATGTATGGTATAGGAGATTAAAACTGTTTTAATTTTGAGTCAATCGAGGCTACCGAGAGTCATAATTTTCACGACATTTTTAACATATTTTAATCTCATGTGGCATACAATGCTTTATCCGGTACTAAAACATACATCATTGTAATTGTTTTAATGAAATATGCAGCTTTATCGTTCCTAGTGGAAACATAATGGCAATAGTGCTGGTTGTCTTGGATATAATATATATATATATATATATATATATATATATATATATATATATATATATATATAAACTGAAATTGATTGTCGATAGTGTAAGTGTAACTTGAAATGTGTATGGAAAAGGTAGAAATATGTATACCTAAGACGTTCTAAATTAAATAAATTAGGAACAATCTAGAGAACATTGAAAAATAAGACCTCAAAGGAAACACAACTGAAATGTTATCAACTAATGGCAGTGCCAATGGCAATATTTGGAAGTGAAAACTGGACTACAAATAGGACAGATAGGAAAAGAATTGAACCAGCAGAGATGAAGTTCCTGAGAGCAGTGGCCAGTTCTAGACAAACAAAGAAATGAAGAAAGTGTGTGTATGTATGTATATACAGTATGTGTGTGTGTATATATATATATGTATGTATATATTATTATTATTATTATTATTATTATTATTATTATTATTATTATTATTATTATTATTATTATTATTATTATTATTATTATTATTATTATTATTATTATTATTATTATTATTATTATTATTATTATTATTATTATTACATGTTGCATATAAATGAAGAAGCTAAAAATAAAAATACTTGCTATCAGCACACATTAAGGATGAGAGACACATGAATACCAAAGATGTTATTAAATTATAGACCTAGAGGATATCGCCAATAGGAAGATTAAGGAAAAGATGGGGTGATATGTTTAATTGAGGATGAAACAGGTCCTCGGTCCTTACCCTTGTGGAAAATAATGTTCTAATCAATACTCACAATTAATTATCATAATTTGATGTCTTACGTTTAGAAATAAAATGATGGTAGTAATTGATTAAAACGTTTTAATTAACTATGATAAAAACTAGTACTTAGGTTACCAGGAACGGCGATAGCCATATGACAATAGCTTATATGACAGTAGCAGATATAAATATTATATGTACACATTATTCGTAAAATATCAGGAATGGAATCTCTTTCCTGGCATGTTCTGAAGGAGGAGAAGGTATGTTTCTCATTCCGTGTCTAGCGCTATGTTGACTCGCGACAAATATTAACCCTATTTCAAGCCAATAGTTATCGACTTTCATTTGTAAACACGCGGCAATATTTACTAAGGGGAAATAACGTATACGGTTGTGCAGACACGGCAATGACCTCACGTTAATTGATTTTAACACTACAGAACTGTGAAAAACTTTTGCTGCGGAAACTCCGTACTGCCTCCTAGCGTATGTCATCTTTAAGCCAAGACGCGTTCTTTTGTTTTAAATATAAACACTGAATTAAAATTTCAGTGCCACTCTTATCCCGCAATGAGGTACGCTGCTGTCGTGAAGCATACAAAACAGGCCTGAGAAAAAGAGCGTTATTCGTACAGGGAAGAAATTGCTGCTTTCTAGAATTTACTCTAGAAAAGCAGCACTGAATTTCTGAAAGTTTAGAGGACTCTGGTAATAACTACTGTTTTATACTCCTTAAGGGTACCTGCAGTTGAAACTTCTAAGGCTTGAAGTTTTTACGTACATTTTTGAAAGTTTTGCTGGTGTTCCACAATTATTGTAAGTGTATTTTAAACTTGATTAACAAGTTTAATAGTTTTTACTTTCTCTACTACGTTTAGTAGAGGAAGTATTGTATTCCACCCAAAAATTCGATGTCGAGATTTCACTGGAAATATATGTTTTGAGGCCCTCTGAATCCCCCCCCCCCCAAAAAAAAAGCATTTTTAGGAAAAGGTCTGTGTGTGTCGGTGCGTCTGTCAGTCTGTGGACAGCATAACTCAAAAACGAAAAATTGGTTAAGAACCAAAGTTGGTATTTAAGTTTAATGTCTTTCAAGGATGCGACACAAAGATTTTGAAGAAAATTGCTCCATCCTAAACTACCCTTTACATGTACAATTTTGATTTTCTTGAAAATGGCTGTAACGATTTTGATTAAAATGCCATATATTTGAGATATCTTTATGACAAATGAAATGAATATCTTGAATTTTCCGACTATAGTGCACGTTGTCCTATTTACTCTGGATAACAGTAATGTGGCTTCGTTGGTCATACTAACGCATTTTTCGGTTCCCCATTCACAAAACTTTTCATATTCTTTTTCGTAAACATCTTTTGTTTTTTCTGGAATTAATAAAATTCTTAGCACTAGTGGCTTCATTCAAAGTGTCGAGTGGAATGAAATCCATATTTCCAATAGTTTTATCATTATCTTCCATTTTCCTCTTTAAGTGTTGAAACAAATGAAACATGTGCTTAGCAACCATATTACGTCATACATCAGTCTCTCATGCATTATAATTTTCCATTTGGCAAGTTTATTAATTCTCGTATTTTTGAGTATGCTAATGCTAAAATAGCATAAAACGTTGATTGTAACACGCGTATAATCGTAACACGTATAAACATTTGCGCGTTTGTCTTCGCTCAGGCGTTAAGCATATACTCGTGTTAGAATCAGATTATACTTAGTTACATAAATAATTCTTTTGTAACAGTTTATCCTCACTTGTTGAATTAATTTTCATATCTTGAACAATTTAAATGTGTAACAAAGTACATACCAGTGTTATAAGTTAATTCTCTCTAAGTTTCTGAAAATTTGAACAAGATTGGTTACAAACTACTCGTATGAAATATTTTTAATGCACAAACCTGTAAGAATAATAAAAGTAAACTGAAAGGTTTGGAAGTAGCCACAGGCTATTGGGCTGTGTGCTTGTGGGCATTTAAATGAAGCTCTAAAAGACCTTCAGAGCAGAAGTATTTAATTCAAAGTATTATCTCGCACCCGAAAGTTAATTTTTGAACTATTTAAAAATGTTGATAAACTTCAGCTGTGTTACCTTTAAGGAAGAAAAAAATTAAATGAATTTGGTCATTAGCGCCTCAGTTTGTACCAATTCACAGATTTATTTCTCCATCAGTTTAAATCATAATTAATATGACAGTGTCAAGTAGGTATTTTGTACAAATATGTAATATTTTAAATGTATATAAAATAATTTTGTAAACACCAGAAACAATATGAAGATGTCAAAAATGAGTGTGCCTTTCAAGAAATTATAAAAATAAAAAATCGAAGATGTGGAAATTTATATTGAACATTAAGAATTTCTTCCCCTTGAATGACTGTTATGGCTATAAAGTATATAGATACGAATACATCTTGAGATTTAAATCCGCAATCTTATAAAGGTATTGAACATTTATGCTTTATCGAATTTAAGAACTAGGCAAGTTTCGTTTCGCGTCGTGTGACAGACTACAACTTGCATTCCTGATGGAATTTCATTCGCGAACCGCGGTGCTGGTTGAAGGGGAATATAATTAAAATGCCAGCACGACATCAGGGTCTCTCTTTCTTACACACATGCACACACACTCTCTCTCCCCCTCCCTCTCCTTCCCTTCCTCTATCTCGTTTCCTCCCCAGATTTATCTCGGGGGACGTTTTATTACTTTATCTACTGCTTATCTATAAGTAAAGAAGTATTGCATTCCACCCAAAAATTCGATATCGATATTTTACCGCAAATACACATGATGTTTGCTAAAAAAATACAGCTTTAGAAAAAGATCTGTCTCTGTGAACATTCATGTAAAGTATCCTCCAAGGAGTGACAGGAAGATTTGTAAGATGATTCCGTACCCTAAGCTATCCTTCCACAGACACATTCGATGTTATTTTCTCAATCACAGCTCAAAATTTTTTTATTAAAATACCACGTATTTAAGATTTATAATCGGTATATCTGCAAATAGCCTGTGAGCGTCTCTTTATTTTGAACGACTCGTATAATTGGTAAATAGGCAGAAACAGAGAACATCTTACTACATAAAAAAATGTAGATTTCGCTAAACAAATTTGTGTCAAACAAAATTGCCTGTGGCTTTAACAATTTCTGAGTTATTTAAATACTTTTCGACTTTTTTTCAAGTAGTAAGTCGCTAATTTTTTGTTCTCACAGTATTGTGTTTCAAAGCCATCACATATCATTCTTATAAAAATTTTACTGTCGCTTTCCATGAGACGTCGAAATGTCTGTACACCTATGGTGACAATTTTGTTCACCGACTAACTCAACCGTTTTTTCTTAAAATGCTTCTTTTGGATCCAGGTGACTTCAAAACGGAAACAGACTACGTCTGGTTGGCTAGAAAACACGTGACTGTGACTTCATTGGATATTTGTCTACTGCGCAGCCGCCTTCGTTCTTGACGGCGACTCTAGTATATACGAACAGAAATTGAACTTTCTGTTAAACTTTCACTAGGCTTTTCGTACCACGTCTAATCAGCATTGATAGCATCGTCAGTTTTTCAATACATGTACATTTAAGTAACTTTTGAGCAATCATCAAATGTAACTGAAAATGACTTGTCGCTCAAACAGCTATATACTACTAAGCATTATTAGGATAATTTGTCACTCAGACAATCTTAATCTTTACGTGGTAAAGAAAGTAAAAGGTTTTGGCCTACAAGTTGTCACATGATGAAGATGCCTGTATACAGAGACTGGGTCTGCTGTCACATGAATGGAGAGAGAATTTGAAATGAAGATCCACCTTGGTGAACCAGCTGTTATCGATCCACTCGGCAAGTATAGGTGCAGTTAACCGGTTTGCAGGAACCCCAGAAAGAACAGTACCAACTCGTTCACTTACCCCTTCGCTACAATCTTTTTATGCTACATTCATTCCCTCTGCAAGTCTCTACTTGAAAACCGTTTCCAGTGAAAGTAGGATGAACGCAAGCGCAGCAGATGCTGTTTACTATTGTTTTAGCATGCTTTTAGTGTTCTTTAGTTTGAGGAACTCTTGCACTTAATTACGGGGACAAGGTAATCTGAATACATAGAAATTACACCTTAGTAAATGAAGTTAAATTACCATTGCTCTTACAGTTCTCGATGACTTTTCCTGAATTTTTTATGAATTTTTTCTATAAATCATGACGATCATTTGAAGTGGTTGTTTTGCATTGGTAGCTTGTGTGGTTGAGTGTATAAAAATTATTTCATCCAGTAGATAAATAATAAAATTTAAAAACATGTGAATTCACGTACGCTTTTCTCCGAAAGTATGAGAGGTTTCAATATATTATGCATACTTGAACTTTCTGAACCACAGTAATAATTTTAGGTATATATTAGTGCTATTAAGCATTTAGCATTGCAAACTTTTTTTTACATTTTTAATTCTTTGACTTTATAATTTTTTTTTAATTTCTACTGAGCTATATACATAACTAAATAATTTGGGTGCAAACAGCTGATTATACAAAGAATAAGCATCCAAGAGTGTGATTCTGTATTGCAAGTAGTTTTAGGGGAAAAGGTAACTGAATTCATGTTTTAAGACAATTTTATTATTTTTCTGCTGGAAAAATAATTTTTATATACAAGTACATAAGCTATCAATGCAAATAACCACTTTATTTAGTCATGATTTACAGAATAATTCATAAAAACAGGAAAAAAACATTGGCAACTTTAATAGTAGTGGTAATTTAAATGACTAGGATGTAATTTCTGTATGTTCAGATTACCTTGTCCCCTTTAACCTTCGTTTTGGAAAAATTCTTATAGCTAATCTTCTGGAACCTTCCAGGTTCAATGATGTTCTTATTAACAGCTTTCAGTTGAGTCATTGATGTAGGATTTTCTGTATTATATGAAAATTGCGTAGCCCTTATATTAGATAATACGCACCAAAGATAAGATGCAAGGGTTTAAATTTTCATCATCTGTGGCTATTAAAAATAATTACTCTGTTGTTCTGTTTATTGCTTGATCGCCAAAATTAACTGAAAGGCCACATATAACTTTCAGAACTTTGAAGGCTGTCGGGAAGGTTAAGAGAAATCAGAAATGCAACATCCGCCAATATTTCATATCCATTTCTATGAATATCAGTGGAATTTTCAAGCATTGTTAGAATTTTTGGCATGTTGTACGAGTTTCAGTGATAAAAGGTATAGGGATATCCCATCATAAAAATCTTCTACATCGTTGAACAATAATTTCATAAAGAAAATGGGGATGGCGGGGGTGGTTAATGAAACTAAGTCGCCATTCGTGGTTTAAAAGCCAACCGGGCAACGTCGGGTAGGCTGGGTAGTTAAAATTATATGGTGTGTAACGTATTGTGAAGAATCATTTTCTGTGTGAATACTATGTACATATAACGGATTTATGTGAATTTATCTTTGGGCAGAAAAAAATCGTGTGAATGGATTACATGGAAGTTTTTATAATACTATAGGCAATGTTACAATTGCGAATACGTATCTGCTTTAGCTACTTTTCCACACTGTTATGCAAATTTAGCAAAGATTATGAGGTAGTGGCACGGAGGGGGACACCTCGCTTTCTGCGACCCGGCGCGGAAGTTCCTAAGAGAGGCAGCCGAAACTCCACTACACAGAGAAGGCATCTAAGCGACTCTTACGACGCGGGCAGCGGCACGCAGCTACCACAAGTGAGGACAGAAGATGAGCATAATTCTGTCATACTTTTACTTTCTGTCACATGCATAATAGGTGAAGAATGTTATTGTAGTGACTCGTAACGTAATGGCGAGTCACTTTCATGGCAGTCTAACTGTAATGGAGATTTATTATGCTAGTATTGTTCATAAATCTTTAAAATCAAATCTGCTACAGGCAGATGTTGAGGATTTCTTACGAAATATTCTGTAGCTATATTTGAGAAATTGTGCAATCAAATACCTGATACTTTTCTCGAAAGAAATATAGTTATTGGTTATCATCCCCCAAATCTAGGCAACCAGAAGACAAACTTTCAAACTTGATATGTCCTCGCGAATTAGGGAGACAGTCAGTGGAATTGTGGAAACGGCACCAGACTTAGTCTACGTAATACCCCGTATAGAGTAATTTAGTCTAAAAGGAATTTATACGGTTTCAAGACAGGTTACTTTTTCCGTCTGCACCAGGTAGAGGAAGTATTGTATTCCAACCAGAATGTCCATATTAAGGTTTAACCAAGGGTGCACACATTTTGAGATCCGTTGAATTCCAAAGAAGCAGTTTCAGAAAAAAAGTTCATGTGCGTCTGTTTGTGTCGCATAAATACCAAATTTCGTACTTGAATCACGCCGTTGATTCCCATCCCAGCCCCAAACTACCCTTTAAATGGAAAAATGTTCATTATTTTAATTTTCCCAAAAAGGTTTCAAGAATTTTTATTGCAATATGCGTATTCATTTGTATATCTCGAATGTTCTGTAAATAACATTTCCATACTAATTGAATGGTGCACATTTTTTATAGCTGGGAAGCAGGAGGAGATACAAAACAACAATATAGGAAAATCATTGATGTCATTAAAATAACCATATTTTTCGTAGCGTTAGCCATTCTTGAAATATTCTGCGTTGAACGCTTGGATTGTCCCGAGTGCGCCACTTAACGGCCATGTTTGAAATTCTGTGACTCTTATTGGACATTTTATTGGGTGAACTCTTTACAGCGGCTAAACATTTGAATACATGCATTTGAGTAATTACTTCTTAATTTGAGACCAGTCCCAGCTAAAATCACATCTGAATAAAGCAGGGCAAATAGAAGTGTAAGGCATATGATGTGAATTAGTCATGATTTGTGAAGGTCGTGCGAGTGTTTACAGCAGTTTTCTCTAAAAGTAGGAGCTTTAAATTGGTAGTGAAAAGTGGCTTAAAGTCACTACCAGAAAGGCTAGAAATGGCTAGGTACGGAGCAGTGTAAATCAGGGTTCGCAATAAACAGATAAATGATAGGGATTTTCCAACCCTGTAATACTATGTTCCTGACTTGTCAAAGGAAGCTCTTTCATTCAGGAATAATTTTTATACCTTTTCATCATAAAATGCTAATGAACATTACGGCTAGCTAAAAAAAATGGTGCATGCCACACTGATTTTATTCTGCTCGTGGAATTGCTACACTCGACCAATGGCCTCATTTCGGAAACAACCGGAAAGTAAAACTCTACTATCAACGTTTATATCAGTAACTATAATTGTATCCCAGAATTATCTCTAGTGGACGAACATGCGAGAACCCTGATTTAGCAGATCGGAGACAGAATATTACTTTCTCTACTGGTAAGTAGGGGAAGTATTGTATTCCACCCAAAAATTCGAAGTCGAGATTTCACCGGAAATACATGTTTTGAGGCCCCCTGAATCCAAAAAAAGCATTTTTAGAAAAAGGTCCGTGTGTATGTCTGTGTGGCTGTGTCTGTCAGTCTGTCAGTCTGTGGACAGCATAGCTCAAAAACGAAAAGTCGGTTAAAAACCAAAGTTGGTATTTAAGTTTAATGTCGTTCAAGGATGTGACACGAAGATTTTGAAGAAAATAGCCCCACCCTAAACTACCCTTTACATGGAAAATTTTTCGAAAATTTTGATTTTCTTGAAAATGGCTCTAACGATTTTGATTAAAATGTCATACGTTTGAGATATTTTTATGACAAATGAAAAGTATATCTTGAATTTTCTGGCTATAGCCCCTGTAGTCGTATTTACTCTGGACGACTTTTGCATAACTGGTAAACCGTTAGAGATAGACCAAATTATACTATACAAAAATTGGAGATCTTGCTAAAATACACAATTTATGTCTCAATAAATTTTCTTGTAGGGTGAACCATTTCGGAGATATACCTTGTTATGTGTGTGAGTTTCGGAAAACTTGGAACTTTCGTGAAATGGGTCATCGTTGTTCATTTTTTTATATGTTAATCGTGCAAAGAGAACGGAATCTCAAAGCTTTAAAAGATTTGACTATCGCACAAAGCCTACTGTATTCCAATATTCCCCTTGCACCTACAAGGAAATAAGCAACAAGATAATTTGTACAAATGTTTATTTTAACTAACACGAAGAAGATATAGGAATAAGAGTTTGTAAGAATGGTTAGTACAAGAGTAGAGAAAGTCATGTGAGTGCAACAAATCAGATTTTTTTTTTTTTTTTTTTTGTATTCCAACTGTGCAGACAAGTAAATTCAATATCCTGCAGTGTTACGGGAGAAACCTGTTTTACTCAATGTGGATCAGTTTACATCAGTGTGAAGCTAAGACGAATTTAATATTCTATCTGAAGAACTAGTATATAGGTTTCTTCGAAATTCGATCGTGTAAAGCTTTATAAAGCGTGCTCATAGGTAATATGCGAAACGTGAAACCGTATTGTATGAAGCTTCCCGTAGTGCTTAGCTTCAAGTCCAGAGCATCTGCTTAAAATTGCATTATGAGGAAACCTGAGTCTTGTTTTTATTTCTTCGTTAATCTGCTTTAAAGTATTCGCAGTCCTCCAGCGTTATTATGTTTACATCAGGACGAGGAAATTCTTTGTTGTGGTTTACAGTTTAGAATTTAAGCACTATTTAATTATCTAAACAACAGTGTGGCCAAAAGCAGATTGGTGCAAAAGCAATGTAAATGCGCACGTGCAAATACTCGTTCATCTCAGCCGAGTGCAGATATGAAATATTTTTAATTCCTCAGCAATGTATTGCAGGTAGGGGAAGTATTGTATTCTACCCAAAAGTTCGATGTCTAGATTTCATCGCAAACATGTTTGGAGTTCTCCTGAATGATCTGTGTGTGTGTGTGTGAGAGAGAGAGAGAGAGAGAGAGAGAGAGAGAGAGAGAGAGAGAGAGAGAGATCACTGACCAGCTTAACTTAAAAACTAAATATTGGTTAGATACCAAACTTACAGCATTTTCCAAGGAAGCGACACGAAGATTTTCAAGGAAATTTGCCATCAAACTACTTACATGGAACAGTTTTTGAAAATTTTGATTTTCTCAAAAAAGAAATGCTCGAACGATTTTGATTGAAGTACCTTAAGTTTAAGATTTTCATTGATTTTTTTTTTTTCTGCGAATAACGTTTGAAGTCCTCTATATTTTAGATTACTTTTCTATGACTGATAAACAGTGAGAGATCAAATTTTAAGACACAAAAACATAGATCTCGTTAAATCGTACATTTGGGGTCAATTATTTGTTAGATATTCCTTGCTATTGGTTTGAATTTTCCAATGCTTATACTTTGCTCAAATGTAAAGTCATTCTTTTTTATTTTTTTATTTTCCTGGTTATATACAAAGTAAATGGTATTTAAAAGCCTTAAATAGCAACTAACTCTTAAAAGATTTTGATGTCTCTTAAGGCTATTTGTTCCCCTATTCCTATTTTACCTACAAGGAAATATGTAATAAAACAATTTCTAGAAGTGTTTATCTCGATTAACATAAAATATATAGTAATATGTTGGTTATAATAGTTTGTTGATTCATGGGTAGAGTAAGTCATGGTACTACAACACATCATATGTTTAAATATTGCCTTATTCTGACCTGATCTAGCAAGGATCTCTTATAATCAATGTCCTATAACATTTACAAATATGCCAATTAATTGCACGCTAACTTGAGCATATTGTAACAAAATGGCAAAATTCGATCTCGTTTACTTTTCTAACACTTCATTGTGCTCTAAACTTGCAAATGCACAATTTTCTTCTCTTTAAGACAGTTTATCGTCTTTTCTGCCATCACAACTGTTCTTCTGATAATCTTCATCAGTCTTTCAGCGTTTTTCTCCAGTTTCTGTGTCTCTTATATGTTGACTATTACGATACAATCACTCGAGACACATACGTATTCGCTGACAGGCTGGCCGACTCGCTCTTGTAACTAAAACCTAACTGTACACGACGACTAAACAATTCGACTCTATCACTATTACTCTAACTGCTACTAACTTACTAACTGTAAACTAACTCGAACTGGCATGCTCTCGCAAGTTCTATTTATACTGGAGCCGACGTCACGTGACCTCCATACACACGTGCAATGATGACAGCAAGAAGCAGAGAAGGTTCTCGACTACTTTCTTTTGTGTTTTACCGGCATCATTGTTTATGGTCACGCATACACAGTCGCTCGTCGTATCCAAGGTCACCCGGTCCCCTCTCATCCGTATATTGTTGTACAGCCAATGCCACAATATTTTTGTGCAATTTTTATACGGCCATAGCGTCACTTTGTAATGACTTAATGAGTGTTAAATTTTGTTTCCTTTCGAGAAATGAAAGAGGCCACTTCAGAATTGTTCTTTTCAGATCCCCTGTTCATGAAGGGTTAAGTGATGTCAGTCTACTGCATATAAAGATTCCATATCAACTCAATATATGTTCCCATACATTTGCCCTAATGACTATAATCTTCGCAAAAGTTAAAGGCATATGGAGGCGGGCCGTACTGCTGACTCCAGCGAATCCTGAACTTGCTCCTCCTACCAGCGCTGCCGAATGTGGTACATGTATGCCACACGCTCTTATGTACCAAGCCTCTGCCGGTACACGCACTACGCTTGGCAACAGCGCTCCGCTTTAGCATTGGCCAGCGTTCACATGCCTTGAACTTTTGCGAGCAGTATAATAAATATTTATGACTAAACGGTGTATAAAATTGTTGCAGGAGCAGGAATTAGTTGGAATTGTATCCAAAGAATGACTATATTTAATGTAGAGTAAGGAAAGATTGATATGTGCATACATATATTCCCTAATAGTACATTGGCTCAAAGCTTGCATGGCCGCCCGTCAAACTAGAAGGCCCTGGCTTGACTCTCGATCAATAAAGTTGGCTGTATGAGTTTGTCTTCTTTTTCTTTTGACTTCTCCCTTTGGCTTTGGGACCATGTCAATTTCAGGCGTCAGTAGACTCCATTCTCTTTTACTTCATCATTGTTTCATCCTCCAGGAAATCTTAAGAAGCAAACTAAAGAAGAAAAAATGGGGAGGGGCGCGGAACATTCTAGAGTGCTCCTGAATCCTTTAGCACGCGATATTCTTGTTAGAAAATGAGAAAATTAGACAAATACTTCAATAATGTGCTTATGCATATTTAGGATTTAAAGTTGTCTCTGTATATTTTACACATCACTGTTCATTTTAACTGTGTGTCAAAAATACATTTATTTCAGTAATGTACCATATACGATTACAGAAAGGTTATGCTTTTAAATTAAAGGTCAACTTATGAGGCGTTCGTGTAAAAGCGTTTAAACGTTTATTTTATTGAACATGCAATAATAATAATAATAATAATAATAATAATAATAATAATAATAATAATAATAATAATAATAATAATAATAATACTACTACTACTACTACTACTACTACTACTACTACTACTACTACTAATAATAATAATAATAATAATAATAATAATAATAATAATAATAATAATAATAATAATAATAATAACAATAAACAATGTCACCCCTGCCACGAAGCTATATCCGATGCGGCGCCAAATACATATATTATCGCTTGTTTGATACATCCAAATAACGACTTCCAAAGCGTTTAAAAATGAGCTTAAATCTTTTAGTTGTATTTATTGTTATGTAATGCACTCGCATGTACAGCTTGTCGAAAACGTCGCGACACTACGATGCGCGAGTGATGAGAAATGCGCCGAAGTGTGGAGAGTAGTGGGGAAGCAAGTGACTAGAACGTTATCAGAACTTGAAGGTAGTCACATATACAACGCATGAACTTATCATTCTCGCGGCAGCTGGAAGACTGACCTCCCACTTCCCTTTTGTGCAAGTGGGCTGCTCAGTGCTATTACGCATCTTTGCCTCAGGAGTGGGGGAATGTCAGGACGATTTGGACAATCTGCACATCCTAGAATAGTGGTGCAGAGAAACTTAAAAGCGGCAAGCCTCTAAAATGGTGAAAAGGCAATTGTATTAATTTTTTTCCTTTAAGAGTTAACACACTCTGGTTGTGAAAGACGTAATCAAATTGACTTCAGAAGCAACTGTCATATCTGTGAACACGTTGAAATGAAACAAACAGGAACTGTAAGACCCCGAAAAGGAAAACGCTATTTAGTTATTTAGCTCAAGTGAATGCTAATGTTAAAAGTGTCAGTCACTTTAAAGCTCTTTT
The DNA here is from genome assembly GCA_030765045.1 of Tenodera sinensis. NCBI lineage: Eukaryota > Metazoa > Arthropoda > Insecta > Mantodea > Mantidae > Tenodera > Tenodera sinensis. The sequence continues at coordinate 106,475,172 of CM060968.1, read as the reverse complement.
TAAAAAAATCTGATGTGTCGCACTCACATGACTTTCTCTACTCTTGTACTAACCATTCTTACAAACTCTTATTCCTATATCTTCGTGTTAGTTGAGATAAACATTTGCAGGAATTATCTTATTGCTTATTTCCTTATAGGTACCAGGAGAATATGGGAATACAGTAGGCTTTGAGCGATAGTCAAATCTTTTAAAGCTTTGAAATTCCGTTATCTTTGCATGGCTAACATATCAAAAATGAATAACGATGTTTCATTTGACGAAAGTAGTTTTCCAAAACTCACACAAATAACAAGGAATATCTCCGAAATGGTTCACTCTACAAAAATGTTTATTTGGACCTAAATTGTGTGTTCTAGCAAAATATCTGTGTATAGTAAGATTTGGTCTATCTCTTACGGTTTAGCAGTTATGCAAAAGTCATTCAGGGTAAACAGGACTACATGGACTATAGCCAGAAAATTCAAAATATACCTACATTTCATTTGTCATATAGCATTTTAATCAAAATCGCTAGAGCCATTTTCTAGAAATACAAAATTTCCTATGGAAAGGGTAGTTTAGGGAATTTTCTTCAAAATCCTTAAAATATATTAAAACCTAAATACCAACTTTGATTTTTATCCAGCCTTTCGTTTTGGAGTTGTCCACAGACTGACAGACACACACACGGATCTTTTTCTAACTTTTTTTTTAATTCAGGGGGCCTCAAAACATATATTTCCGGTGACATTTCGACATCGAATTTTTTATTGGAATACTCCTCTACTTACTGTACTTAGTAGAGAAAGTAAAAATGAGCCTCATGGCATTGATGAAGTGTTTTCTTTAGTGAACAGTGACTCAGGCTGGTATAAACTTCTACACTATCTGACGACTCAGACTAACGAAAGCATTTACTTACAAAATTATATTTTACAAATTTTCTTCGTCCATTATCTGAGCTAGTTAATTATTGGTTGGACCTAGTGGAGCCCCACATTGCTGCAGTGGAACATCCCTGAGTAAAACGTGAACAGTTGAGTGCAGAGAATGGCAACACGTGTTGGCTGTGTGATACAACCAGCAATGTTTATGTAACGACGCACTCTAAGCCCGGAGAGATTAGCGCTAGCTACCCGGCCAGGTAGCTTGCTGCTGCTGTCAATGGCCGGTCCTCCTGACTGAACAGCAGCCACTGTGTGCCGTTTTTCGGTTCCAAAGACTTCGTTTTGTGCCGCTCGAGAACATTACTTTTGCAGAGGGATCACTTGCGTTCGAGCGCTATATAACCAACTGACTTTTTCTAGTGCCCATCGGACAGTTTTTCACTGGTCAGCCAGTCCATTTAGTTGAACTGATCGGGAGTTTAGTCTCTCAGAGAACAGTCCACAGTGCCAAGTGCCCTGTTCTGTACGGCCTGCAATCTGCGGTTGGCGGTTTGAGCCATCGATCTCCAAACCTCGCACCTGTACAATATCAGGATTGGGATGATCGCATAAGTTCGTTCGCTTTGTTGGCAGACTGAGAGCAGCGCGAGGTGTTTCAGTGTACCTGCCCTATTAGGGCTTAACTACTTTCATGACGGGATGTGGGGTTTTGCATGGTGGTGGGTGAGAATGGGCTTGGGTATTGAAGGGAGGTAGCGATTTATGCTCCTCAACGGCTGGGTGCAACTGTCGTTGGGCACCGCTAGTGTGTGGAACCGAATATGGGTGGTTTTAATTTTGAATTTAGAATTTAGCACAGGAACCGATGGACCCGACAGAATGAACACCTGGAAGCGGGTGTGAGAGGCATAAGAGTGAGGAAGAGAATGATATGAAATGCAGGCAAAATCTATGAATGGAAAGATGAATATGGAGCAATTAGTAGAATGAGTGGGGAAAACCGGAGAACCCGTCAAAACCCACCCAGTCGCCGATTCGTCCACCACGGATACCACACTCGGGTCCGTGGGAGCAAACGCAGGTCGCCTAGGTGGTAGGCCAGCGGTTTAACCACTCGGCCACGGCGCCGCCCTAGGTAGATAATGCCTACCACAAAAATAGAGACTTCTTAAACACACAATATATTTAAAATAACTGTTTTGTGACAGCAACCGTTTCTAAGATGTTATGTCAATGCTTAGTGTCTTTTAACCAGCACTCAGTACTTCTTGCGATGTCATGCATAGTATTTCAAGGTGATCCAATTTTAAACATTTGATCGGTTAGCTTTCCTGTAAGCGAGCTGTTAGTTACGTCATTTTTAATGAAACTATCTGTGCAAACGTTGTATGTCAACACGAATTTTCGCTTAGATTCAATCATAGTATGTTAAACTGCAAACTAAACGTTATCCAGTAGCGTAACTAATTTTAACAGACATAAAAAGTTGAAAATAATTTCGTGAAAATGAAGTCATGGTGTTATTTCTTGCAAAGAGAAACTGAAATTTGTAAAGTTCTAACATAAAATACACGCATTTATAACAAAAAGAAAGTATTTCAGCTTTATAATAGATTTCTTTTCCTGTTCCGTTTTCTGCAGCAAAGTGCCTGTTGTAATAGTAATTCAGTTAAATTTTCATGAAATCAATCTCTATGCTTAGAAATACGATAAGGTTGAGTGTAAATATCTTATCATTCTAGAAGATAAAAAAGTAAGTGTTGCACAAAATCATGCACTGTTCAAATGTATTATTTCTTCAAGGTCCATTGTTATCTCGTTTAATCTATGTATACAGAGGTCATAGAAATCAAGGGTAAACTTGTTGCGTTTCGAATGAACATTTTTAAAATAAGGAAATATGCCATAAACGCTTGTTACACATCGGAGGAGTAGTTATTTCACTTCTGTTTATGTTAGTTAAGTTACATTGCGGAATACGACAAATCTCGTTGCACTTTGACTTCTGGATACATTTAAAATACATTTTTGTTGGGCATACGTATGTATTAATTCCAGTAGGTTCCATCTACTCTATTGATAGCGAAATTTCTTGGAGATTGATGAATCAAGGATTTGGGGAGTCTGCTGAAATTCTGCATCTGTAAGTTTGCATCTCTTTTGGAGTTTATATTTGGATTTCTTTCCAAGGTTCTCTCTTGTCTTGAAAATACAAGGGTTCACCTGTTTGAAAACAGGTTGATTTAAACGAATTAATAATCTTCAGTTCATTAGTTCTGATGTCTGAGATGCTACAAGTGATGTAAATTCACACACACACACACACACACACACACACACACACACACACACACACACACACACACACACACACACACACACACACACTAAGAACCGACTCCGCGATAACTCTTGTCGGTAACTAACTACTGCTCGCTCTTTTATCCTTATCTCCTTATATAGCGAGGATGACGTAACATGGACCTCTCTCGAACTTCACCTTTTCTGGAACCTTTACAAATACGCCGGCCGCCGAACAAATCGCGAATAATCTCGAAGTCCCTTTTACTTGGCGCGCTCATTGTCCCGTGTTCACTAACAGTCGCGCGATGCATCCTGACCTGGAGAGCCTTTGATATGCGCCGGGCCTGGTATATGGTGAGGTAGCTTGACCCCGACCGTCCTTTTTTGTGCGCCGCTCCCTGTGTCACACTGTTAATTCTTTACTGTCCTCTTGAGGGACCTCATTTACTATTCTTTGTTGTTCTAGCGATTTTATATTTGTTACTTATTGTTTGTGTGTTTTTATTTTCTCTGTTAGTAGGCAGAAAAGGGCATTACATTTCACTCAAAGATTCGATAGGCGAGATTTCACTGGGAGTACACGTTTTGAGGTGCCCTGAATATAAAAATAGTTATAAAAAGCTCCTTGTGTGTGCCTATGAGTAGATAAACCAACCTTTTATTTTTGAGTTAAATACCAAAATTGACGTTTAAGTTTAGCATCTTCCAAGTATGCGACACGAAGATTTTCAAGAACACTCCCCCACCCACCCATCCCCGCAGTCCAAACCACCCTTTACGTGGACAAATTTTCGAAAATTTTGGTTTTTTGAAAAATGGGCAAGGATTTTGATTAAAATACCATATGTTTGAAATGTACATCTTGAATTTCCTGCGAATAGTTTCTAATGCCCTCTCCATTGTGGATGACTTTTGCATAACTGCTGAACCTAAGAAATACAAACAAAATATACTTCCTATTTGAGAGAAGTATAAATAACCAAGAACAAGGAATAATTTGAAAATGGGTGTCTCCACAAAAATCTTGTGCTTTAAGGTCTACTTTTATAGTAAGATTTTATCGTATGTCTTGCCATGCAAAGAGAATGGAATATCAAAGCTTTTACATAGTGGCCAGCTCTTAAAATATTTCACTAGTTTGCACAGGGATGAGTAGGCAGTCATGTTTGTGCAGATTCCAGATTACTTGATTCGTGCTTTTAGTGTTCCCACAAGTACTTATAAGTCGGTTTTGTACCTTAAAGTGGCCCAAATGGCCAAGTTGTCGACAGGCCCTTAAACATCACTCACTCACTGTACCTTTAACAACCATAGCCAAAATAAATTACTGAAACATCAAAAATCAATATAGCTTTAGTGTCAATGCTGTAAAAACAAAGTTATTTACATTAAATAGAAATGTTCTTATTGGAATCAGGTCACTAGGTGTGTTTCATTACAACGATCCGGAACACCAAATAGAGCTATTATTTTATCCTGGGAAAAACTAGTAACATTCTGCATTCCATTACTCGTTGTGCTTTAATTAACACGCCATGGTATTGTTGTTAGCAACTGTTTATACAAATAGCTACAGGTTGTATTGTCATTACTAGCAGAATAAATACGCGTTGAAATACTCTTTTGTTTACTGACATACCAAGGTAATTTAACAAAAAAAAAAAAAAAAAAAATAGAATGAAGGAGCTTAAGTTTTCTCTGTTCGCAATAATAGTGTAATGGAAATGTTTTTCATGGTAAGTGTGTGTGTGTGTGTTTTTTTTTTTTTTTTTTTTTTTTTTTGTGTAAAGGAATGGTCATCTTGACTGTTATGAAGCTTTGTGTTTTTAACAAACCTTAATTTGTACTAACAAAATTGGTTGTGTTATCGAAATTAATTTCCCCCAAAATAAGCTCATTGAAAAAGTTTAGTTATTGACAAGCAATAGTGAGTGGGGTTTAAGGGCCCGTCGAGAGCTAAGACATTTGAACTGACAAACAATAGGTTAGGTGTTTAAGAAGTTGTGCCAATTTTTGGATTAATATTGTTGTGTTCGTAAACCGGATATCACGAAGAACATTGTACAGGGTGTCCATAAATGATTTCCGTGTTAAAGTAACATGCTGTTAGTCGTCAGTGAACACTTCAAATAAAACTGAAATTATACGTCAATGTATACACACTTAAAGTTTTGAAGTAAATAAAGAATAAAGAATATAAACGCTATAAATTGCGGGAAATAATTTATAGATACAGTGTACTTTCTTCTGTGCGCATTACAAGGGTAAGGAATAGGATACGTTTATTTACCGTTACACATTCCATCTATACTTCAATTTTATTATCACTTGTTAAAATGATTTTATTGCCCGTTTTTAAAACGAACATCGCATTTCATCCAAGTTGCAGAGAGGGTACAGAGGTGGCGAGCATTGTACTTAATCCCGCACTCCCGCGAAGTTGACTGCTCGGAAGTCGGAGAGATATTAACCTGACACCCCAATGGCCTTATAAATACAAAAGTGAACTCGATCACAAACCACTGCGCAACTTTTCGCCATTCGCCACGTCTAAAAAATATCGCTGTAAGCAAGCGTGAGTATGAAGGAGAATCTAAGATTGAGAGAGTTGTAAGGAGCGTGGAAAGAGAGGGAGAGAGATAAAAGGAAAGGAATAAAGAGGCTAAAACAGAAAGAGGGAATCCAAAATGAAGCGAATAAGTAAGTGATGGAGGGAGAGAAGAGAAAAATATCCACATTTGAACCTGAAGTTTGAACCATATACAAACAATTGTAAAGTATCAGTAACAATGCAGTCTGTTAAAACAATAACTGAACTATCTTGAAAGCTCAATGCGATTTCATTCAGTGAAATATCTTCCAAGACACTATTTTATCTTTGTAGATAAGTTGGAGCAAACACGATATGCGACCGTGTAGTACTCTAGAAATGCACGTTTTGAGATCTCCAGATTAAAAACAAAAACTAAGGACATATGCACATTTGCCTATGTGAGGCAGCACAACCGGATGAATACCTGAAGTGATTTACTTGGGTCAACCACTTTTTGAGTAGGTAATACAAGTGAAAATGGTAACTTTTCTGTTACATTTTAATAAATCGGTCCTCAGAACCATGGTTCAGAGCAGTTTTAAAACTGTGTTTAAAGGAAGTGCCCTATCTAAATAATTAAAATTTAGAGAAAGCTGTTTTTGGCAGAGATTCATGGTGCCTGGAAGACTTAACAAATTGCTGTAGCCTCTTTATGTTTGTGTTTTCCTTCTTCAGCGTCTACCTCCCATCCCCTCCTACCCATTTCTCTTCTGCCCTTTGTTGTTCTGTTTTCAAAACCGCTGTGTAGTCTTGGTTAGGGTTTTAATCGCATTAATGTCCGCAAACGAAGACTCCAAAATACTCTTTTTGTGTACAGAAGAAAAATAACTACATTGTACCACGGAGTCTATAGTATGTATTTACTCAATGTACACATTTAACGGCCTCTAATTCCGTTTATATCAAAGGCGAAGAGATTATAATGACAAATGAAATTATCGATTTGGGAAGGTAAATCGACAAAGAGAGTTGCTCATTTGGGAACATAGCAACGAATCAATGAACTCTGCTAAAATCACGAAAAATACATTCAAATGTTATTGAGTTTTTTCTTAAAAACAACAGACATCATTTATGACGTTTATAAGAAGTAGTTTGTTCCTCTATTTGCAGCCCCATCAAAGAAGTAAACATAGTTATTGACAGATAAGACAGCGGATTAATTCTTGACCCTACAATCCGATTTAAAACAAAAATAGACCAAATTAAGGAGGTTGATAATGGAAAAACTACACTATGAGCCTTGTGTTATTTAGAGAAAATACTAAATATCAAATTGGGAGATGATGGTCAACTTTTTGGTGCTCGTGGAGTGGTTACTAAGTTTACTGTTGACTTGTTCCAACGCATTGCATTGCAACTAAATGTTTTAAGACATTGGATTACATTTATTATATGTGACTCTTTGTAAATTTTAAATAATTATAGAATGGTGGGCTGTCCTATTTCCGAATTTAATAATAATTTTGTGCAGTGTTACTCTTTATCTGTCAAATATCTTTATATTATACAATTTTTATCCTTTATTATTGGATTTAAAAGTGTATTTCTCTGTAGATTTGACAGGCTCTGTCTTTGCGGCAACCCAAAAATAGGACAGCTATCCAACTACTAGATTTTCTCTTATAGCAGGGAGAGGAAATATTGCATTGCACCTGAAAATGAGATTCCTAAATTAATTTTACCAGGAGTCCACGTTTTGAGGACCGCGCAGTTGGTAGCACGCTTACCTCTGGCGCGGAGGACCCGTATTTGATCCCTGGTACCAGCATAGGAGTTTTTTCCCCGCTGTGAGATCTGGAACGGGGTGCACTCAGCCTCGTTAGGTCGCGGTGGGCCAATTGAGGAGTTACTTGATGAAGTAGCGGCCCCAGTTCGAGAAGGCCTCATAACTGATCGGTAGGGTTCGGGGCGCTGACAACGTCCTACCCTTTAGCCTTTTAGCACTGCACCCCACCAATGACGCCTGTAGTGGGCAGAGGTGGGGGACGCAGCGGTTGGGCGGTAAGCCTTGGCCCTTCATGGGCTGTTGCACTGGGGTTTACTTTTTACACGTTTTGAGACTCCCTGAAATCCAAAAGGAGTATTTTCAGATATAAGTGTGTGTGCGAGAGAGAGAGAGAGAGAGAGAGAGAGAGGGGGGGGGGGATAGTATAACTCAAAAGTCTACTAAATATCGGACTTGAGTTCAATGTCCCTAAAGAATACGACACGAAGATGTTAGAGGATTCTCCCCCTCCCATCTCAAAACGACCGTTTCATGGATATAAGAGAATTTTAGAATGGCTCCTGAGTTTGATTAAAATACCACATATTAAAGGTATTTTCCCGCTAAATAAAGTATATCTCGTTAATGTTTTGGGAATAGTTTGTGACGTCCTGGTCTTCAGAAGAGGTTTTGTGTAATCCAGTATAACTGGTGATGCCGTACTGCTCAAATAATGTAGAACTTTCTAACGTACACAATTTATTTGAAATAACTATTTTGTAACAAGCTATTTACGACATATGCATTATTAAGGGTTCGAATGTTGAATACTTTCTCCTCGTTAAGTCCTGTCGGTTTTCAGTTCTTTTTTGTGATTACACTGAAACAGTATGGGCTTTTAATGTCACTCCAAAGCGTGTAGTTCTTAAACGATTCACTATCGCAGTTTCCTTTCTAATTATAATGATCAGTTTAATGATGCTGTTTCAGCAAAGATTTATGGTAATTAAAATGAAGTACATAGAATAGTTATATTTTAAGAAAATAATAAGAAAAAGAGGGTAGAGAAATTCATGAAGGTCAGCAGAGAGCCATTGAACGATTTTACTGCGTCATTGTACTGCGTTGAATTATATATTATAAACTTTGTACTTTAATAGTTCAATACATTATTAGCAATTCATTTGTCGTGCAGCGAACGACAAAACCATGAACACTGTGCCGGATGTTGTACAGTTAACGCGCCGTTAGAATTCCGTCATGATTGCAAGCTACAAAATTAGGTCGTAGGTTGACCTATAAGATAATGCAATCAGTATTCTGTGACCAAATGTTCCTCAGTATTTAGGAGATGTCAACCGCACAGTCAGTTTTCGTTGAAATCCTGCAGCCGCAGGCAATTTTTTCTTTCTGGCGTCTCCTTAGAATATATACATAACTGACAATTGTGATTTTTATTTTGTATGTTGTGATAAACAATTTCTATTTGGGACGAGGGAGTGCCAAGTTTTACACATTCAACCCTGTTTACACAAAATGACTAACACTTTTATGAAATGTTTCAGTCTAAGTATATATTTAACCACATATAGTTGTCATCATGCTATAAAGAGTAGTTTAACTATTATTTTAATTTAAAGTGCAGCAGATTGTTTAAATATTTTTTTTACTGATATGTGATTTTTTTCCCACCTCTGCTGAAAAATAACAATGGCTATATGAAAAGATATGTCACTTCTTTCATTACACTTTGAATAACATTTGCAGTGTTACAAGAAAATAACTGCTTCATGACTTACGTAATTTCAGTGTTTGCATCAAGTTTAAATGCCAGAAGACAGCGAATAAAATAAAGCAATTATCACTATTCTGCACGCGCGTAGCTGATATTTAAAAAGAGTGTTTGATTGCAACAGCAGTGGGGAAAGGTCAAAACTAGAATAAATGTTCCTATAAGCATATATCCACAAACAAATATCTGTTGAGATATGAGCCATTTTACTTGTGTTGAGTACTTACACCAGACAATGGACTTCATCCAACTAGCGCATTTTAAGGAACACTGTAGTGTCACAAACGTTTAATAGAATAATTGTGTGATAGACACCAAACAGGAGTTGTCATGATTTGTGCCATTCTGTTCTCTGGTAAACTCTATGTAGATACTACAGGAGATGCTCCAATGCTCCATGAGATTAAAATGATTCTAATTTAGCTTCAACTCCTCTTCTCAAAGAATCCAGAGCTCTTTCGATCATACCTGACTGCTCTCGGATTTGGGCACATGTAGGGGTCACAAGGTCTTGTAACGTATGCACATTGTTGATCATACCCCAATGCCCCTAAGGGACCGTAGGATTGAAAAATGGTCGAAAAATTACCAAATAGGTGATTTTTAGGCTTATACACATAAATGTTTCCCAAATCTTCAGTCTTATGTTGGCAGTGAAATTTTTTAGATTCCGCCATTTTTAAAGGTCTTTCGCAGGCTTTAAATGCCATGTGCACTACATTTAAACGTGAAGATGCGACATGAGTTAGGGCAATTTTAAGCCAAACAGGTAATCTGATTCATTATCATGATGCATGTGTAGAAAAATTGGATTTTCTCGACTTAACGACTTAACAGTATGTGTTCCGTGAGCATTAAATTTTGTGCTAAGCTCCTAGAACTTTTCCAGCATGTACTCCATTTATGTGACTTCAAGTTCAGTCTGGTTTCAAAATGTGAAAATTTGTTTAGCTTTAAAAAATTATTACACAAATAGTTAAAAAGTCCATCAAACCAAACAAATTAATTACTTTCGAAGTGCATATGTTTTCTTCCTGCCAGAGATGATGTTTGTTGGGTAACTAGAGTTTATAAAATAATAAAAAATGCTGTGATTTTTTTTTTTGTTTTTTTTTGTTTTTATTGCGCATGAAATGTTTTGAATATTTTTAATTCCCTCAAAACTATAAATATGTTCTGCTGGAACTCTGTGTGGTAGCCTATAACATACCTACATATCTTTGTGTGTGCAAATTACTAATGTTATATCTATAAAAATATAGCAAATGCAAATTTCAGTCCCAGGGTCCCTTAAATGTCCCATAGACAAAAAATGCAATCGTCTGAGGTCCAGCAATGGGGAGGCCATGCTACTGGACCTCTTTGACCAATCCATCCAGTCTGGTGTAAACACTAAACACAAGTAAAATAGCTCATATCTCAAGTATATGGCTTCAGATATATGTTTATACTACATTTATTCTGGGTTTGCCCAATCCCAACTCCTATTGCAATGTCAGACACTTTTTTTAAACATCTTCTGTATGTTAAAAATCTAAAAAATGATATTAATTTTTAATGCGGAAATTGAAAACTTCTTATGATTGTCAATAAACTAATCCATATGTAATATACAAATAGTTGTAGTGATGCTAGTCGTACACTTTTAAAATATTATTTGTGAAATAAGCAGGACGAGAAGGCCACATAACTGGCTGGGAGGGCTCGGGACATTGACCACGTACCACCCTCCAGTACTGCACCCCATCAATGACAACTGTAGTGGGCGGAGGTGGAGGACGCAGCGGCTGGGTGGCAAGCCTTGGCTCTTCATGGCCTGTTGCGTTGGGGTTTATTTATTTATTTTAATTTTATTTGCGAAATAAGAATGCATTTGTTACAATCAGGAGTATTTGGATTGTGTTTCTGTTGCCTTTTACTGATCCACATTTGCTTTGCGGTGCTCAGGAATAGTCATTACATTTTACATCGGCCACTTCCGCATACTTTGAAATCATTTCAACAGCTGCATCGGAGATGGACCTACGCCACAGTTGAATGGTTTAGCTGCTACAGTCTGAAAGATGCCGAGGAATATATTCGCGTAACAGGTGTACACATTGGCCAAGTAGCATCCGGAAGAAGCGTCAGATAAGTAAATCTGAACTGTCAAAGAGCCAAAATTAACTACACGAAACCAAGCAGTCTGTCTTTAATTTGTCCTCAACACGTAAACTGTGGTTGAGCTTAGAGCTTACTCGATTTTATCATATTCAACATTACATTTTGAAAATATTTGGGTGGTTGCCCACTTTTCTTGTCTGGGGGCGAGATATATTAGGGACCTTGCCACGTTGTACTGCGACATTGACTTTGGAGTCTCGAACTTCTACAGCTATGGAAAAAAAATGGTTGAGTGCATTAGGAGAGCAGAGTATTTGTAAGTCCCACGTCGTGTTGCAGTGAGGTTTACACAAGTCGATATTTTCAGCATGCAGCTGAGTTATCGTCTGTGGGACACACAGATAGCCTGTGGATTGAATCACTACTTGCATTTGAATACATACTCCCAAATACAAATTTGACTGGTGATTCAAGAGACAGCCAGATGTAACAGTTGCTAAGCATTTACTCGCTTTTACTCATAGATACTTCTTTAATTTATGTCAAGTAAATTTCGAGAAAAATTTAACAAATGAATTGATACACGAGTTTAGGCTTTTCTTTTTAGTTCTTTAACCTTCTTAGTGCCGTGAGCCGATCTGCCCGCATTTCTAAAGTTTGCTACAGAGAGCCGGAGGCTTGTCACTCATCAGCGGTGTATAAAATTCTTCGCTAAAAATGCAGATAAATAGCATTGTGCGTAGATTGTATATACAATAAAAGATTGGAATTCTTAACCGTGACAGCATGCCTTATTCCGGAGTCCTTTAGTTTAGTAAAATTATATGCTGTCAAAGAATAAGGCGCAGAAGCCTCGTTTAGGTACATTTTTCTAAATGTTCGCCAGTAAAGTGAAGTAAAACTTTTATCTATTTTAAGTCTTGACGCACTATTTATTGTTGCGAAGTATTCTGCTTAAATGCACGAATATTGTTACCACATAGTTGTTGTTAACCTTTCTCCGATATGAAATTACGCTTTTAGACACTAATGAAACTAAGCAGATGTTTCAAAAATCGATGGCCAGGAATAAATTGAACCTTTTTTTTATATAAGCCCCTTGGTGTTAGTTATTCTTCCCCAGCATAAAATTTTTCTAAGCTGTACATTTCCAGGACTTGGCCGATAGGGGAAGGAGGGCTTAAAGCAGCTCTTTCTAATTGAGTTGCTGTCGGAGACCCGGCCGACACCGACAGTAGCACAGGTGCTGAGCTGGGCACCGGAGAGGTGGTGCAAGATGAAGGGGCGGAAGCAGCACCAACAAGGTATTGCGCTAATGGTGATCGAAGTACCTGCAGTGGGGTGAATGTTGCGTTGACGGTTGAATGGGACAGGTCGTCAAGTCAGCGTGCAACGTACCAAAACACATATTATTGACAATTTTGTAAATACACAAACACACCATTTATTCTCTACAGATAGCTTAGTCACCCTTATGTACATTTGCTATTTAAGAAGACGTTTGACATCGTTTTGTGGCAACTAATGTATGAATATTCTGTACAATAGATTTGATAGTACAAATTCATAGTACTGCCTCTAAGGCACTATCCTGCTTTTACTTATATTTAAATTCATAATCGAAAACATTTGCTCGCATGCGTAAGTTGTACTGATCATTAACACAAATTTTAAAGCAGTGCATGAATTTTAAGACATTCCTGTTGATTAAAACTTTTATAAAATTTAATTAAATCACCGCTGTAGTGGTACTACCTGTCTTATAGGACTGCGTCGCATTGTAGTTTTATCAGCTCTGTTTGGAAATTTGATGGTGGTTTTTCAGGAGGCGTTGAAAATGGGGTCATAAAAATTTCAAGTTTAGGTGCTATATCGTTGGTTTCTTTGGCAAATTAAGAAGTGAACTTTCCCTTCGGTTTTGACAACAAAATATAAATCTTCCCATGAAGAATTAAGCATTTTGTAACGAAGGAGGACCTGCTTCACGATCTGCTGCATCCTATGTAGCACTGAGAAGAGTGTGTGTGTGTGAGAGAGAGAGAGAGAGAGAGAGAGAGAGAGAGAGAGAGAGAGAGAGAGAGAGAGAGAGAGAGAGACAATGTTACTCTTACTGTCTGTCGTACACATGCAGTCGCAGAAACCGCTACATGGGGAATACAGGGGCTGCTGAGTGCTTGAGTTGGAAAGGTCTGGGTTAAAGAGATCAGAAATAAATATCCATCTATTTTCCTCCTGCTTTCGTGACTACATTGAGGTTGTTGCTCTGTTACCTAATATAAATAATACTTGGCTTTACAAGTTACGGTTTCAAGGTATGTTAAGGAGCCGTATAGGTAATTGAACTTGGTTCCCATGTCTAAAGCACGCAAGTTTTAAACAAAAGTTATAAACACGTCATTTGAAGTTTGAAAAATAAACGCTTGCATCGCCGGGAATGATGTTGCTGTCCTGGCATAGGAATCTGGTTTAATTTTCACTGTCTGTACGTTTTTTAACTCGATGTTATTCTTGTTGGTAAATGGAGTCTATCCCACAGTGATGTTGCGCCAACTTTGGGGGGAGAGCGTGAAATATTAACAGTCAATTGATTTTCGGGGCCCATATGGATTAATAACCTAAACAGCGCTGATGGTTCAATAACCTGCTGGGAATAATGCGACAGAGACCTGGAGATAGCTCCCACATTGTGCATGGGCTCGAGTCCTGTTTCCTGTCTGCTATTCATTGGCTTTTCCACGCAACCGCATTTGTTCCACAAATCTGTAATTGAGGAATGCTTTCTTGCCATTGGCATTCTTTAATGTGTTTAAGAGAGCCATGAAATGCCGAATGGTACTCACGATGGGCATGTAATTATATTGGGATTTGAGGGTGAGAAGTGTATTACTGTAGATTCGAGGAATAGTTTGAAAATACAAGACGAAGTTCCAACCTCTTCTATATCCAAGATTCTGTTATTCATTTCACAACATGTATTGTACTGTATTTTTTGCACGATCATGTCTTTTATTATTTTGTATGAATTGCTACGTAATAAAACAGATTCTCTCTAGCTTATTCATGGTCATTCAAATTTCTGGCTGCTCAATGTTACCAATTCATCAGCTATTACTACGATAATTTACTGACATATAATTCAGGAGACTTTGAGTGATCTGTTTAATGGTTGACGCTATGACTCAAAGCGGGTTGTGTGGAACTACATCAGACACAAACTTAAATGGCGGATAGCAGGAGGAGCTGATCTACGCAACATCCAATCAGAGGCTTGCCACGCCTTGCGGCGTTGTTTAAACATGCTGTGAAGGCGGTGATATAAGTATCATTTGCGCCCATAAAATTTATTTGTGCAACAGGACAGACAATCTGATCATGAAGTGGTCAGCTATCAACCGCCATTTAATTTTGTGTCTCCCATAACAGTATGGAAATTAATAGAGATTCAGGATTTCAAGAGGAATTTGAAGTCGGTTACTTGCCTTATGAAGACGCAGATATTGAAATGGTTTGGAAATTTGGGTTGTAGTTTACTTTCAACCTACTATATATTTTATATTATTACAACCACCAAATTTATGTGGCTAGATATAGAGTTCCTTGGAAAGTAATTCATGTGTTAGTATTCTAAATGCCATGCCGCGTAAACATGGCCGAGAAGACGATCGTGCAAAAAATAATAATACTTGGACATCTACAAAAAAATAAAATAAAAACTCCCTCTGTGGGCATCATAAATATGTAACAAAAACGCTTCCGGCAGTTTTAAAGGTTTTGTAAATAAATAACGTTAATGGACCACCTTGAATTCAGAAGTAGCACTTTAAAGTGCTTATACCTATGCATATATGTTTGTTTTACATCCAAGAGCGGATGGTCCAATTATTGTGAAGCTTGGTATGTTTTTTATTTTAATATCCTACTTTCAGAATAGGTTATAATATAGTCCAAAAGGGAGGGTTATGACGGGGTATAAAATAAAACTTATAGTACAGCTGTCTCTTGATTGAGCTTTATGGAACATATATACACAGGGTATGAACAATACGGGTAAAAAAATAAGATATGCTGAAAACCTAAGCATGGGAAACTTTTCGAAATCCCTACGTTAGTGGCGTGATTTTATATGCATGTATGGTCAAGCTGCTTGGCCGAGTATTTAAATCGCGATTTTTCTGTATCATAAACGCATTCATTTCATACTTTCTATGTTTAATTTTCATAATATGCCAAATAAAACAGTATTAATTTAGAGAGAAATAAAAGTTAGAAGAAAGAATGTTTTATATAAGGGGGTAACAATCCATCTGCGGATTTTACTGGTGTTAGAATACATTTATTTTGGAGTATCAAACCATAACCTCGTGTTGAAGTACATTAAAACGCTAAGACCGTCAGATTAATATTAAGAGATAAGGGAGACCTTGTATAAAATCTTATCCACTTTATTTTAGTCGAGATAAACCTTAACAGCTACATTACTCATTTCGTTATAGATGCAAATGGAACAGCTGTAGT
Organism: Tenodera sinensis; assembly: GCA_030765045.1. Lineage (NCBI taxonomy): Eukaryota > Metazoa > Arthropoda > Insecta > Mantodea > Mantidae > Tenodera > Tenodera sinensis. Next base: position 106,459,288 of record CM060968.1, on the reverse strand, counting down.
GAAGTATTTAAGAATAGAACGCTATATGCAGGGCTTAAAAGCGCATGCTCTCTACATGCAATGGCCAGAAATGTCGACAGGGCTTTTATAGAATGATACAGTACCGAGTAATCTGAACCAAGAATAACGAATATCTCGGAAATTGATTATGTCATAAAAAAAAACATTTTTAATAAATTGTGTTTTAAGGGCATTGTTTTTACATTTTTGTGCTGTACGTTTTTTGTTTGTTTGTCGCTTGAGGTATAGTCCGGTGCACGGAAATGTGTCGATGCTAGTGGTGTCCTTTAGTGTATTTCTTTATGTAATGTTGGCGGAACCTTTTCACCATTTGTGTTCGACACCAGATCTCGGCGTGCCAATTTTTATTGGTTTGTATTCAAGTCCGACACATCAGCAATGACCTATGAATAAAGGTCAAGAGTAGTGCAAGGGGAGGGATAAAGAAACAGTTTAACCTGGGTGTGTCCGTCTCTAATTGGTTCGAGGAGACACCAGCACCCCCTCCTTCCACAAACAACACCCCCTCATCCCCTACCTTTCAGCTCACTGACCTGCTCAAATGGGCGCAGCTAGTTTTGCAGACCCATGGGCAGAGGATCTGCGATCTCATCGTGAGATATAGCTCTGCGAGCGACTCAACAGCCAAGACGCTCATTGTAATGGAGGGGCTCGCCCTCCTAACCTCCGTACTTCAAAACACCGAAAATGGCCAGACAAACTAGGCCAAGCACCTCATTTCGGTTCGCGTTTTGGAACGCGTGCGGATTGGCTGGCCAGGCGGGGGAGTTATCCCACTTTGCCCGCACTTATGCCCTAGACGCTATTCTAGTTAGCGAAACCCACCTACGCCCAAATGCTCGCTTCCGTTTACCGGGCTACGTTTGCCACAGAACTGATCGTCAAGGTCGTCCTGGAGGCGGAACGGCGGTGTTCGTAAGGCAAAACGTAGTCCATCGCCCAATCCAGCTCCCACCCCTTCAAACACTAGAGGCCACGGCTATCACTCTGAACCTTGACGGCACAGAGATACTGATAGTCTCAGTATATCACCCTCCACGAAGGCAGTTTGTCCCTAATGACTACCATTCCATCCTAGCCCTTTATCCCAACGTCATCCTAGCTGGGGACTTCAACGCCAAACACCAACGCTGGCACTGTGGTCGAAGGGCGGATGCCCGAGGCAATTCCATCATCCGCCTCATTGACGCGGACCCCGAACTAAGGGTGGAGGGCCCGTGGCAACCCACACATCACCCGCATGGTCTAGGACTACCCTCTGTCATAGACTTTGCGATCATAAAGCATTTCCCATTTCACCTCACACTGACATCAATAAATGCTCTCCAATCAGACCACAACCCAGTACTGGCAGAAATCAATACCCGGATTGCCAGTCACGACAGCTCAAATTACACTCGGGAAACGGACTGGGAAGGTGTCCGTAACTGCCTTCGTACCTCCATCCCACCTAACCCCAGAATCAACGACATCCCAACTCTTGAAGCGGCAGTTTCTTCATTCACATCCATTGTGACAAGAACTGCCCAAAACCTGACAATCCGAGCTCCAGCTCCCTTACATCCAGACGTCCTCCCACTTGATATAATCCTCCTTATCCGTCGGTCCTGGGCGGCACGAAGACTCTATCAAAGGCATCGCACACCCCACAACAGAGCCCTATTACGGCGATTGCGCCGACTGGTCGGGGCTCGACTGCGTGAGCACCGAGTGCAAGCGTGGGAGAGCAAGATGGCCAGCCTGGACACTGAAAGTGGAGACGTGTGGAAGATCGCCAGATGCCTTCGAAACCGTCGTGGCCAATACAACTCGCCAATTCAGGGCACCCGAGGCCTGGCATACGAGCCTGAAGCCAAAGCCAACGTGTTCGCTGACTATCTAGAGCGGACCATGTGTCCCAGAGACGACCCCCAGGATTATAGATTTTCAGAACGTACCCGCCAAGAAGTACGTCGATTCTTACGACGTCCGCCGGAAGATGCGGAACGACTACCGGTGATACGTCCCAGCGAAACCCATGGCGCACTAAAACGCCTCAAAATCAAAAAGGCGGCGGGACCTGACGGACTAACTCCCCTCATGCTTCGTCACCTTCCCTTCAACGCCGTGCTCTTCCTAACTAGAGTTTTCAATATGTGCCTTACCCTGGGTCACTTTCCACGCGAGTGGAGAGAGGCTCGGGTGATATGCATCTTGAAACCTGGGAAAGACCCGGTACACCCCTCCAACTACAGATCCATAAGCCTTCTGTCCATCCTCTCGAAAGTTCTAGAGAGGATGATCCTAACCCGATTATCCCCCCTACTGACAAACATACAAGCCATCCCAGAACATCAGTTCGGCTTTCGACCTGGGCACTCTACACCTCAGCAACTGCTGCGTGTGGTGGAGGCTGCTGCCCTGGGTTTTCAGGAACGCGCATTCACCGCTGCGGTATCTCTGGATGTGGAAAAGGCCTTCTCAACCACCTGGCACACAGGGCTACTTCATAAGCTGATTCACCTGGGGCTACCCACACAACTCATTCACATCCTACACAGTTTCCTCCGACACCGGACCCTCATAGTCACAGTTGCTGGACGAACCTCCAGAATTAGGCCAATAAGAGGCGGAGTCCCCGAGGGCTCTGTTTTGTCCCCTACTCTCTTCAGTGTCTACATGGCAGACTTCCCAACTGAACCACAGGTCAATCTAGCGCAATATGCAGATGACGTACTACTATACTGCTCCAACAAAAACATCCACAGAGCCTTCAACCCTATTCAAAGACACCTCCGCCTAGTCCAAGACTGGTGCCGACGATGGAGAATGTCTGTTAATCCAGACAAGAGCCATGCCATCCTGTTTACGAGACGTCCCACACCTGCAGACTGCCCCACCTTCCAACTTCGGGGTCAAAGGATCCAGTGGAGAGACACCATCACCTATTTGGGAGTCAAATTAGACAAAAGTCTAACATTTCGAAGTCATATCAGAGACCTATCAGTGCGGTCGCAGGGGGCCATTGCCTCACTGTACCCTATGCTGAAATCCGAGATGCCAGTCCGCCTGAAACTACACCTATTCAGAGCCCTGATTATCCCCCTCATGCTTTACGCCTGTGAAGTGTGGGGCATGGCAGCGGGTAGTTGGCTTCTGTGGCTCCAGAGGGCGCAGAACAGAGGACTTCGGTCCATCTACTCTGTCCCTTTAACCTTCCCCGTGAGACTACTTCACGAAGCCTCATCTCTTCCATACGTGGAGGATGAAATTAGGCGCCGGGCAGCAAAATTGTACGCCAAATTACCCAACCACCAAAGCGTCCTGGTTAGATCTCTAGGTGATTATGACCCCACAACACGCCGCTTCAGGTCGTACAGGGTTCCCCGTATGGCTTGCGGGTATATCCCATAACAAAGTAGTTTACCCATCAGCAGCAAAAGCTAAACTACAAATAATCCCAACAAAGAGCTATTCGGTTCAAAATTCAACCCACCAACTAAATTCAAAATTTAAAAAGATCGAAAGATCTATAACTTGTTTAAAACTCTTTACCTCCACAGAATGCGAACATTGCTGAGTTCTGTGAGTCATCAGCTAAGGGGCAAAATAGCCTCCTTATTATATAAGCCATAATCTAAATTTAAAAACAACACCCTTAACCACCCTTTACCAAAAATTCTACCTGCGGTTAAACCCTGTTGAGGGTAGGTACGCAGAAAAATATCGTCGGGCTGAACCACAGCCTGCCAGTATGTCGTCGTCGTCGTCTAATTGGTTTGATGTGCTTGTCTACTTAACTAAAACAAGTTTTAAGAATGCTGTTGTGTGCTGGGTATATTTTCTTTGTATTGAGCTATAATGTACAGACCTGTTTTGTAATGAAATGGCATGATTCTAAATAAATATGCGTAATGTGGAGGTTAAGTTAATAGACGCATAATAAGACATCAATTTGCTTCATCCCTCATCCCCGTCACCCGAAAAATAAGCAAAGCTGAGCATTGTTTATTACTCAAAAAATATTGGGAATCTGACTTTTGCTCTTTTTCTCACCAACAGATGATAATATAATCGAATTAAGAGAATACTCATTCTGAATTATAATTTTCCATGCATCTAAAACTGTCTGGACCTTTGGTTCGCCTCCGCCATGGAGAAACAAAGGGCAAGCCCTGCTGTAACTGACAGGGGTATGAACTGGGAGGTGGCAGAGGACAGCTTAAACAGCTGTTCCTCATATCGGCAGTTTCCGTGCACCGTATTGTACACAAGGTAGTACAGTAAAACCTGCGTAAAATGGAACGCAATCGTTCCAGTAATATTTTTCGGTTTTCACAGTTTCCGTCTTACAAAGGGTTGTACATATTTTAGTAAAACAAAGTATAGAATTAAACTGAAGGAATAATTTAAAGTAAAAATCTGTAAATAATAAATAGGTCCAATTGTATATTTTGCTGTATTTTCAACTTACAGCAAACTATTTTCAACGTATTCAAGATGCTCTCGGGCTTCGAGCCAGGTGTAATGATGAAAAGACATCGACGTTTCGGGAGTGTACATCTCTCCCATCTTCAGGATGAATGAATATGTTCGTCGCCAGGAAACCTTCAAATCATATTTTATTTTCAGCATGTCATTCATAAATTTAGTTTCTTTCCCCCCACATATCCGTCAAAGTGCACTGTCGCGACTTCTTCACGAGAGAACGCTCCATGACTTCCTTTGCATCCTGCATCAATTCCAGGAGTTCTGAACATTCTTGGAAGTTGCAAATCCTGAAGGTCACTCACAACAGATAATGCTTCTCTAAAACTGTGTGCTTTTGGCTCCCTTTCGTTGGCCTCGTCGTCGTCGTCGTCGTCCATTCCTTCCATGACTCCACAACTGCAGTTTCCAGCAGCAATATCTGCTGCATTTTGAATGTCTTCAGTCGTGGCAAGTTCTTTATCAAAGTACCTAACAATGTATTAAGCATAATAAAAATCCATCTTAAGGTATTTATGCAAACTGTTCCGGAAAAACTATTCCGTTTCCGCGTTAGGCAATTTTCCGGTTTAGAGTGTTATTTAACATAGAAAATACCTCCGTTCCGATATTTATTTTCCGATTGTTCAGGTTTCCGGTATATAGAGGGTCCGGTTTAGTCAGGTTTTACTGTATAAAATTCCTTAAGATAAAATAGCCTGAAGGCGTTTTAATAAACATCGTTAGAGCCATTATTTTTAAAGAAAATCGAAACTGTTTCCACATAAAAAGTAGTTTGGAGTAGGGGGACTTTCTTTAAAATGTTGGTATCGAATCTGGAAGATAGTTGAAATTTGGTATTTAGGCACTTTTCGTATTTGAGTTAGGCTCTTTACGGAGACACACACCTGTACCCGCGAACTGTTTTCTATTTTTCTTTCAGGCATCCTCAGAGGAGCATTTCTAGTGAGACCTAGACATCGAATTTTTGGGTGGGATCTAATATTTTCTTTACCTAGTATGTAAATGGCAGAAAAAGCAAGATGGGAGTTGCTGTGTACAACCAGGCCGATTTGAATCATGTGACCGAATTTATAATCACGTGCACAAACGGTGTGTCACTACTGGAGTTTACTCAAGAATTACAGCGGTTTTCAAGCTTTAGCTTGATGTTTTGTTTGCACCATGTATTTAATGCACTCAAAAACGAGCGACCGTTTGTTTGTCTTGAATTTATGGCAAACATACGTCGACTTGTTTTGTAAACAATTTAAGTTTTATTTGTGTGAGTTTCTTACGTACAAAAACCGTGTTAATTTACCCGTTGATACAAATAATTCTACTGGTATCAACGGGATAGGTACCCTGTCGTATGGAATAATAACATAATGTATAGAAAAAGTGGTGATATTACGGATATACCACTGTTAAACGTTATCTTAGTATTAGCATCTACCCACTTTTCTTGAAGTTATATTAGCAAGCAGACATAAGCTAGCATAACACACAACGTTTTCCAATCATGATACTAATGTATTGTAATATTTTGTCGTCTGTAGGTAAGTAAATGTTTTTGATATACACAAAACTACCCGGAGACCTCCCCGATCCGGAGGACGAGGATTTACAGAGACATTCCCTGTCATGCTTGCCGAAACTCTTACACTGCAAACCCCGTAATTGAGGTGAAATGGAGGAACAAGAAATTCGGGTGATGTAATTCGCCAAGCATTTCCCTAGCGTTTGCCTAGCGACCCCGGGAACCTTCAGAAAAAAAATTATAGTTCTGGAAGGTCGGCCATGGGATTCGAACCCTTGAACTCCCGAATGCAGGCTACATGCGCAACTGCGTAAGACATCCCGCTCGATTATAACATCGTTTTATTAGATAAGAGCTTTGAAAGCGCACTGACATATCCTACCTCGAGCGTGATTCTCAACAGGCGGTGCTGTTGAAAACAGCTGTGCAAGTACTGCCACAAAAACCACCAAGCGTTCTGTGTGTTTAATTGTTTCATTTTCAGTTTAACCTAAGGCAGTTTGTGAGTAATTTATTTCTACAATTGTGTTCTGGAGTTAGCTACACTGAACATTATATCAAGTCATCTAAAACAAGGATATAAAATGGGAAGAGATGGGAAAAATTATTGCTTTTAGAAGCTTTGCATGGATATTTGTACGTTTCTTTGAACAAGTAACGATCGTTAAGAATAGTTATTGAATGCAGTTTATCGTTAAAAAGGCCGCCAGTTTCACAGCTGTAAGGATAGAATGTTGAATGAATGTGGATCAAACAATAGGATCTGTTGTAAAGAAGCGATTACAACAGACGTAAATGTTTCTGTCCAACTTATATAACTATACTGGTTTTGGCTTCTTTTGCATAGTTATTTCTTCATCTAGTTGAACTAGCTACCCTTCTAAAATTGGCTGCTCTCAGGACTTCTTGAATGCGAGGCGGACACGCTATCCCCACACCACAGAGGAGATCTTGGTCTTTGTGTTGTAGCATTTTGTTCCAAGCAACATGATTTATAGTTAATTCCAATGCATTTGAAATCTACCTACGAACCAACCGTACCATTTTTACCCTGCATTTTTAAATCTTCGTTTTTCAGTGCATATACAATTTGTTGCAGATTGAAGTAACCTTATAATGACATTGCTTTGACCAGTTTGATTACATAGAAAATGATTGTATTGTAGAATTATATTTTGGGATTTAAATTTGTTTTGCATAAACTTGAGCTTTTTCAAGGCCGGCGTCAAGATTAATCAACATATTTATATTTATCTGACCCATCAGTGGCCTATGTTGTTCGAACAGTTTTTGGGAAAACGCTAATTTTTGTCCCTTTTGGTGTAGGTAATCTGAAAGATATTGACAATACAACAACGAATAAGTGTCAATGAAGGGCCATTGCTGAGGTCCATGAATAGTTTCAATTGAGCAGAGTCCAAAAGCGTTGATCTATCATCTCAGTCAGGAACATGACATCCCAAAGTTCATTTGGGAGGCCTTGCACTTCGTGTTGAAGACAAAGGCTTATCACATTCAGGTGCTTTTCATCTTTATCTTCTAATGGTTGTTCGCACTGGACCTTCTGTGTGAAGTCAGCAAACCCTTCTTGCCTTGAGTCTCCACGATGTTTATTTGTTGTTCTTGGTTAACATCTTTCAAATTACATAGAAAAAGCAGACAAAAAGTAACATTTACCCAAAAATGATTAGAAACATCTCGGGTGCCTGTAAACAGGTGGGTACGAACCTTTCAGTATGTGATTCGAACTTTTTTGTTTGAAATGCTTCTGTGAAGTACATACTCGTATTAGAAGGAATATAATAAGTTCCCTTCCATTCGGTAAGTTGTGAGCCACCCTGAATCAAAAACGAAAGGACGGTTAAAAAACAAAGTTGGTATTTAAGTTTAATATCTTCAAGGATACAACACGAAGATTTTGAAGGAAACTCCTCCACTCTAAACTACTTTTACACAAAAAATATTTATTTTCTCAAAAATGGTCTAACTATTTTGATTAAAATGCCCTGCGTTTAAGACATTTTATGGCAAATTAAATGTATATTTTGAATTCTCTGGCTAGAACCTATGTAGTCCTGTTTACTTTTGATGACCTTAACTGATAAAGCGTGAGAGGTAGACCAAACCTTACTATAAAAAATGTAGATCTTGTTAAAACACACAAGTTATGTCCAAGTGCATTTTTTGTGGAATGAACCATTTCGGAGATATTTCCTGTTATTTGCAATACTTAAAATTTTCGCAAATGGAAGGTGGTTATTCATTATTTTTATCTCTTGGCCGTGCAAACGGAGTTTCAAAGCTTTGAAAGATGGCTCAAACCCTACGGTATTCCCATATAGCCTTGTATCTACAAGAAAATTAGCAATAAGGTAACTTTTACAAATGTTTATCTCGACTATCATGAAGAAGACAGAGGAGTAAGAGTATGCAAGAATACTTAGTGCAAGAATAGAGAAAATAATGTGAATGCAACACATCAGATTTTTTCAAACCATGGACTATGCCAACCTAAGAAGTTTCTACAGCCATTCATGAATATCAGACTTTCGAAAATTAATTCTGTTAGCCTGGCCACTGCTAACTCGTTTGTCTGTAGTGTTTGATTCTATTTGCTGGTAAGTGCTACTGTAAACTTGTCCCCAGCTGCAAGATAGTGATAACTAGAGCAGCATTGCGTTTTCCGTTTCCTTTTCAGTTGGGATATTTTCCTGCATGGTGCTCTGGGCTACATACTGAGTAACTGACAGGATGCCAATGTATTGCGACACAAATGCATCATTGGAGAACAAGGAAAAGTTGGAAATACCGGAGGAAGTCGAGCATTATCTACCTTTTGAGGTTCTCCAACATGTGCACAGAAGTAGTACTTAACGCGAACTTAATTAATAATTTACAACCGCACCGGAACATTTTAGTTCCAGTGGAAAAGTAACCAGTATTTACCTTGGTGCGAAGTTGCGATATTCACGTCTGTTTGTTTACCTTAAAAAGATCAGTTTTTTTGCAGCTAATTATCTGCCACATTAATTGAATTCTAAGTAAGTTTTAACAAATACAAAGAAAGTAAAGATTCGGGTGGGATATAAGTCTATTGCATCTGTGAAATTCCAAAAAAAGTTACTGTTTTCTTCTGATTGCTTTCACCATATTATCAGAACATAAAACATACCTGTAATGCACAAACACTTCAATGAGCTTTCTCAAACCGTGTTAAGACGCTAAACGTTTTTATTTATTATTAATCAATTTTATACATGGTAATTAAAATGTTTCTTGAACCCTGTGATTTGTCGTATCCCTCCCAAATTGTTAACCTGAACCTTAGTAGAGACCAAAAGAAACTGTGGTGCAGACATTTCTTAATTTTAAATAGTTTGAGAGAGACAGAGAGGGAGGAGGGAGGGGGGGGGGAGAAGGAAAAGATTTTTGTGTGCATGTTACTGAATTTTTCAAATGCTTAAATCTGTAATTCACGAAGCTGTCAAGTTAATAAGTATTAAAACGAGCATTTTAATAGTAAAAATGCTGAAAAAGAAAATTTATTTAGTTAAACGTCGTGCCTCACCGAAATGGTAAAGATCGATTAAAAAGCAATTTGTGACTTTAAAATTGTTTATATTAAAGCAATTGTCTAGCGTGTAAGTACAATTTATAAGTGGGGTAGAGCACCTGCCTGCTGTGCAAGGGGTCCCGAGTTCGTTGGAATTTTTCTTTAACTTGGATTATTCCCACCCTTCCTAGAATTTGGTAGCATGAATGTGAGTATGAACGCGACACTGGAACCGCGGTCTCTGTGGCCTGCGACTCTGTGTGGCACCTTCGGTTCCCTTATTTCATCCCTGCCTCCTGGGGGGTGGTAGCCACAATAGATCTGTGTAGGTCAAAGTGAGCGAGGTGTCCCCTCTGTCCCGTAATTCATCAAACATAGCACACATTACGCCTTCTGAACAGATGACAGGATCTAGACACCTGTCCCCAAAAGAAAAAAACGCAAGTCACATTGGACAACTTAGTGTCGCAGGATTTATTTTTCTCATAAATGTTAAGATGTAATAAATCAAAATCAGTGAAGTACTTTGTGATTACCCTGTACTATGCAAAAGCCGATAATTTACCTTTAATAACTTAATTTTACGTTTAAACTCCCGTTGCTTGCCAGAAGATAATTATTTTTAAAAGTAATGTCGACAAAATATATTCATTATTATTGAAGAATAATAAACATAGCCTTTTACCTTCTTCAATAACTAGGCTTCAAAGTGAATGGGGAAACTGAGTCACTGTGGCTCGGTAAAGTGAAGTGTAATTCTCGCGATGTCACTCCCTGGGGATAGGTTGTAGACACGGAACAAGTCTACAGCAAAGTGTCACATGTTCGTCTCCAGAGACGGAAGGGTGTGAAGGAAGGAATGCTGTTATCTGCTACAAGCCTCACGGATGTTCGTAATTCCTCCACCTGCAAGTTTTGGTCTTTCAAATTTCATGTGTGTACGTGTGTTCCACAGCTAGAGCTGAACAACATGTTTTATTATTTTCTGTACTTTTTAGCATCGGTTTTTGTGTTTTACGTTTTAGTGTTTTAAGTGCTTAGTTTTAATGTGTTTTAGCTTTGATCTGTTACACATTTTAATGAATGGTTTTACCAAGTTTTAACTTAGCGCACTCATGTGCCGTTTGGTGTTTTTTATCTCTCTGCGTTTTTAGTTGCCATTTTAAACTTCACATTTTAGGCAGTTTTTAGGCGAGTTTTAGATTTTTTATTTTCTGACCTAGGGCCCAAATGACCTAGTTGTCGACGGGCCCCTAAACTCCATCCATCCATCCATCCATCCATTACTTTCTGTACTACGTATAGTAAGCAGAGGAAGTATTGTATTCCACCCAAAAATTCGATGTCGAGATTTCACCGGATACATGTTTTGAGACTCCCTGAATAAAAAAAAAAAAAAAAAAAAAAAGGTCTGTCAGTCTCTCTAACTCAAGAACGAAAAGTCGGTTAAAAACCAAAGTTGGTATTTAGGTTTAATGTCTTTCAAGGATGCGACACGAAGATTTTGAAGGAAATAGCTCCACTCTAAACTACCCTTTACATGGAACATTTTTCGAAAATTTTTATTTTTTTTAATTTTGATTAAAATGGCATATGTTTGAGATATTTTTATGACAAATGAAATGTATATTTTGAATTTTCTGGCTATAGCCCCTGTAGTCGTATTTACTCTGGACGAATTTTGCATAACTGGTAAACCGTTGGAGATAGACCAAGTCATACTATACAATAGATGTAGATCTTGCTAAAATAACAATTTATGTCTGAATACATTTTCTTGTAGAGTGAACCATTTCGGAGATATTGCTTGGTATGCGTGGGGGTTTTGGGAAACACACCTTTCGTGAAATGGAACATCGTTGTTCATTTTTTTATATGTTAAGCGTGTAAAGAGAACGGGATCTCAAAGCTTTCAAAGATTTGACTATCGCACAAACACATTTTCAAGAAAATCAACATTTTCCATGTTAAGGGTAGATTGGGGTGGAACAATTTTCTTGAAAACATTCGTGTCGCAACCTTGAAAGACCATAACCTTAAATAGCAACTTTGGTTTTTAATTTATCACTTCATGTCTGCAGCTCACTGTAAGAAAGAAAATAGTCGGTTATACTACACTTTGAACTTGTGTCTGCATACACTTGCAAGGTAATACTTCACTAGTTCGCTGAGTACTGCGTTACGTTGTTTTCGACTCTTGCTTCTAGTAGCTGTTGTTTGCACAGTTGGTGACCGTGCTGTACTTTTAAACGTCCTTCATACTCTGCGTCCGGTTAATCTGTATCACATGCAAGTGCACATTCTTCCGGCCTTCATTTATAAGGGATCATTACAGAAATTAGCTTTGCAAATCGCACCATACAAAATGAGTATATAAACAAAGTGGATGACAGATTTTCTGCTTTTAAAGTCTTTGATACTACGCGTTTATAAAACGCGAACCGAGATTTATTAGAATTTCATTGTAAAGAATGTAAACAGTGAAATAAAGTTAGTATAAATTATTTAAGCGGAAATTGGACTTCATTTCGAAACAGATTTTTTAACACCAGATAAACACATTTAAGTGTAGGAGTCCAAAAAATACTTTTCTTGCCTCTTTGAACTTTTGTTTATACCTTTATTCGGGAGAGGTGTTCGGCTTGGCTTGGCTTGGCTTGCGAATCTTAATAGCTGAACCATCCGAACGGGGCGGGAAATTATATTACATTGGCTGTTTTTAAAACTTTCAGTCTGCTTGGAAATTCTGGCTTGTCGCCAACATGTTCTAAGGAATGCGGTATGGTTTGCTGTAATGCCGGCAAGAGGGGTTGGGAAGGCACTTTAATAAGAAGCACTTGAGGAATATTTGTGCTCGAAAGATAGTCAGATAACTGTGTGCGCTGCTAAGATAAGAATTATAATGATAACAGAGATGTAGCAGGAAATACACCCACCAACGCATACGGATAAAAACAAGCACACATGCAGCACAGAAATCAATGGGAATGAGTTGTAATGAACGTATTCATTTCTACTGCTACAACGCTTTCAAATGCTAATATGCAAACCATGAAATCCAGTGGCTGCAACGAATTATAAAGACAACATTACGAATTTACCACTGCAGTTTTTAGTTGATTTCCATTACCTTTTTTAAGGGGACAGCGTACTCCGAGCAAGTGGCAGTTTTACATTAATTGACCAAATTTACAATACAGAAAATAATTGATATTTTTACTACACAATAAGAATGAGACTAGATAAGTTTTGGTTTGTGTTTCATAATTCTATCTATTAAAATATAATATATAACAAAATATTGAACAAATATTTTCCAATATCATACAAAACTTAGGTACCTTTTTCTTGTGAACCATTTGCAACATAGCACTGGAAGAAATCGTGCATATTCTGAACATGTTTAACTACTCTGGGAAGACGAATTATTAAAATATATCAATTGGTTAAATCTATAAAAAATAATTATTAAATTGTGTAAAATGTATAGAATTTTAAGCAGTTCTGCAACAGGTTTTCAGTTTCCACATATGCTTAATAACCATTGAACATAAAAAACCTACTTCACTCTCCAGTACTGCACCCCACTCATGACGCCTGTAGTGGGGGACGCAACGGCCAGGTGGCAAGCCTTCATGAGCTGTTTGCATGAAGGCTTGCATGGGCTGTTTATCCTGGCATATTGTTTGAGGCTTGTCTTCTTTGGGCATTAAATACGATAAAAAGGGTTGAATGACCTGTCTGAATTTAAAAGGCAGCGTACTCCACTTAACATCGCTTTAAAATGATAATTGTAGTAACTGCATTAATGATATATCATCTTGTTCAGGACATTTTTGAAAATTTTTAAGATAAGATACAAAGAATGTTATTGTTGAACACTTTACACTAAAATGTTCCCTTTTTACTGTGTACTTCAATTTACATGAAGTAAAGTATGTATTCATGCTGCTTTATTCTTAAAAAACGCTTCTTCTTTCTTATATTTATCGCATATTAATCGAGAATAATCGAGGAATTGTCTTGTTACATATTCTTTGACAGATAAAATGGAAATAGAAGCTTAAGTGATACTAAAAAATGTAAGAGCTGTGTAATGGCCAATGGGTTTAATGTTCCATTCTCTTTGCATGGTAGAGCAATATACTACATGACAGGATTGCGTGTGGTAAATCGTGGCTTGAAACCAAAGAAGAGCAGGAAGGATGGTTACGCAGTGCAGCGGGGAAAGCAAAATAATCCATAATTAAAGGCTAAGACCCAAGGCACTGTGGAAACCTCACCAATTCGGAGATTACTGATTCTTTTTCGTTATGTTTACTCTTTTCTTTTCCTTTCTTCCTTAAATGGCACCTGTTGCGATGCTTTGTTTCACAAGCTAAGAGCAAACAATACGTCTCTCTTCACCCCAACAGCAGCATAAATTGTGTGTTTATTGCTCCACACTTGAGACCTGGGAATTTACAGTCTGAAGGAAATAATGACATTTGGCGATTATCTGTAGTTTATCTCTACTATTTCAATGGAGGTAGAGAAGTATATTATTGCAGAGAGACAGAGAGATTAATTAAACTTGCCAGATTAAGGCTTTTAAGAAGCTTCTCATTCCTCATCTTTGTCCAACAAGAACATTATCCTTCATTTTTTGAGCCTGGCCCCAAAGATTTTATATTAAATACATTTATGGAGCATGCAATAATGGATAATATATTTGTTGAGGTTTCTGTAAATAATCTGTAAATGTTTCTTCTCTCGTAACTTAGGAATTGAGAGAGAGATAGAGAGGGGGGGGGGAGAGGAACAGAACTCTTTAAAGAGTTTAAAGCATGCAAATTTTACTTTTTCTACTATTTACGCATTGCAAGTAGCAGAAGTAGTTCCCTCCAAAAATTACATACCGAGATTTCATTGGATGAAACAAGTTTTGAGACTGTTTAAATCCTAAACCAACAAAAAAGAAAACGAAAGCAAACATTTTTGGGAAAAGGTCACGCGCGCGCTCTGAGAGAGAGGGAGGGAGGGAGGCGGAGAGAGAGATAGAGTGAAAAAGAGAGACAGTAACATAAAAAACGAAACGTCTGTTAAATACCAGATGTGACCTGAATGTTTTCAAGAAAATCCTTCCACCCCAAACTAGCTTACATGGAACATTTTTCTAACGTTTTGATTTTCTCTAAAATGGTACTAAGCCGTTTGATTGAAATACTACACGTTTAAGATATTTTCATGAGTCATGACAAATAAAATGTGTCTTGAATTTTCTGAGAATCGCCTCTGAAGGTAAGATTTAAATATTATAACTCAGCAATTAAATACGATAATATTTCTGTTTGCAGTAATACAGATATCAAACGTTAGATAAGCTAATATAGTTCATGTATATATGCAAACACAAAGGCAGGTTAGATTACCATCAGTGAATGCAGGAAATTCAACTTTCCACCGTTACAGCATGAACGGGAAGTGAATAAAAACACTATCATAAAAATAAACTTTTGAAAGTATGCTACCAAGAAAGAGATCAAGTCAACCCTAGCTTTATTATATTAAGTAGAGCACAGGACTTCGACAAGGAGGAAATACAGGACTTTCTTGTTTTCTTAGCTCTCATGTGCAAGTTGATTCATTTTAGCTTCAGCCAATTCACATATTTAATAAAATATATGGTTTATTTTGACTATCTGCCTTACTTACCATTGAAAGGAAGTTGTTGTACTAGAAAGCGACATTGTATTGTAATTCATTCACACGTTTGGATCTGTACCGCGTGAAAAACGCTGGAAGACCTTTCGTTCTATCTCTTCTTGCAAAGAATGAAATGTCTCTTGACATTTGGGTAAAGGGTAAACAGCTGATGCAAAAGGTTGAGTCATCATCGCGCGGGTGGCCATTAGGTCAGCGCAGTGGTTGAGGTTCACAGTGCTCCCAACACTTGAGTAATATATTTGAAGTGCACGCGAGCTTTTTTCGTACCAGTTGAGAGATTTCAAGTAATCTTGCTATTTAGGTTAACCGGCCGTTTCGGAGCTCCTTGCCAAGTTTCACATGGCTGGCCAGAGAATCGCGGAGATAATGTATGATAGGATTTTCTGGTTAGCAAATCGCACCGGGATTTAGCTAAAATAATGCTTAACGGTAATCCACTCCTGTAAACTGGGATACTCCAAGCGAGAGCTTTAAAACTTTAATCCTCTTAATTAATTTCTTTCGCAAAGTTGTTGCAAAAATATTTACATTAGGGAGGAAAACAAGAAAAAGAAAATTTTAGTCTACTGCTACTAACTTCGGAGGGAGTGCAAACATTGTGTGTGTGTGTGTGTGTGTGTGTGTGTGTGTGTGCGCGCGCGCGCGTGCGTGCGTGCGTGCGTGTGCACGCGCGCGCGCGAAAAACAAATGATATGCTTTTATTTATGAATTTTAGTATCGAACCTCAGAATAAAAGCATTGTTGTATTAAGGAATGGTGCTCGATGAGGAAAAAAGCCAAACAAGTGCTCACATATACTTATGAATGTGCATGGAATTGTGCCGAAATTGCGATTACTACAATCAAATCTTCACCGACGCATTAAAATCTGAAGATGGAAGAAGCTAATGTAAATATTACGTAGTGAAAAGGCCTTAGAATCAGTCATGGAATCTATTAAAAACAAAAGCATTGTATTTTGTAACTCGATTAATGCACTGATGACTTTGAAAAATTCATCTGCATATTTTCACCCCAATGAAGAATCGCGTATAATTTACAATGAAATTGATAAAGTAGTCTTAGCATGGATACCGTCACACCAGAGCACAAAAGGGAATGAAGCAGTAAAAGAAGTATAAAAGACCCATAGTATACAATACTATCGCTTCCCCTAACCAAGATGCAATTAGGATCGTACACGTTAAGCTACAAGAGCATTGGGTATTGTAAATGCCTTTCGCCAACATCGAACATTTTTGGTCCTCTCCCCTCAGCACACTTTTGCTACAAATCCTCGTGTGGTGTTACGTCATACGATTATGATACGCCACAGTTATGATTGGGATTGTCATATGCGAATAAACAAGGTATGTTGTCCGGAACCTGCAAAGAAAAGCGTATCTGTGTCGTTATAATCTGTTAAAATATCATAGGTTAGATTAGCCAACATTTACAAATTTAAGAACTTTATGCAATGTTTAAAGGTGATAATAATTGTTAACTCTGACTATTCCACTCATTCCGGATTATTACCTCTTGGTCGTGGTATGATTGCCTTGGTTATATCCTCCTCCTTGCGGTACCGCCAACCTAAACATTTCCTTACGTTCCTGAACATCTGAAGTACCTATGCGCAGTAAAAACAATTTATAGTTCCTGAACCTTCTTATAAAACATCGGGAGTGTGGTATAAGAACTGCCCTATAGGGATAAATGTGATGACCAACTGGAAAAAAATCATGCATAAGAAGATTATTATCAATCACACAGCAGGCTCAACAGCTGTTGATAGTGACTGGTATTAAGGAACAGAAGTTGCTAAAAATTACAGGACACAACAGCGCATCATCTTTAAGGCCATATTTACAAATAAATGACCGTTACTCAATTGTCAATAAATGTAATCGGCACATCCGCAAATGTCACGCTGCAAACACAGCAAGCAGTAGCATTTACTTTTGAAAATGGTATATTTAACAGTTGTAACTTGAAATATACCTTTAATGAATAGCCTATTAACGCAAATTAGTTCATTTATATGTCTAATTCCTCATTTCCCTGAATTAAACGCTAAAATTATTGTAGTTGCTGTTCTCATAGCCTACAGGATTAATTGTGGTGCCAACTGTGAAAATAAATCTTAATTAAAATGAAGGAATGTTATTGTAAGTTGTTTACTTTTAAACCATTATTATTATTATTATTATTATTATTATTATTATTATTATTATTATTATTATTATTATTATTATTATTATTATTATTATTATTATTATTATTATTATTATTATTATTATTATTATTATTATTATTATTATTATTATTATTATTATTAAATAAATGAATTATTATTCCGTGGAATACTCAACAAATACCACTTGAGATTTCTTATTTGGGATAATTATTCTACTGCTTCGCGCTCATTATCCTCATATAAAACCCACTATCTCTTTTCGAATACGTGTCTTTTAAGGCAGAAACATCTCTTTTTCCTTCTCCTTACTTTCATACTGAAGCGCTTCTTTTCCAACTGTCCATTTTCAGTGTGCTTGCAACATAATGTTGAGTAACGATGTTATTTTTGTTGAAAATATAGTTAACAAACTATCAGTATCTGTGAAAGAAATAATGTTCTCATTCCATTTACAGAATAACAGTTTGTTGTATGATTAATTCTTAATTTGAAACATAATTTTGTTTAATACTTATTCAGATTTTACCTTATATGCCGGAAATAGGAAGTAAAATTAATATTCTATTAGAGCGAGTGGGACAGAAATTGCTTCTTGCAGACACAGTTTCATTTGTAACGATCGGGCAAGAAATAGAATCCCTACAACTGATGGCAATTTGCAGGGTGGAAGTTTCCTTCTGTCATTGGAGGCAGCACACGAAAACAAAAGGGATCTCTTCCAGTTGATGGAGTTCTGTAAATCGAAGGGTGGGACTGGAGTCCATTGTGGGAAGCCAGCACTCTGCTGAGCCCTTTCACAAGGAAACAAAGAAAATGGTTGTTTTGATTGCAAGAGGCTCAGAATCCTTATAAATATTGAACACTGTATACCATTGCCGCTTGTGTGTTGAGAGTGCGAGTAATTAGTATTACGGTAGATTAAAATGTGATAAATTGAAAAGTCTATATGTAATTTATGGTAGAGGGAACCATTAAGAAGAGAGTTGAGCATTTATCAAGCAAAGGAAATATCTGAACGGAGACAACAGCTCTATTTTTTTCCCCCCCTTTCTTTACTGACACTTCAAACAAAAATCTCATTCTGACCATTCCTCCGATTAACCATTGCGATATTACAACCGTAACCAAATGTTTCATTCCCTACTAAGCTAGCAGAGGAAATATTGTACACCCCCCAAAAAATGTGATAACCTGTTTTGACCGGAAACACACGTTTTGAGACTTCTTGAATCCAACAAAAGCATTTTTAGAAAAAGGCTCAAAAACGACAAGTGTGTTAAATACCATACTTGGTATTTCAGTTCAGCATCTTCCAAGGATAACCTCTATTAAATGTTAAGAAAGAAAGGAAAAAAAAAAAAAAAAGAAGAAGAAGAAGAAATACTTCATGTCCATGTCACTATTGTATCACATTGTTTACAAAACTTCGTCAACTTATGTTATGGTTCAGAGATTGAAAATGTATCTATTTTCAAATATTAATTCCTCAGTGAAGTAATGACCTCTAACATGTCATACTGATGACACGTTCGGTGTGACACATGCCATATTTAATAATTTTGGGCAATAATCAGACTTTAATTCATTAACGCATGCACAACAATTGATAGCTCTTCACCCCTCATTTGCTCTTCTGTAAAACAATTTCGCAGATGTTTGTCGATCACGTCGTGAGTAGGCGCTTCCCATCAATCTGCAATCTCCAGACCTAAATCCGTTCAACTTTCGGTTGTAGGGTTATCTTAAATAACGAGTTTTCCTGACACATCCAACAAAGGAAAAACTAAGAAACATACCCAAGCTCACAAAGTATTTGTATAATTTTAATATGAAATTTAATATTAGACCACTAATTACGCTATGTTTTGTTGATAGTCTTAAACAGTAACAGTAATCATTGCATTTTGTACCTGAATTAGCAAGCCACATCAATTTACTCGAATAAAAAGGATTGAAAATGTTGCAGTAAAGGATCTCCTTTCTCAGTTCGAAATTTCTTCCCCACCTGCCCCAAGCCAAGGCAGCAGGTGTAACTTCTTTTAGCTAGACAAGCATAGGAACTTCCTCCCTTAGCACTACAAGCCCATGCGACAATTGCCTTCCAAGTTTTGTCTGCACAGATCATACGGCCAACCGCCGCGAAACGTCTTATGTTCCTCTAAACTGTTGATATAATCACTAAGAAACGCGTTTTAGGTGTTAAAGTTAATTTTATTTATTGTTTGTGCCGTTTGCATAAAGACAAAAAATATTTTCTTTCATTTTCTATAGTAGAACAAGTTGTAATAAAACAGTTTTTTAACAACTGACAAATTAATAACATTATGTGTCAACTTGTTGGAAATTCTTTGAAGGTACAGTACACAACACACTCTTCTGTAACCTGCCCTTTAGAAATCTTCTATTGGTAGTGCCTATGAAAAAAATTTCATTACATATTTTTATTCAAAATTACGCTTTTTATGTAAAATAAAAGTTTGTGTTTGTGATACTGAAGTCGTTGTCATCGTTTATACTTTAGTTTCATGCCTGTCACTGAAAGCAGAAAAAATAATGTATTTAACTAATAATCCTTTCCGTAGCTATTGCCAATAGTTAGTTGCTCCTGCTCATTCCATAAGGAAGCATGGCGTTCAGCTGGAGGAAGGTATCAATTAACGGTTATGACTGTTGCACCTGCGGATCGACAATATATTTTGCACATTACTGGACAATTGTATCTCTGCAAAGTGGACAGCCGCAAATCAGCTCTTAGTAGAGGAAGTATTGTATTCCACCCAGGAATTCGATGTCGAGGTTTCATCGTAAATATGTTTGAGGCCCCCTGAATTAAAAAGAAGATAGAAAAAGCTCCTGTGTGTGTGTCTGTGTGTGCGTGTGTGCTTGTGTGTGTTCGTGTGCGTGCGTGTGAACAGCGAAACGCAAAAAAAAAAAAAAAAAAAAAAAAAAAATCTATTAAAAACCACACTTAGTATTTAGCTTTAATATCTTTTAAGGATGCGACATGATTTTGAAGAAAATTCCTTCACCCTAAAGTATATTTACATGCAAACTTTTTGAAAATTTTGACTCTCGAAAGTGGCTGTAACGATTTTGATTAAAATGCCACACGTTTTAGATATTTTTGTGGAAATTAAATGTATGTTTTGAATTTTCTAGCTATAGTTCACCTAGTCCTGTTTACTCTCGGCGTCTTTTGCATAACTGATAAACCATAAGAGATGACCAAATCTTATTATATAAAACTGTAGATCTCGTTAAAACACACTTTATGTCCAAATAATTTTTTGGGGAGTCAACCATTGACTCGTTGACAACATGCCTTGTGTGTGTGAGTTTTGGAATACTTGATCTTCCATTTGACGAAAATTTGTTATTCATTTCTTATATCTTAGCCGTGCAAAGAGAACAGAATCTCAAAGATTTAAACAATTTTACTATGGCTCAAAACCTACTGTTTTCCCATATTCCCCTTGCACCTAGAAGTGAATGCGCAGTAATATAGTTTCTGCAAATGTTTATCTCGACTAACAAGAAGAAAGTAGAGGAATAAAGCTTGTGAAAATGGTTAGTACAAAAGTAGAGAAAGTCATGTCAGTGCAGCACATCAGATTTTTATAGAAGTGAAATTTTAGAGTTGTTCAGTTGTTATTTTAAAAATAAATTTCAAGGACGTAAGAAGTAATTTCCGCAATCCAGTTCATGAATGCTTTAAACACAAGGATAGGGGAGAATCCCTACAACATTGTAAAATGTGAGATTGGCGAAGGTTTACTTAATTGATCAGCATTCGATTGATGCGGTTGCAGAAAAGGACAGAAGTCGTGTTGTGATTGCTGTCTTTTTCTGTAGTTAAAACGACGCAGACAAATCGATTGTGTGACGACGCGGAGGCCTTGGAACGACGTTGGCCACTGCGGTGGCATCGAGGAAAGACCTTGCGCAATGATTGCTTTGCATTTAGAGTTGTTGACGGTATTTAATATAATTACCTCACACCTCGTTTCAGGAAACCTACTGATGGCTCTGGACGGCCACAGAATAATTCATTAATGTTCATACGCTGCAAGGACCTGGCAGAGCATGTGAAGAAGAATTAAAAACATTTGGTTTGCCTTTGCGTTAATAACATGGTTTTCAGCTTACTCATGGTGAAATGGGGCTGAAAGAGTCATTCTTATCAAATTATCTTCGATGATATGAGTGCTGGTAGTTTTAGAGTAGTTTAGTTGGTTCAGTACCTGTCTCTTCCAGTTTAGTGCACACCAACGTAGCCCACGGAATACCGGGCAGTGACGACGTAAACAAAACTGCCTTTTATGTCGCGTACAAGTAAACTGTACTTGTAGATGAGCAGCTAATTTCAGATTATATGGAGGTTTACAGTAAGATGCAGGGTAGCCATTAAATTACACATTGATATATAGAAGTGACAATACTATAAAAACTTGAATTATACATGGCATTGAATTATTTATACCACTCATAAGTTTATACACAATATTATTGTGTAACCGTACACTGTATGACCGTATACATTTCCAGCATCTCAAAAAACAAAACTTGTATAACACATAGTTTATGTAATTTTTTTTTCATCTGTAGAGAAATGCGTTGAATCTACATGAATTTATAAATATGGTCCTGCCCTTGACACATATTTACATATTTTTTCAATTGCAAGTTAATCCTGAGCTAGGTTCCTTGTCCGCAACTGCTACACAGACTGCTATGTATCCTGGAGCGGTTGTACGTAACACAGCCAGTGCCTGACCTTGCCCTATTGTCCTCCTATTGAGATCGTAACCTGCAGTGCTCTTATAGGGCCGGAAAAGGACAAAATACCTCGCCCTTCTTATGACAACAAATGTGGATTTGAAAGGAAATTAAAGTGCTTAAGGGAGGTATTGCTTATATGAGTTGTATTCGAAGATAATTATAAAGAGGGAAACTGGCGTTGTTTTATACTTTTATTTTATAATCATGTGAAGTATTGCCCCTCGGGTTCTATGCACTGGGGAGAGACCCAGAACACCAAGGAGATTGGCATGTTAGGATCTAGCGGTTTGTCGTGAGCAATTTTCTGGCCAAGTGTGTTGAAACTATGTATGGCTCCTTAGTTTATATATATATATATATCAGTTCCTTACCTTTTAGCTGCTTGTTGTTCCTTATTCAAACCCAGTCAATATTTGCACCAAAACTCTTATCTGCAGGCGTTGGCTATGGAAAAGCTATTATTATCTTATATACAAGACAAGACTTAATCTTTATATCTTTTGTTCCTCTTTACTCCTATTTGTTATGAGTTATGGTACTGGAATTGCGATGCATAGGGTATATATTACAATATACTTTTCTCATGCAGACTTCAGGTATATTGGGTATATTCTTTTCGCACTTTTTCTAAGCGTTGTTATTCGTCCGTAACATAAGCCTATCGAGTTCCCACAGCCTATAGTTTACATTTTTACGAAGCCTTATGAAGGAAATCTGTCTCAGATTCAATGTATGTAGTTGAGGTTTGTTTCTGAGCCTACTTCTTCAAAAGTGTACCTATGTCAGGTTAGGAATTCGGTTTCCAATAGTTAGTTTTTGTAGAACAGTCCTTCATAATGCCTCCATATTTATTTAGTGCAATAGCTGAAAATGTTCGTTGCACTAACAAAAGCTTTCAGCTTTAGAGGATTATTTTTTGCAGTTAAAACTTGCCTTATTCCTTCAAGAAGCGAGATCAATTCTTGGAGTACTTGATGTTTAGTATTTTATAGAAATTGTGTGATAAAAATATAATTAAGTTAGACTGTAGATCTTGTGTCATGATTTAATTTTAATCTCATTGTTCTAGGTAAGCCGTGTTTGCTGACTTGATGGCAATTTGGTGAGTGAAGTTGTATCTTTTTAATATTTTATAACAATTAAAAAGGAATATATTTTCACAGTAATACTACATGCATCGCCTTATATTCAAAGGTAGAAATAAATGTTTTGAAATATCTACTTTGATGTAGCTTAGAAATAACGCCAAACAATGCTACTGGACAACTCTTTCTATAGAAACAGAATTTGCCCTCCGTTTCTTTCTATCATTATCAACAGATAACCACTTTATGCAATGATAGATGGCAAATGTTGTCTATGTTTGCCTCCTTTGTCCTTGATTTCTTCCTCTACAGTAATTGGAACAAACCTGAAATTTCTTCTTACGAAAAACGTGAAGCTTTTAGAATTATTATATACTGTGAGGCAAAACTAGAAGTGGAATTTTAAACTTGAATAACAGTTGGAAACTCCAACACCAAGCCAGGAATTCGAACCATGGGGCTTTTTCTTTCCGTGCTGAAGATCTATCCCTGAATTACTGTGAAGAGATCTCTGAACCCTTACTAAGTTTTGTTCTCGTGACTTATATAACATGTGGATCTTATTTACTCAAATAATCGTGCCAGGTTATATGCCGGGCATTTGCCGTAACACTCCGAACTTATATTTTGACAGCAGTGTAGTGTAAATTACCACAATCCTCTCACGTAAGATTAATGCTCTCTACTTTTGCTACCACACACTTGCAATCACTATAGATTCAGCAAAGCCAATGTTAGCAAAAATGAATAAATATGCATTAGTGCATATTACGGCATGACTTTAAGTCTCTCACAAATGATTTAATATGCACCAAATCATTGTTATTTCTAATAGTGTGCTTCTTTATCTTCTAATTGTTCCAGAGATACATTAAAAAAGTGTACAACTATAACTAAATGGCACATATGAATAACGTATAAGCATACTTACATGTCGCTTGACCCCATTTTCATAAATATTAATATGTGTGTCGCAGCGAGTTTTCTCTCTGCCCTGTTAGTTGTTAGTACCGAAGAGCAAGATGCCAGCTTTATGCAGTCCATGTGCATAAATTGACCTAGCTCCAAGAACAGGTGCCTGGAGAAAAATAATCCAAATACATGTGAATAAACAGAATTAATGGAACCAAAAAAATGAACGTTTTCTGCTCGAGCATGCCTGGAGGTAGTAATTAGGTATACGTCTGGTAGCTGCACTTTCATGGACCTAGTGCAGGTTACCACCATTCAGAAGGCGCAACTATCGATTATGAGTATTCTCGTACGTTCAATCGAAGAACAGCTCGCGCGAGCTTAGAAAAATATAAAATACCGGATGCGAGTGATCCCGGAAACTTCTGCAAAAATCAAGAAACATGCAGGAAACATTCCATGTGCAATTCTGGATTGGAGAGAATCAAAATGCATTACCTCGTTTTCATAAAATGTTATGCTGATGTACTTCGAACACTATATCCGAACATTCCCAGCTTCTTGCTAAGAAACCACCACCAGATTGGAAACCTGCAACGTCCAATGAAATGCTTGTCATATCCAAACCGAATGCACGATTTACGTCACAGCAAGAAAACAACAGTGCTCCAACAGATACATATGTATGAGGCACTCAACAACCATTATGTGCTAAACAAGACATACTCTTCAGGAAATCTACTGGAATTCTGTAAACTGATATGCTTGCACTGTTGTTCTCCTTTGATAAAATTTGCACTTAGTTTGTGTTGCTGCAAAATGTTCTAATTCCCTGTTGTTATCATAAGTAATGCCACAAGTGATTGTCAAGTTATTTGGAGAATTTGACTACCACGAGTAGCATTTATTTAGACTATTTCACGAATTAGGGAATGGTATAGCTTATGAAATGTTATTTTAATTATGTATTGTAATCATTAATCTCTTGAAAGAAACATGAAGTAGGTTTACGGTCTTCTAGCTTCTCATATTGATGCTCAATTTGTTAATATGTTGGCAATGTCATCTGCTGCTAATTTATAATTTCGTTCAATACAAAATTTGTCAAACTGATTGCAAACATAGGATTAAATACTTTTCCGAAGCGAGAGTCAGCCATATTTGACATATGAATAGCGGCTCTATTGCGTCAAATAACATTGCGCATCTGTTAGCACAGTGTAGCTAGATTCTCGAACCTGATAATAACATAACAAAAGCAGAGGAGGTGATAATGGAAATGTGATAATTTTTTCGCGAAGGAAGGCTGTCATTGATTGAAATTTGAAATTGTTATGCATATAATTCAACCAACTCGCGTTGGAATAGTCAGTGTAGTGCCATGATGTAACAAAAGACACAGATACCAAAGTGACACTAAATAAGACTAAGAAAGAAAGAAACCGGGTTCGATCCCAGTGACCCGCATGTGGTATTCGTGGTGGACGAAGCGGCGTCTGGGCGGGTTTTCTCCGGGTTCTCCGGTTTCCCCCGCCATCTCATTCCACCGGTGCTCCATCTTCATTCCATGTATCATCAGTGTCACCGCCTGTGGTGCCGTAGTAGTAAAAGCGGGCGTTAAACGCTACACACAGCACTAAGAAAGAAAGAAAACAGAATGAAGGGCATTCCCAGAAAGTTCATGATGTACACTTAGTTTTTCATAAAGTATCTTAAACACAGGGCATTTTAATCAAAAGCGCTAGAAATTTTTTTAGAAAATGGAAGAAAATTTTCGAAAAAAGTTACATTTAAAATACGTTTTTTTTTTTTTTATTTGTTATGGGGACCTCAAAATCTGTTTCTAGTGAAATCTCGGTATCGAATTTTCGGGCAGAATGGAATACTTTCTCTACCTACTACGTCAGGCCTGAGCGACTAGTGGGATGCACTCTTTGTTGGTATATTTACGTATATTTGCTCTTTTACTACTATTTTTATTTTATATCGAAATTTATCTCTGTGTTTTGCCTTGATCGGCTTTATAAGGGCGCTGATGCCAAGTAGTTGAACGCCCTTAAAGCTACATCATCATGGCGGGGTGCCTTGAGCGACCTTCAGTTTTTTACACGTTAAACTTACAGTTATCACTGCAAGGCCTTGAGCAGGCTGCGCTTAGTTAGTACCAGTTCTGCAGCCCTGTACTATGTAGTTCGTGGCAGAGAAAGTAAAATAATTAGGACATAATAGTCTTTTAAAAATGAATCTTGCGTTTTCGCCATATTGGTAGAAGACCGAAAGGGTTAAGAAATCATAACCCTGGTGAGAGCATAATTCTTTTATTCCAAACCCATGCTCGCTGTACCAGATTTTTGTCTTAATAATTACTTCGCGCTAATTGGGATTCCTGGCACTGCAGAGCTCTAGATTATTTTAACGATATTAAGTTATCGCGTTATATGCGAATGTATTATAATATTCTCTGTTTGTGCCCTCTCGTCGTAAAATCGTTGAGAGATTAATGCCGAAGCCCAAAGGTTAGAAGCTGCTTGAGGGTACCATCTGTATACCAAAGGCATGCAGCAGAGGTAAAAAATAAGCCGCTGATATTAAGTTCAGAGAGCGAGAAAGAAAACCTCTAACGCTGCTGTTAGCATATCGATCTATGGAGCATAGATATTACCTTCTGTATTGAAATGCCGGCACCTCCAAATTCCTTCTTGAAGCTGTTACAGCTCGAGGTAGTGGAAACCCTTACCCCCTCGTCGATTAAAAGAACGTGGGATCATCAATATTGGGATGCAAGTTTAACCCATCGTTTCTTTCAAAAGTTTCAAGACGCTGTGTGTTGTTGAAAGGCGATGTTTTATTGGAACGTGTCGGGCACATAAAGAATGGTCTTGAATCGTTTCAGGACCAGACTGCATTTTCAAGTAATATCACAAGACGTTTGATCTAAACGATAAATTCTTGAACGGAGCGAGAGATTTGACCAGAAAGTGTTAAAACTGTATAAAAACAACCTAAAGTATATTAATTTCGGTTAGTGTAATTGGACGTACTCAGCATTGCCAACTGAGGAAAACGGAACTCAAGAATTAAATGTAAGTTGATTTTCTCTTGCAATAACAGAAAACCGGCGGCTCGGGGGCCGAGCGGTGAGACCGTTCGTCTACCACCTAGGCGGCCCGGGTTCGATCTTGGAGACCCGCATATGGTACCCGTGGTGGACGAAGCGGCGCCTAGACGGGCTTTCTCCGGTTTCCTCCGCCACTCATTCCACCAGCTGCTCCCTTATCATCTTTCCAATAATCCATTTCATCTTTGTTTCATTCATCCTATTCCTCACTCATACCTGGCGCTGAGCTGACCACCCGATTACAGGTCTTCATTCACGGTGCATAGGTTCGTCTGCTTCCCGACAGGCATCTGACCCTAGACACAGGCTTGTAAGTCCTCGGGTGTGTAAGTCCTTCATACGGGGAGGGTAATCTGAAGAAGAAGAAGAAGAAGAAGAACGTTATTATAATGAAAATCGTTAAATTATTCTTTTCACTCCTGTAGCGAATGGAAGGGAAATCATTACATTAATTTAAGCCAGTGATAGAGCTCGATATTTGGAACACATTTTGTGTCTTACATTTTTGTCTCTGACCATTTCCTACGGATATATTTTAGTTTTCTCGAAAACAAGCTGGCAACACTGCAGATTGCGTAGTTATCACTTTCCCTAGCTCATTACATAAACAAACACAGTAACGGTGCTTCTTGAGAACACCAACAAATACCCTGCCTTGTCCTTCTGTGTTTACTGCGCGAGTGTGGGCCAATCACAAGCGTTAGCTCTCAAAACATTAAAGTGAAAGCTAAGGTGCAAGACATGTTTACATCCACAAACCAGCTCAATTCCCTGACCAACCTCAACGTAACGTTGTCGACTTACTGCACGTGTAAAAAAGCTGCTTGGAGTATTCCTTCACATCTTTTAGGTGATTAATTATTTTGAAACCCTGTGTGATGTCCCATAATTACTACTGGAGCTATGTCAGAAACAAGTTACTCTACGGATCTTAAAGCAACACACTGTTATCTTCGTACATTTCTGTGGAATTGCGCATCTAAGTTGGATAAAAAACCATTTGTTTTTTAGAAATCGGCTGATCAAAGAGCAAAATGCCATTAGACTTTTTTGTTTGTAATGCTTTTATGAAGCACATATTAGAAGGAATGTAATGACTTCCCTTCCATCCTGTATAACAGCGGTGTCATTGAGGGGAAAACAGTATAGTTACTATTTCCCCTTCCTAGTCACTCTTCGCTGGTGACGTAATAGATTGGAGGGCAGTGTAGAATACTGGGGAGGATTCCGATTGGAGTTTGTAGCGGTACATGTTGACGTCCGATACTATTTTATCAGTGCTGTTCACCTTTACCTTGCACGGCCACGCTACTAAGCTGAAGCGAGTGGAGGAAGAAAAAGAGGAGAATGATCTACAATTTCACTTTTGGAAAGATCGAGCACTATATGTGCTTGTAGTAAACATTAACAAGAAATTTGTATATGAATAATGCGTGTAATTCTGACTCGGACTCTACCTCATTGTCACTAAAATCACATTATATATTTCTTACATGTTTCGCGGTTGTTTTATTTTTCTGTAACAAAACGCGTAGAATATAAGGACTCTTATGTTTGGCGTTGTCAGTGTTTTATGCACTTCATTAAGGTTGCTTTTGTCCTTAGAGCTTTGTGAGAGTTAACTTTTCGTTTAGTTGACGAGACCCTTTACAGGATGCAGACGACAATGTTCTAAAGCCTGTATAAACATGGTGCAGTTGCCACAGTAATTAAATGCACACAGAAAAACACTCAAACCCTCTATGCCATAATAGTTCCTAAATGGAACCAAGCTGTTAAAATATTCACAAGCTAAGGTAGTTCAAATCGTTCTGTACTAATAGTGAGCGAATGAAAGACTGAAAATTGGTACTGCCATGGAAAAAATGATAGAGCTCGTTAGGAGAGTCCTACGTCGTGTTGCAGCGTGGTTTACAAAAGTCGATATTTCCACCTGTAACATACTCGTATGCATACTCGCCAGTGGTGATTTAAGACACAGCCTGTTTATGTGTCCGACAGACGATAACATTTGGCACAGAAACTATCAATAAACTCAACTACAGGTGCCTACATGCCTGTGAACAGCATAACTCAGAAAACGAAAAATCGGTTAAAAACCAAATATGATGCGACACAAAGACTTTGAAAAAAATTCGTCCACGCTAAAGTACCGTTTACATGGAAGATTTTTCGATAATTTTTATTTTATTGAAATAGCTCTAATGGTTTTGATCAAAATCTCATATGTTTATGATATGTTTATGGCAGATGAAATGTATATTTTGAATTTTTTTGGTGCAGTCCATGTAGCCCTGTTTACTCTTGATGGCTTTCGCATAACTGTTAAACCGTAAGAGATAGTATACAAAAAAGTTGAAACACACACGTTATGTCCAAATGAATTTTTTGTGGAGTGAACCATTTCAGAGATATTCTTGTTATTTGTGTGAGTTGTGCCATACTTAAACTGTTCTCAAATGGAAGATCGTTGTTCACTTTATCTCTTGGCCGTGAAAAGAGAACGCCAATTCAAAGCTTTATCGTTTTATCGCTCAAAGGCTACTGTATTCCCATATTACCCTCGCACCTACAAGTAGATCGGCAATAAGATAATTTTTGCAAAAGTTTATCTAGACTAATATGAAGAATATAGAGGAATAAGGGTTTGTAAAAATAGAGAAAGTAGAGAAAGTCATGTGAGGCAACACATCAGATTTTTAAATGTATTTGTATGTGATATCGTGTTTGTTTACCTTTCACTCAGCGACAGAAGAGGCTGTTTACCAAACTTTTAGAACATAATATATTACGTCCCCATCCGAAAATACACTGTATATGTAGTCTTAATTCCCTGAAGTACGAGCATGAAATAAAAACTAAATAAATAAAAAGGAAATATCTTGGCTGCTGTTATTTTTGCTTTTTGGCAAAAGTTACATAATAACTTATAAGCTTAGTATTTGTAACAACTTTTTGAAGATTTAAAATGTGTGCCCATTTTCCGTTAGCATTACTTATACCGAGAATTTCCCCTCCACCAATAATCTGCTTAAAAGCGTTCCGTTAGTTCTTCCCGTCCATATGTTTACAACAAGATCGTTCTAGTTTGAGATAGATTATGCATATAAAGAATGTTTCCACTTTCATTAAATCAGTTCTTTTGTAACATGGTTCACTGAAGGATTTAGTGCAATTTGTTTTAGGTTATAGGAAATTAGCACGACACAAAACAGGGACAGAAGTAGATTATTTGCACTAACGTATGTTTCACGCTAAGCTAATTGAATATTAAACTCCACAAACTGGTTAGGTAGGTAAAAGCCTTTAAATAGAGCTCGCATCGACCGCCATCACCGACTTTTTTTTTTTTGGGGGGGGGGGGGGGGAGTAGGTAGAGAGAGAGACAGGAGCATAAAGGCAGTCTTTTATGAAATAATTTTTCAGTTGTGCTGAATATGTTTCGCAAACTCATTCATTTCTGAATAAATGGCGACAAGCCCGTGACAAGAGCCCCTATTTCAAATAAAAGAGAGGAAATCAGGTCGCGATAATTCGCCTGTTAGTAGTTTGAAAAAGCGGCAGTAATGTTGTCAGCTCCACAAGCCATCTGTCCACGGATATCGGAAAGGGAAGCCCGCCTAATCAAACGCGATACACAGAATCTGAGACGGGTCATATGGCTTCCCACTTTAATGATCGCTTTAGAACGCAGTGCAATATACACACCGATAATCTCCTTAGCTGTGCTGCACTGCGGTGTAGTAATTTATATGCTAAATGCATCAGCAAAATCAGCAGCGTTAATTACCGGGCGTAATCTTGGCTAATTAAAAGCAAGAATAAATGCAAATAAGGGACTTAAAGTAGCACAAGAGCTTGGAGTTTGTTTTTATTTTGCAACTAGCTGAAATCCCCGGCGTTGCCTGTGGTTTGACAATTTTATCCCTACAACTTTTAGACTTAACATTGGATGGAATAAAGAACCCAAAATAAACAAAACAAGTAACTAAAACAACGGAAAAACGCTCCATAAGCACTGTTGAACAATCCCATACACAACAGGAGGAAAAGCAAGTAGAGAAGGCCGTGTGAATGTAAGATGTTTCATTTCTAAGTCAGTCATATAGAAAATTGTATTATCTGTTGAAGAAGGAGTAGAGAACAAAATGCAGTTGTGTTTCGTAAAATAAACTTGAGTAAAGATAGCCGTGTGAATATGATGCATTATTTTTCAGTTTTAAACATATAAACAATTGTATGAATTGTTTGTAGAAGAGGGAGTAGAGAAAGAAGTGTGATTGTGTTTCACAAAAGAAAAGTGTGTAGAGAATTGTGTGAATGTAATGTGTAGCATTTATATTTCAGTTATAAAATATTGCATGAATTGCATGTTGAAGAGAGATTAGGGAAGGATACGTGAATTTATTAAGTGAAATAAAAACGAGTAGAGAAAACCGTGTGAATGTTACGTTGTAGGTATACTAAACTGAATGATATACATGAAAATATACATAAACGTGTCGAATTTCCAGGTAATGGGTTAAGCGGTTTAGAAGTGCATAGAGGACAAATATACATTCATTTTTATATACAGTGTGTCCCAAAAACACTGACAACGATTAGTATGTTGTGCAGCACGGCAAACGGGTCGGTTTTCAAATAGGAACTCCTGTCCGAAAATATACGGTTTGGATGCTGTAGCGCATCGAAGTGTAAGATGGGTGTACGTTCACATTTTGTCAATAAACTCAACATCGAGCTGTCGACGTTACAAATGGGCTTCGGACTGTGTACCACCTACGCCATTGCAGAGCCTATATAGGTGGTGGTCAGCCTCATGTACATATCCCAATACGTGCGATTATCTTTGAAGATTTTCAATCGCTCCGTGGATCGAGCCATAAGGTCCTCCGCAGACGTTACAGGGGTGTCGTACACCATACTCTTCATGCAATTCCTGAGAAAACAGTTGAAAGGTGTTAGATCTGGCGACCGTGCTCACCATGGAACTGGTCCACCTGTACCAATCCGTTAAGGACAGCGTAGATCCCTGGATGACATCCTGCAGGGACTCCAGGCGGGCTGAAGTTATCCTCACCCGCCTGAGGATAGGTCACACACGGGCGACCCATGGTTACCATTTGCGTGGGGACCCGGCGCCTGTCTGCCCTACGTGGGGTGTACACTTGCCTCAATTTTGGGTGACGACCCGGTGTCTGCCTGCAAGGCCCTGCGTTTCGTTGCCCAAATTGGGTTCGCTAACGTGTTTTTTAGTTTTTTAGTGTTTGAGATTTTTAGTTTTTTTAGCACTCGTTTTTACGACAATTTGGCGTTTTACTGTTTTAAATGTTTAGTTTTAATGTCTTTTTTAGATTTGAGCTTTTACACTCTTTATGAATGGTTTCACCAAGTTTATAACTTAACGCAATTACGTGCCGTTTAGTGCTTTTATGTTTGCGCTTTTAGTTGCTCTTTTAGCCCTCACATTTTAGGCAGCTTTTAGGCGAGTTTTAGATTCTTATATTCTGACCTAGGGCCCAAATGACCTAGTTGTCTACGGGCCCCTAAACTCCATCAATCAAATCATGTACCAATCCATCTCTGAAGATGCCCAACGCACTCTTCGGCGAAACGTCAGAAAGTTCATCGACTGGACTACGGCCTACAAGCCCGAAATCTACCATCTATTGGATTGATTAATACAGGGTTTTAAAGAATGTATTTACCAAGTACATCTTTCTAATCTAAATCCTGTTCCATATAACTTTACCCCATCTTTCTTAACTGTCATATGCACAAGTCACCTGTCGCCCATGACTGTGTAATCGTGTAATATGTTGCAATACGATATAAACTACTACTGTAGTTCCTTATTTAAAAGATCACGTATCTTAATATACTCGAAGACAGTTTTCAAATTTACATTTCCATAACCGGTGAATCAGTTAAACCATGTGTGTATGTAAATTATCTTTTTCTTTTACGTGCAAATTTCATGCTATTGTCGGTTCCTGCGTAGCACCTTAGTATGTGATTGCACTGGCACGCATTGCATGCGAGCGCGTCAGGTGCAATTTCTTAGAAGAGTCAGTGAAACCTGGACAGGACCAAGTGAGATTCATGCATAGCTTATCTATAGTGTTGGACAGGTATTGTCCTGCCAGTCGTTAGCGTAGTGTAACAGTGTAAATTATCAACAGATAGGTAACTGGATTCTTATGTTTAAACCTACCTCTCAGGAAGACGAAATCGTATGCATCTATCACGTCTTATGCTTTTATCGCATTTATCACCCCACCTTACATTGCATATGGCTTATTTGTAAGGTGTACATTAACCAATCAGGAGAAAGAGCAAGAAAAGGAAACTCGGAGGAATACATGTCAGCGGGGCAAGGCTATAAACAGGGTTTACCTGCGCTCATTTGGATTCAGTAAGTACACAAAAGGTAAATAAACAAGGGCTCCAGTAAACCTCTCGGAGAGTAAAGCAAGGGTTATGTAAGGCTACTCATCTTGAATTCAAGGTTTAGAAGACGTAAGGATATCCTCTTTAAGCTCAATGGCACGCATTTGTACTAAAATATCGTAAGAAGCGTAGAAACATCTGTTCATACTTTTGGCGCAGGCTGATTTATCTTCCATATACTTTTGTGATTGAAGTAGGAAGATAATGGAGTCTGCTTTTATCTCCGTTGTTTTTGTCTCTTTTTCTATGCGAATGTCTGCCAGCATTGTAAAGAAAGTGAGTATCAAACATAGTTCTTCATTTAAGTAATTGTTTATGAAATTCAACCTTCTTGTACTCGCTTCGGCGGTACATATACTAAAACCTTCTTAGTCCTTAAGGGTGATATATGCAAGAGCATCTGTTCTTTGCTTGCACCCGTTGCTTTGTGGAATAAAGAATTGCCAACAAGTTAATGTTCTTTGTCTTACGCCAACTAAAGGGTGCTGCGTGTGATATATTCTAGTCTAGATATTTTCTTCTTCTTCTGCATATTTTCCTTCTCGTACATCCATAGAAATATAATTGAGCGCATTAGGAGAACAGAATATTCGACGTCGTGTTGCAGCGCGGTTTACACAACTCGATATTTCCAACATGCAGCTGAGTTTATTGATAGCCTCTGTTCCATATTATGTTATCGTCTCTCCGATACAGCTCTAATATTCTGCTCTTCTAATGCGCTAAATCATTTTTCCAATGTACGTAGTGGAAGTATTGCATTCCAAACAAAAATTCTATACCTAGATTTCACCGGAAATACACATTTTGAGGTCCCTTGAATAAAAATACATTTTTAGAAAAATATTCATGTGAGGGGAGAGAGAACAAGAAATCTGAAAAACGAAAATTGGGCTACATACCAAACTTGGTATACTAATTAAGGGTACATCGTAGGTAAACATACTGATCTACACTTAAAAAATATGTCAGTATTGTAATGTGAACATCACCTAAACCATTACAGCTACTTGGGGTAGAATATATATAAAAACGCGAGCTTTTTTGTGAGAAAATGAGTGGATTGCTTTTTCAAAATTATATATGTATGCTTTTAAAAATAGCTCAATTTTTATAATACATAATATAGTTTCTAAATTATATGTAGAATATGGCATAACTGCTCAACTCATTTTAAAATTCATACAGAATTTCAGCAACTTAGAAAATTTGAGCTTCCTATGGTAGTCTGAATATTTAATGGCGGCTGATAGTGCATTATTGTTATTCATTTTCCGGTTGTGCAAATAAATTTTGTGGGTGCAAATGATATTTATATCACTGGCTTTACACCATGATTTCAGAGCGTGTTCTCAGCAAGACATGGCAAGTCTATGATTGAATTCAGTATCGAACCATCCGCCATCAAATTTTGCGACAGCTACTGATCCAATAGTTTTGGAGAAAATGCTACACGTAGAAAATTATAAGTTACGAGAAAGTGAAAAAAGAAAAAAGAATAGAAAACAAAACCAGAAAAGGATGTGTCAAATTCATTTTATTTAAATGCGATTTTGAGAACTGCTGAATGTGCAGCCCATGTATTATATATCAGTGGATGCAGAAAAGAATGGAGATTAATGGAGATTTAAGTAAAGAAAGGGTATATATATACTTTTTTCTACCTCAGAAACTACAATGTGCCCTTACACATCCGTGAAAGGTGCAACACGAAGATTTTAAAGAAAATCTCCCCAAACTACACTTGAAAATATTTTCGAAAATGTTTATTTTTTCGACAATCGCTCTAACGATTTGAATAAAAATGTCATACGATTAAAATAGTTTCATGATAAATGAAATATATAACTTACATTTTGTGAGAATAGCTTATGAAACCCTTATCATTCTGGATGACTTTTTCTTAACTGGTAAATCGTAACAGATAGACAAGATCTTACCATAGCGGATAGAAGAGATATTGTGAGCTCTTCGGGAGTTACTATGGTTCGCTCGCAAGATGGCACTTGTGTCGCGGTCGCTTTACTTTAGTTCACGAATGCATGGTGAAAATGGGTTTCATATTGTCGCCCAGCGCATTATTGTCGGCGCTACCGCAAAGGAGTCGAAGGAAAGAGACAGAGAATGGCCGCATTGTTGGGCGCTTGCCGAAAGAGAGAAAGTGATAGAGGCCTCTAGAAATGTCTGCTTTGTATTTCACCGAATAACTGAACTTTCCAGAATAGTGCTTGGGAGATATAAATAGCGGTAAAGTGTGAGAAGGGACAGTTCTTTGTGTTACGAATTCGGAGTCGTGCTGTTGGAGAATCGGTAAAGACTTTCTTGCTGTTGCAACGAGTGTACAAGTTACTGTTTACGGAAATAAAAGTGTTTCTTTATCTAGACTACATCTGTCTACTTTACTTCACACCCACTAAAAAAAAAGTTACACTGGTGTCAGAAGTGGGATTCGTCGAATTGCTTCTAGTTTCATTACATCGTCGTTAGAAGTTGCAACGTTAGAACCAAGATGGAGGGAGATTCGGAAACCAGGATGATGGCAATGATGAAAGAATTATTTGCCAAAATGGAAACGTCATACGACAACCTCGCTGCCAAAATGGAAACGAGAAACGACAACCTCGTTGCCGAGCTGAAAGAAGAAATGAAGACGGCAAGCGACAACCTCGCTGCTGAACTGAAAGACATGAAGACGACAAACGACAACCTCGCTACAGAAATGAAGGCGGCAAACGACAACCTCGCTACAGAAATGAAGGCGGCAAACGACAACCTCGCTGCCGAGCTGAAAGAGCTGAAGACGGAGCTATCGGCGAAAATTGACGAGCAACTGGCTGGCGTGAGGAAGGATGTGAAAGAGCTCGGTGGAAAGATGGAGGACCTCGGCCAACGCGTTGACGCCCTGGAGAATGTCGGGGAACGGCTTAGCGTTCTTGAAGACAGGGTCGACGGTAGCGCCAAGGAGCTAAATGCAATGGTGGAAGGGATGCTTAGTGAAAAGCTCAAGAACTACAAGGCCGAGGCTCCAGCACGCGACACAACATCGACGCGCGTGAAACCACCGAAGTACGATGGCACGTCAACGTTTGAGGTCTTCCGCCGTCAATTCGACACAGTGGCCAAGCACAACAAATGGTCGCCAGAAGAAGAGGCCGCGCAGCTGATAGCCAGCCTCCAGGGACGAGCTGCAGAGGTGCTGAACGCAGTTCAGACAGCGGCGGCGCCCAAGGACATCTGGGAGGCCCTGGAGAACCGATTCGGAAACCACCACTTAGCCGCAGCCTACCGCAGCCAACTGAAATCTAGGATGCAACTGCCAGTGGAGACGCTGCAGGAGTTCGCCCTGGCAATCGAACAGCTAGCCAGCAAAGCCTTGGTCGACCTTCCCTCCGAATTCGTATCCCGAGAAGCCGCCTATACCTTCGTCGACGGGGTACGCGATGCCGAGATACGTCAACGTCTGATGCTCGGCGACTACAAGACCATCCACGAGGCACTTACGGCCGCATTAAGGATGGAAGCGGCCAAAGTGACGGCTACCCCGACCTCGAAGACACGGAGTGTCCGCTACGATGAAGACCGCAGACCAGTCCAGGGACGCCGACGAAGACCAGGTGGTGTGTGTTGGGGGTGTAGCCAGCCGGGACACCTGATGAGAGACTGCCGGTACCAAGAAGAGCAGCCGGAAAACGAGTAATGACCGGCGTGGCGAGGGGCACGTCGGCGCCGTCACCATCATCCCCTCGAGTGACACTGCGCGCCGTCAGCCGACGGATGGATGACAGCCTCATCGCGGACGGCTGGGTGAGAGGGAAGCCGTGCCGCGTGCTTGTTGACACTGGAGCAGCCGTGACTGTCGTCAGACCTGACGTAGCCAGGGGCTTGCCGTCGAGAAAACCGAGCCGACCGTACCAACTAGTGACGGCATCGGGTGACACCTTGCCTGTGGAGAGGGAGGCCCTGCTGCAGTTGACCTTGGGGCGAAGTGTCTTGCGTTTGTGGGTGTTCGTCGCGGAGGTGGCTGAGGAGGTGATACTGGGACTGGATGCCCTCAGGAGCCACGAGGCGACGGTCGACATCGGCAAGAAGGTTCTGCGGCTTAAGGGAGAGGAAGTAATGCTCCGGCACCCCGAAGAACGCCTTGGAATCTGCAGGGTCATTCTCAGGGAAGACGTAGTTGTCCCCGCGAGAAGCGAGATGGTAGTGACGGCGCGACTGGAAGGCCAGCGCAAGAAGAACATGCTGCTGGACCGGAAGACGCATGTGCACGGGCTCTGTGTAGCCGGGACATTGTTGCCCTGCCGAGAGGAGGTGCCGGTGAGACTGCTCAACCCAACAGACACCGATCACGACGTCCAGGCCGGGACGGAGTTGGGGACGTGCGAGCCCGTGGTCAGCGTAACTCCAATAGACAAGACCCAGGAGCCGGTGCCGACGCAACACTTGGGGCCCCGACTGGAAGAATTATTGGAGAGGGCGGCCGACCACCTGACCGCTGAACAGAGAGAGAAGGTCCAACAACTGCTGAGACGATATCAGCGCGTCTTCAGCCAAGGCAGCAGCGATTACGGCCGCACGGACCGAGTGCTTCACCACATCGACACCGGAGACGCCCGGCCTATTCGGCAACCACCTAGACGCGTTCCGTTGGCTAAACAAGCGGCGGTACGAGACATGCTGGAGGACATGAGAACCAAGGGAGTGATCGAAGAATCTGACAGTCCTTGGTGTTCCCCTGTAGTTCTGGTGAAGAAGAAGAATGGCGAGCTACGCTTCTGCGTAGATTACAGGAAGCTGAACGCTGTCACCAGGAAGGACTGCTTCCCCTTACCCCGGATTGACGACACCCTGGACACGCTTGCTGGTGCGCAGTGGTTCTCAACCCTGGACCTGAAATCGGGTTACTGGCAGGTGGCTCTAGACCCAAGAGACAAGGAGAAGACCGCATTCTCCACAGGCCAAGGGCTTTGGCAGTTCACAGTTATGCCCTTTGGTCTCTGCAACGCACCAGCTACCTTCCAACGCCTCTTGGAGTCAGTAATGAGAGGATTGACTTATGACGCCTGCCTGTTATACCTGGACGACATCATCATCGTCGGCAAGACATTCGAAGACCATCTTGACAAACTGAGCAAGGTGCTGCAGAGACTGCAGGCGACCGGCTTGAAGCTGAACGCCAAGAAGTGCCAGCTCTTCCGCAGGGAAGTCAACTACTTGGGCCACATAGTCTCACCAACCGGAGTGGCCACGGATCCGGAGAAGACACAGGCCGTGAGAGATTGGCCTCGCCCAAAGGATAGGCGAGAACTGCGCAGTTTCCTTGGGTTGTGCAGTTATTACCGCCGCTTCATAAAGGGTTTCTCCAGCATCGCCAAACCCCTCACTCGCTTGACGGAAGAACATCGACCTTATGTGTGGACGGAGGACGCCGAAGGTGCTTTCCGACAGCTCAAGAGGACGCTCTGCAGTGCTCCTATTTTGGGATTCCCGCAACCAGGCGACGCCTTCATTGTGGACACCGACGCCAGCGACCATTGCATTGGAGGCGTCCTATCCCAAGTCCAGAACGGCCACGAGCGGGTGATAGCCTACTACAGCAAGACGTTGTCCAAGGCAGAGAAGAACTACTGTGTCACCCGACGAGAGCTACTGGCGGTAGTGAAGACCTTGGAGCACTTCCACAAGTACCTGTACGGTCAGCCATTCCATCTGAGGACAGACCACTCCGCCCTAACCTGGCTACTTAGCTTTAGAAACCTGGAGGGCCAGACAGCCCGTTGGGTCCAAAGGTTGCAGGAGTACGACTTCACCTCCGAACATCGCAGAGGGAAGAGCCACGGCAACGCAGACGCCATGTCCCGAAGACCCTGCCTGGAAGAGTGCGGCCAATGCGCAAGAGTGGAAGAGAAGGAGCGTACCGCAGCTGTCAGAGTGGTCACGGCAGTGCCTGCGGACGGATGGGATAGCGCGGGCCTGAGGAGGGAGCAGCTGGCGGACGCCGACTTGGGGCCACTCTTGAGAGAAGTGCAGGCAGGGACAAGACCAACTTGGGAGGACATCGCACCCAGAAGCGCTACATACAAGTCGTACTGGGCCCAATGGGACTCGTTGAAGACCAAAGAGGGCGTGTTGTTCCGGGTATGGGAATCACCTGATGGGAAGACCCAGAAAGAGCAGTTGGTACTTCCCCGAAGTAGGGTCCCGGAAGTCTTGGAGGAAGTGCACGCCGGTACCTCGGGTGGACACCTAGGAGCAAACCGGACGATCGACAAACTCCGACAGCGCTACTACTGGCTGAGGCTCCGAGCAGACGCTGAGAACTGGTGCCGTCAATGTCACGTGTGCGCGGCGAGTCGTGGCCCCCAGACTAGGAGCCGGGGTCGCATGCAGCAGTACAACGTCGGAGCGCCCTTCGAACGCATCGCCGTCGACATAGCTGGACCATTCCCAGTGTCCGATCGAGGCAACAAGTACCTGATGGTAGCTGTGGACTACTTCACCAAGTGGCCGGAGGTGTATGCCATCCCGAACCAAGAGGCGAAGACAATTACAGACTGCCTCGTGGAACAGCTATTTTGCCGTTTTGGGGTCCCGTTAGAGCTCCACAGCGACCAGGGCACCAATTTTGAGTCCCACCTAATGAAGGAGGCATTAGAAAGACTTGGGGTGAACAAGACCCGCACAACACCCCTACATCCACAGTCGGACGGCATGGTCGAGAGATACATCAAGACCCTAGAGGAGCACCTGAGGAAGGTCGTGGCCAGCCATCAGAGAGACTGGGACCTCAAGGTACCACTGTTCTTGCTGGCCTACCGTTCGTCAACACACGACACTACCGGGATGACACCAGCAAGCCTAATGTTCGGCCGAGAGCTACGCCTCCCTTGTGATCTGGCTTTTGGTAGCCCCCCGGAAGCGAAACGGCCGGCAACCGAGTATGTGGAGAGTCTAGTAGACCATCTCCACGACATGCACGAGATGGCTCGTCAGAACATCCAGATGGCGAGCGACCGCATGAAGACCCGGTACGACAGGCAAGTCAACAGCCGAGGATTCCAGCAAGGTGACATGGTCTGGTTGTACCGCCCTACCCGGACCAAGGGACGCTGCCCAAAACTTCAACAACCGTGGCAAGGAC
Source organism: Tenodera sinensis (assembly GCA_030765045.1). Taxonomy (NCBI): domain Eukaryota; kingdom Metazoa; phylum Arthropoda; class Insecta; order Mantodea; family Mantidae; genus Tenodera; species Tenodera sinensis. The sequence goes on along the minus strand of CM060968.1, from coordinate 106,418,361 downwards.
CGTACCGAGTGGTAAAGAGGATTAACGACGTAGTCTACCGCATCCAGAAGGTGCCCCGAGGGAAGATGTTAGTGGTACACCTGGATCGTCTGGCCCGTTACGATGGTGCTGTTCGGGACGACCAGCCTTGAGGAGGGAGCAGTGTCGCCCAGCGCATTATTGTCGGCGCTACCGCAAAGGAGTCGAAGGAAAGAGACAGAGAATGGCCGCATTGTTGGGCGCTTGCCGAAAGAGAGAAAGTGATAGAGGCCTCTAGAAATGTCTGCTTTGTATTTCACCGAATAACTGAACTTTCCAGAATAGTGCTTGGGAGATATAAATAGCGGTAAAGTGTGAGAAGGGACAGTTCTTTGTGTTACGAATTCGGAGTCGTGCTGTTGGAGAATCGGTAAAGACTTTCTTGCTGTTGCAACGAGTGTACAAGTTACTGTTTACGGAAATAAAAGTGTTTCTTTATCTAGACTACATCTGTCTACTTTACTTCACACCCACTAAAAAAAAAGTTACAATATTATCAGTTAGCATTTTAAATACCTAAAATCGTAAGCAGGAATATTGGAAATACTGTTTTGAAACATCGTCTTTCCTTGACACATAATATAGGATGGTATTTTACAATAATGGGTATTATAATTAACGAAGAACAATGGAAAATATCTGCTTACATGATTTTACGCTGAAAAATTAAACCATAATGCAAATTATGTATTTTTTAAGCATTGTATCTAGAACCAGCTTTTGTTTTTTACTTAAATAATTTAAATTGCGTTTATGTTCGCAACAATTAGTAGCGAGTTTCTTTTCTACTATTTTTAATTTAGCCCTCTCTTTAGATAGCAGGATTTTAGTTCTAACTAAATTTCTATCGAGGTTTCTAATTCTTTTCTTCAGTGTAGCAATTTCATTATTGAAACTTGTGTTTATGACCTTGGAGGAATTAGAACTGTTTTCTGTGAATTCCTCATTGTTGAAGGACGGCGCGTTTGAAATAAGAACTGGTTGACTGGATCCTGCATCTGGTAATTTACTGATTGTTGAATATTGCTTTTTCAGTAATTTTTTGTCTCTGTTTTGTGGAGATTTTCGGGATTTATGCACTGTAGTTAAGTACCTGGGTAAATTAGGAAATATACAGGGAATTGCCCCTGGCTTTAACCGCCATTTAATTCTAGGGATTTCAACTAGTTTTCCATGCACAACGAATGAATCAACTTTCACTAAAAAGTCCTCTGTAAAATGTTTGTCATAAATACTAGATTTAACAGATAATTTAGTGTCTTTCCTAGGAATAGACTTTTCCCATTTGTAAAACAGATTTTTATCTTTAGGAGGAGTAAAAAAATGTCTAGCTTCTGAGCAGTTTGTGTATCCTGAACGACACCCGGGTACAAAACAAGTTGGCATTTTTAATCAATTATTGATGTTGCTTGAAACTTACATTTTGAAGAACACACACATTTATGCACAAAATTAGAAGCAATTTCACAAGTTATGTACCTAATTACTCACAACACACAACGCATACGTATAAAATTGTCTGTACTTCCGAATCACATACTAGGCAGTTCGGCCGCATTTTAAGGCGACTGCGATCGCCACGCCGCAGTTTCGGTCAGTTGCCACGGGACCACGGATCATGCAGTGAACTAGCGGGAGAGCTCACACTTTCTCTTCTATCCGCTATGATCTTACTACACATGTTCCAGCACGTGGTTGAGTTTAGAGCAGATAATACGTTATGTTCCACGTGTATGTTTATTTGGAATGCTTTTAGTGTTTACGTAAGTGTTCCACACTTTAATTGTTTTTACAACACAATTTCCCATTAAAGTAATACTATGAAGGCTGGGAAGGTGTAGTTTCAAAACAGGATTCAATTTACTGGGAAACTTGGCAGTACTTCAGTTTAGTACAAAGTCAGCCAATTTGAATTTTGAATACTTACAAGGAGAACTCCATTGCAAGTAATGCTTGTCCATTGTTATGTATTTTCTGCTGTTGGACTTTTAAAACCTCCTAACGTTATCGTAAAGGTCTTCTAACCAAAACCAAGCAGCATTGCAGAGAATACTAAAAAGACGTAGACCATATCATAAAGTGACGCCAATTTATGTTCTTCAGTAAGCGAGAGGAAAGATAGTTGTGCTTGCAGTTTGAGCAAAAAATGATGCTGTGCCAGGTTATGAATGGTTCAGTTTCTCCCTCGAGATAGCCGTTGGTAATATATTGGAAAGTTTGCCTCTCGTAGCCGGGAAATCGCTGCGTCAAGCCTAAAACATACAGCAATTACTGACACAGTGGAATCATTAAAGAGATAAGCGCAGATGAAGGTAATTCCTTGGACAAGCTTTGTGGAAAAGGCTTTCCCCGCCGTTCTGAGTTAAAACCGTTGGAAATGATTAGTCAGTCCATGCGAATAGAGAGGAGGTAAAATATGTACTTGATGCAGCAAGCTCTTCATTATATATCACAAAACCCTTCTAAATGAAATATGCAGATCTCGTTAAAACATAGTTTATATAAAGTAATTGTTTTTACTTTCTGTACCACGTACACAGGTAGTAAATAGGTACAAAAATTCGATGCCGGAATTCAGTGAGAGCCCTAAAAAAATAGTTTCTCTTCTCCGTATTTACAGCAAATAGAGAAAATATTGCATTCTATTCCAAAAAATCTGATGTGTTACACTCACATGACTTTCTCTACTCTTGTACTATCCTTTCTTACAAACTCTTATTACTATATCTTCTTTGTGTTAGTGAGATTGTACAAATTATCTTATTGTTTATTTCCTTGTAGGTGCAAGGGGGACATTAGAATAAAATAGGCCTTGTGCGATAGTCAAATCTTTTAAAGCTTTGAGATTCAGTTCTCTTTGCACACTTAACATATAAAAAAATAACAACGTTGTTCATTTCACAAAAGTTTTTAAGTTTTCCGAAACTCAGACACATAACAAGGAATATTTCCGAAATGGTTCACCCTACAAGAAAATTTATTGAGACATAAATTGTATATTTTAGCAAGATCTACATTTTTTGTATAGTATAATTTGGTCTATCTCTAACGGTTTACCAGTTATGCAAAAGTCGTCCAGAGTAAATACGACTACAGGGGCTATAGCCAGAAAATTCAAGATATACATTTCATTTGTCATAAAAATATCTCAAACATATGACATTTTAATCAAAATCGTTAGACCCATTTTCAAGAAAATCAAAATTTTCGCAAAATTTTCCATGTAAAGGGTAGTTTAGGGTGGGGCTATTTTCTTCAAAATCTTCGTGTCACATCCTTGAACGACATTAAACTTAAATACCAACTTTGGTTTTTAACCGACTTTTCGTTTTTGAGCTATGCTGTCCACAGACTGACAGACTGACAGACACACAGACACACACACACACACACACACGGACCTTTTTCTAAAAATGCTTTTTTTGGATTCAGGGGGCCTCAAAAAATGTATTTCCGGTGAAATCTCGACTTCGAATTTTTGGGTGGAATACAATACTTCCCCTACTTACCAGTAGAGAAAGTAAAAAGGGTCTGTGTCTGGCTGTCAGTGAGTGTGTCTGTCAACAGCATAACTGAAAATCGGTTGTCTTGCACTCACATGACTTTCTCTATTCTTCTCATAACCATTCTTAAAATTTCTTATTCCTATATCTTCTTCGTGTTAGTTGAGGTAAACATTTGCAGAAATTATCTTATTGTTTATCTTCTTGTAGGTACTATGGGTATACAGTAGGCTTTGAACGATAGTCAAATCTTTTAAAGCTTTCAAATTCCGTTTTCTTTGTACGGTTAATATACATATAAAAATGAATAACGATGTTCCATTTGACAGGGCGTACCTCGGAAATGGTTCACTCTGAGAAAAAAAGACAAATTGGGTATTTTCGCAGGATCCTATTCCTTTCTCAAAAATTCTGTAGCTCCCTTAATACAGCTTCTTATCCGTGACCTCGGTGCGTACGACATTGATCCCGGGGAATCATACAAACGCCCGATACTTGTACCTGGCACAAATTTAAAAAAGGGATATATACTTATATATTAAAAGCCCAGCTATCTCATAGGAGAAAGTTGAGGGCGTCTCCCATTAGGGAGGATAAGCCCTCAATGACTCCCAAGCCAAAAAAAGTCCCTCCAACAAAATCACCGTCTGTACGCCATCCCCATCTGCAAGCCCCGTTGTACCCGTAAAGGACCCAGTCCTGGTATGGTGGAATCACCTCTCATGGCACCCTCCACAAGCAATTACTTTGCAGTCCGTAGGTGTTGATATGTTTACGTAAGCACGTGTAGTTGACAAGAATGTTAAAGAGATGTTCTGTTGCCAATGGTTGCATGTGTCACATGAACTTGTCTACACATCTGATTCACAAATGACGATTACGGAGAAAGTACGCATTGTAGAGCCAAAAAGGACGATTGCTACAATCGCAGAATTGCAACATCATATGTCGCAGAAGAGAGAACTTTCTGGTTTGAAGTCTAAAGGAAACTGATAAGAAATTATAGATTATATGATAGCCAATAATACGTATTTGAATTCTTATTAGCCTGAAAGTGTAATAGCTAGTTACCCAAAGTCATCCTCCGTGGACTAGGAGTAGCATGCTAGCCTCTAGTTCCCCAGGTCGCTGGTTCAAACCCGCCGAGGCCGATTAAGTTTTTCGAGCGCATAATTTTTACCTTAACTTTTGGAAGGAAGGTTGGTTGCGTGTCGTAGATTTACGGCATGTAAACGAACCTCGAGCGTGATAAAGAGGCCTCTGAGGAAAATTAAGTTGGCTTTCACGCCTTATATAGGGTAGGACGCTGAGAACCATAGAAGTTATAGGGTGTTCATAAATAAACACTGAGTTTGAATAGCTAGTTACCCAATAGAGTATTGAATGGAAATGCAACGGGAAAACATTTGGTTTTCTTTAAATTTCTCGTACAAAAACATCTCAATATTGTTTCTAACCCCACCCCAAAAGAAAAAAGCTAGAGCAAACCTGACGTAGAGGAAATACTAGATTTGAGATTTCTCAGGAAATGTGGGGTTTAAGGGCTCCCAAGTCCAAAAACATTTATAAAAAAGAATTGATGCACAGAATCACATGACTTTCTCTACTCACTTGAGTTCGCTGTGCTTCATGTACGTCGAGCTGATCGTTTGCAGAAAGTGTCTTATTGCATACTTCCTTGTAGTTACAATGGGATTTGGGAATACAATAGGTTTTAACCGATAGTGAAATCTTTAAATAGTAGGTGCGTATGTGATGAATTTAAAATTCCCTTTTCTTTGTATGGCCATTAGGGGGAAAATTCCAATAAAGACTTTGCATTTGAGAATATTATAAGTATTTTAAAAATCAAACCAATAGCAAGGAATATTTCGGAGTTAAAACGTATTTGACATAACTCGTGCTTTAACCGATCTACGTGTCTTGTGCAGACAGATTTAGTCTATCAGTTGGGGTTTGACGGTGGTACAGTCGAACAGAATAAGGAGCAAGATATAGATTTCACTTGTCAGGAAAAATCTTCAACACATGGTATCTTCAAAATCGTAATACATATTTGCCACAATCAACATTTTTGAATAATTTTACACGTGAAGGATAATTTGGTGGTGGGGCAGGGTTACTCGAACTTCATGTCGCATCCTTGGAAAATACTGAACTTAAGATAGCAACTTTGGTATTTAAACCAACTTTTCGTTTCTGATGTATGTCGTTCATAATCCCACACACATGAGGCTTTTTTCTAAAAATGCTTTTCTTGTTTTATTCAAGAGCCTCAAAACGAATTTTCGGTTATCTCTACATACAATTTTTGGTTTTCCCTACTCACTACTCGTAATAAAGTAACAAGATCTATACATATCTTATCAGTTAGCCTGTCTATGAACCACATAACACAGGAACAGAAAATGGGATATAAATGCACCTAAGGTGGGAAAACTGTTAAGGATGCAAGACACATTTTCAAGGAATCCCTCTCAATGCAATCCATTCTGTTCTGTTGAGAGAGGGGAAGGGAAGGAGGGAGGAAGGGAGAGAGGTGTATTAAATTCTGTTTAAATAGCCAGCAAAAACTTTCTTCATTCTAACGAATTCTTCACAAAACAGTAAAAAAGAAGTGGAGGCTCCTGTAAGATGACATTAATAATACAGTTCTCGAGATAAAAGGAAATCCGAAATTCAAATTGGATACCCCTCGAACTCTCACTATACTCATATCACCCTGGTGGAACCAAGCAGTATAAATATTTTTGTTGAGCTGTATAAAAGAAATCGCAATGTATGATACATAAAACCATAATCGTCGTAACTTGACTTCTGGGATGCAATAAAGTACAATTTTAAAAATTAATAAAGGACTCAGAAACGAAGAAAGGAAAGGTAAATCAAATGTGGTATTGTATTATTTGAATAGTATGAAATTATGTGAATCAATTTGAAGACAGTTTGACACTTTTTTTTTCCAGAGAAACCCTACCTTTGTCATTTAAAAATAAGGACATTTTCATTAACATGCTCCCATTTCCATGAAATTGTGTTTTCGTCCTAGCCCGCTGCAGTTTCGATGTATAGTTTAACGTATATTATGGGTAGTGCTACTTTTTCCTCTTTTTTTCCTAAAGTACATCTAGTTGCTTAATGAAAACAGTCCGTACAACAGTAACATTTAATTCGTAAAGTTAAAAGCATTTAGTACACTCCAAGAGGTATCAGTTAAACTTTGCTATTAAGTTCTCAATTGCCACTTAACCCACTAGAATAAGCTGAGTGTAGTTCCACCTGGTCTAAGCCAGGTAGGTAGAAATGTTTGGCGTCGGCGAGGGAATGCATATCTGGAGACGTTACTGATCCCCTGTACGTGCGAGCTTGCTTGCCGCTCTTTGACACCCTCTGTGTCCTTCGCTTCACCACTTCCTCCTGAAGGTTTCCAGAAGCACAGCAGGTGCATGCTTGAGTACAGAAACTCTCCATTTCCTGATAACGATATCTTATCTCCCACTGGTAGCTGTACTGATATTGATCTGTTATCCGATTATCAGATGTCCATGAGTAAGTTCACATTTTATACATTGCTTTGCTCTGTATGTTGTTTAAATTGAAAATTGAACAAACGGTAAAGGATTGCAAAGGTAAACACCAGAAAAGATGATAGATGACACTTGAGTAGAACAAGCAAAGTACTTAAATACCTATGCTGTGATGTAATGGATGAAAAAGATGAAAATATAAATTAAAAGGGCATAAATTCCAGTTTGCAGAATGATGCATGGAACATTTAAAAACAAAGCTAGTAAACAGACAAAATTAAGATTTTATTCAGTGGTACTCTATGAAACGGTGGCGTGAGCTCTTAAAGCAAAATTCAGGCAGAAGAAATGGAATTCTTACGCCCGGTGAAGAGATGTAGAAGAGAAGGGCATATTCGTAACGAAGAGATATGAGTAGGGTAAGTAGTTAATACATTATATCAACCAATAGTACAAGAACATAGGAAAATATAAGTAGACTGAAAGCAGAACTGCTAGAGGCCTTCTGCTTGGAAGGCCAAAAAGCGTTCAAGAGAGCAAACGTGAGACCAAATCAGTAGCCCATCCATGTGGGAAGAAAAACAAGAAGGCTAAGAAAAAGAATTAGTTCATATGTTTTAAACTGAGGTTGATCTCCAATTTCAACAGTCATGGTCTCTGGCATAACGGCGTCGGGAAGGAACACATTTGAGACATCCCAGCAGTTCATTTCGAAATAATTCCGCACGTTTGGGAGTGATGGTGCCAGTGAAATGAGTATTGCGAAGAAAATTAAGAAGGGAAGGCGCCCTTTTCACATTTCGCGAACTTGGGGAGACGAGTGTGCTGAAATGGCTAGCAACATAATGGCAGACTCTTTGAACGCAGGCAGATCCTTTGTATTCCAAGCAGAGTCATTGTGTGACGCGGTTTGTTTTGCGGGTCCCTTTTGCAGCCAAGTGCTGGCAAACTTGCGTCGAAAACATCTCTAATTAAAGGGAAGAGTTATAGCTATAAACTATCCGTATTGTTTCCAGCAGAGGAAAGCATTTCGTAGTTGGTATGCAATTGGAATACATTCAGTCAATGTAAACGGAATAATCCAACGCATGACCTCGAGGCCTCGATATCAATAGTTGACATTGTGAAATATGTGTGGGTTTATACCACATAAGCTGGATTAGTCGGACAATTTCGTTTTATTTACCTCCGTCCGTATTCTTCATGAAATTTACAGAGGGTTTGTTTGGACACAGGGCCGGCCAAACGGGAATTTTCTTGCCGTCGGGAAGCACGCTTTTGCCGGTGGAATCGGATATTCATAGCCCTCTTAATTTCAAACGTATACATGCTCTTCCAACCAAATTATCTAGCCCTGTAGCTCAGTCGGTAGGCAATATGCCTGCTGTTCGAGGGGCCCCGGGTTCGATCCCGGCTGGAGGAGAGGAGTGGTACTTTTTCTATTGCCAAGATTACCCCCTATCCTCCCCAGAGTCTGCATGTATGAATGCGAGTGTGAAGGTGTGTGTGTGTGTGTGTGCGTGTGCGTGTGCGTGTGCGTGTGCGCGTGCGCGTGCGCGTGTGTGCGTGTGTGTGTGACTATTGCAGTTAAAGACACTGGAAAAGCAATGTAAAAAGTAACCACAACCTTGGTCATAAAAGCTGTTATGAATGTTGTACTTGTGTCGCCAGGTATCTCACATTTTTAGAACATTTGCATTATTACCCATTAAATTTATGGCCTTGTAAATAAAGATAGGCTTTGTACGTCAAAAATAAATATTTTGGGGTTACTAGCATTATCCAACAACCAATTATAGAAACTAAACCCACTCACATCATCACGTGGTTGCAATTTCTGAAATAAGGGTCTTTTATTTTAAAACTTCAGCTGCATTCTAAGCACAGCTTTGCGAAATTCCTGATTCCTGTGCAAGCTTACTTGGAAACTTCGAATTTTTTCTCTGTAAGAACAGTACAATTTAATTTTTTTATGAAGAATAGATACCCTTTCCCTAATTCTACGATTTTCGTATTCACAAGGTTATGAACGGTTTTTCTGTGAGGCGCAAGAACACCAGGGAATCTGTCTATAGATATCTGTTTCACCTTTATACAGGAGTTTGTTGTATGAGTGTAGCGTATCAGTTTTTTTTTTTTTTTTTTTTTTTTTTTTTTTTTTTTTTTTTATTATTATTGGATGTTGTTTCAATCATGTTAGTCTTCTCGCACTTATCACAATATCTTGCAGTTGTGTTATTGATATAAAACAGAAGTAAGCTTTAATCACCATGCTAAATGTTTGCTTAGAAAAAATGTCATAGAACTTCAGTCATAATACGCCGACACAACATTCAGGCCTTTGTATCATTAAATAGTAGTAATGAGTTCGTGGAGAGAGACAGAGAGAGAGAGAGAGAGAGAGAGAGAGAGAGGGAGAGAGACTGAGTCAAACTTTCACACTCCGTCAGATGGCGTAGATTGCAATATGGAATATTTAAAAAACAGTTTAACGCCATTAAACGTTTGGAAGGGGAGGGGGGGGGGAGGAGAACAGCGATAAAACATTTTTTAGTAGATGCTCTCTAAAACAGCTGTTTGCCAAAAAATACCTGTCGTCATGGGAACCTTTAGCGGCGGTTTAAATAAATTCGAAACAGCGCCATTCCGATTCAGTGATTCTGACTCGGATTGAAAATTTGTCTGTGTTATCGCCCGTATTTTCACACAACTAAACACTTTGATAAATAACGTGATTCGTGTCTGCCGTGAATTACAAAGCCTATAAAGATGAAAATAAACACAATTTAATATAAAGTTGTAACTCTTTTATATAGTGTTTGTTTTCTTTTGTTGATGTGTGCACCACGTACAGTCGAGTGCAAATTAAACATGCCGATGCATCTATTGTATTTTTCTTTATTTGATGTTGGCAGGATCCACTTATCCATGTTCCACGCGATCCCAGGGTGAGACAAACATTTGGTTTAATTCAAGTCCGATATTCACGCATTACCCTATGAACAAAGTACAGACTTATAAGGGGCGAAGGAGGAAGTATAAATGCATTTCATCTGAGTGACTGGAAGACAAACTTCGCTATGACTGTCCACACCACGCTGCATGTGTCTGTGTAGTATTGCTTTTAACTGAAAAGTCTGGCACTCAAATGTTAACCAATGAACAATGGTCGGTTTCAAGCTCAGGATCGAAGGAAAGTAAGACAACGTTAAGTGGGGCGGTAGTTTTAGACAAGGGGAGCGAAGCTGGGCCTCCGGAAATTTAAAGTAAAACATTATTGTTAATGGCGTTTTAACGTTAATGCCTTTGTAAGAATAGGAAATATTTAACTAATGATTTTTGTTTAATGTGCAAATGAAGTACATATTTCTAAGTTCAAAATGAGCTACAGATCATATTTATCTGAAAAATAATACCAGAGATATTTGTATTTATGAAGAATAGTGTGCGCAAAATATCCCAAAATTTAATGTTTTATATTTACAAAAATAATTAATTAACAAACTAACAAAAGAATCCAGGTCTAGAAGGCCATATAACTGGCCAGGAGGGCTCGGGGCGCTGACCACGTCCCACCATCCAGCACTGCACCTCACCAATGACACCTGTAGTGGGCAGAGGTGGGGGACGCAGCGGCTGGGTGGCAAGCCTTGGCCCTTCATGGGATGTTGCGCTAGGGTTAACAAAATAATAGGTGTATCATTTTTTCATTCACAGAACATGCAAAGTTAATATTAATGAAATCGGAGACATCAAGGTCAAATTTTGTACAATTTGACATGGAATGACATACCTATCCGTATATGTAGCTTCGAAGCTTTATTTATACCTTTGGATGCTTACCTACTAAGGAGTACAGTAATTATTTCAGTCTGTTACAGGAGTATAGGAGAACGTATACCAGTCAATCAGAACCCTGCTTTATGAAATATTTATATAATATTCTAAAGCCCATATATTGAAACTTTCAGCAGGTTGAAGAAATTCTTTATATTGACTTTTAAACCACGAGTATCAGTTTATCAGCAATAGATTTGAACTAAACTTAATGTACAATTTTGTAAGAAAAGTTTGTGTTTAAAGACATCGATCTTGAATCTCTAATACTAGAGTTCGGATCTCTTCTTCTTCTTCTTCTTCTTCTTCTTCTTCTTCTTCTTCTTCTTCTTCTTCATCATCTGAGTTCATTGCAGTCGGTGGACTATGATGCTTTGATTTTGAACTTAAGGATACCTATGACTGATATTTTAAGAATTTGAACGCAAAATTGCACTTTTCTTTCTCCTTTTTTTTTTTTTTTTTTTTTTTTTTTTTTTTTTTTTTTTGTTTTTTGTTTTTTTTTTGTTTTGATTTGTTTTGTTTTTTTTGTATCACTTTTTGAAAAGGTTCAATTACTTTATAAAATAGAATTATTTTCGATGTTCTTCCATTTTTAAAGCTCGTGGAGTTTTGTTTTAAATGACAAGCGCTTCTAGCCTACTGTGTTGGATGTCAGTTTATAGCAACACGCAATAATGGTGAAACATCATTCTGTTTTTTTTCCTTCAACACACAGAAAGTTGAAGGAAAACCCTTAGATAGCCATAGCATAATGGTCTGAAAATTGAGTTGAAGAGGTTATACGAGGGTATAGTTCATCGAATTTCGCACGAACATTGAAACGCACAGCGTAAAACGAAGTTTGCGTTGATAGTGTTGCAGTATGCTGTTCACAGTGTCGGTTCAAAATGTTTAAAATGATGGATAGGCCCGCTGACTGAAATACGGTCTGTTATTGGGCTTTAACACCACGGAACGTTCCAACAACAGACTTTCATTGACAAATCAGTGAACTTATGACCCCAATGCAACGCGTGACAGCTATGTGCATAAGACGATTTGGTCAATACCGTGGATGAAAAGAACGGTGGAGATCGCTGATTGTTAATTTCCTCTGGTTATCCAGTGGTTATCTGCTGGTTATCCAACAAATGGTTATCATCACAGGCGGCAGACTTATAAGACTTGTGCACACCAACGCCTGTAGAACGTCATGACAAATATGGCAACTATGTACAAAAATAGAGATGTCTGGAATTAAATAACGCAACCGGTTGCAACTATCTATGATGGTTTGATTTGTATAAAATATCGGACCTTATTTTACGAATTGCCCTCCTATCCTTTGTTGTATTTTCTTCCACTATTTTTAATTTCATTATTACATTCTAAAAATATAAAGTCCTTACTATGAAATCTTGCACTATGCACAACAAGAAAATAAATTCTGCAGAAGAAAAGAAGCTCGTGATTTTGAAGTTGCAGTGGTGACATTACGTGCGATAATCAAACAGAGGAACTGATTTGTGATAAGACCCCTCCGGGTGAAGCATTTCTTGCGATCGATTACCAAGTGGAAGCCTGGGGAAGGGGCACGCAGGTTGCTTGGCGTTTCCGGGACGCGTGCGTGAGTATGCGTGCTGCATACGCAAGCTGCGTGCTACATGAAGGAATGCCGTGTGCCTGGCCAGGAAGTAGAATATATCAAGAGGGTTAACTCGCGCACTACTACAGTCATGGGAACTTAAACCTTTATGCTTGCTTTTTGTGGTCTTAGAGCCAACCGGTGATTTAACACTGAACTTAAGGCAAATTCTGTTTCATCGAACAAATAGAACCAGTAATATTGCGTTTACCCTTTCCAGCCCATATCTATCTGTCGGGTGGGGAATCGAACCTAGAACTCCTTGCACAGCAGACAGGCGCTCTACCGACTGAGCTACAAGTTCAGCCCCACCCCCAAAAAATTATTTAATGGGTGAGAATGTTCCCTAAATTGCAAACAGACCTCAAATTTGTTTTTTACTTTGTCTACTGGTAAGTAGGGGAAGTATTGTATTCTACCCAAAAATTCTATGTCGAGATTTCACCGGAAATGTATGTTTTGAGACTCCTGAATCCAAAAAAAAAAAAAAATTCATTTTTAGAAAAAGGTCCGTTTGTGTGTTTCTGTGGCCAGCATAACTCAAAAACGAAAAGTCGGTTAAAAACCAAAGTTGGTACTTAAGTTTAATGTATTTCAAGGATGCGACGCGAAGATTTTGAAGAAAATAGCCCCACCCTAAACTACCCTTTACATGGAACATTTTTCGAAAATTTTTATTTTCTTGAAAATGACTCTAACGATTTTGATTAACATGTCATATGTTTGAGATATTTGTGTGACAAATGAAATATATATTTTGAATTTTCTGGCTATAGTCTATGTAGTCCTGTTTACTTGGATGACTTTTGAATAACTCGTAAACCGTAAGAGATGACAAAATCTTATTATACAAGAAATGTAGGTCTCGTTAAAACACACATTTTTTGTCTGAATACATTTTTTTATACAGTGAACCATTTCGGAGATATTCCTTGTTATTTGTGTCAGTTTCGGAAAACTTAAAACTTTCGCGAAATGGAACATTGTTGTTCATTTTTTTATATGATAAGGGTGCAAAGAGAACGGAATCTCAAAGCTTTAAAATATTTGACTATCACTCAAAGCTTACTGTATTCTAATATTCCTCTTACCCCTACAGGGAAATAAACAATAAGATAATTTGTACAATTGTTTATCTCAACTAACACAAAGAAGATATAGTAATAAGAGTTTGTAAGAATGGTTAGTACAAGAGTAGAGAAAGTCATGTGAGTGCAACACATCAGATTATTTAACTGGAGTTAGATGGACCCAGTTGGATTGCAAAATGCAAGGGTTGTGTTAATTGATAAACATAATGTAAATAGCATGTGGCATGGAATCCGCTTCATTAGTATGAAAAATGGCATTAAGGTAAAAAACTTTGGACTTTAACTGTTTTAGAAACAGCTGAGTGTTTTTATATCCTTACTGCTTACTGTCTGTCAAGTGAATTGAGTGTCCCATTGTATAATGCACATCAATGAAGATTTTGTTACTACTACATTACAAATCAAATTAATATTGTGTAAAAATACTTAAAAATAATTTTTGGTTATGGTACAGTAGGTAACAGATTTTGGGGATTCATGGAACTCTTTACATTTCCAGCACATTAATCCGGAATTCATATTATTATTTCCAACCTCATCTGAAAATTTCTAATACTATATGACGTCAGACAGGTCACCGTTCAGCATATATTACAGTCTCTTGTCTTACATTAATTTAGGCATCTGAAAGCAAAGAAATTAGGTGTTTTTGTTGCAGAGTTTTGAACCTATCATTTACCACTCTTGAGAAAAGACTGAAACTAGCCTGTTGACGAGAAAATGCTGTACTTGGAATTTTTTAATATGACGTGCGCAGAAAATTAAAAAACTATTGTGTTGCTTAACGACGCTGTCAATTGCAAGGAACACATCAGCATCACTGGTGTGCCGGAATTTCGTCCCCCAGTTTTTTTACATGCCAGTAAATGTACGGACATGGAGCTGTCGTTTTTAAGGACACTTAAAAACCATCGGTCTGGGCCAGATTTGAACCCACGATCTTGGGATCAGTAGGCCAGCGTCTAACGGATTGAGCCATCCAGACTGACGATGTGCCTAGAGGAAAGTCAACTTGCGTCATAACAAATTTTAAAGCTTGCAAAATGTGGCATTTTTAAAACGGTGTTGTACAAAGCGGTCGTGATCCGGGTCGTGTAGGTAGATCCATTGTATCTACCACCCCTAGGAGGAAGGGACGAAGGAAACAAAGCACAGGAGGTTACAGGCCACGGACAGAGTTGCCACAGAGATGCGCAAGAGTCCCTAACAATGCCAAGCTCGAAGAAAATCTTTCTGTGGCATCTTTGAATTTATCGAGCATTACATTTTCGACCTATGCAGTTCACACGCAGAACACAGGCTCACAAGCGCGTGCGGACCTTTCTCTAAAATGCTTTTTTGATTCAGTAGGTCTCAAAACATATTTCTGGTGAAATCTTGACATCGCATTTTCATATGGAATACAATGAGTGCTTCCTCTTATCTACTTCAGGTAGATGACCGAGAAATATTAGAAAAACTGCTTTTTTTTTTTTTTCGACATTCGTTTACAGCCTCTTCTGAATGCACGTTTTGCCTAAATTTGCTCCTAGATCCAGTTTGCAATATGGCTGCTGACGCACGTTTGTGTCCGAAACCCCAGCTCTGAGGTTGAACCATGGTTAGGGAAGACATCTGTCACGTGATGTGGTGAAACCCCGTCGACGTGAAATGCAGAAGACTCGCTGCTGTCAGACCGGACGGTATTTGTGGGTGTATAGGGTGATTTACGGCTTTCCTCTGCCTACGCCAATGAGTCTGCGGGTGCTGTTAAAACGCACAGTGATAAATAAACTAACCACTGCATTTTGCAAATGAAAGGAATTGACAGGAAACTTCAGCTAAATGATTGTTCAACTTGTGTTTAAGTACGGAAACCTGACGGGAAGTTATAGTTTCAGTTCTAGAGTTAGAATTGAAGGAACTATACGTATTATTTCTAATGCGTGTGTGTTCATTATAGCAGCGGTAATACTTGATCTAAGTAAAATGTCATTTTCGCCTTACGGTGAGTAGAAGTTGAGGTAGTGAGTTTAATTAGTGCTTGCAAATTTATTCAGTGATCTCAAACTTCCTTGTGATGTGCATGTTATTATGTAATTGCAATTGCAATTATTTCTAGTACAGTATATACAGTAACCTATGTATGGAATTCAACAATCTTAAATAATGTTAGCGAATAGATATATAGTTCATTGTTGTTTTCACTAAGAAATGCTGAATGTAAGCGCGGAGAACGCTTTAGCTCTGCGCCGGTTCTGGAACATGGAAGCTGTTTCGTCTCTGGATAAGGGAAGGGGGCGTGAGCAAAGAAGAAAATAATAAAAAAGAGCGAAGGCGAAAGTTTTGCTGAATTTGAGGCCTAATTAAAGATGTATAATTAATCTATGAAGTTTTGGTGTATTTTGGTATTTGTATTAGGAAGCATGATTATATTTACCTTAAGCAAATTACTTTTGCCCTTTTAAAAACGTGATTTTTTTAATCTGAGAGTAACAGTTACTAAAGTATTTACTCTTCAATAAAACTGGTTTAGTTAACGCCTTCTCCTCAATTCTTCCCTAATTCTAGCTCTCTATGCATGCTTTTACCTATGAGCATGCATACGAGTGTGAGTTGACAAAATAAAGCTGAATTAAATAAATTGGAGGGAATAGGCATTGTGAACTTTTTTAAGACAAGTGGAAAATAAATGCTGAAAACAGGAAGCAAAATTTAAGTGCATGTAGCGTTTCATACAAACTTTATACAATTACTTATAACCAAATCAGAGTGTAACGATTGACATGAATGGTGTTTTAATTAATTGGTTGATTTTTAATTAGTAGGTAGTACACTGTGGTATACAGCAGTAACAGTTTCTAGCTATTAGGGAAGCGAAATGCAGCATTGTTGCCCGGAGACATTGCTGTGTAAATGGTTATTGAAAATACTTTCCGATATACGTCTGCAAACTGATTTTTCACATTTCATTTTATGCTACCCTTTGTTGTTGCAGGTACAGATACATCTGAGTATCTTCATATCTTATTTTAAATACTCGGTGTCTTAAACTTTATTATATTTTAATCCGTTAATTATTTCAAATTGAGCTAATTTTCTTTATCAACGATAAAATGCCCGGTTCTGGCCCATAATCTTGTAATACCTTGTTATTTGGTAGGTAACGGCAGAGTTCACAGTTTGAGAATGAAAGTGCTGTCTGTTTCAAAACATTTCAAGCGCCTCGTTTGGTTTATGTTTCTATTTGGGTCCAATATTAATGTAGGAGCAAAACATTCAGGTTGGGTTATGCACAAAGTCAAATTTGCATGAGCATTATAGTGTGTAAGTTTTATATTTTTTCCGTGTTTCAGTTTCCTCACATCCTGTCCTGCCTAAGTTTTCAACCAATGTACCTTGCAATAATTTATGGCATACCGGCGGTGCAACAGCCCTTTACGGACCAAGGCCTACCGCCCGGCCGCTGCATCCCGCACCTCTGCGCACCAAGCCATCATGAGTGTGTCCCTCCCTTCCTATTTTCGCTACTAAGGATCGATACATTTCAATCAAGTGGCTCCTCGATTGACCCATAAGCTGGGACATGGTTATGAGCATTTAATGGCTGCTCCATCATCATCTTACCTTTCACTCATTTCACTGACATTTGATATCATGTTCTTTGCCCTCATAGAAGATATCGGGTTGATCTCTGATCCCGAGATCCTATATTCCACAGGCGTCTGGCACTAGGCGCCCATATGTAAGCCCTGTGAATGTAAATCTTGTATACAAGGAGGAGAA
Organism: Tenodera sinensis; assembly: GCA_030765045.1. Classification (NCBI taxonomy): domain Eukaryota; kingdom Metazoa; phylum Arthropoda; class Insecta; order Mantodea; family Mantidae; genus Tenodera; species Tenodera sinensis. The sequence continues at coordinate 106,400,993 of CM060968.1, read as the reverse complement.
ATAGTAAAAGAAAAACTTATGGCTGCAATTAACTTTAGTGGCCGCATAACAGGCACTATTTACATTTTCATACAGTCAGTAACTGCTTCAAAGGATATAAACGTGCATAATAGGCATGTGTGTTGCATCTATTCTCCAAGATAAAATTTACTTCCAGTTCATGCAATTCTGCTTGTACAAACATCTTCATACAAAATTACTTCAGCAGAATAAGAGGGAATTAGAATTCATATTTCGCCAATGTTAACCGAGCTATATGGCTAAGAATTATAAAAATTAGCATAGAGGTCTGGACGAAAAATGTCAGGATAGAATGTATAAAAAGTTCACTTGTGAGTGGCACATTGTTTTCTTAGTTCACATGTGTGTCTACAATCACAAAATGCATCCATTGTTTGATCCTATGGTTTAACATCATGTTACACTTCCATGGTCATGGTGGGGTGGATGTGATAATTGTCCAGCGACTTATCTCCAAGCAGTTTTCCACTGATGAAATTGAAATAGACAAGTGGCTTATTCATTTGTTGGGTTGCCATTTCTTTATGAAGACGTTATTGAACGCTATAACGTTACGTTTCTGTTTTAAACATTACTAATCCAACCTTAATATTGCTGCTTAGCAATATCATAATTTTAATCAAAGTGCAATGGTACCATTGTACATAAATACATCAACTTGTGCTAAGGTTGCTTAGGATGTTTCACCAACGAACAACAATTGAAGGAACTGCAACGAAGATTTATTATAGCTTTTCGTATGCCTTAGTCCGTTTTGAATTATTTACGTGGGTCTTTTCTTTATTATTGTGGCATAATGTTACTTTATAACAATGTTTCCAGTTAATATCTTGGCTATCTTTACCTTCTTGTAACTCGATGTTCCAGGTACTACCTAAGCCGATTCTCGTAAGCTACAGGCGTTGGAGACGGAAAAGCTAGTATTATATATTATAACATACCAGTATGTTCTTTATTTTATTTGTATCTTGTTCCTCTAATTTTTAGTGCTCTGTACATTCCCTAGGTATTGTGTATTCAGTTTTGTTTTCTAACCATCTTGGATTTTCTTACACAAATTTTAGTCACACAACCTCGTCTTTTCGCACTTTTTCAAGTTGTCGTTTTCTTCACATTTGACTGCCGCTTTTCAAAGCCTCTCTATTTTAATATTCTTATAAGAAGTTATTTTACATAACCCAATTTCTTAGATTTTGGAGGAATTCATAGCGATCCACTTCAAACATTACGATTAAAATTTGTTTTTCTATACTTACAATATTCAACATGTAAGCTGAAATTGTGTACCATAACTGCAATTGCAAAATGTAAGCAACAGAATAACCGGTACACAAAAATGTTGTATCTCTTAATTTATTTTAATTAAAAAAAACCACAAAAATCATTTGTTTATATTCTCAGCACAAATTAAAAATTTGGGAGCGATATTATAAACCCTAAGATCCCAGTAGCCGTTTCTGTGAGTGTATGAAAAAGTGATTAGTAAAGATGAAACAATTACTTCAATGGACGCGAGGTTGGCTACGCAGAAACCATACACTGTAGCTGACTCTGAACAAGAGCAGGTTCCAGGTGGACAAGACAATACAGAGAACCCCCCTCCCCCCCCCCCCCCCCAATGTTTATATAGTTCGCGTTGACGTTACGCTGATATCTTGGTTACGAAGGTTTCATCTTTGGTGATAAGTTATGAATAAAAAAATATATCAACAATAGTTTGACATAGCTACTACGTTTTATTTCTGATATATGGTTACAAAACAAAGTAATTAGAACAGTTTTCAGGACATTTATAGATACAGTACCTTAAGTGTGACAGTGCTATAAAGGTTTTACCAATTAGAAGTCGAGAATACTATCCCTCTCGCTCTAGCAAATCCTGTGATGTTTACAGGCCGGGGTGTTAACCGCTGAGGTTCAATAACTCAATTCGGCTGCTCATTAAGCTTAATAAGAGACTGTGGAGGGGCACCAGGTTGACCTTCACCTGGTTAACCGGACTTAAGTGTAAACAGTACATCAGGGCTTGCCAAACTACGACGCGAGGGCCGAATTAGCCCCGCCTACAAACATAAAAAAGTCTGATGTGTTGCACTCAAATGACTTTCTCTACTCTTGTACTAACATTCTTACAAACTCATTCCTATATCTTCTTCGTGTTAGTTGACATAAACATTTGTAGACATTATCTTATTGCTCATTTCCTTGTAGGTACAAGGAGAATATTAGAATATGTGTTGAGCAATAGTCAAATCTTTTAAAGCTTTGAGATCCCGTTCCCTCTGCACGCTTAACATGTAAAAAATTAACAACGATGTTCCATTTCACGAAAGTTCCAAGTTTTCCGAAACTCACACCCATAACAAGGAATATCTCCGAAATGGTTCACCCTACAAGAAAATTTATTGAGTCATAAATTGTGTATTTTAGCAAGCTCTACACTTTTTTGTATGCTATGATTTGGTCTATCTCTAACGATTTACCAGTTATGCAAAAGTCGTTCAGAGTAAATACGACTACAGGGGCTATAGCCAGAAAATTCAAGATATACATTTCATTTGTCATCAAAATATCTCAAACATGTGACATTTTAATCAAAATCGTTAGAACTATTTTCAAGAAAATCAAAATTTTGGAAAAACGTTCCATGTAAAGGTGGGGCTATTTTCTTCAAAATCTTTGTGTCGCATCCTTGAAAGACATTAAATTTAAATACCAAATTTGGTTTTTAACCAACTTTTCGTTTTTGAGTTATGCTGTCCACAGACTGACACACACACACACACACACACACACACACACACACACACACACACACACACACACACACACACACACACACACACACACACACACACACACACACACACACACACAGACCTTTTTCTAAAAATGCTTTTTTTTTATTCAGGGGTCTCAAAATATATATTTCCGGTGAAATCTAGACATCGAATTTTTGGGTGATACAATAGTTCCCGTACTTACCAGTAGAAAAAGGAAAAAAATGTTATGGAAATCCAGGCATACTATGAGAAATAATTTGTTCCTAAAATAAAAGGGCGCTAAAGGGCGAGATGTTAAAGGCACCATATAAAGGAGCCCCCCCCCCTTCCCCTCCCCCCCAAAAAAAACAGAATAGGCACTACCGTAATCAAAGCAGTCACCTATTCCATATAGAAGTGAATGGAAATTGACTATTTCGCAACGACAATGCTTTTGAATCAGTGAAATTTGAAGTAGGATATTTTTAAACCGCTTGGGTTTACATTGGCGACATTGAAACGCCGCATATGGCCCACTGCTGAAATACAGGCTGAGTCGTATCGAAAACCAAATGTGCTTTCCCAATGTTTATTACGCCATCAGTATCAGAGAAAGATTGGAAGCAATCCATGTATTGGAACTGTGCCCCCTTAAGAAGCAGCTGGGGAGGGGGGGGGGGAGGTTTAGGTTTTGCGCTTGTTGCGTGGGCGCCGACATGGGGCCGCTAGGGTATGCGGGGTGCCGGGAGAGCCAGAAACGATCGATATAGCGTTGCAAGTATGCAGGAGGCCTTGGTCCAGCTTGGCGACCGGCTAGAATTGTTGGATGCAACAATATCCTGTCCATTTCCTGTCCAGTTTATGCACGTCAAGTACAAAATATTTTGTCTTCACACCTCCTTCGCAAATGCAAGGATGTAAAACCAAGAATACTAGTGTTATTCAACTGTTTTCATTTAGAGACCCAATTATTTTACCTAGTCTGCTACCTACCTGTATAGGTATATTATATGATAAATACAGGTAGAATTGCATTCCACCCCCTGCAATTTCACCTGAAATACGCGTTTTAAGGTTTCTTGGGGGAAAAAAAAACCCACCTGATCCTCATGTTAATCGAGATAAGCGTTTGTAAAATTGTTTTGTTACATATTTCCTTATAGGTGCAGTGGCTTAACCGATAGCCGATATTTTAAGAGCTTGTCGCAATGTGATGCCTTTGACATTCCATTCATTAGCTTTGGATGGCCAGGAGTAAGAACGAAAGACTTACTATTAAGAAAAGTGTAAGTATTTAAAAATTCAAATCGATAACAAAGAATATCTCGAAAATGGTTATCTCCACAAATTATTTACTATATTCTGTGCTTTAGCAAGATCTTCATTTTTTTTTGTGTAGTGACAGTTTGTCAGTTATGCAAAAGTCATCCAGAGGTCTTCAGAGGTTATTTCCAGAAAATTCAAGATATACATTTCATTTGTCAAGAATATAACTTAAACATACTTCATTTTAATCAAAATCATTAAACCGTTTTTTAATAAAATCAGACCTTCCTAACATTTTTCCATACAAAGGATAGTCTGGGGTGGGGTGTTTCGTGTCATTCTTGAAAGAGGCTAAACTTAAATACCAAGTATGGTACTCGTATTTAACTGAATTTTCGTTCTATTCACAAATATGCACTTTCACAAGGACAACAATCACACGCACGCGAACCTTTTCCTAAAAAGGCTTTTTTTTTCCTTATTGCGGTGAAATCTCAATATCGAATTTTTGAATGGAACGCAATACTTTCCTGCTCTAAGTAAATAGTAAGAGTTTGAGTATGTGTATATGTGAGAAGCATAACTCTAAAAGGAAAAGCTGGTTAAGTACGATATTTCGTATTATCCTTGGAGGTTGAGACAAAGATTTGCAGGAAAATCTCCCACCCCAAACTACCCTTCATGGGACAGTTTCCGTTACTTTTTATTGCCTCAAAAATGGCTCTAACGATTTCCAATAAAACCCACATGTTCAAGAAATTTGCATAAGAAATAAAATACACCTGTATCTTGAATTTTCTGGGAGGATCCTGTGAAAAACTCTTCATTATGAATAAATTCTGTATAAACCGTAAGAGAAACTCATAAAAAGTGCAGATCTTGGTAAAACACGCAATTTATGACAAACAATTTGAGGTTATAATCATTTTAGAGGTATTCTTTGTTATTAGTTTTAATGTTCAAACTTCGACTAATTTCGAATACTAGGTCACTATTCGCTTTTACTTAGTCCTGTAAAGGGCATCTATTGGCGAGCTGAATTGCGAAAATCTATCACTTTAGCCAATGTGTATCCTTCATATGTTACAACGTTCTGTTTTCTTCGTTTTTTTGCATTTCTATCCCCCTTTTATAAAACTGCAATGGTGGCAGGGACGATCTTTCATCTTTATTAACTCGTATACACTTATCATCTGGTTTCTGAACCCAAAAGAGAGCAAAGTAAGTAATCTTGGTTAGAGCAAAAGTTCTAACTCCCCCCAGCCACCCACAACGAAATATCTCGATTACAAAGAGTAGTTAGAAAAAGAAGTCTTTGTAAGAATAGTTTATAGAAGAAGTGTAGAGAAACATCAGATTATTCAAAATTAGTTTAGGAGATGTTAGTAACTTAAGTTGGTTATTATATGTATGCTCCATTTTTAATCGGAATCTTCTATTTCATGCCTAAAGATTACAAGCATCAATACTATCTGAAATCCCTGTTATCTATTCGCATTGTATATAACGTTTCATTACTGAAGAATAAATGAGCTAAAATATGAAAACACTGGTGGAAAATATTGAGAGGAAGCAATATTTAGGATTGTTCAGATATAAGTTGTTAAATTTTAATGAAAACGGCTAGCGGTATGCTGAATTACTAATGGAATATCTATCATTATTTTGATAGTGGTTAACCATCGTAATAAATACAACCTCTCCTGAAGTTACTTATTCATAATGCTTATGAATAAACATTTACTATTTTCATTGTATGAGATGCGAAGTTTCGAATGTAATTGCTGCGAATCACGGAACATTGATCCTGTCTGTTGGAGGAAAAGTGAACTATTACGCAGCAGTAATAACAAAGGGAGGTCGAAATAGAATGTGAAAGTTCAATATACTATAGCATTATCAACTAAAAACCTTCATTGCAAACTTTTAAAGTTTGGATACTCTCCTTTCCAAGCAAACTGGTTAGATAGAAAGTTAATGTTTATTTATGTGTTTATTTTGATTGATAAAATGTTTTCATTGATCGCATGTGATCGGCGAACAGCCAATGGAAACACACTAATATAAAGAAGCGTTCGTAGGTATTTAAAAATGGAATTTGTAGAACCCTAGGTAATTCATCAGCAAGCATGGCCTTTTTTTCTGTGACGCAATTGTATAATAAAGGTTAAAAATGTAACAAAATGTAATTTGTATAGAATATTTATTTTTTATTATATGTCGCATATAACGAAGCCTACAAAGGTTTCTAACCAATTTTTAAATAATTTCATTGGTTTTAAATACAAATTGTAAAACTCTTGATTCTGCATTTGTTTATACTTTCAGTATCTTTTTGCCATTGACATTGATTTATGGCGTTTGCCATAATATTCTTTATTATTTCCCAATTTTAAAGTGGATTTCAGCATTTTTTTATTTTGCCAGTGCACCACAAGTGCACCAACATTTACGGTGAAATCTCGACATCCATTTGGGAGGGTGTGAAATAAGTACAATACTTTGTCTACTTAGGTAAGTTGTAGAAAAGGTGGGGGCTGGGGGAATGAAGGAAGCCCTTTCTTCTGCATAGACGTGCACCTATCGAGTTTTTGAGTTTGCCAGAAAAGCCATAACAAGAGTCACATCTGAGAAAATAGGACTTTTTAAACAAAGATGGTTGTTTTTTATTTTTTTTTTATTATTTTTTCCATTTCTCGATAGATTTTCTACCGAGTTTTTTACACATGCTACTGTTTAGGAATTCTAAATAACCGGCAGAACGAAAGTACGAATAGAAAGTAACATTTCACAGGTTTTTAATGTCTGCTTATTAGTGAAATGTTCTGCATACATTCTTAAAAATATTAAATCCAACAAAACATGGTTTATTGCTGTAGTAATCAATAGTAAATTGCTGTTTGTCAACAATAAGCTCACTAGCTTTTTTTGTCAGAGAAAATAAAATTTGGAGTAGGGTTTAATAGACTATCTCACAATTAAGAAAACGTATATTAAGATTGGAAAAAATAAATACAATAAAATATTAATTAGATCACCAGGTTAATTGACAAGGTTCTTTCATTTAATGCTTTTGTTTCTGTTTGTACTGTTTGGTGTCTGTTGTTTTAAGTAATTCCGTGGAGTAACAGCCCTTTCCGGGCCAAGGCCTACCGCCCGGTCGCTGCGTGCCCCACCTGTGCGTCATGAGTGCCATGCAGTTGGCGGAGGGTTAAACGTGGTCAGCGCCCCGGCCCCTTGCGGCTGTTGTATATGGTCTTCGCAACCCCCTTTTTTTGTGTAGCTAGCTGAATAGCTATGACATAAGAAATGACGATCGCAAAGAAATCAACGGGTCTAAAGAGGTGATAAAAACAGAAAAATTATATGTAGGTAATATATAAACTTGCCATAAGCGGCAATGATTGGTTGAAAGACGTCACTTTTAGCGTCTTAGTGGTCAAAATTAGTATGATGTAGTAAGAATGCGATTGTCATTTTACATGTTACGATTGCATCCCAAAACATCTGATGTGTTGCACTCACATGACTTTCTCTACTTTTGTACTAACCATTATTACAAACTCTTATTACTATATCTTCTTCGTGTTAGTTGAGATAAACAATTGTACAACTTATCTTATTGCTTATTTCCTTGTAGGTGCAAGGGGAATATTAGAATACAGTAGGCTTTGTGCGATAGTCAAATCTTGTCAAGCTTTGAGATTACATTCTCTTTGCACTTCAGCATATGGAAAAATGAACAACGATGTTCCATTTCAGGAAAGTTTTAAGTTTTCCGAAACCCACACACATAATAAGCAATATCTCGGAAATGGTTCGCCCTACAAGAAAATTTAGACATAAATTGTGTATTTTAGCAAGATCTACTTTTTTGTATAGTATGATTTGGTCTATCTCTAACGGTTTACCAGTTATGCAAAAGCCTTCCAGAGTAAATAGGACTACAGGGGCTATAGCCAGAGAATTCGAGATATACATTTTGTCATCAAAATATCTCAAACATATGACATTTTAATCAAAATCGTTAGAGCCATTTTCAAGAAAATCAAAATTCTCGAAAAATTTTCCATGTAAAGGGTATTTTAGGGTGGGACCATTTTCTTATAAATCTTCGTGTCGTATCCTTGAACGACATTAAACTTAAATACCAACTTTGGTTTTTAACCGACTTTTCGTTTTTTAGTTATGTTGTGCACAGACTGATAGACACACACACACACACACACACACACACACACACACACACACACACACACACGGACCTTTTTCTAAAAATGCTTTTTTTTTGGATTCAGGAAGTCTCAAAACATATATTTCCGTTGAAATTTCGACATCGAATTTTTGGGTGGAATACAATACTTCCTCTACTTACCAGTAGAGAAAGTGAAAAGGATTGACTACTATAAACGGGCTGGGTGCCGAAAGATGGTAGAAATTAAAGCAATACAGATAGATGCCTTTCCTGATTTATGTGCGCATATATAGGCAACCATTGATGCCGAAAGTTATTCCACATGCACGTTTTCAAAGGGAGGAAGGCGACATTTGGTCCGCTTGGTTGGAGGCGAATACTTTGTAGCAACCGTGGTTAAAGCTATGGAGCGTCATCGGTACTGCGCTCTTTTATTTTAAAATTATTTGGTCGTCACCTGTCTGAAGAATATGCACGTATTGATGTAAATGTACCAAAGTTCAAGTTATGAAACGCAGCTCTTGCTTTGCACAGATTAGAAAACGCAACAAGATGTTTCGATTTAAATTGTACCTGGAATGCTTTGTCTTGTACTTTGTCATTTTTAATGTAGGTGCACATGTCTCCATTGGATATGTTTATCGCTTAAGCCTACTTTCTCTATGACTCCGTTGAAAGATATTCCAAACCAAATTTGGATACCGAAATTTCACCATTTCTTCCTCACTCCGGTTTGTGAACAACACTATTAAAAATGAAAGTTCGAATAAACACTAAACTTCATAGTTGTCATAAACTGTTTAAACATGTTATTCGACAATTTTTAATTAAATTTCGATGTACAAATACACTTTACTGCGCTAAGTTTTACGAGTGTCACAATGAAAAAATTATACAAGTTTTTATGCAATTTTAGCATTAAAATACGTACAAATAATTAATACATTTGCTAAATGAAAAATTATAATGTATTAGATCACAGAGGAAATGTGTTTGCTAAGCATGTTTCAACATTTATGGAGGAAACTGGAAGTTAATGATACCACTATTGTACATGTGGAGGAGTTTTATTCCGCTTTCCACTTTTAAGAGTGCTGAGAATGTATTAATTTCAGAGAAATGAAAAGATTTTTTACGAAAATAAGGTGATTATTATGTTTGAATGTGAGAGTGACGATTGCACGCTTTCTTACAGACACATTGGAGAAAGTTATGTTGCGGCAGTGATGACGTCATTGCTGTCTTGTTGCCATGGCAACTATGTCATTCGTTTTCGGCCATAGTGTCAGAAATGGGGTAATTTCACACGATTTATGCTGTCATAATAAGCTAAGATTACATAAATGTTGGTTTTTTAGTGCATATTTTTTAAAGACTAACCAATTCGATTAAAATTTGAGATGTTAAGGTGAAAACTATACGTATACTGCACTATTTCCAAAAATCGTGTGTGAAGTGCTTATTTGTGCTTACGTTTGTATTAGTGGGAAACTGTAAGAGGTACGCGAATACATATGTAGACCTTATCGAAAAACACTATTTCTTTAAAACACTTTCGTAGCGTTACTTGTTTTCGACAAATTCCACGTTATATGACGTGACTTTTAAGTACTTGATTTGAGAACGTACTTGAAAGTTTGCGTTTCTTCTTGTACATTTCCATCGGAAAAGCTCGTTACCAGGACTAAACATTTGAACGCTGTTACCGCATATTCTATGTAAGATATCGCTTACCTACTGCTAATTTTAAACCATTCTTAGGTAAATGGGTGGCCAGTAACGGAATGTGGGTAGATGCATTTTCTATGCTTACAAATGTAACGTGTACCATGAATATAATATGAATTTGTCATGGATAGCTTCTGTTTTAATTGATGATACTAGAGGGCAGAATCTAATAGAATTTTCCTAAAGTTAAGTTCTCCTTTATTTAGAAGCATTTCATATTTTATTTTCCCAGAAAGTGTCATATTAACATCTTGAAGTCAGTTAATGTTGTAGCATATCTTTTCTGCGAAGAATCCTTATTCATTTCTATTCCGTTCGTCTAAAAGTGGGAAACCACAGCAGGTAATCTCGTTACAATGTAAAACTATGCAATATTGCGACGTCAGTCTGGGAGAGAGAATCTTGAAAAACGAGGAAGATCTGAAAATATGATATGAAGTGAAGTAGTTTGAACATGTAAGATTCTCCCATGTGTATTCCATATATCTTCGACGTAGATGAATAATAGAAGTCGTACATATGCCAAAAATATAATTAATTTCTGTTGAACATGCATTTCCAGGTAGGGTCACTTTGGACCATATGACGAAATGGTCGATTATCCAAGTCTGGTTGTTAATTTAAAAAAATCAAGCACTAGCAGATCATGCTTACTCTTGCATCAATTAAATCATAAGTGAATATTGGCAAATAAAAGAGAACTAAAGGTCCAAATGAGATTTAGATGGTAAAATTCAGCTATCACATAGAACTACATTGCATGTCTGCAATAATAAATGAATAATAAGATAGGGAATTTAACATAGCTTATGCACGTAACTGCAGTAAAATAGACAAAACATGCAGGTAGTTTATGTTATTAGCATTGATTGTTGGAAATTCAACTTCCATGACAGCATAAAGGGGTGGTGGGTCAAAACAGTATCTGCGATAAAATAACTTCAGATACCACCCGGCACACGCAAATGGCGAAGTGGTTGCAGCTATATCAGGCGCTTGTTCTCTTGAAGATAAGTCTGACTGGCAAGTAGCAGTCTTCGAAAACTGTTCGTTTACGGATCAATGCTTAACAAACGTTATTTCTTTTGGTTCGTTCTTTTCAACTTCCTACTCTATGGTTGCTTTTGAAGCACCCGGTATTTGCTGTTTAGAAAATATGACACAGAATATATATTTAGTTCTTTTTGTACAATCTACTGAGCAGTGTCGAATTCGCCTGGGGGGAAAATTACATCCAGTAATTGATGTAATTATATTTCAATTTACAATGGTGTTATATCATAAATTCTGAAGAAGAATAATTAACATAACAATTTAGAAAGAAAGATACGTTAGCTCGACATTAAAGAATATGGGTTTTCATCTTCCAAGGAAAACGCGCAGTAAGCATTTGTTCGTTCCTGTAACTAATTAAAGTACTCAAATTCTTTAAGGAGGTGGAGAACTTGAAGTCTTTAAAGTTGCTGTGAAAGAGCAAGACTACAAAGGCGCATTTCGAGGATGTATGGGGCGCAAAAACTATCAGTTAGTTGTTCGTGTTTTACAGTGCATAAGCTCTTAAAAGAAAAATTACATCAACAGAAATGACATACTTTTACATCAAATGACAGCCACCTGAGAAAGATTTTTAAAATGTTTGCAGCAGAAGACAAATTAATCGATTACCTATAAGACAAAACGGTATCACGTTGGTAGAATGTACCATAATCGCATTACTAAAGGAGTGTTATACTTCATCTCAGTAGTCAAAAGTTATGTTTGCAGACCATCGAAAGGATGTCCTCGAAGTGGTAGATAGAAAATATAAATAATTATTTAATTGCAGTTCAAGCTGACATGATGGAAAGTTGGATTTGTTCTACTCAGTGATGGTAGTCTAACCTATTTGTCTATTGTCTTTACACACGTATATGCATGAACTAACTAAATTCACTTTTGATTGCTTATTTTTGCACACATGAAATATAATTAATTATATTTGTAGTTGAATTCTACCATTTATAATCTTACTTCGACCGTTTCTTTTATTTCATTTGTTAATAATTACTTACGAATTCTTGCTGCAGCTACGTATGAGCTGCTGTGTATTAACTTTTTGATGTCACCAATCCATGCGCGAAAAATGATTGTCGGTTCACCATGAGGATTAATGCTGGTGGAACCACCATGTTCATCTGTTGGTAGTAATTTTATTTTCGTGCAATTAGTATTTCTGTATTCACTATTCCAAAAGCATATCCTTTAAAGTCCAGCCAAAACTGCCATTGCGTATTGAGCAAACTTTGATAAGCTTACTTAATTTGTATATTAGCATTAGGAGAACCTCGGGAGTAGAAAATTCTTGACTTTATATCGTACTCTTCTTTGTTTTCCAATGATGTACTCAGCATGTTTCTGTCACAATGTACAGATGATATCCACGAGCTGCAATGTGACTGCATTGGGAAGAGATCACTACAGTTTCTTTACCTTACCGTGGGGTAGGTGCACCTCTTGTCAGTCAAGGTTGATGCCTACCAACGCTCCCCAGGTACACTCCTTGAATCCATCAGTGATCCTTGATCTCCTTGTCAAGAATTTGACGGGATGGCGTCCAGTTGGCATCACGAGGCTGAGTGCACCCCAGATTAGACCTTTCAGCGGGGAAAAATCTCCACGTCGGTATCGGAGATCGAACCCGGATCCTCCGCGCCTGAGACAGGTGCCCTACCACAGCACTACGGAGGCGGTCTCACCTAACCTTACTCCACGCCTTCCTTGTTACTGTAAGGTTTGTTAGCTTACGTTAGGACCGTTGATTCTGGCGGGGAACAATAAAACAGCTATTCTTAGATTTTAGTTTCTCTTTTCAAGTAAACGTTTTGCTAGCGGTTAGACACAGATATGTCAGATTCAGGCCACGTGTTTTCTAGCACTATCAACAAAGCGCGCATTGAACGAGTTTCTTTTTTCTCGTTTATTTTATCTCTTCGCTTACATCTTGAGATTTATACCGTGCCACTGGGAAAGCATTGTGCCGCAATCGCCATTAAAAAGTCTCAATTCCAGGGTGCTAACTACTGTATCCAGCATGCCTTTTGTATACCATAGATTCATGTGGAATTTATAGACATATATTCTAGTCTAGGTATTACAATTGCAATGAAATATTATTTTTTACGTAATCACATAACCTTTTCACATATTACAACTCGTGAAATCAGATGACGATTAAGGAATACAGTCGAAATATTTCAGCTGATAGGTCTTCTATACTGTATAAGATTGCATTAGTGCATTGTTATAAAATTGGAAAATATAGCTGACAGTTTCTTAGTTTGCGCTTGCTTTTGGAGCCCACAAGATATACTTTCATATAACCCAATCAGCTCGCATAAGACATCGCTTGCTCCGGTAGCCATATTTGTGTATTGCATATTTCGTGACACACTGTAAATACATTTCATTGACCAAAGCCACTGTGTCAAATCTTCGACTGTATAAGAGTTTATCCTTAGGTATTTGCTTTCAAGACCTTCAAAAACTATGAAAGTATTGGAAGAATTTGACCAGAAGTTGTGACGGAAGTTAGAAAGTCGTGGGAAGTGTGACAAAAATTTGATGGTGTAGAAGTAGTTTAAGACATTTTGGCCGTAATTTCGACACTTGTAAGTAAATGCTATTTTTCTAATATGCAATGTTATTCTGATTAAAGATTGACGTCTTTATTGAAACTATTGAATATACTGATTCTTACGTGATAATACTGTGGCGGAATGTGAAAATACAAATATTTGAATGTCGCGGTGTTTATTGGAAGTTGCATTTAAACAACTTAGACAGTTAAATTAGTTGCTCTAAACGAAATCATCGCTTTCTCACTTCCCTCTCTCCCTCACTATGTAAGTGTAGATTAATTACTTTGCTAACAACGCTGGCAATCGCTAATATAACATAAGCGCCGCCGGTGTGCCGGAATTTCATTGCGAAGGAGTTTTTTTCAACATACCAGTAAATCTGCTTATATGAGGCAGCTGTTTTTAAGCATACTTAAAAATCTCGGTCTGAGCCGGTTTTGAACCCGCGGCATTGGGCATGAAGTATCACAGGTATGGCAGCGCCGTGGCTGAGTGGCTAGACCGTTCGCCTACCACATAGGTGCCCCGGGTTCGATCCCAGGGACCCCCATGTAGTATTCGTGGTGGATGAAGCGGCGCCTGGGCGGGTTTTCTCCGTGTTCTCCTGTTTCCTCCGCCATTCATTCCACCAATTGCTCCATTATCACATTTCTAATCATCGGTTTCGCCTGAATGTCATATCACCCTCTTCCTCACTATTATACCTGGTGCTTGGCTGACCACCCGCTTCCAGGTCTTCACTCTGTCTGGTCCAGAGGTCCATGTCTGCTCCCCGGCAGGCGTCTGACCCTAGGCACTGGCTTGTAAGTCCTAGGGGGTGTAAGTCCTATATAAAGGGAGGGTAATCTGGAAAAGAAGAAGAGGTTTAAGGTATTCGCATGATAAAGTGGTGTGTCTTGTATACCTAGCCTGTGATGTCCTCTTCATTCCGAATGACTTGTAAGAAATGGACATAAGAAATATTGCCCACACAAAAAATGTAATTATTGTTAAACCATACAACTTAGATATGTTAAGCAAACATTTTTGTGGCGTTAATCGTTTCTGCGATGATCTGGGTTGCTGATTGGAATTATCAATTTTAATTTTCTCAAGTGCAAGTCTTTTGTCGTCGCACATGGATCAAGAAATTTCATTAGCAATCCGTTGTTTAAAAGCCATTCTAGTCTGCTATATTCTTTTACCCTGCAACGCATGGTAAGTGTGTAATCAAAGATTGTCTGTTGGAAATAAATATAAGAATGTCCCTTTTTAGAATACTTCATAAAGAAATGAGAAAGTCATAAGAATGCAACACATTCACTTTATTTTTCGTGATTATTAAAAAAAAACGTAAAATACTCAAATTAGAATCAAAAGTTGTTTAACAGATTCTGAAACAGTATCTGGTTATAATCAAAAATAATTTAGCTCTAGGCTTCTGCACGTACGTAAACTTGCCATCTGGAAATAGCTATTGATTTTACCTTTAAGAAGTGCAGATCAAACGCTTCCTTTCTAGGCAACCCGTAAAATATTTTTAATTGTCAAATTTTTTGATGAATAATTCACCTCCCTTCATAAATCCATTGCATTGAATCAAGCCTGTGGAGGTACATACAATGGAAGCTGCGGCAGCCAGCTACCTTTCCTGAGTACTTTACTGCCATCTCTCGGCCAGACCGTAGATACTTGCACCTGCAGCGCCAACTTGTCTTTTCAGGAGCCTCACATACTGCGATGATAGATTTAATTATTTCACTATGGTGTTCATCTTTGTTCAAACCAAAAGATAACGAGAAAAGCATAGGAGTTGAACTTCAAAGTCGAGAACTACATGCATTTAAAAGGCACAAACCTAATCTACTACCAGAACAATTCCAGAGTTACCTTACAGCAAATATACATAACTATGAGGGTGTTTAGATTATGTTATATTATATAATAATATTGTATTATAATGGAAGTCAATAAGTTTTCTTCCTTGTATACAAATCATATGAAACACGTTCAGAGCGGAATTCTGAGAGCTGTGTAGATTTCAGTTTATCTTTTAAGAGTCTTGTATTAAACATGGGTAAATTCATTTATTAAACTAGAGGAAGAGTCAAAAGGAATGAAATTTCTTAGAACTATGGTATACCCTTTTAGAGCACATCAAAGTGAAGAAATTTAAGGGAATTTAAAGTTGTAAGTAGAAATGAAATCAAGCATAAAGAAAAATGGAAAATGTATCATATATTAGGAAAGTCCCAGAGAAGAATCATCAGACTAATTTTTAACTATAAGCAAGGGGGCGAAGAAACATTGGAAGATCGCTAAGAACATGGAAGTGCAATTTCTAGAAATTGGAAGGGACTAGAAAGTCTAATCCTTGCAGCTGATGATAAATTAGTTTTCTTCTTACTTGTGAGTTATAAAATTCAATTCACTGATTTCTTCTATTAGCAATTTGTTATCTTTGTACAGTTACTTTGCAAAACGAACTTGATTACATTATGTACAAAGGAAATATAGCAAAACTTCCTTATTAAAATATATCTCATGCACATCGTACTGTTATAGGCGTATTAGATTCTCTTTTGTTTTTCGCTAGTCTTTTATTTGTTATTTTTAGTTGCTAAATCATGGTGGCCTGTACATATAAATAATCATATAGTATTTGGGAAGAAATATCGGCAGCATTTGTCTTAGTTTACATGGATCTTCTGTGGCGTAACAACCACTCTATAATAATATCGTTTTCATAAGGACGTTGTTTTATAGCTCCAGTCTTCGTATTGTAATATAGAGGCTTTGGATATCCATTTTAGTATAACTTGAAATTAGGTGTTTTATGGTCATATAAAAGAGTTTTTCAATGGTAAAAATATACTCAGTTGAGTGCTTTTTGAGTTAACCACACGCACATGCATACAACTCCTATTTATAATATCAGTACAAATAGTTCATCTAAAAATTATTACTGCAAGTTTTTTCGTAAATATTTAATAACTAATAAGATAAAAGTGTATAAATTACTTAGAATATCTTTGTTTTGGATGAATTTCGTGCAAATGGATTAACATAATGTAAAGTTCTGCTCATGAAGTAATAAGTAATACATTACTTTTACGAAAAAATAAATAGTGTTTTAATATAGGTACATTGTTTATTTTAACAACTACAGAATTTTCGAGCCTTTGTTGGATCACGTCCCCCCTAATGGGAATTTCTTGGCACCAGAAAGCATGTTTGTCTGCGGAGTCGCCCATTAAATTCGAGCGGAATAGGTTTGTCATGCAAGTTACAGCTGCAATAACTAACTACATACCTCCGTCACAAAAACTTTTGGAAACGATCTTGTGCCGCCATACATCTCTCAGTGCTTCAAAAAGTCTACAATAACGTTATTAAGCCTTTATGAGCATGTAAATATAAGGATGCTTCGCCCCCCAAAAATAACCTAAATATGAGTCAATAAAGCAAGAGTAGCATTATCAAACCAGGAGTTACAGAAAATAACTGCTAACATCGGTTACAATTCTTCAACTACACATATTTTTAGGATTTTAATTTTAAATGTTTAGTGGCATTCCAAGCCAAAAGTTCTGATTCCTGTGCAAGCTTTTTCAGAGGTTTCTTTGGATTTCGTTCCAGCTGTTCACAGCCATTTGCTTTCGGTTTCTCGTCGAGAATAGATCCCGTTTCCCTAAATATGTTCACAAATTACGAACCGTTTCCCTGAGTGGCACGGACAGCAGGGGATATTTTACCCATCGCCGTCTCACTTCTCTGCAATAGGTCATAAAGGAATCATACACGAATACAGTAAAACTTCGTTTGCCCGGACTAGCTAGGACCAAAGGCAATCCGGATAATCTGGGTTATATAGATAATAAGCAAACGAAATGCTTAAATGAGTAAACTTGCCGTTTATGACCATAAAAACTATTTTGCAGCAAAATTATGTGCAGTACATTGCTTACAAAACATTAAAAAATATAAACATTTAATCACATTCTCTTTTAAACTCGTGTCGTTTTAACGAAGTTTGAATTATACTTTTATAAGACAAAAACAATCCGGTTGAGACATACAGGATCAACTTAATAGCACTTGCCATTTGAAAACAGTAGGACAACTGAGGACATTTAGGGAGGGGTAGTAACAAATAGGGTTGAAGTTCAACCACCACTGACGACTGCAATAGCCACTGGGGAGTTGTGGTTGCAGATCTTGCAGACCGTCCCCCGGTTTTTGCCAGGTCAGGGTAAGACCGTCTACTGGCGGTCTTAAAGCTAGGGTTATAGGATTTCTTTTTTTCTTCTTTTTTTTTTTTTTTTTTTTTTTTTTTTTTTTTTTTTTTTTCGTTAAGGGTTTGTCAGTTTGTTCTTTCTTTATGTGTTGTGCAACGCTCTCTTCCAGCGCTATTTATAGTTGGTGTGACATACCGCGTCAGCACTGTGTGACACACTACTAAATATTTCTTAAACTCAACAGGTTGCATTTTACACTGCAGTAGGCATTACCATAATTTATTTATTTGCTGTACAGTGTATGCAGGTTGAATCAAACTAAAAAGTGAGTATTTACTTATAGTTCAGTTCTTGCTATCTAGTATGAACATTACATTTAAAAAGAAATCTACAAATCCCGATAAGCGAGAGCCGGATAAACGAGGTTTTACTGTTTTCTGTTCGCAAAAGTAGATACAGTACTCTTTTGGCATCATAACAGCACTGTCATATTATAACACTGAAAAGGTCCTCACGCAGCCCATCAACATTGCATAAAGACTTCGTTTCACGTGATTAGCTAGTACGCGAAGAGAAGGGAGAATAGAACAGCGCAGAGCAAACAAATCCCCGTAATACAGCCACGCATCTAAATGAAGGCTCGAAGCGACTATTTTTGCACTTTAAAAGAGCCAGAGAGAGAAAGTTTCAGCCATCGAGTAGAAGCTGTGTCCCTCTTATAATAAAAATAAATTCTTAAGAGATATAAATGACTTTCGGGCTTAATTAAAGCTACATAGGTCTATGTACCAATAAAGCTATGGAAATAAAATGGGCTGCACATTTAGGCCCTCCAAATTTGATATAAGTATGATGCTTTCTAAACTTTTATTAAGTTACCACGCTGGTACAGAGTCTGCAGTCTCTCATTAGCTTATCCGCTTACAGCACTGCGTAAAGTTACCAACATTGGCAAGTGTCACATAAAATTAATTTGCATGAAATTCATTTAGGATTTTAAAGGAAGCATTAACTCCAAAACATTGCCATATTTCAAGATGACGGCCCGTCAGGAAACATATTCCCGTTGCACGCGCAAGTCATTCCTCATTCACATCAGTTTCGTCTTACAGAAGCCGACGTCTCATAGCTTTTCTTCCCGAGAGCCATTTATCAGGGTTTTTGTCGAGAAGACAGCTCGGTAAGTAAGGAACTGTGTTAAATTTGCGATAAGTCGCTCTCCGCTCTTGAGGAATTTCACGCTTTCATTGTGGAAATGAAAATTAGTTTCCACCGTAATGCTTGTGGCATCTGTCTCTTTGTCTCGAGCAGTACAGTCATTGACTCTGACGAGAATTTGTTTTTGTGTATGAAGCCGAAAACATCACCTTGTTTTGCAAAGTGAATCATCATAAATGTCACAAAGTCAAGCTAGCGTTTTTCGCCCTATACGTTAGGGCTTATGCAAGGCTTGTTAACTACTACAACAATTTTAAGGTGTTGAACTGGGAATGAAGTGCTAAGAAGCTAGTTGAAATTCTAGTGGAAATATAATTGCCTTATTCTTCTTTAGTCTATGTTTTCTTTCTATACTATTAAATTATTGTATAAGGAAGACAAATTCTTTTGTTTCTAATTATTTATTGCATTATATATGTCATGCTTTTTCTTTGATATTAATAACTATACGGGATCAAATCCACATTGAAAAGCTGAACTTTTTTCTTGATCTTCAATTTTTTTTTGTTATTTTTTTATATTTTTATTTATTTATTTATTTATTTATTTATTTATTTATTTATTTATTTATTTATTTATTTATTTATTTATTTATTTATTTATTTATTTATTTATTATTAAAATAAGTTAATGCTTTTAATTTTATGTTTCATTCCTGATCTAAAACAACACTTTCGCATATAATATTTAAGAGTACGTGCTGGATAAAAGTCGCCAAAATATCTCTAAAAATAAAAATGTTGCCGATGTTCTTGGGCCTCACAGTTATTTGCAATGTTCTCAAAAGCAGTTCTGAAAGGTCTTGGTTAAATTACTATGTGTACCATATTTTTGTGGTAAATAAAATGTATATACTTATATTGAATTTTCTGCAAATAGCTTGTTAAATCCTCTTATTTTGAATGAATATTGCGTAACAGCTCTAAGAGATAGCAAAAACATTCTACACAAAATATTAAAATAAAAATTTAAATCTTCTAAATTGATTTGGGGTAATTAGCTCATCCAACATATTTTTAATTAGTTTGTTTTTCAAAAGCTTTGTCTTCATCCCCCAACCGCTAATATTCGTTTTTTACTCTCGTGTCATACATAGGTTATGGAATTTCAAAGGTACTACATAGCCATCCTCGGTATTTAAGATTTATGCCCCATTAACTAAAAGTGGATTGAAGACTAAGATTTTACAAGAATAGTTTTAGAAGAATCAAGCTGAAGTCATGTGAATGTAACTCATCGGTATTCTAATTTTTATGTATTTTATCATTAGTCTGATTTCAGGCTTTTGAAATCCATCTCAACCTTTTATTTTCCATAGTTCTTGGACATTCGTTGTGTGATATGCAATAATTGAAAAAAGCCCTCTTAGGAAGTACATTTTGAATGAAGAGAAACATTTAAGTTTTAACTGAAAAAGTGATAATATATACTAAGGAAGATAGTTGGTTAAGTGGTGGAATCAGGACTGAAAAATTCAATGCCATAGCCGGGATTTGAACCACGGATCTTGCGCTTACCGAGCGGCTGCTTTAAAAACACCAACAGTAAGCTTATTGGCATAAACAAATAAAAAAGTATATATAATTGGTATTTAATCTCTATGAACCGGCTACGGAATTTCATTTATCGACTTTTAATGATTTCACGATAATGCTCAATTTTTGGAAGTTGAACTGGCGGCCATGGACCTTTTACGCTCAAGTCATTAATAGGAACTACCAAAACAACTTTTCAAATGGATATACAAGTCTGAATTTTGAGAATTAGCTTCAAACTAACGTTTGGAAGGAAAGTTAACTTTTTTTTTCTACGCTTAACTCATTGTCCTCTAAGGTGATCCAATAATGCCAACGAAATTGATAAAGCATCTAATACGTCACATGCATAAGATTTCGTTACCCACGCAATTTAATTGACCCACTACACACTGTTCTTACAAAAGCATATGACTTTCTCAACCATTCAGATAGTAATCATAGAAATTATTCACTCACCCGAAAATTTCATGCCAGAATTTTAGTGAACATGCACGTTTTAAGGTCCTGGATAAATAAATAATAAAAGAAAACAACATGGGCATATATATTCAGAATATTTTCGTGCCAAAAGAAAGCTTCTTTCTTCATGACTTTCGCATAACTGGTAAATCGTAGAATTAGAAAAAAATTTAAATCTCGTTAAAACAGTTTGTGTCAAACACTTTTTTGTGGAGTGGCGCATTAGCGGTAAACGTCGATCTGGGTGGCTCAGTTGGTTAGACGCTGGCCTGCTAATCCCAAGGTCGTGGGTTCTAATCCGACCCAGACCGATGGTTTTTAAGTGTCCATGTCCGTATATTTACTGCCATGTAAAAGAACCTCTGCGGGACAAAATTCCGACACACCGGTGACGCTTATGTGATCCTAGCAATTGACAGCGTCGCTAAACAACAACAAAATTTTAAATTTTTAATTAGTGGTAAATGCCTTATTTCTCGAAATTTCTATCACTTACGCTTTTCTGAAATAAGAAGTCCTTACTCGTTTTTATGCCCTTGACATGCACAGAGAGTGAACTGTTAAAGTCATCCCATAGCGACCAGCTCTTAAAAAAATTACTATCGGTTTATTCTTCTCTATACCCCTTGCACCTACAAGAAAATTAGTAATAAGGTAATTTCTGCAAATGTGTATCTCGATTAAAATGAAATAGATAAACGTTTGTAAGGATAGTCTATAAAAGTGTAGAGCAAGTTATGTGAATGCAACACATCAGCTTTTTATTTCATCATAGGGAGAAAAGTGTGGTTAATCAAACGTATTTTCAGGGAAAGAGTTTGCTAAGTCAAATGATAGTAACTTAGAAATTATCTAATCTTTTCCCAAACACTTTTCCATGCCTTTGTTGTAAAGTGGGGTGCTACACGTTAATCTGCTTGTCACTTGTACCTAGGCTCAAGCAATTCGGATTACAGAAGCCTTGCTGCTGCTGCTGTTCCTTTGTCTGTCCTTCATTGGCCATCGCATGGCAATCTCACAATTGCATACTTGGCGGTGTGATGTAGTGCAATTAACACAGAGCTGATGATAATACCAGGGCATATGTTGAGGCAGATCCCTCTGACAAGATTGTACCACGGTTGAGAGATGCTTGGCAATCCTTGTTTGTCGTGCTCCAACATGACTGCCATTGGGGATTCCCTGCCGTGTGGAAGGAAGAGCTATACTAACCAGTTTATTGACTTAATAGTTGGTAACCGGGACTTAAAACACTTAGGGAATTTAACTCACCTTATGAATTTTAGATCTACTTATGGTTTACCGTGAAGAATATGAGTTAATTGGGGAATTCAATTCGTGCCGGCATGTTTCCATGCTCCCGCACGGATATCTGAAGATATGCTGTGGCATTGAATATTTCAGTCTGCAACCCTTTCAGTATTTGCAATTCTTACAAACGCTTATTCCTCTATCTACTTTATGTTAATCGAGATAAACGTATGTAGAAATTATCTTTTGATAATTTTAATATATGTGTGTGGGGAATACAGTTGGCTTTAGGCGATAGTCATATGTTTCAAAAGTAGTCGCTACATAATGTCTTTGAAATTCCGTTCTCTTTGAATGACCAAGAGCTAAACAAATGAATAACGACCTCCCGTTTGAGAACGTCTGTAAGTACTGCAAAATTCTAATAAATAACAAGGGATTTCTCCGAATGGTTCACTTCACAAAAAATATAATTTAACATAAATTGTGTGTTTTAAAGAGAATCACATTTTTCGTACTCTTACGGTTTTCCAGTAATGCAAAAGTCATCAAGAATAAACAAAAATCAAAATTGTTAGAGCCATTTATGAGAAAATCAAAATGTTGGAAACATTTTCCATGTAAAGGGCAGTTTAGTATAGAGGAATTTTTGTTGAACATCTTCGTATCGCATCCTTGAAAGACATTGAACGTAAATATCAATTTGGTTTTTTACCAATGTTTCGTTTTTTAGTGGTGTACACACACACACACACACACACACACACACCAACACAGAGAGAGGGACCTTTTTCTAAGAATGTTTCTTTTGGATTCAAAGGGTCTCAAAGCATATATTTCTGGTGAAATCCCGACATCAAATCGAATTTTTGGGCCGAATACAATCTTCCCTGCTCACGATACTTAGTCGAGAACGTAAAAATGATCCAGTTCAGAATGTTTACAACTGTTACAAAGGCAGACGCATTTGAGAAAAAGGGTTGACAACACAGAAAGCTGTGTAGGAATAAATGACATCTTAAAGATATATACTTCAGATCTCACCCACAAAAGAAATTTATTCCCTCAAAGTAAAATAAATTTGAATGCCTAAGCTTTATTATGACCGCCTCCGTAGCGCAGGTGGTAGTGCATTTGCCTCTGGCGTGGGGGACTCGGGTTCGATCCCCGGTACCAGCATGGGGATTTTATCCCCTCTGGGAGGTCTGGCACGGGATGCACTCAGCCTCGTTATGTTCCGGGGGGATCAACTGAGGAGCTACTTGATGGAGAAATAGTGGCCCTGTATAACTGACCAGGAGGGCTCGGGGCCCTGACGATGTCCCATCCGCCAGTACTGCACCCCACCAATGACGCCTGTAGTGGGCAGAGGTGGGACTACGCAGCGGCTGGGCTGCAAGCTTTGGCCCTTCATGGGCTGTTGCGTTAGGGATTTAGTTTAGTTTAGTTAGGCTTTATTATAGTGTATTAAAAACTTATGAATAGTCATTTGGCATTCAGGAGAAACTATTTTCTAAATAAGTTGTCCTATTCATGCTACTTTTCTGCCTATGAATTATTTTAAATTAAGCAATAATACGGTGTTACATACAACAAAGCAACGCTCGTATATATCGGAAGCACGAAGGAATAAATTGAAACACGTAAACTATCATTTAACTGAACCTATTAACAGGGTATGCTAACAGAACGAGATGGCAGTATGACAACGTGAGATTCGCATTCGGGAGGTCGTGGGTTCCTTTTCGCGACCAATCCCATGTTTCTTCGGGGGCAGGGTTTTCCGGTTCACAAGGCGAATACTGGGAAGGGTAAGATAGACACACGCACAAGCACACAAATCTTTTTCAAAAAATACTTGCTTTTTATTTGTTCTGGGAGTCTCAAAACATGTATTTCCGATGAAATCTTGACAAAGAATTGTTGGGTACCGTACAATACTATACACTCTAGAGAAGGTAAAGATGTATTGAACATAAACAATTGAATGGCATAGAAAGAGTATCTTAAAGAGAAAGTTCTTATTTAAAGCATTAAATGTGTTTTGTTATGGTTGGTAATACACGTTCTTGATGTAGCATAAAGTAATTGATATGTTTCTTTTCCAGGTAAGTGATGCGAAGCTGTCCATTTGAAGGCAGACGTTATAGATCATTGAAATGCAGAGAATGGTGAGTGGATATAGGACACAATCTAATATCTTAAGCCCTACTCATACTAAACACTTGTAAAACGACATGAATATACTGTTTTTCAGTATATTCTATTGGTACATAAATAAGCAGAAGTTGTTCGTTTGTTATTCTCTTGTTTTTATGAGCAGATTAGATGCTCTTTAGAAAACAGTAGTTCAAAAAGATAACTCTGGAGAGTATGATAAGGAGAATATGATTTCCATTCTGTGCTTTGAATTGCAAAATAAGTTATGGAAGTGAAAGATGCATAGACTGCAAGAAATCAAAACAGAATCTCTGGACAAAAGAAATATCTTAAATTCTCACGCAGATCCATAGTGATACTGCTCGTCTGTCTTTACTTACTTCTCTGTCTACAATGGATAGCGATTAGTAAAACAAATTAAAATATTGCAAAAGGTTGGTCAAGATGAGGGCTTGAAGCATCTGTCTTGTTACAGGTTGAGTAATAAGATCCGCCATATTTATCTGTAAATAAGCAGCATGTGAAGGCATTCATTATTTAAATTCCTCATGAAGCACTCATGACTTTCCTACTAGAGGTTGTTCAGTAATTGCGCTTAATTAAATTTGTACTAATTGACAATACTCAGCCCAGCGCGAATGGGATCTGTCAATAAAAATAAAGCTTTGCATAGTATTCGAAATACTTACCCAGTTTGCTGTGTACTCGGCTTTATGGAAGTATTTGAAGCAACCAACACAATGATCTGTTTATTTAATTGCACACAATAGATGTTGACAGTACCTATTCCCTCCACTTCTGAACCTGATATTTATGTTTCTTAGTTATACTTTTATTAAATATATTTGCATGGGTATTCATTTTAAAACCTTGAGTAAAATAATATTTCTGATTATCTGGAATAGAACTTGAAGCCACATAACTGATTCTGTACTTTCGGTGTCGAAATAAAGTTCAAAATCAAAGGGAAACTGTTTGAGGCACTTTACTTTTATTCAACTTTTGTAAATTTGCTAAAGTAAGTGTCGGAGAAAAGGAAATTAAATACTCTATATCTTAATCTGTATTTTAATTTGACTTACTTTGACCAAGCCGGTGAATGAAACCTAGGCTCATGGAGCATTTTAGAAAACTTGATGGTCCAGTACGCAGTATGTTTGTTAGGCAGAGAACATACGAATTTTTTCTTAATTTTACCATTTTTGATTAATTTTGTTTTAAATAACCTGCTATACACCAAAACAGATGCACAGCAGTACATTCGAGAATTTGTTTATTATCCTGAAATTTAGTTTATACCTGGTGGAAGGGAAGTCGTTACATTAATTTAAACCAGTGGTAAATCTCGGTATTTGGAGCATATTTTGTATCGTAGGTTTTTGTCTCTGATCATTTCCTATGGAGATATTTCCTCCAGATCATTTGCTTACAGTAACCTGCAATGTAGCAATTAAACTATAATAAGCTTTTAACGTACACAGTAGCAGCTGTAGAACCTCATTGTCGCTCCTAAAATCTTGATTTCTCTACCCATTGTCAGTAAGAATTTGCGCTTACACGTTTTCCTCTACTGTCATTCCTGATATCCCAGTTACGAACTAGGTTATGCTTCCACTGCCTTCAGACAGTGGTTCTGGATTCTGCTAGACCTCATTCTGAAGGACATTCCAAAAAGGAAACAAATGCCGTGAAGTACTGCTGTTGTTGATGGAAAATCTATCTGAGCTGTTTGTTAATTATTATACAGTTGTTTAACATAGTTGGAGTGTTTGGTAAGGAGTAAGAAGAAGGGTACATGCTGTTAGCTAGTCTGTCGAGTGTACTCGTGTCTCTTCCCTGATGAGTTGTCCTGGCGCTCAATTAGACTTAATTTAAACGCTTATAAAAACGTTCCGGAGATACAGCTGGGGTCGTATAATAACGTGGCGTATCGATCGATACCTTGGCACAAACGCTTTCTACCTCCCACCACTTTCTTGGGGTTGTCTTGCAGTTGTGTTTCATTAGCTGAAAACTAGAAACATTCTAATATCACCAGTACTAACAGTTTTTCAGTAATTTAATTGAGGTTAGCAAATGCATGTTGTCATATGTTTTGAAATCTTCGGCCTCGAATTAGTTATCTACTGACAGCATGAGCCTGAAAACACGATTAAATTACCTAAGGGAAATTATAAGTAACATCTTGTAATCTAATATCTTTAAACGAGAAATTCTTGTATATATATATATATATTTCACGTATCTTGGAAACGGCTCTAACCACTTGTATTCAAATACTGTTTTGCTTTTTAAGTCTATCTATATGCAACTTAACAGAAAAAAAAGAAGAAAAAAAATCCCTTTTCCGCAAATAATCCATACAATTTTCTGTATGTGTTAAATAGAAACGCTATACGTATTACATTCACACTGATTTCTCCACTCACTTTTAAATAATATATTTACAGATGTTTCTCTGCTCACTCTTCTATACAAAACTTTCCTGAAAAAATGCGATTTTGCACACACACACACACACACACACACACACACACACACACACACACACACACACACACACACACACACACACACACACACACACACACACACACAATGTTTTTATTCCCTCTTCTACAAATAATTCATGCATAAAATTTCCTGCATGTTTGAAATAGAAATGCTACTTATTACATTCACATTGTTTTCTCTACTCACTTTTAGGTAAGACATACACATCTCTTTCTCTACTCACTCTTCTATAAACAATTCATATAATGTATAGGTGGATGGTTGAAATATAAATTAAACTTATTATATCCTAATAAGTATCTTCTTCGAAAACCACAAATAAAAACAACAGAACAAAGCTCGGTCGCTCATGCACTAGTATATTATGCAACCAGAGCATAATGACAGGAATTAAGATGCGAGTGTATTTTATGAAACGAACGGTAGAGAGTACACGTATCTTAATTGCCATAATATTAAAGCTTCATACGAAATGTTATAAAATGTTTTTAATATTCTACGCGGCATATTATTCTCACTGGTGTCGGACATTTTAACTATTTGTTATTCGATTATACATACGAGAATCGATAGTAGCGCCTTCAACTTTTGTTGTTATGTGGTCTTGACACAATGATACAGAGAGAATAATGTGCTATAACCTTTAAAGGAGAGGAGTTTCAAAAACGAGAAGACAAATTGAGTTTATTACAATGTTATTTACAATATTAGCACTAATTATTTATTAAGTAAGCAGAGTAGCTTCCGTGTAGGTTTTCAGCTGCGTGGGAATGTGCGCAGACGCCGAAGTATTGGTTAATACGTGCGGATCTTTTGATTGTCGTGATGATCAAGCGCACCTTTGATAGGTGGATTAGCAGTGTCGTTGTGAACTGGTACACCTTTGATTGGTGGAAAGCAGTGTCATTATGAAAAGATGAATATAATGAGTTCCATTTCAATTGCAGGTAAGGGCTACATTATGGCATGGTGGAGGAAAAATAATTAAAAAAAAAAAAACAGGATATTTTCGAACAATCTTCGACCGAGTGAGATCGCTACGCGGTAACGTGTGAGGCTCACGTTTGGAAAATCGTGAGTTCGACTCCCGCGGCCGACCTTACTGACCCATGGTTTTTTTTTCTTTTTTTTTCTTTTTGGGATTTTCTCGATCAGCAAGCAAATGCTGGAAAGGATAATTACATCTCTCGAATTTCTGGTCCCACCATTTCATTTCAGTCTCATTTCAATCCGGTCTTTTAGAGTCGGAAGTGTAGGCGATGGGCGAGTTTGGCGCTGCTGTGTGAGGACTTTGCGAACTGTAACTACTGTTCTCGGCAGATGGGTGGCGTTGTAGTCGTCTGAATAAGAGTTCCAATGAGGAGTAATGAGCGCCAACATTTAGTAATGAATGACGTGGATTGTAAACTCAGCTCACCGTCGTAAATGATTTATCTCTGTTGCGCAATTTTTTTTTTTTTTTTTTTTTTTTTTTTTTTTTTTTTTTTTTTACTTATATTTGAGGCTATGAAGCCGAAAGTATGGACTGGAAATTTGTGTATATATTAGGAAGTTGTTCTTTGTTATCGTTTATTACATGTAGGATTGAAAGCTTTCAAAGCGATAATTATTAATAAGAGTTTCTCAGGTTACCAGCTGTGAGATTTCAATAGAGTCACTCGAGCCTTCGATTATGTTTACTCTATGGCCTTCGTGAAGAAGGTCATAGAGTAAACATGGCCGAAAGCTCGTTTATTACGTGTTCATTGTGGCACAAGAAAGGATTTTAGCATGTGTGACAGGGGAAAAAAGCCGTATTATCAGGTCTCCATGGATTTAAAAAGCGGAAGTTCCAATTTTTGTGTGTTTACTGCAGTGAGCATTTTACACGTTTTAAATTTCATGTCATTGCAAAATGATCACGCTTTTTTGGACGAGAAAAAGTTTTACGGGTTTCAATTTCACGAAGTTGGCAGCTATGCAAAGCTAATGTCAAATAAGCTTATGGGATTAGCCACTTCCAAAACATACGCAGTCGTTCGCACTGATTCTTCCGCATTTGAACTTCAGTTCTCATGTACTAAGGTATTTAATATCAAGCTTAGGACATATCGACCCGCTTTTAAAGCGTTGGCTGTGATATGCTCCTCTGTATTTGCAGCATATTGGCACTGAAATCATTTCTAGCTAATATTTATCATGATTAGCAGAGACTGTAAAATAAATGCATTTTATATGAGTAATTTGATAATATATAATACAGAAATAATATATGTGTGCTTAATAATTAGTGTCAGGCACTATTTTGAGAGCGTATTCTGGGAGCGTGTAGCGTTGATAAAATGTTTTTCCTGGTCGTTTCATACAGACCACTAGCTATCAGCTTAATGTTTGCTCTTCGTTTTTTACGCCGTTAGCATGCTCGTAAGCCGATTTCCTAAATGGACTATGTTTTTGCAGCTAGTGGAAAACGAATAGTATTCCCGGGACCAACTCTTTTTAAGCTCTAGTAAACCACGTGTGTTGTATCAGGCGAGAAAATATACCACGCGGAGTTATAAAACGCTATAATCCGTTTGATAATAATATGCAGCGGATGAACTACTTTACCCGAAAAGCAAAATCTGATGTGTTGTACTCACGTGACATTCTCTACTCGCTCTTCCACAAAATATTCGCACAAAAGCTTGTGTTGTAACTCTTTCTTGTTAACAATGATCAACTTGCATTACACATTTATAAAGTTCTTATATTTGGGTTAAAGAGATAAGTCTTCTATATGACGGCTTGGAAATTCTGCCCTCCTTCCATAAACCTTAAATAAAAATAACCTCCAGCGCAATAGCCCTTCGCGGGCCAAGGCTTACGCCCGGCCGCTGCGTCTCCCACCTCTGTCCAGTATAGGCATCATGAGTGGAGTGCAGAGCTGGGTGGCACGTGATCAGCGTCCCGAGCCCTCCTGGCTTTGTGACCTGGGGTCGTTACTTGTTCATCAAGTGACCCCTCCGGGACCTAAAGAGACTGAGTGCACTCCGTGCCAGAGCTCCCAGCACAAAATTCGTAAAATACACCTTAATGATGATCTATATATTATTTTTCTTGATGATGATAACAATATGCATTAAAACATAAACGTTCTCCACTACTTGACAGTAATATTACAGTCATTACTATTTGTAATACTTATTAGAGGGACTTTTCTGTATTATCAGAAGTATTGTTTACATTTGCGTCTTCTTTATTGCCCAAACACCAGTCCTTGAATTTCATATAACTGCATAACTCGCCCCCCTAGTGCAACACACCTTCGCGGGGCAATTTTTACCGCCCGGCCGCTGCGTCCCCCAATTCTGTCCACTGCAGGCTCCATGAGTGGGGTGCAGAGCTGGAGGGTGGGACGTGATCAGCATCCGGAACCCTCCCGGCCGGTTATACGACCTTCGCGACCTGGGGTCGTTACTTCTTTACCAAGTAGCTCCTCAATTGGCTCCTCAGGGACCTAACGAGGCTGAGTGTATCCCGTGCCATAACTCCCAGCGGGGGAAATATCCCCACGCCGGTACCGGTGATTGAACGCGGGCCCTGCGCGCCAGAGGCAGGCGTGCTACCATTGTGCCACGGAGGTGGTCATACCTACGTACACAAATAAACTTTACTTGACTTTTCTTAAAATATATTAATAGTTGCATCTTTTGGTTGCTTTTAACATTTTTCCTGATAAACCGTGAAAATCGCCTTCTTTTCTCATGTTTACTTTAAGTTTGCACATGAAACTGCCATACACAATTTTATTGCAGAATATAACAACGAGTTTGTTAATGTATCGTGTGTTTTTCTTTCTTTCTTTCTTTCTTTCTTTTTTTTTTTTTTTTTTTTTTTTTTTTTTTGCTCCCAAAGTCCACATTACTCTTCCTCCTAACACACCGTTTCCGCAATAAGTAAATTTCATTAAATATATTAAATGTTCAGTATATATTAAAATACTCTTATCACAGACAACACGTTACAAAATTAGAATTATTATCTTCCTTCGGTCGTGTTCTAACTTGAGCCTCTCGTTACTAATTCTCCACTTTTGTAATTAGTATATATTATGACATCACCATTTAAATGCTAACAAAGTCGGAAAGTTTTACACTACAAATACTGACTACAGAAGTCCTTAATGCGAACAATAGAAGGTAGTTTCTTTTATTTTCCGAGCACTAATGGTCACTGCAATTAAATCTTCCGTGAATTGGTAGCATCGCTGTTTTTTCAAGCTTTACAAGTTTGTGGGTTAATTGTTATTACTTGTTTTGCATATTCTACATTAACGTCCTTTTCCCATGAGGTAAATAAGCCCTGTTGCCAGCTCCGCTTGGTTGCAATGGGTGAGTAGAAAATTCTATACTTATGAAGTAATTATCTCCAAGATGAGGGAGTTGGCGTCATGGTTAAGTGTGAGGCTCGCATTCGGGAGTACTGAGTTTGATTCTTGGTTTGTGTGGTCGGTAGGCGAGTGCTGGAAGGGCTTCTCAGCTACCACGGTTTCCTTTCCATCACTTTCCTTTTGTTTCCTTTCCTTGTGCTTCTAGGCCTAGTGTCTAGTCATGGTCAATAGAGGGTTGTTAATCGCCCTCTCTAGGCAGTTCTAGCAGAGGAACGGGTTTTCGAGCCTGGATTTTGGGACTTCTTTGTGCTTGTCTACCTGCAGGCAGAGGTGGGGGATGCAGCGATCGGGCGGTAGGCCTTGGTCCGGATGGGCTGTTGTACCACGGGGTTACGTTAGTAAGTAAATAAAGGGGTAGAAGGTGATGGCCTGGCCAACACATCAAACCAAAAAAGCGTAACCAAAAAGCACAGTAGCACGTTACTATTTACAAAGTAGCCGAATAATGCAAACTGCAACTGCCATTTTAACTTAATTATCCTACGAGTATTTTGAATATTATTTGGTGATTTTCTCTTTCAGGTTAATTTTTGTTTTATTTGTATCCTAGTCTTAAAAGCTGCTTGAACTTTGGAAATATAATTATGCCTAACTCGTTTACTTTTTATCAGTAAACATTGGTTTTATTATCGAAACATTCGAACTATTTCATACTTATTTTTGCATTTTACTTTACGGTAGCTATAGGGAAAAATCGTAATTAAATACTGTCACCACATCCACGGTTAACACTAGGGAACGGAGCCGAGCGCCTATCTGAGTTAATGGTAGGACAATGGGCTGTACGGAAACACTCGCTATTGTGTGCCGTTCTGGGCTCCAGATCCTTAGTTTTCTGGCATTCGGTGTATTCCATTTCTAGAATCGTTATCATTGTGAGCGGGCACTATATAAGAGGCGAGAGAATCGTGGAGAGTGCAGTTCAGTGTGAGTTGTGAAACGGTAGTGACAGTTCAGTTGTGATTCGACTCGACGGAGAAGTTTTGTTGTCTTGAATTTGTGCAACAGTGGCTTAAGTGTAACGTTAGCGCTACGTTAACCGATTAAAAGACAAAGTAACAGGTGTTCTCATTTGGTACAATAGGAAATCCTCCTCAGCCGGAAACCGACCCAGGACTCCATGTTTAAAACAACCCAGCACCACTCGATGTGACAGTCTTGATTTATAGTATCCAGCTTGAAAACTCTATTTGTCGTTAAACATTAAAAAAAAACGCAACGTGAAGCATTCCCATTCCTTTGAAATTTTTGACTTACTGATATTTTAACGTTAATGAGCTTAGTTGCAAAACGAGAAGGAGAAGAGGTTTTGTGCATGCCAACAGAGACGGACTCTTGAGTTTGTCTGCGATAAGTGTCCCTCTTTAGCAAAACATTCTTCAACGTTGGTAACCAAAACGCAGCTTTTTTTCTCAATAGCTTTTCTCCAGAGGCTGTTGTTTTACTGCCATCTTAACTCGATGCCACAGTAATGTTGATGAGCTCTGATTTTACGAGTATTCTTGCTAGTTGAAAAATTACACTTGTAATTATCCTTGAAAATATTTAAAGATATAGGTAATATAATATCAACACAAACATCGACTTCTTAAATCAGAAAGCAATACTTTGGTATCTGGATCACAGTTATACAAACTGTGCAGTAAAAGAAAAGGAAATCTGTGTCCCCATATAATTCTGCTGCGTTAAGCCTAGGGAAGAGTACTCCGTAGGTGTGAATAGAGTAGTACCGTCCCTGCTTACCTGCAGTAGCTGCTAGCACACATACATACACATGTACTTGGTGTAACCGGTTTTCCTACCGGTTTTCAGCTTTGGTAGTCACGAAAGGAAGAGGAATAGGGTAATGGCTTGATACCATGTAAGTACTGTTCCCAGGCCTGTGCTACATCTTCATCCTTCACCCTGGATGATTTAACTGATATTGTACATTGAGTTTGGCTTACTTTTCTTCGCGTACTTCTTCGACTTCCACCTCAAAAACATGTCTTCCCTATGTAGTATCTAGTATAGTCTTCCTATTGATCTTTTACCTAGTGTAATGTAAATAAATACTTACCATCCTAATCTACAGTACCTTATTTCTGACTCTTGGCCGATTGCTTCGTGGCCCGCTCCTACCGCAGGACCGCACGCTGCTGCCGACCCAGTTGAATACTCACAGACCCTGAACCAAAACGTATAGCGTGCCGGCGATTTAAGTGCATAGATTTACATGCATACAATAACCACATACCTGTATCACAGAAGGTGTTGGACATTAATATCCTGCCACGTATCTCACTCCTTTTAAGAAAATTACCATTAAGTCACCCATAGGTGAAAACTCTACATCCTACAGTTTTTAAGCAATTTTTTCACTTTTGTCAATGCTGTTCTGTAATATTATAACCATGGTTTAAATTTAATGCAGATAGTTTTGAAGAAAACAATATTTAATTACTTTTATATTTTAATTAATAAGAAGTTTCCACGATAGACATTATTATTTTTAAAAATAAAAATGTAGATACGTTACTTGAGCACTTATGAAGCAAATTGACATCGAATTTGTGTTACTCTTCTAGTTATTTCACAAAAGAATTTTTTTCTTCTTTTTACAATTTATGCTTAGTCAGATTAATCATATGATATGATTGAATATGATTGGTTACAAAGTGCATCATGTGGACTCTTTTTTTTTTCCCCCCCTTTTCAAGCTCCTGCCTCATATGTGGGTCCCTCTTGCTTCTTCTGGTTTTGCTCTGGTTTTGACTGTTTGAGTTGTCGAAGCTGCTTGTTGCCTGTCTCTTTTTGCAGCAATCTTCCATGTACCAGATGAAGATTTACTCTGTTATCTCTTCTATCAAGCTGATGCTTGCAATACACACCATATTGAACTCAATTACTCCTAATGCAACTGCTATTTCCAATCTTTTCTTTGATACAAAAACTTCCTTTGGTCACTTTTTCCATATCAGACTATGTAGGTTTTCATTAGCATTCTGTGGTCTTCCCATGGTGCATCTTTTCAAGAGTTCTTCAGAAGCTAGTCGCTGAAACACTGTTACTTTTTTTACTATTACATCTTCTTGCAATATAATCGTTATTGTTTTTCCATCATGTTTTGGTATTTCTTCGCCCTTCGCTATAGCTGGGCTATAAAAACACTATGAAGTTTGGCCACAAGGCCATTAACACTCATTAATTCTTCTGAAATTGCAGTAATTTATCTTCTGATACTGTCTTTTAGTTCTTCCAACGTATGCGGGTTGTTCCGATACACTGTTGTGCTTCTTACATTATGCATTGTTTTGTGGCATAAGGAAATGATTTGTTGCAATTATTTAGCCATATCTCTATCATTTCTTTGTATAGTTATTAATTTTAGTAATCAATAATTCCGGTAAGTTATTTCAGAAGCGTTTTTTTCCTTAACTTTTGAGGTAGTTCATTTTTATCCGCATATTGGAACGTTGTTAACATTGCTATGATGCCTCGTGAGCAATTTGGTTACAAAACCGATAGTTAGTGGATGCGTGGGTGGGTGGGATATATTTAGCAGCAGGAATTCCCTCAGCAGGGTATTCCTTGCTTGTTAATCATGTAATTCAGGGAAGCTCGCATCATTTTACATTGGAATGCTTGATAATGCTGTAATGATTTACCGAACGCATTTACGTCATAGTCCCTGAGAGACGCATGCGCATGTCAGAATGAACGCGTCCACTCAACCAAATAATATTTGCTGCGTTCCTCTCACGAAAATGTGGCTGTAAGGAATTTATTTGACACAAGCAACTCTGGCGTTTCTGAACTCTTGATTTGTGGAGACTCTAACCGTAATCTTTCTCAGAAAACGCTAGTTGTTGATGTCAAACACGTTCATACTTTACAGCCATAATCTCGTGAGACGAACATAGTAGTTAGTGTACTTATCCTTCGCTGGTGACGTAACAGATATGAGGGTAAGGAAAAATGCTGGGAGCATTCCGGTTGAAATTTCTAACGGGACGTCTTGACGTCCAACACTGACTTTCTTGCTTTGTGAAACCTAAAGCCGTCACCTTTACCATGCACGGCCACGCCGCTAAAGCGAGTGGAGTGGGGAAAAGGACCAAATGACCCACAGTATTACTTTTTGGGACCTCTGGTGTAAGTAGTGCACCTATTTATTAGATCATCGTGACTGACATGTACTATTGTTCCCCCTTTCCTCTCCAGAAAGCGGAACACCCCTCAATGCATAAATCATAATTAAGATTTGTGTAAAATATGATACGTTTGTTCAATATTCTGCTAGTAAAACAGTTTATAAGTGATAGAGTTTAGAAGAGTTTTAAAACTGAAATGTGTATATATTGAATTGAAGCCAGCAATAATCTGCAAAATAAAATTTTATATTTTTAAATAAACTTTTACATATTTAGCTCCACACATTCCATATCATACTCTACAATATTTACATACACTGCTTCCTTTAAAACAAAATTATCCATCATTCTTAAGAAGCACACACATACATAGTGTACAGTTGATAAGAATGGGTGAACCACACAGACCAGATCAGAAATGGGCTCCACTTGGTGGGAGGAAAGTGACATATCATTTGTTTCTGGTAGATATTGTTACTGCTTGTTGAAAGATTAGATTTATAGCCTCTATAGCTTTTTATGCACCGGATTGTCGCATTTTTGCGAATGCTGTTTTAAAGTTCGTCGCATTCTTCGACCTCGAGTAGAAAAAGCGACAAATGCGACTGTAACTGCTCAGAAATTTTCTCTCAGTAATATTAAAGCTAAG
Source organism: Tenodera sinensis (assembly GCA_030765045.1). Taxonomy (NCBI): domain Eukaryota; kingdom Metazoa; phylum Arthropoda; class Insecta; order Mantodea; family Mantidae; genus Tenodera; species Tenodera sinensis. Next base: position 106,364,854 of record CM060968.1, on the reverse strand, counting down.
TACGACCTTTGGCTGGCGGCATTTACAGCTCGAATAAATTCAATTGCAATGTCACAGCTTTTTAATAGTTATAATTGAGGGATTCACGGCCCTTAACAGTCTCGTTTAGACATAAAGTATTCCAAATTAAAAACACAGTACCGTCAATGTTATTAACGTTTCTGATTGCTTTTGTTCCTGCCCTATATAACTGAAATTCAAATGGTACATTGCCGTTGGGTAAAAAGGGTGTTTTTGTGAGTGTATTTTTTTACCGTTATTTGCTGCCAATATTGCTGTTTTTATTGGAACCGTGATTGGAACATTTAAAAGATGAGCTTAGCGCGCGCACGCAAACACACACACACACACACACACACACACACACACACACACACACACACACACACACACACACACACACACACACAAGTAGTACACTTCTTCCAAACCTCGCTTCAAAACGTGGTACACTCACTTCCATTCATGGTGTTCCCGTAGCTTCCGGAGGCACTCTGCTAACGGATATGTCAATTGAAGAATATGTGTGTATTTGTTTACTTTTTTTTTTTTTTTTTTTTTTTTTTTTTTTTTTTTTTTTTGCGCATGCAGTGACGTCGTATTCTACATGCGCAATTCTAGATTATTCACATGCCAGTAGTTTGTAACTTTGAGCAATCTCTTCAAATGACAAATTGGTTGCCCACATACAATTTTGCTTCCCTGGTGCACCTCGGCCATATTTGTATACATCGCGTCAGCTGCAGTTAAGGGACACTAGAACTGGGTGTTCAACTATTTCAGTTTTGTGTCTGTTTACTTGAAAATTGCCACACTTAATATGAATCAATCAAATACTTTTTATAAGCGAAAAAAAAAGTTTAAAAAAAATGCATTACTGGCATTTTCCGATACTTCAGCAGACGGAAAATAAATTATTTTATTGAAGTTGTTATTGCTTGTAGAGAAATGAATCTATAATTTTATGAAGTTGGTGTTAAAACCTATTCTTTTCAGTATAAATTTTTTATGAGTCAATGGATAAAGCAATTACCAAATGCATATTTAAATCTTTAAATAACACATTTACATACAATGAGGAAAACTGAATGTAAGGAATAAATTTCATACAAAATGCAGAAGCGAGAAAAGCTAAAGCACCAGTGTGGTTGACGCCAATGTGATTAAAATGAAGCGCACGGTTGACTTACGTGTTGCTGGATGTTTAAAAATGGCGGGTCGGGAAAAATGATTGGTCATAATTATTCACAGTTGTCTAGAATATTCATACAGTGAGACCCAAAAACATCCGAACCGCTGCACGCTGTTTTTCCACTGCGCACGCGGAAACACAATAACGCAGCTGCTGTGCACAAAGTCATACGATTGACAACTTTTTCTCTGCTTTGAAAGTGCAGTATTGAGCTGACTCACTATCGTTTGGTTGAGTTATTACCCGTGTACTTTATTATTTTGTCCTGTACTTAGTCACAAAGTGTATTATGGCTCAGCATTTATTTTCTACTGCACAGCGTGTATTTATTTATGATTCATATGTGTTAACTTAGTCAGCTCGACCAGTGAAATTGCGATTTGCAGAAAGATTTCCAGGTGATCTGGGGTTTCTATCTCTGAGGTAACTTAAGGATAAACTTAAGAACAAGACAAATCCACACACTCTGGAAGAATTGAAACAAAATATCTGCCAGGGAATTGCCAGCATTTCTCAACGTGAACTACGGCGAGTGATGGATAGTTTCCTAAAGAGGTGCCAAAAATGTATGGACAACGACGGTGGCCAGTTTCAGCATCTCCTTTAATAACATTGATAAGTAAAGCCTTTAAAAGTAGTTTTAAAAATGTATGGTTTCCTCCGCGCTGTTCTAAGACAGCGGCAGTCAGCAACGAGCGCCGAGGATGCGCACAGGCAAAACAAGACTCAGCCGGTTTGCAGTATTTTGGATCACCCGTTATCATACAATTCAACAACCGAAAATGTAATTTTCACCTAAAAGTTTAGTCCTAGGGTTCCTAACACACACCACTGCTTGGTCAAACAACAAAGACAGAATGCTCCACACACACGCCTCCTTGCTATGTACGCGCCGCTGAGAAGGTTGGTAAAATACCCCGTGAAGCAGTGGGAAAGGCGTATATGGTACATTTTGGTTGGACCAGAAAAAAAAAAGTTTCCAAACCAGACAGTAACAATTAAGAATGTGAAATTATTATTTCTCTGCTGCTTAGAAGTAGTATTACATTCTAAAAATATCTGATGTGTTGCACTCACATGACTTTCTCTACTTTTGTACTAACCATTCTTACAAACTCTTATTCCTATATCTTCTTCGTGTTCGTTAAAATAAACATTTGTACAAATTATCTTATTGCTTATTTCCTTGTAGGTGCAAGGGGAATATTGGAATACAGTAGGCTTTGTGCGATAGCCAAATCTTTTTAAGCTTTGAGATTCCGTTCTCTTTGCACGATTAACATATAAAAAATGAACAACCTTGTTACATTTCGCTGAAGTTCTAAGTTTTCCGAAACTCACACACACAACAAGGAATATCTACGAAATGGCTCACCCTATAAGAAAATTTATTGAGACATAAATTGTGTATTTTAGCAAGATCTACATTTTTTGTAGAGTATGATTTGGTCTATCTCTAACGGTTTACCAGTTATGCAAAAGTCTTCCAGAGTAAATACGACTACAGGGGCTATAGCCAGAACATTCAAAATATACATATCATTTGTCATCAAAATATCTCAAACATATGACATTTTAATCAAAATCATTAGAGCCATTTTCAAGAAAATCAAAATTTTCGAAACATTTTCCATGTAAAGGGTAGTTTAGGGTGGGGCTATTTTGTTCAAAATCTTTGTGTCACATCCTTGAAAGACATTAAACATAAATACCAACTTTGGTTTTTAACTGACTTTTCGTTTTTGAGTTATGCTGTCCAGAGACTCACAGACTGACAGATTGACAGACACACACAGACACACACGGACCTTTTTCTAAAAATGCCTTTTTTGGATTCAGGGGGCCTCAAAACATGTATTTCCGGTGAAATCTCGACATCGAATTTTTGGGTGGAATACAATACTTCCCCTACTTACCAGTAGAGAAAGTAAAAATCAGAGATATTACTACAAATGCATATTACATAAATCATACTACAGCGTAAGTTACCGTGGCATTCTGAACTGATTTGTCTTAGAGCTTTCTCCGTAAACTTTCCTTGTTCTTTTTGTATTTGAACAGAGGAAAAACTGTTTTGAACAAGCTTCCCATATGTTGCATAAAATGGCCAACTGGTTTGTGTAAAATATGATGCCGTTTTTTGTATTTGGCTACACTGGGAGTTGCTGGGATAAAGTCCAGACGACTTTAAGCCGAGATGTTGCTGGTATTACAGCCGGCTGCAGAAACCCCCTTCCCTTTAAATGTGCACCTTATGGAGCTTATAGCGCACACACGTAAGCGTAGGGACTGCGGAATATGGTTGACCTATTTTTGCAAATGTAAACTTGGTGTTCTAGCGCATAGGTAAATTCAAATCATCATACGCTTACAACCGCAACTGCACGTCTGTTAATGTTAGCACTGGGAATGTTTAGTGTTTCTCAGATTCCACGAATATCAGCTTAGTTTAAGTCTTGCTGGGCAGCACAAGTTGCTTAAAATACTTCATTTACCGTCCGAAGGAGAGTTTGCGCAAGTTTTGAAGATGAAAGGATTGAATGTGTTTTTTATTATTCTTATTGTTATATTACTATCTCGTACTACCATTACTACTATTTCTACTACAACTACCAATATTGCTACCATCACCCTGGGTGGCTCAATTGGCTAGATGCTGGCCTACTGATCCCAATGTCGCGGGTTCAAATCCGGCCCAGACCGATGGTTTTAAAGTGTGCTTAAAAACGTCAGCTGCATGTCAGTAGATTTACTGGCATGTAAAAGAACTCCTGCGGGACGAGATTCCGGCACACCGGCGACGCTGATGTGATCCTGGCAATTGATAGCGTCGTTAAACAAAATAATTTAATTTACCACTATTACTACTACTACTGCCGCCGCTGCTGCTGCTACTTCCGCTACTGCTACTTCCGCTACTGCTACTTCCGCTACTGCTACTTCCGCTACTGCTACTTCCGCTACTGCTACTTCCACTACTACTACTACTTCCACTACTACTACTTCCGCTACTGCTACTTCCACTACCACTACCAATACTACCCCTACTACTACTGCTGTTACTAAATGCTACTACAACTCTCATAATGAAAGGGAGGCAGTTGTTTGGCATAATTGGTAACGAGGGAATTTTTTTTCCTGTAATAAACTTTATCTTCATGGTTTCCTAGGTAAGAAATAAGAAAATGAAATATAAAAGTTTATATTTGCATCAGAATATTCGGTTCCATTTATTGATAAGACAAAGAAAAAAGCATATTACAATACTAGAGGGAGTCTATAACTTTGGCTTCGCTGCCAAATGGTGCCTCACTTATAGGTACATTAAGATGGTACTTATTTCCTTCCATTCTTTCTTTTCTATGGCTTTTTTTGTTTTGTTTTGAACTTTCTGTAATGGTGACCTATAGTAAGTAGAGGAAATGTCGCATTTATTTTTCCTGTTTTTCTTTACCTGATTTCCCTCCCCTTATGTAGGACTTACACTCCCTAGAACTTACAAGTCAGCGCCTAGGGTCAGACGCCTGTCCTATGGACCGGACAGAGTGAAGACCTGGAAGTGAGTGGTCAGCCAAGCACCAGGGATGATAGTGAGGAAGAGGATGATATGAAATGCAGGCGAAATCGATATCTGGAAATGTGATAATTGAGCAATTGGTGGAATGAGTCTTGGGGGAAACAGCAGAACCCGGAGAAAACCCGCCCTGGCGCCGCTTCATCCACCACGAATACTACATGTGGGTTCCTGGGAGCGAACCCGGGTCGCCTAGGTGGTAGGCGAACGGTCTAACCGCTCGGCCACGGCACGCTCCGGAAAGGTCGCATTCCATTGTAAAATTTGAATATCGAGATTTCTTGGAAATATAGGTTTTGAGACTTCCTGAATAAAAAAGGTATTTCTAGAAAAAAGTCCGTGTGTGTCTGTGAACAGCTAACTCAAAAATGAAAAGTCGGTAAAATATTAAGCTACGTATTTTTAAGTTCTGCATTTCATAAAGATGCAACATTAATATTTTCGAGAAAATCCGCCCAGTCTATACTATCCTTTACATAGAAAAAGGCGTTATCTTTTACTTTCTCAGAAATGGCGACCACGTTTTTAAGATATTTTCATGACAAAATAAGGTATACCTTAGATATTATGGAAGTAGCCTTGAATTGCTCTTCTTCTGAATGCATTTTTGATACAGGTTAATTCCAAACTGCACTCGATTGTCCCTAAGTTTCCAAAGTGAATCAGATTATACTGGGCTTTCAGTTTACTATGGATGACACATTCATTCTTTGTATTAAATTTCCAATGGGGTTGTTTTAAAATAGTGTAGTTTTATTAAGTTATAATACATACGACGGACACAGTAATGTTTCAGTTTGTAATAACGGCATCTTCTGCTGCTTAGCATCAAGACTGAGATAACAGCACAGCAACTGCTATAATTGGCCTCACCAGTTTGCAATAACTTGAGTTTCCAGGCAATTCCAGCACGCGCCCAAGAAGGAGGGAGATGTGAGATGGAATTCTCCATCCAATTTCTGTCTTGAATAAATCAATGGAAATGGCTGCTGTGGTCTCCCCCGGCCCTAGAAGCAATGGGAGCTGCTCGCTGTACGAGACGGTGGTTAAGATGTATATATACTGACATCCAGGTGGAGTGAGAATATTGCCCTTAGAGGAGGATATTTCTGTATCTTGCAAGGAAGTAATGGGATGGCTTGCTAGAATCGTAGAGGGAGGAATAACACCCTTCAAACGCACTTCTCCCCCTCCTTATACATGACTTCTAAAGATTCTGATTTAATGGGAAAAACCGGAATTATCATTATGATGTGCGGAGTCAGGATGTAATCGTGCTTCAGAAATAGCTCTGTATATCATGGCAGGATGCCCTTCGTTAGCTGTTACTCAATGTGCTTTTGTATGTAACAGGCTGACAAGATTATCCAGCAAGGCACGGGCTTCAGGCACTGCCTCCTATCCCATTATGTAATCACTGACGAACGGGCTGTAACGAACTTGACTTGACTTGCATGCATCCCCCTAGATCATAATAGTGTTTTTTTCCCCTCCGTAAGATTTCCATGTTCATGTAACCAAGCTTTGACACTGAAGCACTTTAACCACACGTTGGAAAGACAATTTGAAGCAGTTACTACGTGTTGGAAGTCACACGTTGATTAGACACACGTGATGAACAGAGATCATGCTGGCAGAGGAAGGGGCTATAGGAATTTTCACGTCACAATGGGCTGTTACGGACCATGCTTTTCTTATGGAAGAATCAAGTGAGCCGTTGCCAAATGTGTGTTTCCAAATACGACTAAGATAAAGTATGAATATATATTTCGGTGTGAAATGTGTCGAAGAATAGTACAATAGTATGCACAATAAACCTTTTATATGCTTGTACATTTTTTAAAATAATGAAATCTAAAATTTTGTTGAAAGCCGATTTTTTAACATCTTTTTCGCTCTGTACGTCTAGACATGATTTTAAACCGAAATAATTGCAATGAAAAAATCTCGATTATTCGCTTGCTTTCATAGGCGATGTTGGCATTTAGATTACATCAATATGTCTAAACATATTTTCTTAAAAAATAAAGTTTAAAACAGTGTTTAGCTTCTGTATTTATACGGTGGAAAATGTTGTTGCTGGCTAATTCTCGTTCAGTAAGTCCATGTAAAAACTTCCAGCGACAAAGTTGTGAAGGAAATAACGAAATTATTTTTATATACATATAGAACATCTCCATGAATCACCATTTAAAGGCAAATGTTTGCTGCGCGCAAAGCACACCGCGGACAAAACCCGGTCCTCGTGTCTTGGAGATGAAAACCAGGCGTGGTGTGACAGTTGAAGGGCCGATAAGGGATTGTACTTCAGTGGAGGTTTTCAATGGGTTTCGGGAATCTGAATCTGAAAAAGAACAGTGATTCTAATAGTGATGACAATGATGATGATGATGATGATAATAATAATAATAATAATAATAATAATAATAATAATAATAATAATGATAATAATAATAGTAATAATAGTAATACTAACAATAGTAACAATGATAATACAATAATAATACTAATAATGATAATATTAATAGTAATGATAATGGCAGTATTAATAATCCTAATAATATTAATCAAAATAAAACTAATAAAAATAAGAGGAACAAGAACAATTAATAATAAACCTGGTTGTAAGCGAAAGCCAGTTAATTGTGGCGGCGAAATATACTGGCAACGCCGCGTTGATTCTCTATAAGAGCCATTGTGTCTTCATGGCGTGAGAACACCTATAGATTTGTCAGTGCCAACATAACAACTGCGGGACCTGGGCAACATTATATGCACATCAGTATACATATCGTATTGCGTATGATCACTGGTGCCAATATATCGCTCAGTTTGTTAGTTACAGAATAACTTTCATGAATTGGCGGTTGTTTGGTATGTTTACTTTTTCTACCGCTTTATGTTAGGTACCTATAATAAGTTAACAAGTAGAGGAATGAATGAAGCGGAGCGAGATCATGTTCAAATGAACAAATAGAGCTAAGCGTTACCCAGATGCATCTGTTCAGGGTGAGCTAAACTCCGGAAAGTCACTCTAACCGAGATTTCTTCCAAAATACTGTCGCCCATCGCATTATTGTCGGCACTACCGCAAAGGAGCCGAAGGGAAGAGACAGAGAATGGCCGCATTGTTGGGCGCTTGCCGAAAGAGAGAAAGGGATAGAGACTTCTGGAATTTTCTGCTTTGTATTTCACCGCAATAATAACTGAACTTTCCTGAAGTTTCCAGAATAGTGCCTGGGAGATATAAATAGCGGTAAAGTGTGAGAACTAATTCGGAGCCGTGCTGTTGGTGAATCGGAAAAGACTTTCTTGCTGTTGCAACGAGTGTACAAAGTTACTGTTTACGGAAATAAAAGTGTTTCTTTATCTCGACTACATCTGTCTTCTTTACTTTACACCCACCAAAGTCACACTACGTGTTGTGTCCCAGAAATCGAAAGAAAATTTAATACCAAATTAACTTAAAATCTAAACCTCTTGTTAGATATCAAATGGGATATTTAAGTGTCGCTTTTCTAAGATGCCACACGAAGATTTTCAAGAAAATCCCTACCTCAAACTACCCTTTAAATGGAAGCATTTTGATTTCTTGTTTTGCTAAGATATCTCTAACAGGCTTGAATAAAATAGCATAAATGTTTAAGACGTTTGTATGAAAAATGTCGTATATTTAAAGTCCTAGAATTGACTTTAATTGTCTATAATTAGTAAACTGTAAAAATCAGATAAAAGTTTACTGCACAAAAATGTAGATCGTGTAAAGTACACAATTTGTATTAATTTCTGGTGGCGTTAACTATTTCCGATATATTCTTTGCTATTAGTTTGAATTTTGAAACACTTCATATTTTAGAGTTCAAGTGGCAATAGATATACGTTACTTCACTACGAACTATTTACATGAAAAGTATGTCGATTAAGACAAAAACATAAGCTGTTATTATAATCGTTTTAGAAGGGTGGATAGAGAAAGTGTTGTGAAAGCAACGCATCAGTTTTTGAATTTTTATTTATATCGTCTCCTTTAACTTCTATGGTCATATCGGGACTTTGACTTGAGAAACAGCTGATGGTTTTATTAATCTTTGAACTGTAGGTTTTAATATTGTTATTAGATTCTACCATGAAACACATTCACCTTCTCTGGTATTTTAGACATGCAGACTATGGGTGTTCAGAAGCTAGAACTGCATCTTAATAATAGAGGCATTCCAAAATAGTATTATATTCTACAAAAACATTCAATTGAGATTGTACCAAAGATGGACCTTTTTGGTTCCCCTGGTTACAAAACCTAAATACGCACTCATGACTTTTTCTGCCAACTCTTGTACGGGCTATTCTTAAAAACTTTTCTCCTCTATCTGCTTCAAATTAATCGAGATAAACAGTTATAGGAATGTTTCCTGTAAGTGCTCGTACAATGAGGAGAAGAGAATATAGTAGGTACAAGCCATTGTCAAATCCTTTAAGAGCCGGTCGCTATGTGATGACTTTGACATTTCATTCCCTTTTCTTGAGCAGGACATAAGGCGACGAATGACTTCTCAATTGAGAAATTTATAAGTATTTTAAAACTCAAACAGATAAGAAATATCTCGAAAATTGTTCACTCCACAAATATTTGACATGAATTATGTGTTTTAACGAAATGTTAATTTTTGTGCAGTAAGATTTTATCAATCTCTTATGTCTTAGCAGTTATACAAAAGTCATCCAGAATGAAGACAACCTCTGAAAACATTCAAGAGGCACATTTCATGTCATGGAAATATCTTAAATGTTTGGTATTTTAGACATTTTTGGGAAATTCACAGGTAGTCTTTGTTGGGAAATTTGCTTCAAAATCTTTGTGTTGCATCCTTGGAAGATGCTGAACTTGCCATGCAACTCCATGGCTCCCTCCGACACTAACAACCAAGCATGATGAAGGTGAAGCGAAAGAAGAGGCGAGGTGAAATGGAGAGACAGGAAATGTGATTAACCTACCCAGCATTCCCTAGCGACTGGGAAAAATCGCAGAAAAGACCCAGGACCTTCCGATCGCGCTACAGCTGCCCCACCTCGTTCTGTATTAACCACGCTGAGGCCCAGACAATATTTCCCAACCATTGCCACCCCTGAATTAGGTCGACCTACACGAGAAATAAAGCGAGTTAGGTGGTGCGGTAAAGGTCAACTTTGGCCTTGTCAATAAATCAATTACAAACGTCAGCAAGTTGTGCTCGATCCTGGGACCGACAAGCTCGGACTTGCACTTTACTAGTTGAATAAGAAAGTGAACTGAATTGTCCCATGGGTGTAATAATTCTTGTTCTTTTCGGTGGAGAGGGTACAGACATTAATTAGGAGAAATGAACTTAATTGTTAGATGCAATTTGGACTAAGCCTTCAAATTTCTTGTGATGGCGTCCGAGGTTTTTTCTTTCTTTTCTTGGCTCCGATTCTGCATACCTACGGACTGCGTCCAGATTTATGCATTAAGGTTCTTAACAGACACGAACTTTTCCCAGCATTTTTATGGTCGAACTTAACTTTGGCAAGCTCTAGAGCAAGAAAAACGACTCGTTTTAATGGCCTTTTTAATACTTCAGAAAAGTTTCTAATTTTTACTTTCTCTACAACATACAGTAGCTAGAGAAAATATTGTATTCCACAGAAAATGTTGTATGGCACCCAAAAATTAGATACGGAGATTTAAGTGGAAATATACCTTTCCAGCTTCCCCGAATCCGAAAAGAAAAAGTTTTTAGAAAGAGATGTGCCTGTGTGTGTGTGGGTGCGTGTGTGTGTGGGTGTGTGTGTGGGTGGGTGCGTGTGCTTGTAGTTGTGTGTGGGGGTGTGGGAATACGTGCATTGGTGGTGAGTGTGTGTGGGTACTCTTCCTTGCTTGTGTGTGTCTGTGTGTGGGTCTATGTGTGCGTGGATAAAACCTGAAACGTGTTTTTACTTATGCTATAGTTCTTAGCGTCCCATTTTAAGTTGGGGTGAAAGAGCCCTTAATTTTGCTCAGAGGCCTCTTTATCAGGCTTGAACTTCTTTTGCCTGCTGTAAAAGATGCGGGACCACCGGCTTTAGTTACCTTCCGAAGGAAGCCTGCTAAGATTTTAAGGTCCGATATCGCCCTCCGCAGGTATTGAACCGTCGACCTCGGGAACTAGAGACTAGCATGTCACCCTTAGATCATTGTGAAAAGTTTGCTAAATACCACACTTGGGATTTATGTTTTCTATTATAAAAAATGTGACACAAAGATTTCTAAGAAAATTCCCTCAACCTACCTTTTACTTGGACACTTTTAGAACATTTTGATTTTCAGGAAAATGAGAACATTTCCTTGAAATCTTTGTGGGGTAGTTTCGAGATACTGAACTGAAATACCAAGTTTGTCAGAGTTTATATGAATTATGCTGTTTACAAGATTATGTTTAGCTATCAGGTTTACTAATCATATAAACCTTCCTCAGAATTATGACTTCACAGGGTAGTTCAAGAAAACTCAATTTGTAATTTTATTTGCCATGCAAGTATCTTAAACATATGGTACTTTAATTAAAATCGTTAGAATTTTTGAGAAAATAACAAAATAACAAAGAACTGTCCGTGTTACAGATTGTTTGAAGTGGGGGATGCACTTGAAAATTGTAATGTCTCATCTTTGGAGGATGCTGAGGTTAAATATCAAGTTTTCTATTTATCCAGGTTTTTGTTAGGCTGTAACCCCCCCCCCTCACCATACACACACACACACACACACACACACACACACACACACACATACACAGAGAGAGAGAGAGAGAGAGACACGCACAGAGAGAGAGAGAGAGAGAGTCCTTTTTAAAATACCTTTTGGGGTTCAGGGATTCTAGAAACATTCCTTTAAAACTCGGCATAGAGCTTTTGGGTGCAATTCCTCTACTTTTTATAGCTAAGTAACAGGAAAATTAATATTGTATTCCACGCTTATTACACATTTATTACTTGTGAACAGAATGCTAATTAATATGAGCTATTTCATTGTGCGGGGTTTGAGTTACACAACCCATACTGGTATGTTCACTTGTGTGCAAATATGACTTGACCACATAAAAGGGATGTGGCATCAAAATAATGACAGAGATAAACCTCTCTATTTTGATTATTGTACCTAATGTTTAATAAATGTGCTTCTACCATTCCTATAAATATACTGTGATGTCGGCCGAGGGCAGCGGTGGCAGCGGCAACACAACAAAGGCTCGGGGCATCAGACACTCAAGGTTAGGCTGCCTCGCGGGATTTTTGTAAACAGGTGACAACAATGATTGCGGCACGTCCAAGGGGTTTTCGAGATTATTCGAGAAGTGTCCGGTGGCCGGCGTATTTGTAGAAGTTCGGGAAAGGTCTGTGTTAGGTCGTCATCGTCATATAAGGAGGCGAGGCAACTAGAGTGGAGGGCGTGTGTGCGCGCGTGTAGGGGGGTGGCAGCTGCATGTGTACAGTCGTCGTGGAGGAAGATAGCGAAGCCATCAATGAGTGTCGAGTAATTGTATCGTCAGAATTAGCTGCTTGAAAGACAGAGAAGGTGAATAAAGAGAGAAAGGAGTGAGTCAAGGTTACGAGAAAAATCAGTTGTGAGTTGTAATATCAGTGTGTTAATATCGAGAAGAGAACTGCATTTGTGCAAAAGTTTGAGAAGGAAAATAAAGTGAGAAAAAAGTAACAGAACTGGACATTTGTTGTTTTGTTACAATACATTAGGAATGTGTAGGACCAATGTAGCCCACCCTGTATTGAAAACATGATCATACTGTTATAAGCGTAGCAGATTTATCCAGAATTTTCCAGTTTTAATCAATGGTTGGTTTTAAGTTTTATTCAAGAATTTCGTAGGTTAAATCAGGAATTATGTGGCGTCTCTAAGAATAACAAGTTTTGGTGGAAGAAACGTTAAGGATATTATACAAACGGAAGATACAGACGTTAGTAGTGTATGAAAGGCGAGAGGTATTGGGAAACTAATGTGACGAAGAGGAAAGGAACTAAAGGAAAATGTGACAGTTCTGGGATTTCGTTCCTCTCGTGAGAAAGCCTTTTTGGGAGTAAGGTAAACACAGTACCGCTTATGTCATATACAGTATGGATGAAGCAATATTGATCGGGTGTATGCGCCGCGGTGCTTGTCTTTTGTTTCCAAACTAGCAGAATCCTTGAGAGATCGTCACGTTGATCTCTTCACCAGCACCAGGATCCTTGAGCAGAGTGCACTTGCTGTCAGTCAACTCAGAAAGTGAATGGGCGAGAGCATTGGCACGTGAATGATCGGCCTTTGTTACTCTGACGCATATTTCATTGCCAGTGATCATAGAAATAACTGCTGTATTGATTTATTGGTTACATGTTGCCTGAGATACACTCCGACCAGAATGACAACCACTTCTTATAGGAAACAAAAGTAGCAATTTTTGTGATTCGCCTCGCAGTGACACATACCTCGTTTCTAACTTCCTCTCAACTGCTATTTTGACGTCATTTCGACTGTTACGTTGTGGCTCCGCAGAGATAGATGTTTACAGCATATGTATCCTATGTTGTGTGCATTCTTATGCCTTTAAGGGGACCGATCTTTGAATTTTCCAAAACTGATGATACTCTAATGAGGGTTTTTATTTATATACCAAGTATATGTCGGTATAAAGAAGTGTGTTAAACGTTTGCGGCGTATACAGGATCTTAGGGATATAGGTACAGATATTTTAATAATTGGTAGCTTAATATGTGCCCTTCCTGGAGGGACCTGAATGTTGGGCCCGGCGTACTTCTCGTTATGTCAGAAGCACCAGAGTGGTTGTGGTCAGTAGCACTTCCATAACATCGGAACCCTTCCCCTTCAGAAGTTCCGCGGGGATTTATTTCTCCGTACTTCTGATAACGTCAGAGGACCACGAATCCGCAATACCCGGACCATTGCAGCTGAAGCAGTCGGAACCTCTTCCTTACAGAACAGGCTAAACCTAAGTCAGAGTGTGCGGTCGTTGGGGATAGAAGCCGGGACCTCCCGAATACGAGTCGCACACGTCCAGACTTGTAGTTCTTTCATTTGTTGGAGAGGACGTTCTAGAATTGTTGGTACTGTTACACCCATGCTCCTCCGCCGATTCCTATCCAATGTGTCAGTATGTATTTCTAAACCCTCTAGCATTTTACATTGTGACCCATAACATGCATGCAAATGCCTCATTCTCCTCTCCACTTACATACTCATCACCCGATGTATAAGTTCGGCATTCCTAGCAGCAGGTTAACAACGTTCACAGGATTAATTGGCTTCAGCGTACTCATGTTTAATGCCAGTGAGTGTATTTCGCTACCGAGCATTGCAGTGATCAGGCGCGTAGACACTATCTGTACAGCTACGGCGCAGTGAGGCTAGTACGTTCTCCTTCAGATGGCGCTAGCGGCGCACACGTAGTTCTACAGATGAGTAACTGATGCTGATAGCTGCTCCGCTATATTGAACGGGTCCAAAAGGAAAGTTAGGAGAAGGGAAAAATAACAAATGTCAATTGATTTGTCTTCAGTGTTGCATTAGAAGTATTTCCACAGTACAGTATGCATATGCGGGCATTGAAAAGCAAGTTTATAAGCGACATGTTCTGTCCGATTGTCTTAGTTTCCATTTGATCGATGTGTAAGTTTATGTGGCTATTTGGAAGTTTAAAAGAACATTTCCCCGGAACTGCAATACATTTGGATCTCAAGGGATTTTGAGATTGGTCTTGGAAGGGGCTCGGGGTGGCCGTCTGTAGTCAAGCAGGATGACTTAGTTCAGAGCTACGACCTCCTATATTTGTTTCTGATACAAGATTTCGTAAGAATGTAGTTCATATTCTTGAAAATCTTGGGGCTGATTGGATTTCCTTTTTCTCGTTTCTTAGCTTCGTATCTCGAGATTTTATCGCATTACGTTTCGGGATAACTCCGTTTCGAGATGAACAGCGGAAGGATATTCGTCTCGCTTGTCGATATCTAAAGCGACCATTCTTATCGAGAAAATGTTTCTTCTGATGCTGAGCTTCGGGCGTTTTCGTTGAACCTAAAGCAGTTTCCCGTAGAAATACCGCAGGAACTTTCTCCCACTATTACGTTCCCAGTTGAATGCTAACTCTATCCTACGCATCACTGACGATATGCTACAAGAACTACTCGTAAATGAAAACCCAAGGTTTTCTAAATGTGATTCATTAATATTGAGACATTGGCATAGAAAGTCTTTCAGCTTAGAGTTTTGTTTAAAGCAGCTTATGGTGTCTAAGCCCTTCCAGCCCTTCAAACGGCCGCGCCATAGCCGAGTGTTTAGACAATTCGCTTCTCACCAAAACAGCCCGGGTTTGATCCCAGGCAACTGCATGTGGGATTCGTGGTGGACGAAGCAGTTGTGGGGCGAGTTTCCTCCGGGTTTCTCCGCCATCTCATTCCACCGGTGCTCCATCTTCATTCCATGTGTCATCAGTGTCACCGCCTGCGGTGCCGTAGTAGTGAAGGCGGGCGTTAAACACTACAAAAACAAAAAAAAAAAAAAAAAAAAAAAAAGGAAAAATTGTTTACTTTTGATAAAGAACAACTTTCAAGAAGAACCCCATTTAGTGCATAAGAAACATCTAGTAATTTATACTAATGGCTCATGCATAAACGGAAAAACTGGAGCAGGTATCTACCGGAAGAGCAAATATCCTCTGAACGGCTACGCGGTGTTTTGCCTGTCGGTATCCTCGGCGCTCATTGCCGTCTGCCGAACTGCTTTTTGTTATTGGTTTGTATTTTCAAGTGCTTATACTTTTTTCAGGTTGTTAGCCACCATTCTTTTTCATTTTTCCCCCCTCGTGTTCATGCAAAGAACATGGAGTTTTAAGGCCATCACGCATTCTTAAAAATCTGACTCGCTTTGCCTACTGTATCCCTCTTATAGCTAAAACGAAATGTGTAAATATCCAATGAAAGTTTTTCTGGATTATCAAGAAGTAGATAAAATAATAATCTTTGGTATTATAGCTTTAGAAGGGTGAGTAGACATATGCGACTGCAACATCAGTCTTTTTCATAAACTGTCAGGCATTTTACTCCGTCTTATGTAAATGACATTCAGTTAGTAGTATCTTGTATTTCTGTAACACGATGTTGTTCTGGTTAAAATGCCATGATACCTTCAGCAGAGCAGGATGACATTTGTAATATACGCCATGGTGGATTTACAAAAGGATAGTTTGTGTCACTGGCAGGTGGCCGTGCATTCAGTCTGCCCTGAGGGTATGGTACTAATGAGACAGACATATTTCCCTCTCTGTGTATAATCCCCACAACGTATGTAAGCAAAATGATCAAATAAGCCTCTACACTCCAAATAAATGTTCTTGTGTTCCCTCAGCCTCTATATTTTCATCTTTGAGAAAATAACGGGATGACATTTAACAAGGCATAACAGCTTTTTGCAGACGTGCAAATAGATCCAAGACGTGAAATATTGTTGGCTAATACCACGAGAGCTGATATTTTTTAAGTTATTTATTTGATGTTAATGAATGCTTGTCATAATTATCGAGACCGAATGTGAATAAATAATTATCTAATGGCAACAGAAATGAGTGTGAAAGCTTAGTTAAATTACATACTAAAATTATAAACAAAAGTTTCAGCAAAAAATTGAAATATGAGAAAGATGTTCTTTCGTTCTTTCTTTGTTTCTTATAGCCAATTCTTAATTCCACTATCATAAAATTATAAACTCAAGGTTCAGTAAAATAATATGAGAAAGATATTCTTTCTTTGGTTCTACTTTTCTTTCTATCTTTCTATCTATCTTTCTTTCTTTCTTTCTTTCTTTCTTTCTTTCTTTCTTTCTTTCTTTCTTTCTTTCTTTCTTTCTTTCTTCCTTCCTTCGTTCCTTCCTTCCTTCGTTCCTTCCTTCGTTCCTTCCTTCCTTCCTTCCTTCCTTCCTTCCTTCCTTCCTTCCTTCCTTCTTATAGTCAATTCTTAATTCCACCTTCGTAATTAATCACCTGTACCTTCGCTAATAGGGTTCAGTATGTGAATCTTATAAGCAGACACAAAATTTAATGGCAGGTGGCAAAAGGAGTCGGTCAACACAATGTCCAATCAGAGGCTTACCATGCCTTGCGGTGTTGTATTGCTAAACACATAGTGGCGCCGATATAAATATTATTTGCACCCACAAAATTTATTCGCGCAGCAGGAAAAAGAATAATCTGGTCATGAAGTGCTCAACAATCAGCCGCCATTAAATTTGTTATCTTAACCAACGCCCTCATTTTGATAACTTAAAATGTTTGAATAATTACCTATACAATGACTAAACGTTTTTTAAAATAACATGATAGTTACAAACACTATCGGAAAACTGAAATTAATTTAATTTATATAATTAGAAAGTTATAAATTAATTTATTTGGCACGGATGGGCCGTTGTGCCACGGGGGGAGGGGGATGAACTGCTGTACAAGTAGAAAATATAGCTATAATAATGGCGAAATGATTTAGAAAAGTATATGTATATATGAAGAAATGGTCTAAATGGCATAAAATGGCCTAAGAAGTATGTTTTCATAATCTGGGACCCACGATAAGGATTTATATACGTGTTAGCAATGCTAATGATTAAACAATTAACATCTGAACCCGGACCTTAGTACTTAGAGCTATTAATAAATCACTTTTGTTAATGTCAATCCTTAATGTAGTATTTATTTTAGGTAAGGATGTTGCAAAACGATTGGGGGATCTCGTACACTGCGATGTATATGGATATATTATGGTTACCACCCTCCTTTTTTAGTTCTAATGCCTCCCGGAGAGGTCAAGGATAGACCCCATACCCACCCATTCTGGTGGCGACTGTCCGCAATGTGTGGCCGTGCATATACATCACCTCCATCATGCAGTTAGAAATATGCAGGGGAGTTTTGTTAAGTGTTAGAGCGAAGCTTAGCGGGGTTCCACATATGCACCCCGGTTATTCCCCTAATGTGTAATGCTGGTGTGCAATGCATGTGAGCGCGTCAAACGATGAGGTCCCAGGCTGCAACAATGAACAAGTCCTGATTAGAGCCAGGGGGTTTAATGGTGATAGTGTGTTAACTACGTGTGATTTATAATGGTTGGTTTACGTTACATGCATTTATTAATGTCTAGGTGAAGTTAACATGCAAGGAGTTGAGTTGTGAGATGTGGGCGCAATGATTTACTACCATCTCCCGACAAGAAATGATGATGGGAAATAATTACTAGAGGCTCAGGCCGCAGACTCACAGGCCACAGAGACGCCCGGGAGTCCCTTATAGTTCCTAGCCCAAAGACCCATTCTACTATTGGAGCTGGCTGGTGGTCGACGGAATCTAATCCGGTACTGCCTGAATACGAGGTGCATGAGGAATTCAATGACTTTTTTGCTAAAATTTCTAGAATTTCTACAAGTTATTTCTCTTAAAATGTCTTATATAATTGTGTTTATTTTAACAGCTTTGACGTTGAAGAAAAATACTGCATTAAGCTAGATGAATCGGCCCGTTTCGTGCTTTCGAACAAATTAAAAACATTAGAAAGCACCACATTAGAAACCCATTCGCCAAATATAGACTCGTGAGATACAGGGATGAGGAGTGGGAGAGCAAATGATGAATGTTTTGGCAGTTGTTAAGTAAAAAGGAAAGCTTTCCTGCAGCACTTTGTCGCTGTGACTTAATCATCTACAAGCCAAATGATGCCCGGAGCAGTTATTAGGCATCCAGTTAGCGAGCATTAATTTCGGTAATAGCCGTAACGAAGTTAAAGCCCGGATTTCATGTGGCAATTTAGCATTTGAAATTACGTCCACATTCACACATGTGCGGATGGATGGGAGTGGAGACACAAGGTGGGCGTAGCTGCATAGTTGGGGCGTGGTGAAGAAGAGGACGTGGGCTCGCAAATAGCATTGTCCCCTCAACAATTATACATACCGCTGGAGGATACTGTGCTCAAATTAATACAGAGGTAGATCATTATCGATTACTGCCGTTTCACTCTGCAGATTGAATACGTGGGTGAGACTGTCTTAAACAATTGACCCTGACAAGAAGCGTTCTGCCCCCACACAAATAGCAGCAGTTTTTCGCTTGCAAAGTTGTCCAACCACTTTTGTTAATGGAGTTTAAAGACAGTTCTCTATTTTATCGGTAACACAATAAACAATGCGTCGTCTTGCAACTCACAGCTGCTCTTTCCAATGGTAACCTTGACACAAATACTGCTCACGGTTCTACTACTCTGTCTTACAAACAATTAGCTCCGATGATACACTCACTAAAACTACTTCACGCAACAAATAGGTATGACGCGACGATTAAATGTCTAAAACTGTATGACGATACACACCCTCAAACTCACTCAACTCTGACTGTACACAACACATACTTAAAAACTAACTTCTCTGTGCGTACGCTCGCGCTTTTCATAGTCCAGGCGAAGTTTCGACGAGTTCTCTGAAAATACACTTTTTCTCGAAACTTCTCGTAAACACTTGGAACAGCTTCTAGAATGGTATGCAATCGCTTTGTTCTGACCGCTCCAGTGTTGTCGGGCCGCGCATTTTAAGCAGTGGTGTGAGGTAGTTAACACCGACTACCCCCTTGAGGCAGCTGCCGGCCGGAACATCACCTTGATAAGCTGAAGCCGACCAACCCAACTGATAGTATCACTACAGAGAATTCAACCAATCGACACATCGGCTCTCCCATATAAAAGAAGACCGTACAAGCGGCGTGTTTACTCCCCGAAACGTAAGCTGCAGTATTGGAGCTGCGCGCATAGTTCCTGACCTTGCAGGCAGCGTGCGCGGTTTCGACCTCACAAGCCTCAGTCGCCAGTCTATGTATCAAATGTTAACATATTTACCATTGAAACACCGTATTTTCGTATGTAAGTTATTTTAAGTGAGATTAAGCTCGACGGGTACGAGCAATTGCCTGGTGAATTGTCACCTTCTCGAGCACATATCCACGTAATTATAAATACATTTGAAACTATTGCCTCAAAACACATACCGCTCACAGTTTTAACAGGGGAAAAGTTAGATGACACTGGTGCTAATCCTGAACGGTCACCGAATTAATCACTTGCAAAGTTAGCACAAGTAGGGGTTTGGGCTTCTTCTGCACACAGAGCTGCCTCGTTCTCCAGATCTAACAATCAGTGATTTTTACTTGCTGGGTATGCTGAAAGAAAAAGTATCGAGCAAGTCCGCACACTTTAGAGGAACTAAAAGAAAACATTACGAATGAAATCAGAAACTTTACAGTGCCAAAACTCACTAAGCCAAAATGTGACTGTCGGACACATGACAAATCTGGTGTGAGGGAGAACTACGGGACAAAGTTCCACTCGATATGACCCTGGTAGCTACTAGAGTTGTTAGATGAAGATGGTGGTGGTGATAATGCTGGAGTATTATTGTTAAGTCGGAGGATAAACTAATTTAGGTAGTTACATTCTAGAAAAATCTGATGTGCTGCACTCACATGACTTTCTCTACTCTTGTACTAACCACTCTTACAAACTTATTCCTATATCTTCTTCTTGTTAAGATAAACATCTGTACAAATTATTTTTTTGCTTATTTCTTTGTAGGTGTAAGGGAAATATTGGAATACAGTAGGCTTTGAGCGATCGTCAAATCTTTTAAAGCTTTGAGATTCCGTTCTCTTTGCACATTTGACATGCAAAACAAATGAACAACGATGTTCCATTTCACGAAAGTAAGTTTTCCGAAACTCACACACATAACAAGGAATATCTTCGAAATGGTTCACCCTACAAGAAAATGTATTTGGACATAAATTGTGTATTTTAGCAAGATCTACAGTTTTTGTATAGTATGATTTGGTCTATCTCTAACGGTTTGCCAATTATGCAAAAGTCGTCCACAATAAATACGACTACAGGGGCTATAGCCAGAAAATACAAGATATACACTTCATTTGTCGTTAAAATATCTCAAACATATAACATTTTAATCAAAATCGTTAGCGCCATTTTCAAGAAACTAAAAAATTTCGAAAATTTTTCCATATAAATGGTAGTTTAGGGTGGGGCTATTTTCCTCAACATCTTCGTGTTGCATCCTTGAAAGACATTAAACTTAAATATCAACTTTGGTTTTTAACCGACTTTTCGTTTTTGAGTTATGCTGTCTACAGACAGACACAGAGACACACACACGGACCTTTCTCTAATTTTTTTTTTTTTTTTTTTAATTCAGGGGATCTCAAAACATATATTTCCGGTGAAATCTCGACATCGAATTTTCGGGTGGAATACAATACTTCCCCTACTTACCAGTAGAGAAAGTAAAAATAAATGTTACCAAATTGATATCTCGGAGAAAAAAGCTGAATTTAATCTGATGAGGGGAACTAAGATAAATATGGTCTTGGTCACTTGAAGGCTCGGTAACATTGCGTGGTAGTGCGTGAGGGAAATACGCATATGTGAGTAAATCGCGTTTTCTCTACCTAGTTTGGAAGGCATAAAGAAAATGTTAACACATTTATTGGGATGTACTGCTTCAGATTTCACTAGCAATTGAAAACACTGTGCTTGATGTTTTACAGGTGACTGTATATCACTGTGAAACTCATTACAGATAAAGGGCGCACTTAGCGTGCCAATATGCTATGAATAAAACAGAAATTCAGAGATTCAGGAGATTATGAACGAGCCATCCATCCTTCTACTTTTTTTTAGTGCCACAAACGTTACGGGTTAGAGGTTACAGATATCGTTTCGAGTTACAATTGCCGTCAGAATACAGTGTGATTCAAAAATGCTTTTACAAAGTTTGAGGATGGGTTCATTACATTGCAACAAGAAAAAAAGTTCATATAGACATATGTCCCAAAGTGCTTTGTCTTCGTGTTATTAATGTATAAATTGATTAATGAAAGTTTACGTTCAGTGACTTCCTAGGTTCAATGCAACAGCTTCATTTATCTGTGTACTCATTCATAGAAGGCTGTAACTATTGTACCTTACGTAGATGGCGATGTTTTGCCATAGATACTTGTTTACATTTCTCATTGGTTTATATGTAATGAGTTAACTAAAAGTGTACTTATAGTTTGTCTTTAACGTTTCAATTTTGCTTACATGCTACACCGTCAGGGAGCGTTCGACAGGGTGAGACGAGTGCAGGTGGATCTACCCGCCCACAACGTCTGTAAAGTATTTTAATCACTCTGTGTAAACTGTTGCTGAATAAATAATTAGTGGTCGGATGATTAGAAAAAAATTACTTTTGCGGAATTTGGGAGTTCATGCATAAACGCAAAGTTTATGAATATATTCTTTTCGTAACACTTGAGTGAAGAGTTTAATAAAATATGGTATTAGAGATTAATGATTTTGTCAGCATTTCACTGCTAAGCCTATCCCAATGTTTTCAACTGTCTTTTTAAACGGCAAATAAACAAATGAAATACTTGCTTTCGAAGAATTACTTTTCTCAATGGTTGAAAGCGTTCTGGGCATAGGATTATGAAGGCAGTTTTACAGGACACAAGACAATTGAGCTCTGGACCGTAGATCAAGAACTCAGATAAGGAATACAAGTTGAAGATGGCTGAACAATCCGGAGAACACTTGACTGGTATCTCCTAAAACTATCATCAATCATTTTACTTGTCATTTTGAAATCTCAAATGCTCATGAGGTGCTCGTGAGACAGAGACAGAGAGAGAGAAAGAGGTGGGGAGGCGTCCTGTAACCGGAGAGATGATTTTGCGGATGGTTGATTATATCAAAACTACCCAGTTGGGCCTTAAAGTTCCCTTCTGTACCTTTAACTTTGTCTTTATTGCGTTATCCACAGAGCTTTGGGAGGGGGGGGGGGGTGTCTGCGAATAGTGAAATACGCCGTTCTACTTGGAACAGTCGTATGAAACCTGAACACTTACTTGAAGCAATTAGTTTAATCTTAATTTCATTCACTCAAGATCATCTTTGTGTCTGGATGGTCTAGTTAAGTAGAATCTCTAGTTACAATGAATTAATATTTACAGGGGAAAATATAAAATCATAAAATTATGGAATTTTAGCAATGTATCAGTAAATATATTATTTTTTTCACACTAATTAAATTTACGCATTACGATTTGTGAAATTCCATGTGCAACAGCCATGGTTTGAAATAAAGCTGGATTCTTGCTGGTGTGTATAAAAATCCAGTTACTAGCTTAACTAGAATGAACGGAACTCGAAAGAAGTTGTCTGTCTTGTATGTCTGAAGATCTAAACTGCTATACGTAAGCATTTTGTGCATAAAGTATCTTCTTGTGTACAAAACTTATACTCCTAAGCCAGATCCCATTTTACAGTCTCGGGTAATTACGGCCGTAATAATATGAATGGCCATCGGTACAAACATGGTATTATGTTGAACTCTTAAGGGAAGAAAGTAATCTGAATGACACCTTAGTGAGCTAAATTACCACTGCTCTTAAATTTCTCAATGATTTTTTCTGAAGTTTTTATGAATTATTCAGCAAATCATGACAACTATTTCAAGTAGTTATTTCGTTTGAAAGCTTATATGGTTGAGTTTATAAAAATTACTTCATCCAGCAGAAAAATAATAAAATTTGCATTTAAAACATGGGAATTCATGTACCTTTTCCTCTGAAACTACTTGCAATACAGAATCACACTTTTGCATTCTAGTTCTTAATATAATCAGCTATCTTCTGAACCTCAATTATTTGGTTATGTATATTAGTTTACTAGAAACTTAAAAAACATATTTGCAAGGTCAAAGGGGTATAAATGAGGAAAACTTGCATTGTTGTTGCTTTCTTATTATCACGAATATATATTACAAAATGATTATTGTAGTTCAGAAAGTTCAGCTGTGTTGTATAGATATACTAAAGCCTCTCATACTTTCTGAGAAAAATATACATGAATTTATATATTTTAAGAATAAATTTTATTATTTTTCTGCTGGATGAAATAATTTTTATAAACTCAACCATATAAGCTATCAGTACAAATAAACACTCAAAATAAATGTCATGATTTATAGAATAATTCGTAAACATTTCAGGAAAAAGCACTGAAAACTTTAAGAGCAGTGGTAATGTAAGTGAATTTAACTCAGTAAGGTGTAATTTCTTTATATTAAGAGTATATTGACCCCTTAAGCTAGTTTCTCTGGACAGTTTTTTTTTCTTTTTTCTTTTTTTCCTTCACTTTCCGTTTATGCTGTCATGGCGGAAAATTGAATTTCCTGAATTCAGTACTGGTAACTGCGTATTTTGTCTGTTTGCACATGCATGAACTATATAGAATCATCCAATTTTGGATATATTTACTGTTGAAGAATGGAGTATAATATTTGATATCTGAATTGCACAATTTAAATATTGCCTGGGTCTTTCCTTCCTTTTGATTTGTTAATATTTATTTATGATATAATTCACACAGCAGCTAACAATAAGCTCCAAGTTACAGACCTTGAAGGTCAACAACCAGACGTGGATAATCGATCACCATTTTACAATTAAGGCTAATGTTGGTTATGTTGCTATTGGAGCCACCATGTTGGTAATTATTTTTTTTTCGCATAAGTACACTTTCTATTATTCACTATTGTCGAGAAAGTATGCAATGCACTATACATACCTTAAGTACATTGGAGAATCTCGGTAGCAGAAAAGACTCGACTTTGCCTCCTATTTTCAAGCTCTTTTCAGTATCGAATACTGCACTTACCGTCCTTGTTCGCAATATACTATTGCAATATTCCAACTAGAAATAGGAATTTACTTTATTTAGCTTACCCGACAGGCAATTTTGCGAGCTACTCTCTCCTTTCCTCAGATCATCAGCAAGTCGACTCGACATAGTCATATCCTTTCTCCATCTTCTGATGTTTGTACAAGGGAAGCGAAATACTTTGCTAACGTTTACATTTACATTCATGACAGCAAACGAAGTTGATATATGTTGAAATGAATAGAAAGAAAAGTTACCAGCTGAAATACTCGCGGAAGAACGGTGGATAGAAGATAAATTGAAGCGTCTCCGGAGCATTTTCGCGTGTATATTAGAAGCTTGCAAGAACTTGAATTTTAACTTAAAAACACATACTTTAAGCCGAAACAATTCCAGAGAAAATCTCTGTGTTGTAGATGGTCAAGGGCTAATTTCTCACAACGAAAAAGCACTTTATATGATAAGCAAAAAAAAAAAAAAAAAAAAAAAAAAAAAAAAAAAAAAAAAAAAAAAAAAACTTTTCTGAAGAGGAAACTGGCCAGAAAGTCTTGTACTCCACCTAAACATTATTTTATTTGTCTATGCAAACATGCACTAAAAGAAGTCTGATTCCAAGGTCGCGGATTCAAATCCGGCCCAGGTCGATGGTTCTTAAGTGTGCTTAACAACGACAGCTCCATGGCAGTAGATTTACTGGCATGTAAAAGAATTCCTGTGGAACGAAATTCCGGCACACCGGCGACGCTGATGTGATCCTAGCAATTGACAGCGTCGTAAACAACAATATACCGGGTGGAAGGGAAGTCATTACATTAATTTAAACCAGTGATAGATCTCGATATTTGGTCCACATTTTGTATGTAACGATTTTGTCTCTGACCATTTCCTACTTAGATATTTCAGTTTTCTCGAAAACAAGCTGGCAACACTGCAGATTGTGTGGGTGTCACTTTCCCTAGTTCAGTACATAAACAAACACAGTAATGGTGCTTCTTGAGAACACCTGCCTTGTCCTTCTGTGTTTACTGCGCGAGTGTAGGCCAATCACAAGCGTTAGCTCCCAAAACATTAAAGCGAAAGCGAACGTACCAGATCTGTTTACACGCACTAACCAGCTCAATTCCCTGACCAACCTCAACGCAACGTTGTCGACTTACTACCGAGGCTATGCCAGAAATAAGTTACTCTACGCATTTTTCAAGTAACAAACTGTTATCTTCGTACATTCCTGTGGAATTAAGCATCCAAGTTGGATCAAAAACTATTTATATTTTCGAAATCGGCTGATCAAAGAACAAAATACCATTAGACATTTTTGTTCGTAATGCTTCTATGAAGCGCATATTAGAAGGAATGTAATGTCTCCCCTTCCAACCTGTATATACCAAAAAAGTCTTAAAGACACATATTATATATTATTGTAATTTATTGCATTATATATTGCATTATATTATTGATTATATATGGATCATTAAAGAAGATAGAAGATTCCTTACCATTCCACCCAGAAATCGACATTTAGATATACACGTTTTGTGCTCCCCGATTTGAAACAATTTAGAAATTCCTTAGAAGATGCTAAACTTATACCAAATTTAGTATTTAATTATGTGTGAGTTATACTGTTCATACACACACACACACAGACACACACACACACACACACACACACACGCACGTGCACACAGACACACAATCGCAGACTAATACATACACGTACACACACGATCGCACGTGCTCACAAACACACACGGACCTTTTTCTAAGAATGCTTTGTGGAATTCAGGGGTCCTCTAAACGTGTATCTCCCGTGAAATCATGGTGTAGATTGTTCGGTTGGAATGCAAAATCTTCTCTGCTGCGAAGTCGGTTACAGAGAATAAACTTGTTCAAAACACGTTTTTGTTTGTAATGCAATGTAAACAAACAAGTCCGACGTATTATTATAGTACAAGGTGTGATAAACAAAACGTATGCACTATGCACAACTTGTGGGTATTTATTCTATGATTAAAGCGGAACATTTATTTAAAATAACATGTGCTGTCGTGTCACGTTATCTCCGAGAAATCCAGCAATATTGAAGTGAAGTTTTCATATTCATTTTAGCCATATTCAGGCAGCGCAAATTAAATTTTTACGAGCAGTCGAAGGTTGCATTAAGTGAGGCAAGATTCCAAATGAAATTATTAGACAAGAACTGAATATTTTGGCAGTAAATGATAAAATAGAAGCAAATAAAATGGAAGGAATATTGGAACTAATGGAAGAAATAAGGATTCCAAAGATAGCCTTGCAATACAAACCTAAAGGAAAGAATTGGACGCCAGTTAAAAGATGGGATTGAGGCCAGAACAGATCAACAGGCCTAATCAGTGAAGTGAAGATAAAAGAAGAATTTTTCAGGACTAATGTTTTAAACGGGCCGTCACCAGTCAGATGTTCCTTGCGATAACTTGCAAAGAGTGCGTAATTTCTAGGCCAGCATATAGCGGTTTTGAAATATCTAGCCATGGATTCGGTTTCCGCATCCACCGTGTTCTAAAAATGAAATATGATGAAACTAACGTAACTGCTGCGACAGGGATTTTGGCATGTTGGACATTGGACTTTTGTACCTATGCCCCACAAGGGGGCGCCTCGTGAGGGAGGAGTGAGGTGAGAGGAGACAGAGGGCTGCCGATCCAGGAGCCCCGACAGGATCCCTAACAGTTTCAGATTGGGGCTCCCGGGAGTCGTCTAATAGTGGATACAACCGACAGCTTACCCCGCTGGAGGTGGGCAACTGCCTATGGGAGGCTTGGAAGCCGGACACCGCACCATCGTGGGACCGACGTTCACAGAGAGCATCCTTTTTCGCTGCCATGCAGCGCCCGAGACACCTGTCAACAACCTTAAAAGGACCAAGGAAAGGGTGAAGGAAACTGAGAAGTGAGATGAAATTGTGTAAAAGGAATGTCGAGGGGACTAATAACATTGAATGTATGAGGTTCTTTTATAACCTTTGTGCTAATAATTGCACAATATGTATGTTCTGCTGGTTTATTTTGTTTAACTAATAGGAAGACGAAGCTTGTTAGCTAATAGGGATTTATTGAATTTGACACCTAGAATAGCACTTCGGTGATTTCTACTTTAATCATTTAACTTAGCAGCGTTTCCCAACGTTCGACATGCAACCCTGGGAAACCCCACAAAAAACCCATAGGTCAGTAAGGCCGGCTACGGGAATCGAACCCACGACCTCCCGAATGCGAGCCGCAGACATTAACGCCTAATGCATTCCTGCAAGTTCTGCAAAGACTTATTTCAATGAATAGTGTGACGCCGTGACAAAGGACGGTGAGGGCCAAGCTACTTCACACCAAATACCACGCCAACTAGCTCATGGTCAAGCTTCCCCCACAGCACTCATGCGAGGAAACACATGACTAACAACAAGTGGCAACAAAGGGTTTTCCATAGCCTTTGAGAACTGTACGGATCCGGCGTGCAGAAGTTCCAGAAAGATCTGGCTACGTCATCGCCGTGTAACAGCTTGCGTGAAAACAGGCACTTTTTGAGTCGATCAGTGTGTCAGTGAGTGCGAGACAGCTGTGTGTAGTACTGTCGTCGTGAAAGATACGTCGCGTCGAAGTGAAGAAGTTGTAATGAGTGTTGAGTGATTGTATCTGGGATTTAGTGTATGAGAGTCAGAGAAAGTGAAAGGAATGAGTCAAGGCTACGAAAAGAAGGCAGTTGTGACTTGTAACATCATGGAAGACTGTAGACTGTTAACGTCAATAAAAGAAACCTGTGTTGTACAAACGTTTTAGAAGAAAAACAATAATGGAGCTGGCCTTTTGTCGTTTTGTCACAGTACGAAGTGTATATATTGTAAGAACAATCTGTACGAAATAACTCCACAAAACATAAAGGACAGTGGATGGAAAGTGATAGAAATATAACACGTGTAGTGGCGGTGCCGTTGCGTTTGGGAACTAACAACCTCCAGAAAAGTGGGATATCAGGGTAGACGGGGTGTGTAAAGCGATGATGTATATACTGAATGACTTTTCTGAATGTAACGGCCGTGTAGTACAGAAAGCTTCGCATGTTCGCTTGCGATGGTGGTTGTAATAGGTCTGGCCATGTCACGCGAGGTGTTCGGCTGAGTATGTTAATGGCTCTCATGGGGGAGAGCAGGGGAGCCAGATAATACGCATTGCAGTTCTACCTGTTAACTCTAATTGTTTCAAGGAGTTGAGCATGTAACACCCATCTCCCGCCAATAAAATGTATCACTAAATAATGCATGGACGGTCTAAGGAAGTGTTTAACAGCACGAAGAACTGGGACTTTGAGACTTGAGGAGTGTATTTGTAGCGTGTCTGGTCCTAATCCGAAGGATCCGAATTCGAACCCTGGCTGGCGTGAATTGCCTTGATAAGGTCTTTTAGAGAAAATTAGTACCCGGTATCTCTAAGCGCTGTATGATCTATGCCCCCGTGTGTGGATTCACTTCACCCATTTCTTTCACTGTCTGTAAACCTGGTTATTAGAAGGAAAATTAAAACTTACAAAAATGTACCGTGTAATGTTATCCTCTCTGCCTCTAACCCAGGCCTGGAGAACATGCTCATAAAGTGTCAAGACCAATGATGCTCAACCATATACGAAAAAGGGGAGGGCGCATTTGCCTCCACCTACTTTTCGCCGAGTCACAAGACTCGAAAACAAACCGCTGTAATTCTTGGTTACCTGAGCAGGAAATGCATCATTCAAGGATGCGACACGAAGATTTTGAATAAAATAGCCCCACCCTAAACTACCCTGTGCATGGCAATTTTTTTTTGAAAATTTCAATTTTCTTGAAAATGGCTCTGACGATTTTCATTGAAATAACATGTTTAAGATGTTTTTATGACAAATGAAATGTATATTTTGAATTTTCTGGATATGCCCTATGTAGCCCTGTTTACTCTGGATGACTTTTGAATGACTCGTAAACCGTAAGAGATAGACAAAATCTTACTATAAAAATGTAGATCACGCTAAAACATCCAGTTTATGTTTAAATAAATAAACATATATATGAGTGAACCATTTGATAGATATTGCTTGTTATGTGTGTCAGTTTTGGAAAACTTAAAAACTTTCGTGAAATGCAACGTCGTTGTTCATTTTTTATATGTTAAGCGTGCAAGCAGTACGGAATTTCAAAGCTTTAAAAGCTCTAAATATCGCACAAAGCCTACTGTATTCTAATATTCCCCTTGCACCTACAAGGAAATAAGCAATACATGTTTATCCCAAATAATACGAAGAAGGTATAGAAATGAGAGATTGTAAGAATGGCTAGCACAAGAATAGAGAAAGTCATGTGAGTACAACACATGAGATTTTTCTACGTATAATCAACATTTTATTCTGAATCATTAACGACTGTTGATAGTGATTTCACCATGGCAAAGACATTATTAAATAAAGCAAATGCATTTCTAAGGAGTAAATGATGCGATATAAAAAATGTGATAATGACTTGTGCAGTGCTCAGCATGAATGTTAACAGAAGCCATAATTAAAGTCCCTCTTTTTGAACTGGCGTAGTAAATGCTATCATTTGTAGGATACGCAGTAGCACTATGATACGAAAGACCACATAAACGTGCTTTTACTATGTCGTAAAAAGCAAAATGCTGATAATTCAACTCTCGATGTTACCTCGCAGCAGTTTTATTAGATGTACTTCTCTCTAGAGAGATGAAGTTTTGCAGTAGCACCAAAATTACCCCAGAGGCGCTGTGTTTCAAAATTCGATGTATGTACAGCGTACCTTACCGACGGAAGGACATGGATGCTGTATGCTGCGAAATTTGAACACACTTAACACTGCATTAGCATACTTCGAGAATATAAAAATTGTTAAAAAGAAAAATTCACCTGATTTTCGATACATATTCTTCAACTAGCTATTCTTAATAAAGCATATCTTCTATCAACTGCATGTTAATCGTAGAAAACATTTGTAGAAATGGTTTTATTACATATATCTTTGTAGGTACAATGAGAATAGAAAAATACAGTACCAAAGCGGCCCGGGTTTGATCCCAGGAAACCGCATATGAGATTTGTGGTGGACGAAGCGGCGCTAGGGTGGGTTTCCTCCGGGTTCTCCGGTTTCCCCCGGCATCTCATTCCACCGGTGCTCCATCTTCATTCCGTGTATCATCAGTGTCGCCGCCTGCGGTACCGTATGTAGTAAAAGCGGGCGTTAAACACTACAAAAAATACAGTATGCTTAACCGGTAGTAAAATCTTTTAAGAGCCCATTGTTATGCGATGACTTTAGAATGCGTTTTCCCTGCGTGTCCAGGGCATAAAATAAATAATCTGATGTGTTGCACTCGCATGACTTTCTCTACTCTTGTACTAACCATTCTTGCAAACGCTTTATTCTTCTTCGTATTGAGATAAACATTTGTAGAAATTATCTTATTGCTCGTTTTGTTGCATGTGCAACAGGAAAATGGAAATACAGTAGGCTTTGAGCGATAGTCAAATCTTTTAAAGATTTCAAATTGCGTTCTCGTTGCATGCTTAACATACAAAAATCAATGACGATGTTCCATTTGACAAAAGTATGTTCTCCAAAGCTTACACAAATAACAAGGAATATCTCCGAAATGGTTCACCCTACAAAAAATATTTAAACATAAATTGCGTTTTTGTAAATTAAGATTTGGTTTATCTCTTACGGTTTACGATTTATCCCAAAGTTATCCAGAGTAAACAGGACTACATAGGCTTTGTCAGAAAATTCAAAATATACATTTCATTTGTCATAAAAATATCTGAAGTATATGATTTAGCCATTTTCAAGAAAATCAAAATTTTCGAAATATTTTCCATGTAAAGGGTAGTTTAGGGTGGGGCTGTTTTCTTCAAAATCTTCGTGTCGCATCCTTGAAATACATTGAACATAAACACCAACTTTGGTTTCTAACCGACTTTTCGTTTTTGAGTTATGCTTGCCACAGATAGACGCGGACCTTTTTATAAAAATGCTTTATTTTGGATTCAGGGGGCCTCAAAGCATATATTTCCGGTGAAATCTCGACATCGAATTTTTCGGTGGAATACAATACTTCCTCTACTTTCCAGTTGAGAAAGTAAAGATGACTTGTAATTTGAGAAAACTAAGTATACGAAAATTTAAACCAATAAAGGGAATATTTTTATATAATGCTTGGATATAAATTATACACTTTAGCAAGATCTACATTTTTGGTGCAGTAAGATTCTGTTTAATTCCTAAGGTTCGCCAGTTATGTAAAAGTCGTTCAGAATGAAGAGGACTTCAGAGGCTGTCAGAGAATTCAAAATATGCATTTCGTTTGTCGTGCAAATATCTTAAATATACAGCTAGGCTAATCATATAATAATCAAAATCCTAGTCATTGACAAGGATACTCCACAAAGAAAAATTAAACGTTTGCTTTTAATTTAGAGCTAGGTTTTTGTAACAGACTAAGTATGATTTTGATATAAACTGATACACGAGAAAATTTTATTAGAATTTACTAAAGAGAAGTGTTTCGATTAAAACGATTACTGTATAACAGGTCTGGTGATCAGTGCTCAGTGGGTGTCTAGCTTTTCTCCCACTTCCTCACATTTCGTGATCACGAAAGCTAAAAAAACTGGGAAAACCAAAGGGAAAACCGGTTCCACTTAATACTTGAGTGTGCATATGTGCTAGCAGCTATTGCAGACAAGAAGGGAAGGGACTATTCACGCCTAATAGCACTCTTTTCCAGGTCTGTTTTATAACAGGGAGAGCACAGAAACAACTCTTGATGTATTTATTTTGGTGCTTTAAAACAATTAAGCATAGAGCATGTATAAATGCTCACTTCATCCAAATGTGTAATAGGACATTCCACGTCGGATACATCGTTTGCACGAACCATGAAATATGTCGTAAATAAATATGTAAACAAGCACGAGCATTTGAAATATGCAATGAGAATTCACAAACTTGCATTGTTTTGGAACTTCAAACTCGCAAATCAACAAAATAGCGTGGTTAGAATACATGCTTGTTGCGGCGCCCATATTATAGTGTGCATACAACACCCTGGTCCGAATTACGCGTATACAGAAAAACCACGAGAGAAGTTAAGATTCACCATTGCATATGTTTAGCGTGCGAGAAACAGTTGCGTGGTGGCAGCGTGTGTGCCTCATGTCCAAGAGGTCGCGAGCTCGAATCTCGCTTAGAGCTATCCGGATAAGGTTTTTACCGAGATTTTCCCTTTTCCTGAAAAGATGACTGTCGGGTAACTTAAAAAAGCTCTATCGACCTCGGGCTAATTTGAGCATCATTTCACCCATTTCATTCATTCACCGTCCAATATGAAACTACGTTGGAGGAAGTTAATTGAAAGAAAAAGGTGGAGGGGGAAAGAAAAGGGAGCAGAGGTGCTGTCAGCCAACGATAGGAGAAAGGAGTACACATTTCGTAACTATTGTGATATTCCCCCCCCCCCAAAAAAAAAATATATATATATATATACCAAGGCAATGACTAATGTCATAGTCTGTTGGAGTAAAATGTTAAATCTGGACTGATCTATCTTTCTTTTTAGATTAACAGTGGGATCCTTTGGGAGCAAATGTCAATGTACATTGCTAGTACGTTGTGATTTGACCTAGCAGAATTTCTAACATAGATTTGGTGTTCAATACCTGACAAATGTGACATAACGTTCGCTATGAAGGGTCAATAAATTAAAAAATGCAACACATTTCACTAAGCACCTTTAAATAAAGAGGTCTGATTATGGTGCACAGAGCAACATGTTAGAGGTGCTGAATATTCGAAACGAGATAATGCATTAATTTGCAAAGCTTCATTTCCTTCGTTCATAATAATGAATATAAGACTGACTCTTGTGATCACAGTGGACATTTTTTCTTCTCAACTCACAGCTTCCAGTTTCAAAGTTCATTCGAGGTGGGGGAATTTTTCTTTAATTAGATAATTCTAGATTCTGGAGTATTGGGGTGCTGCGTTTTATAGAAAAAGTGATTATATCTCCATTCTAAATTAAACACTTTCGAGTTACAAACACGTTCAGTTCTTAGATTATATATCCCATTAGCTTTTTCTACTTATTGCACAATATTTATAATGTGTATGGTACTTATATTTTAATGTATTTTATTTTTCTTAAAATATACAATGCACATATTGATATATACATTTTCAGTGCCCTTGAGGTTACCTATTTTAAATCGACTGGTGTCCCTAATGATAAACAGAAAGCCAATACCCAGATATTTACCATTGAGCTGCACAAATTAAACAAAGATAATGGTGATTTTGATGATAAAAGCTATGCTTCGTAGATGCCAGAGAACTCAATTAGGGAACCGCAGAATCAGGAGTTGCATTTTAAGGTGATTCCATCAATAAATTATAATACATTAAATAAATAATAGGTACTCGAAAATACAGCAATAAAATACATTAACACAGCTGTAATGATCCTTAGATTTTTACAGAAAAGTGTTTTTTTTTTTTTTTTTTTTTTTTTTTTTTTTTTTTTTTTTTTTTTAAACAAAGGAACTGTCATATTCACAAGAGTTAATGAAAGGAGGAAAATAAAAACAAAAACTTGAAGGCAAGAAAAGCCAAAATCAGAAACCAATATAATATTGTAAGAAGCTTTGTTAGGTTTTGTTCTTATTTCTTACTATCGCGTGAAATCGAGCAGTGAATAAGAAAATGATTTCCTTTTGTTTACCACCTAGGTAGTAGGAGCAGAAGAGATTCCATTCCATACAAAAATTCAACGGTAATTTTTGAAACTCTGAATAAGCCCGTGCGCACCCCTTAAAAAAATTAAAAAAAAAAAAAGCATTTTTCAGAAAAAGGCCTGCGCGCGCGTCTGTGAAGTACAAAAGTTAGTAGTTATGTTGTCTTCCAAGAATGCGACATGAAGATTTTCAAGAAACACCCCCCCTCCTCCCCTTTACATGGGTAAATGTTTCAAAATTTTTCATTTTATTTAAAAATTGCTAACGATTTTGTTTAAAATGTCCTATATTTAAGATATTTTTGGTAAATAAAATGTATATTTTGAATTTGTTGGGTGTAGCCTCTGAAGCTCTTCATTATTTTTTTATTTTTTATTTTATTTATTTATTTATTTATTTATTTATTTATTTATTTATTTATTTATTTATTTATTTATTTATTTATTTATTTATTTATTTATTTATTTATTTATTTATTTATTTATTTATTTATTTATTTATTTATTTATTTATTTATTTATTTATTTATTTATTTATTTATTTATTTATTTATTTATTTATTTATTTATTTATTTATTTATTTATTTATTTATTGCATAGTTGGTTAGACGTAAGAAATACATAAAATCATACTACATCAAAAAAGTAGATTTTGTTAACGGACACAATTTGTATCAAATACATGTTTCCGAGAGGTTCTTTGTTATTGTTTTTAACGTTCCATTATTTCTTCTTTTTCTCCAATGAGAAGTTATTCGTTGTTCCCCCCTTTCTTTCTGTCCTCCTACCAATGCAAAGAGAACCAAATTTCAGAACGATCACATAGCGAGCAGCTCTTAGGTTTTGATTATCGCTTAAGCCTTCTGTTGTACTTACAAGGAAATAGGAAATGAAAGTATAGCTACAAATCTATATCTCGAGTAAGGTGAAAAAGGTAGAAGAAGAATATGTTCTAAGAACGTGTTGTTGAAGAATGAATAGATAAAATTTCATATGTATGCAACACAATTCTTACTACCTCTACTAGTAAGTAGAGGAAGTATTGTATTCCATCCAAAAATTCGATGTCAAGATTTCACCAGAAATATATTTTTAGAAAAGGGTTCGTGTGTGTGTGTCTGTGTGTGTGCGTGCGTGCGTGTGTGTGTTTGTGTGTGTGTGTGTGTGTGTGTGTGTGTGTGTGTGTGTGTGTGTGTGTGTGTGTGTGTGTGTGTGTGTGTGTGTGTGGCTGTGAATAGCACAGCTCAAAAACGAAGAGTCGATATTCAAGAAAGTGACACGAAGATTTTGAAGAAAATTCCTCCACCTTAAACTACATGAACATTTTTTCGAAATATTTGATTTTCTCAAAAATGGGTACTATTATTTTCATTAAAATGCCACATATTTAAGATATTTTTTATGGCAAATAAATGTATATTTTGAATTTTCGGGCTGTAGCCCATGTAGTCCTGTTTGCCCTTGATGACTTCTTGCATAACTGGTAAACCGTTAGAAATGGACCAAATCTTATCATACAAACAATGCAGAAACAAAGCACCCGTTTTGTTCAAATGCGTTTCTTGTGTAGAGTAAACCATTTCCGAGGTTTTCCTTGTTATTTTTTTATTTCTTTGCCGTTCAAAGAGAACGGAATGTCAGAGACCAGCTTTAAAAGATTTGACTATCGTTCAAAGCCTACAGTATTCCTATATTCCCCATGCACCAACAAGAAAATTAGTAATAACATAACTTCTACTGAATTTTATCTGTGCGTAGCATGAAGTGGATAGAGGAATAAGTGTTTGTAACAAGAGTAGCTAGTACAAGACTAGAGAAGATCATGTGAGTGCAACACAGGTTCTTTTTTAAGTGAATCATAACTTTGTATGTACATTTTCTTATTCGTCCTAGGTTCGTACTGGATGGCGTAGCTATGTGTGGAATACCCACATACATATAATATCAAATGGAATATTGACTTACTAAAATAGAAATACAAGGCTGCAGTAAAACAAATGGAGGCGTACTCGAGATAAAAGAAAGAGAATGTAATGCAATTCTTTCTGACGACTCAGTAATGACGTTCTTGCGTATAAAAACCCACCATGACAGAAAAGCACAGAGAGTGAAATGAGGTTCCTGATAGCAGCAGCGTGGTTGTAAAAAGTACAAAGCAATCGGTAAAAGAGAAAATGAATGTAGGGCATAGGACAAATAGGAAACGACCTCAATTCCGAAGTGGAAAATAACTTGCGCATAGAATGCGGTGTTAGGATTGTGCACGTAGGCAAGGCGTATTAAATGTGTACATTGTTACAAACTTAACATCTATTTATAACAAGATTAAGATGATATTAGAAGTTTTAACAGCAGTGCGTAACTGATTTTGTTATAACGGAGTCATAGTTTGTCTCTGAAAACAAAGTGCAATCATAATGGTATGATGTAACTCCGAGAAAATAGGGAAAGGCCTTGTGTAAACTAAATAATACATCCTGGACTTCATTAATGTTTGTTTCAAAGCAAAATGCAGATGCAAGAAACTTTCAACTTGAGTCAGTTTACTGTGCTACATGGTTTGCGGATATGGTCTTTCCAGGTTGTAAGAGTCAACGGAGTTGCCAGTAGGGTGCGTTGCGGTGGTGCTTGCGCACTGGAAACACGGTGGTCTGCTAAGGGGAGGCGCTGTGGTCGTTTGACAGCGCGCCAGGGAGACTGATTGATCAGTCGGATCTGCCTGGTGGTGCGCTCACTCTGGCGACCCGGAACTCCGTCGTGCTAAAGAACCGCCCGCATCTGTTAGGGACCCACCGTAGTTGCTCTACGTGTGATGCATTCTGGCCAGCTGTAGGGCACTTTCTATATCATCCTTCCTCCCGGGGTCCGATGTATAATCAAATGTAAAACCAGGTTTCACCTTAATAGTACAGACGGTACGTAAAGAAATCAGCAGTCTTCTTGCGGACGCCTCATTCCTTATCGTTTGTAGGGTACCTTATTACGTCATGCTTTCATTTTCTTGGCTGATACTGTCACCTTGCAGGTGGCTTGTGTTCTGTATCGAACCAGCATACCATACCTATGTTGATGTCAACTCATTGGCTAATTATGAATAGGTATAGCCACCTTAGCCACCTCCCTCAACTGGAAGAAAGGGGCGGTAACGTGTCTCCTTTCAAACTGGTGGAGACCGACAACAGAAGACATTCCCAATAAATGCCCCTATAGACGATCAGAAGTTCTATTATGTGTTTTAAGTAGCGAAATTCAGTTAGCGCCATTCACGTGTGCCCACCCCAGCCTTAGTATCACCATAGTGGATTCGACTTTAAATCGTGGCCGGTTGTGTTAAGTGCTTAAGGTAACAGTTTTATCATGGTGAAGTAGCTGTTATATGTCAAGCGTGAAAATAACGCAGAAGATTTAATTATAAAATATGCCATTCACGCCTACTAAAGATTTATTATTTAACTGGCTCAAAAAAGTGTTGAATTTTGGACAAAATATTTTTAATTATGAACATTTTATGAATTTGGGTAACAAAATGTAATGCGTTTCGTTCATAGAGGCTTTATTACACAGTTTTTGAGATGGAGAAAAATTAGGAGTAATGCAAAGATTTTTAATTAGGAGAAAGCTTTAAGTCCAGCGCAAAGTTGTCAGAAAGTAGAAACTAAATGTGTATTTTACAAACATTATTCAAGAGAGAACAAGATATAAATGGGTTATGCATCTTTCTTTATCTCCAGCTTCCCAGAATTTTTTGAAAGATTAGACCACAGTGTTATTTTAGAAAGCCACAAAAGTCTGAATTACTTCCAGGAAAACAGAAATACTGTGTAGCGGCCTCGCCCAGTTTCGCCGAATTTCTTGTTCGTATGTTATTGTATTCCCTGATAACCAACTGAGAGCGATATCAAGCGTAGAATATTATTACTTTTTAGCAAAGATAGTGTTTTGCCATTTTTCATAAACGTGAGGTAAAAGAGAAAGGATTCTTGAAACATATTGACCATTTTCCTGTGGGCAAAACATATTTTAGTTTTCGAGGAATTTACTGTGATCCCGCGTCTGTCATATTTGTGTTGTTTCGGTGGAATGTGACCCGCTTTTATAAGATATTTAACTAGTGTCACCTTTAACTTTATCTATACGTATACTTACGTAATAGAAGGTAGAAGTACTTCATTCCACCCGAAATTCCAACATTGAGATTTCACTAAAATACACGTTTTGAGGATCCCGAAATAAATAAACAAATTTTTTGCAGAAAAAGGTGGGGATGAGTGTGGATGTGCGCGGGTTTGGGTGCGCGTGCGCGCGTGAGATTCCCAAATTACCGTTTACATAGATGTTGCTTATTTTCGATTTTCACAAAATGGCTCAGGCGATTTTAATTAAAATGGCACATGTTTAAAATATTTGCATGTCAAATAAAAAGTATATCTTGATTTTTCTGCGAATAGCCAACGAGGTCCTCTTCATCCTGAAGAGCTTTTGTGTAGCTGTTAAACCGTAACAGGTAGACAAATTCATAACTATACATAAAAGTATGGATGTCGTTTATGTCATTGACAGTTAATGTCAAATAAACATTCTTGTGTCGTTAACCATTTCCAAGATAATTGTTTGTTATTCTTTTTTCCAACTGAAAATGGTTATTCGTTTCGTTTTCCCTTTTTTTTTATTTTATTTACTTATTTATTTATTTATTTATTTATTTATTTTTTTTTTTTTTTTTTTACCGTCATACCTAGAGAACACAATTTCCAAGCTATCGCATAGCAACCCATTTTTAAAAGATTGTACTGTCTCTTTACCTTAGTGATTTCTTCTTATACCTGCAACGAAGTGTAAATGTTTAATGGAGGTTTATCTCTGTTAAAAAGTAAATAGAAGAATTAACTTTCGTAAGAATGTTTATAGAAGTGTTTGTTGAGGAACTCATGTAACACATCAGAATTTTTGTAAGTGTACCTTGCGCGTTATTTAGAATCAGATTCAAAAGAGAAATTCGTAATAGTGCCTGTGATACAATAGAGCGTCTATAGCTAATAAACTAATGTCCTCAAAAGTTTTTCTTCCATTGAACAGAAAATAATTTTCAAAAATTAAGTTTATTTTAACTTTATTTTATTACAAAATTTTAATTTAAATATCCAAGCGAAGAGGTACTCAGAACCAGATTTTTTTTTTTTTTTTTCATATGGGTTTGTAGAGTTAATATTTTTTTTCTGCAGTAATTCAACAAAAATGCTCTTTTTAACATTTCTGCAATGCCGTGTAAAATACTGGACATAAAGGTCAATAAGGTTTTTTGTTAACAATTCATTATTATTAGTCCCTCCAAAAGTTTGTCCTGCATGAGTAAGGTAGTTTTCCCCGTATATTGACGTCGCTTTTCCCAGAGATGAAGCACCCCACCCCCGCACCGCAGTAAAAAGTAAGTGCGGCATTTAATAGTTACTAAGGATAGCTGAAGTTTCATAACACGAACAAGAGCCGAGGTAAGACCACCATTATAAGCAGTGCAGAAGTTAATACTTCTGAGTTAGGGATTAGAGTATAAAAGGAGAATCTTGAGGTGATAAGCGGTCCGGTCGGTCCCATCCCACCGAAATCTAACTCGCTTACCAACGAATAATCTGTGACGAATATCGCTGTCAAGCATAAAGTGAGTTCAGAGCCCCCATATCACAGGAAAAATACTTTTGTTAGGGTCTGTGCCTAGGTCATACTTGCAGAATGATTTAGATTAAATTATTGCTCGGCTTTGGGAGTGATGGATACATTAACTTCAGGCTAGCTAAAGTGTATATTATGATACCCCAGCAGGTGCTTGTCTTAGGCGTTTAAGCTCAGTTTTACAATGCTTTAGAGACACAAACACATCTAGTACCTCTATTAATTTAAAGTGTGCGCCCTCCTTAAGCTTCCAATTATTCTTGGTATTTTGTAGTAACAATGTCGATCGAGCCAAGCTTACAACATTCCTAACGTATGAACCGCTTATCGTGTCCCCGGCTACTCTTGTACCTGAAGCACAAGTTTATAATGGCAGCATATAATCTCTGTCAGACTAAGGAAGTGACACACAACTTCTCGGTTATAGATGAACCAATATTCCGGCTTGAAGTGCACGGAGGAGTGCAGTAAAAAGAGAAGCGAGCTCCAAATTCATCTTTTTTTCCTTCAGTCGTTATCTTTTACTCTTTCTTTTCTTCCTCCTTTCTCCAGTGCAGTTCATTGGGCTTTTTCGTGTCTGTCATAGCATTTTTGTAACACGAAATGAGATATACAGGGTGTTGCAGAGTTAAACCGTCAAACTTCCAGGGGTTACAGAGGGATGTTCTAGAACAGGCCTGGGAAAGAGAACTCCGAAGGTGTGAATAGAGTAAAGTACCTGAAGTATGTGTCGCATGTGGCATGTACAGCTACGGCCATATGTTAACAAGGGATTCTACATGATGAATGTAAAAAATATTCCCAATGCAATTATTCGTTTCGCCGAAAAAGATGATTGGTGTCAAATATTTGGAATAGCTTGTTGAGGAATGGGTATAAATGGTATTTTTTCACTAAATGTCGCGCAAATATTGTGTGTAAAGTCTTTTTATATGAACTTTTAATCACATTTTCATGTTGCCAAATCTCTCTTAGAAATTAAACTTTGCATGGCATGACACAACTTTGAAACTTAGTACAGATACTCTCAGCAATCTTTTCTTTAATAAAAACTAAAATTAATACAGTACCTGAATTATAAAAAAGTTATAATTCCTGAAAAAAAAAGTGCTTGAAGGAAAAATGCACATTGTGTTACAGTAATATTCACTAATGCGCTGCGCATCTGGGGTTAACGTCGTATGTACATCGACTCCTGGTCACGTAGATTTGCCGGCGAATAAATGGCAGATTTAGTGGCAAAGGTGGCGACTACAGAACCCAGTATTACCATCTCTCATATTAATTCGGAAGACTTTAGGCTTTAAGTACGTGTCTGTCGTGCTGATAAAAAGAATGGTCAGCTCTTCGCGGCAATAAGCATGGAGCAGTGAAGGAATTTCCGATAAACTGGGTAACCTCCTCTCGCGTATCCCATCGCTAGGAGATGATCTTGGCTCGGTTACGCATTGGTCACTGCCATGTTACACATGGTTACCTTTTAAACGGGACTCTGCTCCTCTTTGTCCGAAGTGTGACAAGCTTTTTTCGGTCTGTCATATGCTACCAGTGTTTCCCTGGCGCACCTTCAAGACTCTCTGCAACTGCCTGTCTGGCTAGCAGAGGCTCTTGCAGACGACAAACAAGCGGCGGAAAAAGTTTTTAAAATTTTAGAAATGATAAACATGAGTCTAAGAATTTAGAATTTTAGACATCGAAATTTCATTCCTTTTGGAACCTTTTATATCTGTGCTTTAATTTTGGCTTTCGTCTCACATGTTTGGTGTTTTTACCTGTCTATAAGTTCGCTTTTACTGGTATTTTTATTTTATATTGAAACAAGCCGTCACCCGCCTTGTAACTTGTTATCGTAGTTACTAAAATATAATTGAATAAGATGTAGAACTTAATAAATGTCAATATTGTTTTGCTTTTAAGAGGATCAAAATTAGTGACGTCGCAGCTGTAAGTGGTGAAAATGAAAGACTTGAGAAATGAGTAAAGAAATACATTTTATTGTGTTTTTAACAAATCAGTGTATCATTTTTAACACACCGGATACTATTAAACTGCTGTTTCAATAATGAAGTGAAATGTGTGCATTTTAATGAACAAATTAGGTTTCGTATTCCCTTCTCTTACCCCCAGATGTCATTGTTATTTAGTGCCGTTACAGTTTGGTTCAAGTTCTCGTGCACTTTAGCACAAAAATATGACCTAGTCCTAGTGCACAAAGCAAGTTTGCAATTACTTGACTAATCAGAGCAAAATGTCTCCCTCCTGCGTCATTGCAGAGAGCTAATTGGCTAAGTAGAGTTGTGCAGCCGTCTCAAGAGGTTTGACATAGCCGATAACGACTCTTGCTAGCAGATCAAGTTCACTCTCTTCCGGCGTCGATTCCGAGGTCCTTCTCTCTCACGCGTTTGCCGGGAAATAGGGTGCACTATTGCTTACATTATCAGAGAGATTTTGTAACAAGATTGTGTACAAGGTGTCCACAAGCTCGCACTAATTCCCCAGGATACAATCTAAGCACAAAATACAGACAACACTAAAATAAATAATCTCTAGCAATCATTTTTAGCAACTCGCAAGTTTAAGCTTCACACTTTCTTGTAAAGAAACCCTGGTTAGTCTATCTGCGTATAAACAGCAGACTATAATCGCTCCACCCTTAGATCCCCACTTGAAGTAAACACAACTAACTCGCGGTACGCCAAAACCGAAGCACACCATAACATATAGTACCTGAAATATTGGCAATTAAGTGTGAGTTTTCAAGATATATAACTCTGGTGAAGACTACCTGAATGTAACGCGATACTCCTGAAACTCCTGAGTAAATATCGTTCTGTTGCGTCATAAACACGAGGTATGAGTCCACGTGGAGTTTGGTTGTATTAGTCGCAGGTAATATGAACACCAGGTAATCGCGGAAGGATACAAGGTGCGGATCTAAGGCTGGATGGAGTATAGGAAGTGTCTGGCGCGAAAGTGCGATGGGATTAACCCCTTCTGATTGGCGACATTTCCGGTTTGACAACTGTAACATGGAAATGGAGTATCCACTTCACACAATCGAGAAACTACACTGAACATGCACAAAAACAAATGAAAGATGTACGTTGTTGAATAAGAAATACTGCTAAACACATTATTTGCGAATGATACGGTCTTTATTCTATAGAAAATGAGTTTAAAAGATCAACATACGAACCGCAGCGCTATTAATTTGGTAATATCTCAAACATACGGAGTCAATGATTTCGAGGTAAGGTTCCAGTAAGATATAAAATTGTTATAGATGTCAAGACGGTAGAACAAGTAAACAAATTCATACATCTAGAATCCTGGCAGGACCTTCAAAAGTAAAACAAAATATACAATAATTAGATTTTATAACGTTGATCAATGTAATTAGATAGTAAAGATAGGTAAGTGGCAGAAAAGTAAATATACCGGGTGGAAGATACTGCTTCGGCCATAGGGACACAGCTTATTGGAATACCCGTAAAATCTACTGCGAAATTTTCCCCCATTATGGCGCGGTCTGGTTATATTTGGTGATATTCCATTTGTTAGGTTTCATTAGTTCCGCCGCAACCGTTATGTTGTTGTTGAACCCGTTGCAGAGAAGCCAACCGATAGATGTTAAAACAAGATTCTGTTTAGATGCCGTAATTAATTAATCAGTCAATCTGTGGATGTCATTGTATTGCTCGTGTGTGCGTGATTTTCTCTTGAATAGTTTTAGAGCATTATATACAGCTATAGGTACTGTTATTTTTGTGTTCGCAACACAGTAGTGCATATTACGATATTTAGCGCTCGGAAGTGATTTTATCCAAAGGTGTTATTGCAGAACAAGATTCGCGGTGAGTAGGTTCATCTTGTGTTGTGTGGTAACGATTTTCAAGATTATTATCGTTTGAGAGCATGTTACTTTAATCCTGTGATATTTGAGGTTAGAAATAATGCTTGTATTATGTAGGTTGGCAGTGCTGCTTCTTGGTGAAATGTCGATAGCAGTTTAGTGTAATGTCGGCCATATTGAATTCTTGGGAGCTGCTTATAAGCTGTTTCCCCTATAACCAGGGATTCTACATGAAGAATGTAACAAATGTCCAATACAATTATTATTCAACTCTATGACCCGATGAACTTCGTACCACCTAAAATTAATTTTATTGTAACCTTCCATAAGTGAGTATCAATCCTAATCAACCTTCCAATTCCAGTTCATTGAGATCGATAATACTAAACTCATCGTGTACGGTTTGAGCGTTGTCTGGTTATTAAATGAAACTCGTTTATAATTCAAATGAGTTTAATGTCTTTTATTTACATGAAAGGTATATGCAATTACCATTCAGTGCAAAGATTTCAGGTAGACTGTTTCTTTTACTGCGCACAAATAAACAAAGATGAATGTTCGCAAAATGTAATTAAATTCGATTTAACCAAATCTGTTCTCAAAACCCACTACTCTTTTTATACGAAAAAGCTATTTTAAACGTAGCAGATGCAGCTGTCAAACTATAAGTTCGCCACATACGCCTATATTGAAGGTGATATTTCAGCTCGTCCTCTCCGTGGCGATTAACAGAGTGCATCCGTGTGCCCTATTCTGCCCTACTCTCGCAAAGACACCAGCCATTTCTCTGGTTTAAAAGTTTGTTGGTCTAATTTTGAATAGTAAAGTTGTTTCTAACTGTAAACAATGAGATGTTTGTGATTTTTTTATGCGTTCTGTGTTTGTTTCTTGAATTAAGATTGTGTGCCTTTCTAAGATAAAAGTAATACTAATTTGCATTGTGGATTTTGCTATAAAAAACTTTGGCTGACAAAAAGTGTTT
This sequence comes from Tenodera sinensis, assembly GCA_030765045.1. Lineage (NCBI taxonomy): Eukaryota > Metazoa > Arthropoda > Insecta > Mantodea > Mantidae > Tenodera > Tenodera sinensis. The sequence continues at coordinate 106,319,982 of CM060968.1, read as the reverse complement.
AAAATAATGTTGTCGGTGTAATTTTGTCTCTCTCTCTCTCTCTCTCTCTCTCTCTCTCTCTCTCTATATATATATATATATATATATATATATATATATATATATATATATATATATATATATAAGACGAAGTAAGCAAAAGTTGAGAATGTGTAGGGGTACATATTTACCTCTAAAGCCATGAATAAGTTTATTCAAAAGAATGATGAAATAAGTATATACCAAAACCTAGGGATTATTATTATTATTATTATTATTATTATTATTATTATTATTATTATTATTATTATTATTATTATTATTATTATTATTATTATTATTATTATTATTGTTATTATTGTTATTGTTATTATTGTTATTATTGTTATTATTATTGTTATTATTGTTATTATTATTGTTGTTGTTATTATTATGATTATTATTTTATTTTTATATTATTTTATTATTATTATTTTTATTATTATTATTTTATTTTTATATTATTTTATTATTATTGTTTTATTATTGTTTTATTATTGTTTTATTATTATTATTTATTATTATTATTATTATTATTATTATTATTATTATTATTATTATTATTATTATTATTATTATTATTATTATTATTATTATTATTATTATTATTATTATTATTATTATTATTATTATTATTATTATTGCAATCAGGTATTGTGACACATGGGAACATCTTACAGCTGTTATAAGGGACGTAAATCTACATAGAAGGAAGAAAGCACATAGCAGCTACTATAGGAAGGGAGGAAGTGAAAAACCAAAGAACAAAACGCCCCTCTCAGAGGGGACTCTCGGTGAGCAAGTTGGTTTTGTCACGGCTACACGGAAGCAACAATGTGACCGTCGGCAAAACTGGGGAGTAACGAACCCAATAGAGCTGAAAAGGTCAACACGGATAGCGCTATGAAAAATATAGCAGGATGGTTAACTATTTATTTTTATAAATAATTGTGTGGGGTTTAACTTGGTGAGATATATATTAGTTGTACAGTTTGTTTGGCACGTCTGCAAACTGTTGCTCTTAAATAGCTGCTTTGTTTCTTTAGAAGTTTAGAAGACTTTTGTCTCCTGCTTGGACGACAGTAATTTTAAAAAATCATGATTAATAAATGCTGCAAGGAAAGCTGCATCGCGAAGAGAGCAACAATTAAGAAGGGCTTGGAGAGGGAAACTTAAATATGTTGACGTTGTATATTTTTATAACCTTCCTAAGGGTTGTTTTAAGGTAGAATGAAAAGGGCTGGAAACTGGCAGACATGGCGCATGGTCGGTGACGTCACGAGCGGTCCCCGTAACGATCGGTTGCGCCGTGGCTGCTGTGCAATACCCCCCCCCCCCCTCCTCCCGCTCCCAGGGTTTCCTTTCTTCCTTCACCTTTCCTCCTCTTCCTCCTCCTCCTTTTCCCCTTTGGCTTGAAATGTTGCCTGGTTTGGCACGGAACACTGACGCCCCCGCGTTTTCTCTCGTTCTCTGTCCGCACGCGCTCTCTCTCGCTGGATGCTGCATCAGTCTGGACCAGCCTCTCGCACGCACGGGGTTGATGCAGTCCGCTAGCTTCTGTTGGGTTGGGTCGTGTCCGATCGCTCGGTGCACTTGTTGAGCCTGAGCCTGTGTGGGTGAGTGAGTCAGCGGGTGTGTGCGATGAGTGGGGTAGGCTTCCTAGCGGCCGTCAAGACGTTCACGCCATCGGCAAGACGTCGCCGTAGGAGCGATAAACAGCTCCATAGGTTAGAACTTCCCGGTTCCGGAACCGGAGGACCGGACCAGCTACAGGCTCCGCAGCCGGATGTCGTACCCGTGTGGGACACTGCGCCACCCATTACGCCACCCGCGGCTTTCCTGCCACCCAACCACAAGAAGAACAAAGCCGCTGCAGTCATCGTCGCTTCAGGTGAGAACAATAAATGCCCTTGACCGTGTTTTTGTATTGCAGATGTAACCCTTCATCCCCCTCCGTCACTGAGTGGAAGTCAAGCAGGTGGTAGTGCGTGTTCCTGACCTAGCAGACCCGGGTGCGGCCCTAGTTGGGTGAGGTTACCCTCCACCAGCTGAGACCTCATTTTCTGAAGTGGTTCATGCATTGCTAATGAATTATCTCAATGTTGCTTACCACATAGACAAAATAATGAGTGAAAAATCTGCATACATGCATAATTAAATAAACTACATGAATCTATTTACATATTGCTCTTGGAAGTAGTTGTTAGGGCAAGCAGAGTCATCAAGCTTCAGGTCAAGCTGCATAACATTTGCAATTTCGCAGCGAGAAACATTTTGGTAACTATTCCATAAAACTACAATTCATCTGTGTCAAAGTTTACGTTGCCTTATGCACTGTAGCCAATTCCCTTGCTCGCTTTCAGTCACTCGAGTTTTAAGCCACTTTCGCACTGTGACAAAGAGAAATCAATTCCGAGTGCGGAGCAGCATTTTGGGAACCGTTTGCAAACACTGTAGACTCGCTCTCGTTCAAAGTCAAGGCCTAGCGGTGAAAGTGGAGGCTGCAAATTTAATCACCCCAAACCACAGGCAGGAGCAGGAACAAATGCAGTCTTCAAAATTAAATTAATGCTCTGCTTTCCCCTATCAAATGACACGAAGCGTTGAACTGAAGGTTTCAAAAATGTTCATTTATGTTATAATAGAATTGGAAAATTATTCTGTAACTTCAACAGGTCTGAAATACCCGAGAGTATAACGTTGTTATCACAGAGAAAAATAATCTCTAAAATGTATGAAGAATAGTCGCGAATTCATGTAAGGATTAAATGCTTGTAAACCAATTACGATAATTAATTTTGGTTAGACTGTACAGGGACATTTGAAACTTCTAGTACTTTTAAAGCAACTGAAAATTAAGAGTCTATATTTGATTAGCTTAATGGATTTGAAATTCTCCACATTGAGTTGACTTTAATGGGAATTTCTTAAAACTTTTCTTGTCTAATCATACGCAGATTAACACGGAAGAAGATGTCTAGAAGAAGAAGAAGTGATTGGGGATAGTAGACGACAAAAAGGATTGAAAAAAGAAATTGACTGCATGTCACAGACAGGAAAAGGGTTAGATTTCAGAATTGTTAATGCAAAAGTAAAATTGATATTATAAATCCTCACCTTAGAAAATGCTGATAATGGTGTGTGTGTGTGTGTGTGTGTGTGTGTGTGTGTGTGTGTGTGTGAGAGAGAGAGAGAGAGAGTGCGAGAGAGAAAAGGGGGGGGGGACCCACTGAGGTACTTCAAACAAACCATCAATATTTATGAAAGCCTTCCGTTTGTTAGAAAGATGACATTTCTATATAATAATAATAATAATAATAATAATAATAATAATAATAATAATAATAATAATAATAATAATAATAATAATAATAATAATAATAATATACTAAACTTTTGTATTCTGTAACGAATTTTAAAGAGTTGTTATTAATTAAAGAGACAAACCTACATAGAAGGTTTGCAGAATTTTTAAAAATACATTGTTACGTTTTCAGATTAGAGTGCTTAGGTTTTTGATGTGTTTTGACTTTTCTTCACTCAGCAGAGCCATATGTAAAGAAGAGATTCAGTATTTCAAGATTTCAGATTGTTTGAAATACTATCTACATCTTACAAAAATAAAAGTAAATGGAATTAGCCAAGATCGCCTCCGTAGCGCAGTTGGTAGCGCGCGTGCCTTTGGCACGGTACCAACATGGGGATTTTATCCCCTCTGGGAGGTCTGGAACGGGGTGCACTCAGCCTCGTTAGGTTCCGGGGGGACCGATTGAGGAGCTACTTGATGGAGAAGTAGCGGCCCCAGGTCGAGAAGGCCGTATAACTGGCCGGGAGGGTTCGGGGTCGCTGACCACGTCCCACGCTCCAATACTGCACCCCACCAATGACGCCTGTAGTGGGTAGAGGTGTGGGGCGCAGTGGCTGGGCATCTGCTTCATGGGCTGTTTCGCTAGGTTGTTTTTTTTTTTTTTTTTTTATTTGCCAAACCTTTACACACTCAAGTGGAAAATCACTTTCTCAAATTTGGTTATCCGGAAATTCAACCTTATTTCGAATTTTAATGCCAAGTACATAACTGTATTATTTCTTTGATTTCTCTGAAAAGAGCAATAGTGTATTTTTGTATCTGTATGAAAATAGGGTCCCATTTTCTGCGGAATGTTGCAAATATTTTCAGGAATGTAAGAGCTCACTTCCTATATGAAAATAAAGGAATACTATATAACACAAAACTTAACTAAATACACTGTTACTATATTTATCATGATATGTCTGAAAATCGAATAACATTCAAAATATTTTAGGACTTTTATTTCACAGTCTTTTCAGTCATGCACGCCTTTGTATGCTGCGACCATCTACATATGCTCTTTTTTCAGGTAGTGAATGTAAAGAATTTTGAGCCCTCCTTCAACTTCCTGCTCGTTCTTTATTGAATACGCTTTAGCGATCCATTAAAACAGGGAAGGAGGAAAGAGAGGAAAAGGCATTTAGAAAATACTCGATGGTCTGTTGACCCGTAGACCTTGAGGCAATTGTCGTAAAGAGATCGCGGTCTGCAGAGGCGAACAGCAGCTGCCAAGTTGAAAGCGTTTCCTCTCCTTTGTTTCTTCCGCATTAGTGTGGCCTATATTTTGTAAACATTTGGTTAAATACCACATACAGAAACTTTGAGGCAAGTGGGCGAGAGGAAGCATGAGATAGATACTCCCATCAACTCCAAGGCAGATAGTATCTTCATGCACACCACACTTTGAAAATGCGGATAAGCATAAAATAAAATGCATTAATCTCAGCATCAAAGGTCTCCATTTTAAGGATATGCTCACAATTAGTATCTGCGTTCCTTAGAAACCTCCTCCTCCTCCTCCTCCTTCTTCTTCTTCTTCTTCTTCTTCTTCTTCTTCTTCTTCTTCTTCTCCTTCTCCTCCTCCTTTTTCTTCTCCCCCTCCTCCTTCTCCCTCTCCCCCTCCTCCGCCTTCTTCTTGTTCTTCATCCCTCTTATTCTTTTGATATTCTTAGACTTTTGATCCAGATTTTGCTCTCTTAAGGGAGTCGAAATGCCCTATCTTGCCAATGTTAAAGTTCGACCAATTATTTCAGTAACTGTGTAAGATGGGTTAGATCTTTCAAGATATATTCAGCATTACCTTGATTGATGAAAAATAAAATACTTTTGTTCATTAGAAGGAAAAATTTGATTTTTTTTAAATAAACCTCCTAAATATTTTTGAAAAACAATGGTTTTTAAATTAAAAAAATTACTAATCCATATACATCCTTTTTCGTTAGAATAAAGGCCTTAGTGTCAATTAGTTTCTGAGATAATTGGGCACTTGTACAGAAAACTTTACTTCTTCAGAAATTGTTTTCAAGCATAAAATTTAAAAAAAAAAAATGATGAATAAAACATAAAAAACCTCACCAATCCACTTCTTTTACCTTTATCCTCTAGAATATTTATGTTTCCACCACAAAGAGTGCAACTCACACCTTCAAATAATGCTTTAGTAAGCAATTTTAAATGTATTATTATGTTTTGTCACCAGAATAAATATAGGTTCCGAAATTATTTCATTTACTGCACCTGCTGACATAAACTCATCTGAAATAGCATGTCAATAGCTAAAGTAAAACTTTGCAATAAAATATAAATAAATAAAAATAAAAAATATCCCTTCTCTATCACTAATATTTACAAACTTATTGGTTTACAAAGTGAGTACCAAAATATTCTAAAAAGCTGCTACGCTGGATTATTTTAAACTATTTTCAATTAGCGTGCCTCTATGAAAGTTACATCAAAATAAACAGGAGATTCGAAATATATGTAATTAAAACATGAAAATGAGGGGGGAAAATCACGAAAATTCCATTTCGACTTCCCTTAACTAGCTCCTATCTTACCAACGTTAAAAAGTCGCATATATATTCTTTTGTCCAGGATTATTAAATTACAACGTTGAACAATGTCAGAGTTACATAATGAATATTTTCAGTTACTCCAACAGCGATTTTAAGAAGTGTAAATTGCTTCAGCATATTAGAGATAACCTATCTTCCCGATTTGGGAGGAAAACACAGTGATAAGGAAATCGTCAATTACGCCACTTGGAAAAATTAATGAATTGTATTTATCTACGAGTAGTTGACAAAGATAGAAACATAAATGTATTTAATCGTGTTTTCGGCTTAGTAAAATCAGCAAGAAATGTGCGTAAACAAAGACTAGGTATTAGGACTTATATTAAAGACAAAATAGCACAGTTTTAATTTTTACCAAATGACATACACACGATTTTTGGAGAACGTGAAGTAAAGTCCTCTTCATTCGGTAGTAATTGTGTATGAGAAAACGTAGGCTTTCACGGCCGGAGTCAATATAACTAGAAGTTATTTCCGGGCTGTTGTGCTGTGTCTGCTGGAGATACATGATCCAGACGTTTCGTCCACAACTGCGTTGTACATCCTCAGTGATGCGATCAAAGTTTCCTCGGAGAAGGTTACGTTGCGTCTTACACAAAGCCCGAAAGTAACTTCCAATTATGTGTGTCAATTTTGAATATTTGTTAAACCGCTGAGACAAAAAATTTACTGCGTGAAAAAATATAGATTTCGTTAAGACAAAATTTGCGTCTCCTTTTTTGGCATTAATCATTCCGAAATATTAGTTGTTATAGCTTTGGATTTTGCAGTACTTTGTTGCCAAGTTTTTTAACTACTTACTCGCCGTTCTTTGGCTTTCATGATGTCAAAGACTGGAATTCCAAAGCCAGTAAACACTTTGTGCTTTGAGTTTTCTGCATTCCCATCTAACACGAAATGTCCAAAGAAACTATTTGTGCTAATGTTTATCATGATTTACATGAAGTAGATAGGGAGGGGAAAAAAAAAAAAACTTTGGCAACAAAAATTTGTAAAAGACGCAAAACTAAAGGACTGCAGTAAGAGAAAGTAATGAGGTTTTTATTATTTTGAAAGAAGTTCGTTATTCATTGTTCGTTATTATTAAGCCATTAAGTGAAGAATACAGTAGGCTACGTCAACAGTCACATTACCTACCAGACAAATTAAAATGTTCGTTAGTATGATAGGTAGGATTATTAAGAAGCCTTTATTATTGTTCTTGAATATATTATTTAGTAAAGCAACAAAATGTTGAGGCAAACGGTTATAGAGTTTAAAACTCATAGTGCCTGGGCAACTTTTCTTTTCTTTTCCTTTTTTAAATCGTGTTTTTTTTTTTGGGGGGGGGGGGGAGAAGATACTTATTTAGGTGAACTTGAACAGCAAAATGTTAACTAAATATAACTTTTCATACTATTTGTAGGAGCCGTTTCCATGACGACACCTTTAATATCCTAGCTTGTTTGTTGAAATTTACCCATTAACAGAGAAATTATAACTAAAATAAGGTTTAGAGTAATTGTGTCTGTTACGCGTAAAATAGCGTTTTTTTTCCTCGGGAATTACACCTATATAGATAAACTTAAAAAGCAAAACCCTATCTGAATAGAAAATTTGATCGAAATCGTTAGAGCCGTTTCCTAGTTGCGCGGAATATATATTATATATAAATTGCTCGTTTAAATATATAAGATATTAATAGAACTGTTTGTTGTTTTATTGGTGTATATTAGGCATCTGTAACAAATAGATATTCTGTAGGAGTGTGGGAACAAGATTTATTTCTTTATAAAAATGTAGGTTAATTATAATGTATTCAATTCACTGAAGATATATAACTATCTCCAGTACAAATTCTCAAAAAAAAAAAAAAAAAAAAAAAAAAATCTGTTTGCAATGAACAATGTGTTATTGTGCTTGCCATTCTTTTCTGAAGAATTAAAGCTTTAGTCGAATGGCAACAATTCCCAAAAATAACACAGTAGGATGTCAAACCTTGAAACAAGGAAAATAAGGCGCTTTAAGAGGATCCACATTTTTTGTGTAATAAGATTTTGTCCAACTCTTTCGTTTACTAATTACACGAATCATTCAGAATTTATTGGCTCTTCGCAGAAAATTCAACAAACACATTTTATTTGTCATGTAAGCATTTTAACATCATGATACTTTAATTGAAATTGTAAAGGCATTTTCGAGAAATTAAAAAATAACGATTTGTTTCCATATAAAGTATTTGGGTGGGGGATTATCTTGAAAGTTATGCCGCATCCTTGGAAGACGCTGGAAGAAGCTTGGTATTTCTGAATTATGTTGCTCACTAACAGATAGACAGACAGACACACACACACACACACACACACACACAGAGAGAGAGAGAGAGAGAGAGAGAGAGAGAGAGAGAGAGAGAGAGAGATGCTATTGTAAAAATACTTCAAGGGATTCACGGGACCTCAAAACTCCATATTTAATGAAATCTCCACATTTAAATTTTATATTGGATGCAATATATTTTAGTTGCTGTAGGTAAGTAGTAGGGGGGGGGGGGAATAAAAAAATAAAAAATAAAATTTTTGCCCTCTTATATGCTCTTATTAATTAGTATTATTTGTAAATATTGTTTTTGCAGGAGTATCTTCCATTATCAATTTTTGGCTTGGAAATCGCATATTATGTTTACAAAACGTTAATCTTATTTCAAGGGTTCTCAAAAGAGTTTTAAATGTTACAGTGCAATAAATGAAAAGTACCGCATAATTTCTGGAGTGTTATATGTGTAGATTGTCTCAACAGCCTCCACTTCCACAAGTATCTGGGACAGACCGCCCGGAATTTCCACAATGACTCAGCACACTGGATGTTACAGTTGCAAGAAATGGTTTGATTGAAGTGCATGCTGCATTCGCTATCTTCAGTAAATTAAGTTTGAAACTTGATTTCGCTTACCATGAACATTCTAACCAATAAAAGGAATATTTAGAAAATTATTTGCTCCACAAGAGAGACAAATTGTTTACTTGAAGGAGATCTACATGTTTCATATATTAAAATTTTGAATAAAATAAGGTTTGTTAAGCACACTGCCAATTGCCAGGAACATATCAGCGATATGGGTGTCTGGAATTTCGCCTCCAGGATCTTGTCTCTTAAGGTTTGCCAGTTATACAAAAATAGTTCAGAATGAAGAAGACTTCAGAGCTATTTCAAGAAAACATTTCATCTGTCATAAAGTATTTAAAGCATACAATATTTTTATCAAAGTCATTAGAGACAGTTTTGAGAAAATAGAACTGTTTAAAAAATGTTTCATGTAAAGGTAGATTGGGTTAGGTGGATTTTCTTGAAAAACCTTCGTTTTCATCCTTGCAAAATGAACTTAAAACTAAAATACTAATTTTGATTTTTCACCGAGTTTTTCCTGTTTGAGTTATGCTGTTCATAGATATATACATATGCGCGCGCACACACACACACACACACACACACACACACACACACACACACACACACAAAGAGGCACTGGGGCGGTTTTCCTCCGGGTTCTCCGGTTTCCCCCGCCATCTCATTCCACCGGTACTCCATCTTCATTCCATGTATCATCAGTGTCACCGCCTGCGGTGCCGTACGAAGTAAAAGTGGGCATTAAACACTACACAATACAAAATAAAACACAACACACATACACACAAACCTAAATTGTACAAACGCCGTCTTTTGTTCAGGAAGCTTCAAAACATATTTCCAGTAAAATCTCGATATCGAATTTTTAGTAGAATATACTACTACAACGTAGTAGAGAAAGTAGTATAAGTTATTTTATGTCATATAATTATTTTATGCGTACATAGGTGCCACACTCGTGATCAGATAGTCTCCTCCCCCCCCCCCCCCCCCCCCCCCCCGTATTTCAGTGTACTAACGAGAGACTAGTATTAACATTACAATTACATCGAACATTCTGATTCCAAAGCTTGGTTGATGTTGTCAAGCCTGCTCTAAAGGTGTTATACGTACATTAAAGCAGTAAACAGAAGCTAAATCCAAGCAGCCACTTGCAGCCCATCGGTACTACTACCTGAATCTATGAAAAATATCCATCTACTTCGCTACATTTTTTGTGCCAGTCGAAATTAATAACTACTGTATGAATAAATATTTCTGTTGAGCATTCGCTATAACAGTTTGCAAGGTTCATTGACATAGATTAAGGAAGCAATATTAAATTTCACGAAATATATTTCTGCTATTCCAACATAGCACCATTTACGTCGGCTATGCACAATTACAGATCCTTTGTTTTGACACGCGGCGAGCCTGACGGGAATTTTCTTGATCGGGAAGCATGCTATTTGCCGACGGAGTCGGATATTCACAGACCATAACTTCAAGTGCAGACATTTTTCATGAAAATTATAACTAAATAACCAATGCCTTTTTCAGGGAAAGTGTTAGAAATTACATATACGTTAGATATGTCATCAAATATATATCTCATATCTTTTAACAAAATTTGCATTAGCATTCATTAATTCTCCATGACCATGTTAAACTTATGCTTCGTCCGTAAAAACAAATTAAGTCAATCGAACGATCATAAATATTATCTGTATTCAGATTATCGCGTGGTTGTGATTACTGAAAAGTTTAATGGCATTCCAAGCCGAGATTTACGAATTTCCTGATTACTGTACAAGCTTTCTCAGATGTTTCTTTTGGATTTCAGTCTAGTCTTTCTTCTATGTCATCGAGTTTTTCCTCTCTACTATGTTTAGTAAAGTAGGGAAAGTATTGTATCCCACCCAAAAATTCGATGTTGAGATTTCACCGGAAATATATGCTTTGAGACTCCCTGAATTCAAAAAAAGCATATCCATGTCTGTGTGCCTGTCAGCCTCTGGACAGCATAACTTAAAAACCAAAAGTCTGTTAAAAATTAAAGTTGATATTTAAGTTTAATGACCTTCAGGATGCGACACGAAGATTTTGAAGAAAATTGCTCCACCCTAAACTACCCTTTACATGGAACATTTTTCGAAAGTTTTGATTTTCTTGAAAATGACTCTAATGATTTTTATTAGAATGCCATATGGATGAGATATTTTTATAGCAAATGAAATGTATATCTCGAATTTTTGGGCTATAGCCCTGTAGTCGTATTTACTCTGGATGACTTTTTGTATAACTGGTAAACCGTAAGAAATAGACCAAATCCTACTATAGAAAAATGTAGGTCTTGCTAGAACACACAGTTTATGTCCAAACAAGTTTTTTGTAGAGTGAACCATTGCGGAGATATTCCTTGTTATTTGTGTAAGTTTTGCAGAACTTTTACTTCTGTCAAATGGAACATCGTTATTCAGTTTTATATGTTAACAGTGCAAAGATAACGGAATTTGAAAGGTTTAAAAGAGTTTACTATCGCTGAAAGCCCATGTTCCTCTTGCACCGACAAGAAATAAACAATAAGATAATTTCTGCAAATGTTTTCTAACACTTAGAAGATCAGGGATAAGAGTTTGTAAGAATACAAGAGTAGAGAAAGTCATGTCAGTGCAACACATCAGATTTTTGTAAATCAAGAAATAGATCTAGTTTTTCTAAATGTATTCACAATAGTATGAAGCTTTTCTCTGTGAAATGCATAAACCCGTTCTTTTTGAAAGTTTAAATGGCTTACGGGGTAGAGCTGGGAAATTTCAGCGAACTAGGGTACGGGGAAATGGTGCATACGCTTGAGTTGATCACACATTGTAAACATGCTTACACTTCTTTCAATATCCCAGCCAAACAAGAGGGAACAAGTGCCATGATAACTGCGAGAGCAACGGTCGGTCAAGGATTATTGGAAAAGTCGCGCAGCTGCGCATTAATTGCTCTTTCTTTCGCCCTCCAGGAGCATGCGTATTGCACATTTGGATGCTTTATCGGTATTCAAGGTTGAAAAACATCAAGTGCGATATTGAAGAAACAAACCAGACAAGCAAGATTGCAATATGGACTTCAGAGTAGCTATTGCAATCCTGTTGTTCGTTAGCTTGAATTTCTCTAGGATGTGGTTTAAGTGCGGAGGAGAGTTGCATTTGTGCCAGTTTGGGGTTACACCATGAATCACTCAACATTGTTCCATATAACGAAAGTACATCCATCTATCATGATAGTGTTTATATCGCTTTTATCGCCTATCCTTGCATTGCACACGACTTGTTTGACATTTGAAGGGTGCACCAGCCAATAATGATAGTAACAATAATAGAAATTAGTGCATAAATACTGAATCGGTGCTTCTGTTGCATGAAGCTTTTGGTGTCATCATTACTATTGTTATTTTTATATTAAATCCATTAGTATATGTAGGAAACAACAATGATGATGATGATGATGATGATAATAATAATAATAATAATAGTAATAATAATAATAGTAAAAATAATAATAATAATAATAATAATAATAATAATAATAATAATAATAATAATAATAATAATAATAATAATAATAATAATAATAATAATAATAATAATAATAATAATAATAATAATTGTAATTATAATGGAGCCAATACTAGTACCAGGGTATAGTTGGCGTAGAACTTTTTAAAAATCTACCAATTTCAGATGCACGTCACAGATCGTTTGCTATTGAAGCCAACACATACGAGGTGTAGTTTGTTTTTTTTTTTTTTTTTTTTCTTTTTTTTTCCAAACTGAGAACACTGACATCAATTAGTCTCGCATTTCTAATGAACAATTACTTTTGCAATGGTATTTCTCTAGATCTTCTTAGTTTAGAAAGATAAATTCACACACAGGAACCTACTCATTTCACTACAGATATTTACAGTGCTGCACTGCATACCAAAGCAGCTCCATCTACTTCCCGCTCCCTCTTAACCCACCTGCTGTTGTGGTGTACAGTATCCCTAATGACGTGTTTATTTTGCGGGCCTCTGGTTTAGTAACTAAATGCATTAAAAACTTCGGTTAACATTAAGTATCAGAATTTGTTCCATCTTAAGGAAATTTACATTGGTTTAAATGTGCGAAAATACTGACAGAAGTTAAAACCCACGATGAAGGAAGTAAACAAAAGCAAATGACCTCTTGTGGGCGTAACAGAGAAAGCAACCAAATATGCTATTACATGCCTGCCAACTTTTACGGTTTGCCCATAAAGTGGTCGGGAGCAGAGGCATAGTTTACGACTCTACGGTAAAGAAGGCGTTTTAACGACTTTGTGGGCAGATTCAAAGCTTTTCGAGATTTTCATCACGGATATGACAAGGCACTAAATTCTGATGCATTATAGATTATAGACTGAATGCATCGCTCTACTTGGTATGCAGTGCTATGATAGGCCAGAGCTTATCTGTGTGTCTACTTTTCATTATGATCATGTTTCCACTGGCCTACAAGAAAATATATAGCGTGGGGAAAGTGACCTTAAGGATGTACGCGAATATTCAGCAATGGTCGACGTGAATTGTAAATCAACTCCTTCACATGAATTGTGTATATTTTTCATTTTATAGGCTGCGGAATGTTAATATTCCATTTCTGTAACAGCATTTTTTATGTTTCATATTAAGAAGCAAAGAATATGGACTAAACTCAGTCTGTATCCTAGGAACTGGTATTCTTTGCTGCAATAGATGTACCGGGAAGAATTTCAGGGTATGACTACCATGCCTTCAAGGATTCTTGTAAAATGGAACTTCAGTTTATTTTACATCTAATTTTTGCACTTGAGCATTATAAATTTCACATCAGCGCAAAAGTATTGCTGTTTGCTAGACGAGAAAAAGTTTTAGGGGTTTCAACTTCAGGAAATTGGCAAATATGTATACTAAAGATGCTAGGCCAGAAATGAAAGTAACAAGACGCTTCTCGTCAGCGTAAATACTCCAGCTGAACACCGAAAGGGACTACACCAAAGAACAATAAGCTTTGCTTTTTTTCTTTTTAAATTTTATATTAGCAGCGTTCACTGTACAAATATATACATAAATTGTGTTTTTTGCAAGATCTACATTTTTATGTACTAAGATTTGGTCTATCTCTTCCGGTTTACCAGTTATGTAAAAGTCATCCAGAGTAAACTGGACTACATAAGCTATAACCAGAAAATTCAAAATATACATTTCATATGCCATAAGAATATCTCAAACATATGGCATTTTAATGATTTTTCGAGAAAATTAACATTTTCCATGTAAAGGGTAGTTTAGGGAGGAGGAATTTTCTGCAAAATCTTCATGTCGCATCCTTAGGAAATTTTAAATTTAAAAACCAACTTTGGTCTTTAACCGATTTTTCGTTTTTGAGTTATTCTATTCACACACACACACACACACACACACACACACACACACACACACAAAAGCACCCCCCCCCCACACACATACACCTTTTTCTAAAAATACTTTTCTTGGATTCAGGTGAATTCAAAACATATTTCCGGTGAAATCTCGACATCAAATTTTTGGATCTAATACAATACTTCCTCTACTTACTATATGTAGTAGAAAAGGTAGCAAGCATTTTTCTTCATATATTAATGTATTACCTTGAAGAATTGCACATCGATGTCTGCGGAAGTAGGTAGGTAATTCGTCACCGTGCAGTTTTATGCAGAAAAAATTACGTCAAAACCATGTTCTTTTCACTTAACAGGAATGAATGAAAGAGCTACAAAAATAAACTATAAAAAGTGTTTCCCTGATATGTTTACGCAATACGGTGAAAATTCCTGACGCCACGACGGCCTAGTTGCTTAGTTTAACGGAGCGGCGTTAAAGCTAGGGAAGACCTTGGCAACTGCCCAAGTGCGTGTTTGTTGTGTTACCTCATTCACGTTAATGTTTTGACCGTCTTCCGTTTCTAGAACATGCAACACGGAATAACAGCAGTTAGTAACAAGGGAGAAGGTTTCAATAGCAGCATCCCAAGTGTGAATTATGCGGCGGAGGCTTCACTGATATCTTGCCTGTTACTTCCACATTCAGACTCACAATTAGGTTTCCGTCGGCCTAAATGACGAAGATCCACCACCTTTGTGTAGATGCTCTGGGGATGTGGCTTTGTTCCTTTCGACCTATATATGTACTCCACCACTATATGTCGTAATTACCTCCTACAAACCCGTTTTGTTCTTGGGTGACAATTCTCTTTGATGAATTTAGTTTTGTAATGCTTATAGGTACGTATTATCCTTTCACCATTCTAAGAGAAAACAATAAGTAACGGATAGGCTAGGAATAGTAAAGCTTTTGGGGAAAAGATGATGCAATGGATCAGAGCTGACGAACTTTTCTGGACCGGTTTTCGCTTTGTTTCCTCGCTTTTCTGCTTTCGTGGTCATGGAGAGAGAGGAAGTAGGAGAGTGTGTTCACACCTGCTGGGTAACGTTCGTCAGTCCTGCAATGATATATCAGAGGAGTATCTACAATTTTGGTCAAAGAATTACCTAACACTTAGTAAAACGAATGGGAAGCAAGAGCTGATGAAGTTTTCTTCTAGGTAGTTAAATGTATGTGTTATGAAAGCAAGAAAAGTGTCTGCCGTTGTATGAGAATGGTGAATTGCTGAAGACAGTAATGCTGTCAGTATTAAAATAAAACAATGTCAAAATGCATTGGTTACAGAACTAGAAGCCTGGTACCTCATTAGGCCAACATTCTACTGTGAATACTTAAATCAGTTGCTACGTCAACTGTTCAAACGTGGTAAATTAGAAGACTGTTTCACCTTAAGACCAGGAAATGCACAAAAGATGTAATGAGACTGCTGCAAACGACTGGTGAACATCACTTGTAGAACAAAAAACTTACGAGGAATTTGAGCGTCTGGGAAATTATATTTTACGAGTAGTCAGTAGAAGGTGTTGTGAGCAGGTAACTGAAAACCCCTAATTAATCTCTATAAGAAGCATTTACCAGAATAGGAGAACCTATGTAACTCACTTTACGAGCCGAAGTAGGGGAGTTCAAATCTGTAAACGTTAGGGACACTGCCCTCTTCTGTGGTCTCTCCTCAGGTCCGACCACATTGAGGTTTACAGCAGTCACAGGTAGGGTTTGTTTGAGTCTTGCTCTGCCTCGCTGCTAGCTTAGAGCCTCAGCGCGGCCCTCGGGTTACATCTGTGGCGTGCTTTATTGATGACAACTAACCATCCAGTAGATCAAATTAACTGAGAGTCAATAAAAGTGAACTAATATTCTACATTTTAGCCATTACAGATATTTATTTCAATATGTCAGACATTTTCTCATACACACTTCTGTGTTACATCTGCAGCAGAATATTTTCGCTCTGTTTATCTAGTTGATGAATTTAGTTATCTTATACCTATATGTAGAACAACTTAATCGGCAAAACATAAAACAGAAACTACTTTTCCACATTTAACTGATGAACTGTTAAACGTAACGGGAACAAAATTATATTTTTAATAATATGAAAACCCGAGACATATAATTGGAACAGTTAAAGGTTTAACTGATGGGAAATGATGAATACGTAACATGTAAATTATAAAATAAAAGAAAATTCAAGTGCAGCTTTTAGTAAATGTTTTAGTTTTTGTTGGTTAGTTTTCTGTTGACCAGCCTATGAATATTTGGGGAGAAATTTCATGCTGCCTTAATTCTAAGCACTGCATTGAAATTTTCATCAAGAACGCATATACATATACGTATTGCTGTGCCAAAGGTTGAACACCCATTGCTATCCACTTCTGTGAGATGAGCGGTCGCTGCTCGGCAAGCAAGCTCTTGTCGCTGTACTGCCCACCGCTCTGAGTAGTGTACCTGCGGGTGCCTGGCTTACAGACTGATGAGCAGTGCAGAGAGAGAGAGAGAGAGAAATAGATTGTGGTTACTTGAAGAAAAGGAAGATGTATTTGCAAATTCGAAATGAGATAATGGAACCAATGGACAGCAGGGAGGAACAGTGATCACAGGCATTTGAAATGTGGATATGAGAACTAGCAAACAGCTGTGGTGGAAAGAGCGGGTGAAAGACAAGGAAGACGAGGGAAGCGTAAAATAAGGAAGAATGAATGAGGATGAGTTTAAGTGATTGGCCCTTCCTTGGGCACAAAACTGAGATTGATTGTGGACCGTTTGAATTCTAAAACTGATGTTTCACGGTGTAAACATCTGATAGAATAGAGCTGTGGCGCTCAGCACTAGAAATCTGAAAGAGTAAGTAGAGGGAACTATTGTACTCGACCCAAAATTTCCAAGTTGGGATTTCAACGGAAAATGTTTTGAGGCCCCCTGATTAAAAAGGGATCAATTTTAGTGTGTGTTAAAATGGAAATTGACATCTATAGCATTTTAAATGCCATAAAGGGAACAAAAAAATTGCGGATTTTGTGATTGACAGAGTTTGTCAGCAGCATAACCCAAGAACGAAACGTTCGTATTCAAGTTTAATGTCTTTCAAGGATGCGGCACCAAGATTTTGAAGAAAATTCCTCCACCCTAAACTTCCCTTTACATGGAAGATTTTTTGAAAATTTTTATTTTCTAAAACATGACTCTGAACGATTTTAATTAAAATGATATATATTTAAGATATTTTTATGGTAAATGAAATGTATATTTTGAATTTTCTGGCTATAGCCTATGTCAGGGGCGGGTAGAGTAGGTCTGCTCCAAATCCACTTTGCGGGTAACCCGCGTAACATTCTTAATGCTTATAGGAGTGGTGTTTCTTCGCTCCTTAAACTGTTCACAGTGGCTGATTGATACAGTTAATGCTCAGCGCTTTTGTTTCAAACAGAAAAGAGGTGGTCATACATTTATTATGTGAAATTGGAATTATACACATTATCATCATCCGAATATATGAGAAGACATTCAGAACATTTCTATGTTCGTCAGGGGAAAAAAAATGTTTCCCGACATGTGTGGAGCAAAATATTGTAATAAGTGTAACGAAAGCATAATATTTTCTCAAACCAACATATAGTACCTTACACAGTTTTTTGAACACTTCTATGGCAACTAAACTTCTGCACTTATTTTTTGTCACTAAATCTGTTTGTAGATGTATAGAAGTTCACATTGCAAGTTAACTGTTACATTGACTACACCGACAGTAAAAGAGTTAACAAACATTGAAATATCATTCTCAAGATTCCTGAAATCATGAAATATGCGTGAAGTAATCTCCGTATTTAAATCATTAAGAATGGGAATATAATTAATTAGTTTACCCTCTGGCACAGTACTAAGTGATTTTATACATTTGAAATAAGTATTTCATAAATTGATTTGTTGGTTAAGAGAGTTGTCACATGTGTTGGTATGTTTATGTTTAGATTGTGTGAACCTTCTAGAAATTTGGCACGTTCTAAATCTATAATAATAACAACAACAATAATAATAATAACAAACAGAATTTATACAACATATATAAAAATGTAGATCAGAAAACACTAGTTTTTTCGTTGTGTACGACATGATGTCTACAATAAAGTCATATAGTGTTGGTTGGAAGAAAACCATGTAATATCTTGTTACAAATGAGGTAGACGGTGTTGACACAGACATAATTCCTCCACACATATTGGTCGCGAAACAACTTTTGGACTCCTGAAACCAACTAAGAGGTTGTGTTGCATAGTTACACACCGAAACGCTCACGAATCCGCTTTTGTCCACCTCTGGCCTAAGTAGTCCTGTTTACTCTAGATGACTTTTGCATAACTGGTAAACTGTTATACATAGACCAATTCTTACTGTACAAAAAATGTAGATCTCGTTAAAACGTACGTTATGTCCAAGTTTTTTGTGGAGTGAACCATTTCGGAGATATTCCTTGTTATTTGTGTAAGTTTTACAATACTTAAGCTTTTCTCAAATGGAAGGTCGTTATTCACTTCTTTATATCTTGGCGCAAAGAGAACGGAATTTCAAAGCTTTAAAAGATTTCACTATCGCTCAGAACCTACTGCATTCTCATATTCCCCTTGCACCTACAAGAAAATCAGCAGTAAGTTAATTCCTGCAAATGCAGCGTTTCTCAAACTATGGGTCCCGACCCACTGGTGGACCGCGGAACGACCCGTCAGGTCTACAAAACGCTTGCTGAATTAGAATATGATGGTATTTTTAATTAACGTGCACATAATCATAGTATATTTACCTTTTCATGAGTGATTAGTATGTACTAATTTAACTTATGGGTTGCGTGAAGTTTAATATCCTTAAAAGTGGGTCCCGGACTTAAAAAGTTTGAGAACCACTGAGATAGAGGAGTAAGAGTTTGTATTTTTTTTTTAATTAACGTCCTCCAACATTGCGTCATATCGGACGGTGTAAGAGTTTGTAAGAATAGTTAGTACAGGAGTAGAGAAAGTCATGTGAGAGCAACACATAAGATATTTTAGTAGAGTAGAATACCTTCTCTGCCCGCTATGTACGTGATAGAGAAAGTAATACATAAATTGACAATTCATCGCTATTACGACAGTAAACTTGTGCGATATAGGTATATCTGGAGGATTTTCCTAGCCTGTGTGCAAAGCACAGGGATGTTGCCAGAAGCAGAGTGCGTGATATCACACGTGGCTCCCAAGTTGTGACGGAAATGCATTAGTCACTCTGAATGTGGCAACTCAGTCGTTGTAGGTGTGTGGGGGCCCTACGGGGAACTCAGTGTGGCAACATTATGAAAGGACTTGTCTATCCTCTGGCTAGTTAAAGGTCATGGACTGCATGCTTAGGTGCATTGATTAGTTCCGTTTTAGATCTGGAACTTGAACTAATCATAATTCTCTCCGCATTTGAGATTCCCAATCTGCATCGTAAACTGAAATGCAAATGCAGGAATATATGTACAGGCCACATGCAAACACGGCATAAACTTGAATTTTATTAAGGAAACTTGAATAACGCATTCGAGATTGAATTGAGGAATAGGTGCTCTATCGTGCACGGTTCGGAACCTTACTTTCCATTCACACGCTGGTATTACTCCTTCTACCTGCAGTATTGCATTTTTTGTGAGGGGGAAGTCTGATGGGTTACATTCACGTGAGTTTCTTTTTTAAAGTATTCTTGCAAAAGTGCCCAAGAAATGGAAAGATCTTGCATTCGAATTGAAAGGTAAGAAAATTTGAAATTCAAAATCGGATGAATATATGGAGAAAGCAGGAAAATATTTAGGAAAAATGAGATTAAAATGGTTAAAAGAAGTGTGAAGAAATAGAGAAAATGGAAAAGGCTAGTGAGGGGTAAATGCTGAACTTAAATCCCATATTTAAGAAATATTTCATGTTTGAATCATACTGTTCAAGGACGGCACACACACACACACACACACACACACACACACACACACACACACACACACACACACACACACACACACACGCGCGCGCGCGCGCGCACACAGAGGGAACTTTTATAAAAATTTGCTTTCGAATTCTGAGTGCGAAATATCAATAGTGTTGCATTTTTAGGTGAAATACAATACGTCCCCTGCTTTAGATAAGTATAAGTAGTAGAGAAGGTGAAAGAAACTCTTTTTCTCTCTTTCCCTGATTACTCTCCCCTTATGTAGGGCTGCCACTGCCTAGGGTCAGACGCCTGTCTGAGAGCAGAGGGACCTCAAGGTATGATAGTGAGGAAGCGAATGAAATGCAGGCGAAATGGATGATTGGAAAGGTGATAATGGAGCAATTGGTGGAATGAGTGGCAGGGGAAACCGGAGAACCCGGAGAAAACCCGCCCATACGCCGCTTCGTCCACCACGAATACCACATGCGGGACCGCCTAGGTGGTAGACGAGTGGTCTAACCACTCAGCCACGGCGCCGCCATTATACTTCCAGACTCAGGGAGGGATTAGGAATAATCTTGGCCGGGAATCGACCCGGCACCCCTTGCACAGCAGGCAGGTGCTCTACCAACTGCGCTACGAGGGCAGCAAACTCTTTTTCTCTGAAGATAAAGGTTCCACACTGATTTTAATAGCAAAGTGTTATAACATAGTTTAAAATGAACTTATCATCCTGGTACTTAATGGCTGTCCATTCAGGGTGTCGAAGTGAATGTTTGTGAATAAGAGGAATTAGCTAATTTTCCTAAGATTTTATGAAATCCAAATCCCGCAGCGTGCACATATTAGTAATACTAGTTAATAATATGTACATAGTTTAGTTTACTTCTCTGAGGGCCGATCGGTGAAAATTACGGAAAAATGATACAAAATAACAGTTAAGCGTTTTAATTTGCTGTGCTATGTCCGATTATAGAAGAACGTTTTCATGTAATATATATTTTTTTCTTTTAGTGGGAATGAGTTACTGGTTATTTAGGTGGATGACCTAGTTGCGCAGTTGATATTTCTCTAATCAGATTCTAAATTAAGTATTTTAAACAAAAATAACCACTATTCAATAAAAGGTACATGGGTACAATTTCAGGCCAGTTTTATGGGTAACTTTTCCTGACCGTTCTTCTCAGTTGTAATATATTGGACATTTTGGGATTTAAAATCATCCTGATTATTCACTTCTTAATTTATGACAGTGAAACTTAGTGTCCCCAATATAGAATGTTAATCAAAACTTGCTATGCAGTTATCAGTGTGAGACAAATGAGCTAGGCTAACAACGCATCCAGGTTTTGTGTGTATTGTTTTGCAAAGTTGAAGATACAATTGAATATAAACACTTCTATTAATCAATTAAGTTAAAAGTATGTTTCAGAAAACATTTTCTAGCTCAATAAAGAACACAAATGCAAAATGGTGTTTAAAAGTTTTGAAAATTGTAAGGTTCATTTTTGTAAAATGGTTTCAATTTGTGTTTTAAAATGCCCAATCTAGGAACTATTTGGAAAATTCATCAATCGGTACCCTTAAATATTATAGAGTGCAGATTTAGAAAATGTCACCTCCTGGGCAGTACTACCAGCCCCTATAATGTTAGTAGCTTCCTTACGAGTTTCGTTTACTGTTTCTTATTATTATTTAAAAGCTATGAAACGCAGTCCGAGGGTTTCGTGACACATGTAAAAGTTTCAATGAGTCACCTGAAATGATTGCTTGCCTCATAAGTCTGCTGACCGCCGCCTGGTACAGATCAGAAAATATGTCGTTAAGTTATTGCTTGCTTTGCCCATGTTCGCGTTATTCCATTCTTGAGGTTTGTGTTGAAGCAGGAGTTGAAGTACTTTTATAAGGAATTACCATACTGAAGAAGTGTTTATTTCTTGTTGCAGGTGAGTGGTGTCTGCATATCCGTGTCTGGTGAGTAGATACATAAGCTTCCGGCATTTGTGTGTGTGTCAGAGAGGGAGAGAGAGAGACAGACAGACAGACAGACAGACAGAGTGCTAGTGGATTTTATAAGACGGAGAAAATAAAAACAATCCACAGTTTTCTTGTGAATACTTTGGCGTTTACACCATTTACACATAGCATGAAACATAATACAAACCAAGGTTTAATGAGGTATGTTAGTCGTTAATATTTTTATTTGTTTATTCACAATTTATCACTTTTCTATACGGTAACATGCAATGCTACTTGGACACTACGATTTATAGTATTATTGCCAAAGTTTAATTCGAACTTAGTGCACAAATATAAACGTATTGTTGGTATTTCTTAATGTTTTTTAGTTTCAGTGAATTTTATTCACACCTTTTTCACATAGTTACGAGTAGAACAGCTGAACATAAACCGATCTTCTAGGGGAAATTTTGTTTATAAGTTGTTACTACTGTTAAACGTGATAGATCTTTCTCTGTAATTTCTTTCTTTGCAAATACTTGTGAGTGTTTTTTCTCAATTTTTTGCTTTGAAAAGTCCTTTTTCTGTAAATGACATTTCCGGGCATAAAAGTCCCATTTCCTCTGAAACTATTAGTAATAGCTAAATTAAATTTTAGGGTAATAAAAGCAACTTGGATTGTTGGGGATCTACTTTTATATTAATAATAACAAGGGTTATTTAAAAAAATTGATGATTATCACTCAACGGGTGGTGTAATAAGGATATAGTATTATTTTTCTTAATAAACAAACTAATTGAATAAAAGTAGATTAGCGAACTTGGAAGACGTGCATTTACATCTGTATAATTCAGTGTAATATCATATATGAAATAGTTTGAGATAATGGGTCATGAATTTAGCAGATTTAAGGTTGGCAGCCCCCAAGGCTGATGAGTTATACTCACATAACTTTCTCTACTCTTGTACTAACTATTCTTACAAACTCTCGTTCGTTTATCTTCTTCATATTAGTCTAGATAAACATTTGTAGAAATTATCTTATCGCTATTAACTGTTCTTCCACACAATAGGCGTGTGCAGGACAAGGTTTGAAAGGGTAGAATGGGACTGAAAATTTCAATACTATAGCCAGGATTTAAACCTGGATCTTCCGGTCTACGTCCGGTGTTTTAACCACTAAGCTACCTTGGCTAACATCCGACACGACATAAATTCTCGGAACACTCCCATATTTCCCGGTAAACCAGTGAGGATCTCAAATTATATGAGATAGCATACCGTAAGTGCGACTTACCATATTGTAAGTGGGTACTTAAGTCCCGGGCTTCTAATGTAGTTTTGGACCATGGTTGTTAGTTGCCCATTGGCTTAAAATTTTCAGAAGAGCATCAGAATTTATGTATTTACAAAGTGTTGAACACTGATTAATAAGTATGAAATACTTCAGCTGAAATTATTTACAACTTAAATGAAAAAAGTTTAATAATTGAAAACGTGTAAAGAAAAGTAGTTATTGTTTTCTCTTTAATTAAGATTAAGAAATACCTGCACAATCGTTTATTTATATTTGTACGCTAAGCTCGTATTAAACTTTTGGGAGCGATACGTAAACAGCAGGTCCCGTGTTCGAATCTCTGGGTGAAAGTTTCAGGATAAGGATTTTTGTTTTTTTTGTTTGTTTTTTTTTTTTTGTTTTTTTTTTGTTTTTTTTTTTTTTTTTTTTTTCCTCATGCTGAGAAGATAATGCTGGGTACCTTTAAGCTCTATGGATTTCTGGCTCATTTGGGCATAATTTAAGCCATTCATTCATCGTCCAATATGACCTACTAGATTAAATGACAAACTTAAAACAATAAATAAAATAAAAAATAAACAATAGGGTCCAAAGATCATTTCATATTACCCCATCAAGAAGTGAATAGTTATGAATAAAAATTAATGTTAACAACAGCTTGACATAGTTCATTAACATTTTTGTGTGCTACTCGGAGTGTATGGTAAAAATAACAAAACAAGAAAATACAGTAGATTGTAATATATATTTTTAGGTATCCCAAAGTTGGTTCTTTTTATTTTGAGTATAAATGTTCCATATAATTGCCTTAAACGAAAAAGGTTTCATGTTAAAAAAAATGGGAAACACTACCCTGTCTTAAATACCTAGTTTTGATTGTTCTGGCATGTGTATATTTTGAAACGTAAAGGTACGGGGACTGTGTGTGAATGTTGTAATTGCCATTTAAATGAGTATTTATAGAAATCGTTTTTAGTGGAGTACATGATAGCAGGAGAATTCAATCAACCGCGCTGCCGTGTAGGGAAACCACAAAAATCGTTGTTACCCATTGACAGATATGTGACAGATGAAAGCCAATCGCAGTCGTGTGTACGCGTAATGTAATTTCGAATTCGATATAGCTGACAAAATATAGTATTAAAACGAGTTAATACTTTAAGGGCCGATTATAAAAACTCAAACTGTTTTAAAATTAATTCTAATTTTGGACAAGTCCAGGAGATTTCCTTTACCACTCCTTTTCTTGTTATGCTTCTCAGTAAGAGGTTATCGCCAAATAGTAATGTGGAATAATTTATTCCGTGGTTGTATTCTTGAGCGGATCTAGTCCGAATTAGCATATACAGTTATCAAGAAGTGGGGAGGGTTTCGCCACTTGAAGGCTTATTGGCTTCTGGAAACCTCTAGGATATGCCCGAAGCGAAGGATTAGAGATATAAACCCAGGCGGCAGACTCGGAAGCTGGGCGGGATCCCTAACGCCTCCAGATATACATACCGACGCTGCTGGCTGGACCACAGGTCTTCCTCTCTTAGGTTCCCGCCATACATCGAATACCAGAGCAGGTAATTAAAAAAGGCACCTCAAACATCATAAGAAAATTAAGTTATATGAAATCTCGCGACATTATATAATCCACTTTGGTATTCACCTTCTAACCAGGAAAAATCGCGGTGAAAAAAAGAAGAGAGGGAAAAAAAAAAAAAAAAAAAAAGAACTTAAGAGTGGTCAGTTTAACGGGAATTGCACTGGCCATCCATTCAAAGCTCAACGTTGCGAGTTTAATCCCAGCAACTGCAATCAAATGTGGCTGTAGTAAAGGATGGGAAGGATCCACGTAAAATAAACAGTAAGTTGGCACGCGTGAATAATGATGGGTTTACATTAGACTATAATTGCATGAATTTTGATTTTTAAAAAATAAATATAAGCAATTGCAATAATACTGAAACAAATTCATACGTTTATGAATAAATAACTACTATTTTTTTTAAATGGCAGTATAATATGAAAATGACCAAGAAAACACTATTACAATATTTTAAAATTTTGACTAATTATCCTTGTTGCCAAATGGCAACACTATATTAGAGGATAAAGCCTATTTCTGCCTTTTTTGAAGGGTTAAGGGCACTCCAAAATGTCGCTTCTTGTGCCACTGGCTTATCGGGATAAAATGCCAACAATGGTTGTGCTAGTGTACTCCTTTGGCTTTGTATCAGTTTGATGGGAAATTTAAAGTTACTCACAAATTTACAATGTTTGCACGTTTATTAGTATATATGTGCATCCAATAGTCTGCGATGAGGTTTGGGGAAGTATAGTAAAAACCTCGACAATTTGAATTGTACCGCTTTGTTCTCGCTGTGATGAGTTGATGTGTAATCGTAATCGCCGCCAACAATAATGAAAATTGCAAATATGGCGCATGCTTCAGTCGAGAGACCCTGCTTGTGGTTCCGGTAGAAGGCAGTTAACACAATAGCCCTCTGAAATTATTGATAGCTTGATGAAGATAAGAAATTACACCTTAGGGGCTTTCGTTTACTGTACAACCAATTTTTCAAATTTATAGACAGTGCTTTAAATTGTTTGATACTTTTGAATCGCAGTTTGCGTAATTTCAGTAATGAGGGAATCTAATTGTGGTTGGGATAATATGAAAATACGGCGGGAAGAAATTTTCCGCACTCTTGTTTCCTCAATTTTACTACAATTTAGTGTCACCAGATGGTAATATACTACAGCAGAAATTAGTCTCCATGGATTAGAAGATATCTCCTGTTCCGGTTTCATATCTCTTTCCTCATTTTCATGCAAGACTTGGGTAGACATTTAGGAATCAGATCCCAACGATCGCTCACGATTCTAAAATTGTGTAGAGGCTGCTTGCAGACGCCAGTGTCACACCGGGAATTTGATTGTCGTTGAATCATCGAATGCTTTTGTGTGACCAAGTGTTTACAAATAGTGTGTTCAGGTATCATGGCGCATTATCCTTGGGTCGAGGCTGGGCACATTACCAAAGGCAAAAAGGGTTGCGCGACGAACATAGACATGACAAATTCGAGCGGAGCCTTTGAAACGTGGTTCTCGCGGAGCTGTAACGAGTCGTGTAAAACAAAGAAGTAAAAACGCAGTGTTACGAAATAGAGAACTTCGTTTGCTTAACCTGCTTATGTAATGTTATATTTTTTCCCATATAATATAAAACAAGAACGTGAAACGAGTGGTGATGACAGAAATTGATACAGTAAAACCTTCTCTGGATGGACCCCTTGAAGCGAAAATCTGTCTTAAAGGAAACTATTTCAAGGTTCCATGAATTTAAAGTTAAAAAACATCTTCCTTTATTAAACGGAAACTGTGTTATGCAGACAATGGAAATCGAAGTACGTCTTTTAACGAACAAATTCTAGAATGCAGAGTTTAGAAAATGTTAGGCACAAAACCAAATAAATGAAGGTACTTTCGATTGCAAGACCATAGAATATGTCAACATAGACAATATGCAAACTGAAACAGACACAGTTGACATAGATGCCTTAATTGACAATATACAAAATCGGAAAGAACGAAAGGAGACGGCGAATCATGAAGAGGAATATGTTCCTGAGTTGGAAGAAGAGTGTGAGCTAAAGACTTATAGGGATGCTGTCAAAGGTTTAAAGGAACTGCAGCAATTTGCCCTATGACAAAATGACTCGGATATGTTTTGTGTGATTTCAGTTTTATTATAAATACAACACACTGCCTAAAAATAGCAAATGTGTGTACGGCTATACCTACAAGTATGCAACCCTTGGCTTTGCACTGATTTGAACCAGTTTTGAAATTCCTGGGAAAATCATCCTGAGGGGATGCAACATTGAAAACACCATTTTCTAGAATTTTGATCAGATTAAACCTCCTGCAAGTTCTCCTTATGCCAGTGTGTATATGTTTGATTGCACAACCTGCAACAAATCTAAAGGCCAACAATTTACATGCTTGAAGGTTCAAAATTCACGCCTTAGCAAGAACAAACTAAAAATGCTGACTTTTTAAAATCGCTTTATTCAAACAGTTCTTCTCAATACATTTAGACACTTAAGTGTTCGTACAGTTGCAAATACAAACTATAATATTTTATTTTGAATATTTTCCGGTCAAAAAACCTAGAAAAACGTTCACAATATGAAGTTCAGACATCTCAAGTGCAGATGTAATAGAATTACATTTACTTTGATTTACCTTGATACATAAAATTTTGGAGGTTTTCGTCAACTGCCTTTGTTCCCTAAAATTTAGTTTCTGTGGGCGGCCCACTTTCTCTTCATTTATTAGCATATTGGTTTCCTTAAAATGTTTTCATGCCACCCTGTATTTTGAACTTCTTCATATGATGCGAGATATTTCAGAATATGATTTTTTTTCTGTTTATATAATGAAACCCTTAGGTCTAAAAGATGTTTCCTTTCCTTCGCACTCCATTTTGATTTTCTACAGCTCACCAGACCCTCTATACAACACAACTAGCATGCAGCAGAGGGGCAATAGGCGACAGGTACGTCGTGGGTTATCAGAATACCATGTGTTCAATGTTTACCATCACTCCATGAATACTTATGTCCCGAGTAAAATACAACCCTTGAGGGAAAAGAAAAAAAAAAAAACTTCTTTATATGCATTTTGTAAAACACTGTAAAGAATATCTGAAGTTCATATGTGTGACAAATGTTTGTGTTTTTAAGTGTGGAAGTGTTCAAAATAAAACATTTTCCTTTTTGTTGGTCGCTGTACGAATACTTTTATCCATATGTGTATATGGCCAACAATACCATCGAGATTTTACCATCGTCTTAATATAAGGGAAATAAGTGAAAATGAGTAAAATTACCAATTAAAAAACTTATGAGTAAAGGAACTGCAGGGCCTGATGGAATACCAACATAGTTTTTAGGGGATGTGGTCTATTATTGTATCCCCTAACATTAATTTATAACCAAATTCTACATCCAGGTAGAAAAAAATACAAAAACAAAACAAATTACAAAACCCTTTTAAAAATATTTAAATTTTAAGCTTTAAGCGTTAGAACAGACATTGCGGGATTAGTATTTACACTCGATTGTTGATAGTCAAATTATTGTAAGTATATGTTTTATATGTCAAATAAAATAAGTGGATTCAAGAAGTAATTTTTCACCTTAAGAGCAAATACCGAAATGCATAAAAATTCACAGCTAAACAGAATTTTATATTAGTGTAACAGTCTTCACTATTTTCGTATAAATATATTCAACATGTCAGAAACTAGGTTAAGAAATGCCACACTGAATGATTCACACGTATATAATGTTTTAAAATTAACTGATTGTATAATGTAAGCAACTAATCATCATGCCACGTTCTCTTTTATTGCCATTTCTTTCCTCTTTTTCTTTTTTCCTTCATAACTTTTATTTTGTATCTAATTTTTCTTTGTTTCATGTCTGTAAGTTAGATTTGGAAATGATTGTAAATGTACTTTATAATAAACATTGTAATTGGGCTTATGTCTTTGTTCATAGTTAATGTTAATCTTTATTTATTTATTTATTTATTATTATTATTATTATTATTATTATTATTATTATTATTATTATTATTATTATTATTATTATTATTATTATTATTATTATTATTATTATTATTATTATTATTATTATTATTATTATTATTATTATTATTATTATTATTATTATTATTATTATTATTATTTAATAGGCTTTTTAATGTGTAACACTTCTTCGGATCCATTCTACTCTGTTTTGATCTCATCATATTTTCCATTGTTGTTTATTTTAACTCCTAAATATTCTACTTCATTGCAATATTTCTTCCTTCCACTTCTAAATCCCCTTTTGTATCTCCAGTCGCCCAATATTTGAATTTGGATGTGTTGACATTTAGCCCCAAATTATTGCGTTCTTCAAGTAATTTTCTAATCATATATTCCATATCTTCTTGATCTCTCAGCATAAGAATTTGGTCATCAGCAAAGTGAAGTGTGTAAATCATTTTGTTATTTGCAATGTGAATTCTCATTTGAGAACACTTTCTTCTGCAAATCTTTAATGCTTTATGTATGTAAATTTTAAATAATGTTGGTGAAAGGCAAAGGTCTTGTGGACTTTGGGATACCACAAAACGTTTTAGATGTTAACAATCCAACTTTTATCTTGGATATAGAATTTTTATGTAATTCTTGAATTGCTTTTAATATTCTTTCATCTATTATCAGTTCTTCAGTGCCGTCCAAATTTTGCTAAATGGAGCATTATCGTAAGCTTTTTCTATATCAATAAAAAGTTATGTAAATTTTCTCCATTCTGATGTGTTTTTGTATCATCTAGTGAAGAGAAAATAAATTATCAATTGCTGATCGGCCAGCTCTGAATCCTGCCTATTCTTCTATTTTCAGTTGATTATAACTGTCATCCCAAATAAATAATCACAATAGCTTTGTAGTACGATTTTATTATGGATCTTCTCATAGTCTGGGAATACGATGTGTTAGTTTGAGCGTTGAATTGCTTCACCACTTGCAGCTATTCAGCCTGAAATTAAGCTCTTATTCGTTCCATTTTGTTGGGCTTTGCCTCTGCTGCAGGAAAACGAAGAACAAACATTTCGGAAGCGCCTGGGTATACAAACGAAACCCTAGGTCAGCTTAAAGCACGGTCAGTTTGCGATAATGAGCTTATTGTAACGCAGAAAGTGCCGACTAAAATTAGAACGACCCATGTAGATAACGATAATTAGGTGCTCAAAAGCTCTGGTTAAGCAGACTTGGGGAGAAAAAAGAAAGGACAAGAAAAAATGTAGGAAGGTACCTACATACGTAAAGATGACCTCAGTTGTTCGCACCTTGGTGTGGATCGATACCGGGGCCCGGAGTAAATAACGTTTGGTTAGGGTCCTGTATCCTACTCCGGCAGTGGTTGCTATGGAGACCAGCATGTGTGCGTGGGTGTCCGGGCGTTCCAATGGATTATTTTGCGGCACTGCATTGTGTGGGTAGCACTGTGCAAGGTTTACCTAGTGATTAGCATAACGCCTTCTGCTATGCTATGTTTACCACAAAACAAATGATGGCAGATTAGTACCAGTTGATTAAAAACATGAGTATAAAAATAAAAGCCGAGACATAATAGAAAAAGAAGATTTGATTAACGTTTCAGTGTTTAGTTTCTAAACATGTTTACCACATAAAAACCTTATGTGCATGAAGCAGCTAGAACAATAAGCTTTCTAGGATAGTTTGTGGAGGCTACATGAAAATAAACGATGGTGGTTAGAGAAGGTCATGTGAATATAATTAGTTTTTCTACCGCGTATAGTTAGTATTGTATTCGACCTAAATATTCGATGTCGAGATTTCAACGGGCTATTCAAAAAGAAAGAACAGATTTCAAACATTTATTTCTTCCAAACTACAAAAGATAGAAACATGATTCCAACGCTCATGGAGAGGGAAAAGTTTATAATTTTATATTATGCATTCAATATGAGCACCGTGTTCTGACAAATGTCAAAATGGTGGTTCATTTCTTGACACATACGAATCAGCTAGTCTCCAGTTATCAAATTCACAGCTTCAACAATTCGATGTCGTAGTTCTTCAAGAGTGTCAGGCATAGGAGGGATATAAACTCGGTCTTTTACGTAATCCCATAGATAAAAATCACACGGAGTATTTTAAAACATTGTTGTTTGTCTGTAGTGAAATGGCGGCGACAGCGTTCATTGTTATCGTTATCATAACAATGATCAAATCACAAGAGAAATTGAGCCAATGTGGCCGTGATTGGAACTTCTATCCCAGCTATTTCAATTGTAAACTTTTCTCTGTCCATGAACGTTGGAATCATACGTCTATCTTTTGTAGTTTGGAAGAATTAAATGTTTGAAATCTGATCTTTCTTTTTGAATATCCCTGTATGTGTTTTGATATCCCCTGATTCCATTTTTTTTTTAGAAAGGGTCCGTTTTCGTGTGGTGTGTCTGTGAACAGCATATCTCAAAAACGAAAGATCGGTTGAAAACCAAACTTGATATTTAATTTTAATATCCTTAGGGATGCGACACGAAGATTTTGAAGAAAATTCCTTCACCCTAAAGTAGGCTTTACATGGGCAATTTTTATTTTATTAGTTTATATTTTGATTCAAATACCATATGTTTAAGATGTTTTTATGGCAAATGAAATGTATATTGTGAATTTCTCGGCCATAGTCCATGTATCCTGTTTACTTTTGATGGCTTTTGATAACTGGTAGAGATGGACCTAATCTTACTGTAGGTACAAAGACTGTAGATCTAGTTAAAACATGCAATTTATGTCGAAATGCATTTTTTTGTGGAGTGAACTATTTCGGATATATTCCTTGTTATTTGTGTGAGTTTTGAAATGCTTATAGTTCTCTCAAATAGGTCATATTTCTCTTTTTTATCTGTTTGTCATGCAAAGAGATCTGAATTTCAAGTCATCACATAGCGACCACTCTTAAAACATTTGACTATGGTTAAAGCCTACTGTATTCCCCTTGCACCTACAAAAATTAGCAATAAGAGAATTTCTACAAATGTTTATCTTGATTAACTTGAAAGTCATGTGACTGCAAGACTTCATCGTATTAATTATATTATATATTCTGGGAAAAGGTTTGTATAATTACATAAACTAATACACATTCTGCTGAAGCTGTATTCGACTCTTAACCCTCTATTGCATGAATTATTTTGCCATATATGCCTAAACTAAGAAACTAAGCTCCGGCACAACAGCCCATGAAGAGCCAAGCCTTACCGCCCAGCCGCTGCGTCCCTCACCTCGGTCCATACAGGCGTCATTGGTGGGGTGCAGTACTGGAGGGTGGTACGTGGTCAGCGTCCCGATCCCTCACGGCCAGTTATGAGGCCTTCACGACCTGGGGCCGTTACTTTTTCATCAAGTAGCTCCTCAATTGGTCCCCCGGGGACTAACGAGGCTGAGTGCACCCCGTGCCAGACCTCTCAGAGGGGATAAAATCGCCATGCTGGTACCGGGGATCGAACCTGGGTCCTCCGCGCTACCAACTGCGCTACGGAGGCGGTCATCACATATGCCACTCTTCTAATTTCTGAACCGGTCGAGGGCACCTTAAAGGTAGTAATTCGAATAGGCCAGACTGTATTGTCAATTCATTCAAAGCGAATGGCGTGAATTTAATCCCAGCGACTGCAATTAAGCGTGGATTTAATAAAGGATGGGTAGGGTCCACGTAAAATAAACAGTGGATGATGATGGGGTAACATTAGACAACAAATTGCATGGGTTTTAATTTTTGAAAAAGGAAAAGTAAGAAAATATATGAATATAAGGAAGTCATTTAAATTCCTATTGAATAAGGAACGTTTTGTGAGCTTTATATATCAGATGTTTTTTAACCATAGTCGAATTAAGCATTTAAGCAACGAAAAGTGTATTTCGATGTCCTTCACAAAATAGTGATTGAAACTAAAGATAAACCGAGCGAGATGGTAACGTGCCCGTCTCGCATTCGGAAAGTCCGAGGTTCGATTACTTGGGTTTTTCTTGGTTTTCCCTGTTGGTAGGCGAATTCGGAACACGATTTCCTGTCATTTTACTTTCATTCGTCTACTTTTCATCTGTCTGGTGTGCTTCTAGGTTTCATGGTGTATGACGAAACCGGAAAATGGCGCGGGTTCTTGTTGGAAACAGTACTCTCCATGGACACTAGAGGGCTGTTTGGTCAACGGTTGTTCATAGCCCAATGTTAACAGTTACAGTATTGGGACGGATATTTGAGCCTGGAACTGTTAGGGACTTCCGCGCGACTCTGTGGCCTGCCTGCTCGCGACCCGTAGCTTCCTGTGGATATTTCGCTTCATCCTTTCTCCAGGGAGTCAAAGCTACAATAGATATACGTAGGTTGCAATGCACGAGGTGTTGTCTGTAATATTGCATTGTAGCATTTCGCCCCATGGGGGTGCCCACAGGGAGGGATGAGACTGAGGATGAGCTGTCTTAGGAGGCACGACAGCAGAGGACAGCGTGCCCATACTTAACATACTGTGGCAGCTCGTATAACTGGCTCCCTTAAGCTTGCAGGCGTACACATCCCATTGGGGAGGGGTGGCATTTGGAGACTACTTCCGATCCGGAGGATGAAGATTTACAAAGAGCATATTCACTGCCATTCAACGCGGAGACTCTTGCCGACGCTTACAATCCTGAAACAGCCAAGCAGAAGGAAGGCGAAGTGAAATGAAATGAGAAATGAAGTGAAATGAAGGAAACTTAGGGGATGTAGTTAATCTTCCCAGGCCCGAAGAAACCCATCGCCCGCGGGGATCGAACCCAGGGATCTCCCGAATGCGAGTCGCACACGTTACCGCAGCGCCGTCTCTCTCAGTACACAAGATTTGAATTGAGTTGTCACGTAGCTTGCCTGTTGCTCAAAGACCAACATGGAACCCTCACACAGAATACCATAAGATACTAATGATCCGTGCAACAAGCAGTTTCTAAAACATGAAAGACAAGAACTATGAATCTTTAATGTTATTCCTGGTTTATTTATAGTTCGGACCTGTTGCGTGACTAATACGTACGGCTCTCAAAAACCTGATCTTTATCCAATCATTACTTCCCCGGAAACATGCAAGATAAATTTATTATTCAACTTTAGCATTTCTGTCCGTGGCATTGCGGGAGTACTCAACATAATCTCTTTTGTAACACATTCAGCGTCTTTAGGTACTTATAAAGGTGTTTACGCCGTGCAAGCAGTGTCCCGCATATTCGCTTTGTGAGAAGGGTTGCATCTCTAACGGCGTTTTAGAACTTCTACTCTGCGCTAACTTAAATGTAAAGAAACAAAATGGATTACTCTACTTGATAGTTTATACAGTGTGTACGTAAAGTCATGGTGCAATGTGACCTCACAAGGTTCTGTAGGAATTGTTCATTGGTCATTAAGTATCTGTATTGCAAAATCAAACGTTTGTGTCTATCAGTTGAGCGGATACCGTGTAACAGTTTCGGATTGTAACCCGCAAGGGGAGACATTTTTTCTTTAAAACATAATTTCTGAACACGTGTCTCGGATTCAGATTTAGCCAATATTAATAACGCCGAGCTTCCCTTTACACCGTTCACATCTTGTCTGAAGTGTGTTTGTGTGTGTGTGTGTGTGTGTGTGTGTGTGCGTGCGTGCGTGCGTGCGTGCGTGTGCGCGCGCGCGCCCGGACAACATAACTCCAAAAACGAAAAGTTGGTATTTAATGTCTTTCAAGGAAGATTTTGAAGAAAATTGCTCCACCCTAAACTAAGCTTTACACGGAAAATTTTTCGAAAATTTCGATTTTCTTGAAAACGTCTCTAACGATTTTGATAAAATGACATATGTTTAAGATATTTTTCTAACAAATGAAATGTGTTTTGAATTTTCTGGCTATAGCCTATGTAGTCATGCTTACTCTGGAGGACTTTTGAATAACTCGTAAACCGTAAGAGATAGACAAAATCTTACTATATTTAGATTTCGCTAAAACACACAATTTCTTTCCCTCTTTTTTTTTTTT
Organism: Tenodera sinensis; assembly: GCA_030765045.1. Taxonomy (NCBI): domain Eukaryota; kingdom Metazoa; phylum Arthropoda; class Insecta; order Mantodea; family Mantidae; genus Tenodera; species Tenodera sinensis. The sequence continues at coordinate 106,284,897 of CM060968.1, read as the reverse complement.
TTTTTTTTTTTTTTTTTTTTTTTTTTTTTTTTTTTTGTAGAATGCACCATTTTGGAGATATTCCTGTGTATTTGTGTCAGTTTCGGAAAACAAACTTTAGTCAAATGCAACATCTTGTTAATTTTTTTATGTTAACCGTGCAAAAAGAACGGAATCTCAAAGCTTTAGATAAATATTTGACTATCGCTGAAAGTAAACTGTATTTTTATATTCTCCTTGTACCTGCAAGGAAATAAGCAATAAGATAATTTCTGCAAATGTTTACCTTAACTAACACGAAAAAGATATAGGAATAAGTGTAAGAGTGGTTAGTACAAGAGTAGAGAAAGTCATGTGAGTGCAACACAACGGATCTTTCCCCTTTGATTGCAATGGTAATATCAGTGGCCTTTTTACGTTTGGAAATATTGTCATGTCGGGAATAGTATTAAATTTATTGGGTAATTGGACTTTCTTGAGGTTTCATACAATAGATCTGCGCGCGCGCGCACACACACACACACACACACACACACACACACACACACACACACACACACACACACACACACACGTTCATATCTACGAGGTCAACCCCCAACATTTTTAACGATTTTGTCTAAGTCGCGCAGATTTATTACCTTAAAGACAACAAATTCTACTGCTGAAGTTCGTGCACTCTCTGCTGTTATTTTCTCTATCACCTTCCTATAATAGATGTATATTGTATTTCATCAAAAAATTGTCAAATACATGTTTTGAGGCCTCCAAAATGCGTTTCTTTTTGCGTTCAAAGAACGCAAAGGTGTGTGCATGTGCGTGTCGTGCACACGCAGCACAACTCAAAAAAAGATTTTGGATAAATATCAAATGTGGCACTTAAGTTCAGGATTTTCCAAGAAATCGGCAGGAAGATTATTTAAAAAATGCCCCTGTCCCAAAGTACCTTTTATATGGACATTTGTTTAGTCCCCCGCTTCAAACATGGCTCAAACGGTTTCTTCAAAATGCCCTATACTCGCATTTCAGATGTTTACACTGCAAATAAAGCCTAAACCATAAGATAGCAAAACCTTACTATTAAAAAATGTAGGCTCTTTAAGGCACACGGTGTATTTACATATTTTTGTGTGTTGCATCAACCATTTCAATATCACTGTCATTTTTAAATTGTCATATTCATCTGTTTTTCTGATGTGGAAAGGGTATGTAAGTTCAAGGGCAGAATACAGGACATCGACATATTGATTCTGTTTGCTGTATCCCCATTACCTATAACGAAATTTGTATTGAAATTATTTCTCCAAAACTTTATCTCGAATAACATGAAGAGATAGAAAAATAAACTTTCGTAGGAATAGCAGCAGTACCTATATAAAATAAACCATTCTGAGAAAACAGTCTTATGAAAGCAACGTATTAAATATCTTCCGCCTATGTTGGTATTATTGGCACTGTAACCTGAAAGCCAATCTTCGGCCAGCCAATTTCTCAGGGGCATAATTGCTCGTTCTTGTATCAGGGATAATTAAATCTTCCGAATAAATATAAACCATATTAAATTAATAAGCAAAACGGAATATGCTTTTATAGTAATGAAATAAAAGAGAACCATATGCAGATATCTGGTATAAATTTTCTATAGTGTCTGGTGTTGGCTGACAAATGCGTAAACCGATCACGGAACGCTTATGAAATATTTGCTAAAGCTGCCACAGAAGAGGAGACCTAAGTAAATATTTGATTGGCTGCTACCAGAGAGAGGAAAACAGACTGACCAATGTTTAATACGATTTGAAATTGTAGTAAGGGAATAAGAGGAAGCAGATGGACAAAGAAAATATACGTCAAAGTCTATGAATAAAAACAAACTTAACATCGTTTATTGTCATACGGAATCATACTTTAATGAAGGTGATTGTTACTTGGAAGTAGATTACAGAACATGTAATCATGATCAGATGTTCAATAATTAAACCCAATCTGCTTATGAGGCTTTCAAACCTTAAATCTTGTCGTAAATATTGTTGGATATCAATGGAAAAGAAGAAAGAAAAGTGCAGAAACACACCTTGGACAAGATGTATGATAAATATCAGCCAGGGAAGATACTGCAAATACAAAGTAATAAAGGATGCATTACATTCACATGAATGTCTCTACGTAATATCGTTTATTAATGCCACGTGCTTACTGCAGAGGAATTATTGTACTCCACCCAAAACTTCGATTTTCGAGATTTCACCGGAAATACATGTTTTAAGATTCCCTCAACTAAAGAAAAACGTTTTTAGAAAATTTGTCGTTTGTCTTTCTGAGAATGTCGAAAAATCTTCCACATAAGCGAGTTCGGGGTTGCGGTATTTTCTTGAAAATCTCTGTCTCTGTTTTTTTTTTCTTTAGTTTATTTAGAGTCTTTAACAACTAGGTTAACTATTTTGTATAATACAGTGGCATACAATGAATTTGTTACAATTATTTAAACAAAATCATGAGAATAATACTAAATAACAAATGAATATAACAAAGGCATTCAGGTATAAATCATAAGGATAAAGGCCTGAATAACAACCAATACAACAGTAGTATTTAATCAATCAATTTGTTGTATAATAACTTATGCATGTTCTGTATTGTATCCTTAGAATTGGACTTTCGTATGCAAGTTTGTACTTTTGAAGAATAGTAATACGTGTTTGAAATTGGATGGCGTGTTCAGAAACACCTGCTGGACCAAATTCCGGTACATGAAGACGCTAGTAAGTACCTTGAATCGACATGGTCGTTAAAAAATAAAGTTGAAAAATCAATTAATTCCGCTCAAAATTAGAAGGTAACTTGATAAAAATGTGGACGCGTGGAGCGTTTTAAGGAACGAAAAAGTACATTTAAACTTGTATTCTGCATCACAGTATCGTGTTCAGGAGTATTTTAAAGTTTTAAGTACTGCTGATATTAGTAAATGAAAGGTGTGAGTCACAGTGTGGATTGTCAACACAAAGGACACAAAAAATGTGTACATGTTTTCCAGTATTTGCCTAATTTTAGAGTGCATTGCCGTAAGCTAAGACGTTGTTAATAGTTCGCCTTGACTAGAAATTCAACTACCAGCCTGGCCCTCGTTACCTCTAAATGATTTCGTGCTATTTACCTTAGTATTGTCAATGTTTTGCTACAAGCATGTGACGAAGATGTACGAGCCTTAAATACTTACTTGTTAGTGCGAGTTACATAGTTATGTGTGTCACTTGACCAAATTCTCCTACTCTTCTGAAGCTTTCATTTATTATGTTAGACCCTTAAATATGCAAAAACATAATAAAATAATAATAACAATACTGAGCAAGGTCCCATGTGTTCAGCATCCATGAGATTAATTTTGGTAGACAAATACATACATGTGAACATGTAGTCAATCGATTTCATGTTATCGAGAATCGACTACGGACAGCTGCCTTTGTTTATTGATGCATTACGTATGATGAATAATTGTACCGGCCAGATTTGCAATGGACAACACGGTAAGTGAAATACATTTTCATTGACATGACAAACGAGTAACACATACGAGTGATTGATTGAATTATGATAACAGTGATGCTATGAATGTCCCATGGTGCGAGGTTGCACTGGAAATGTAATTTGTGTCCTGTAATGACAAACAGGGGCTCTTGGTGCAGAATTAGGGAATGGGGCCGTTAGGCTCTTCCATTGTTTTCTGCTGTCCTCCCATAAAATGATATCTGCTATTTATTTCTTAACCTTTTTTGCAATTCTTCTTTTGCCTAAATATCAACTGATGCGTCCGGACGCTTTTATTTAATCAAGGCTTTACAAGTGCCTTCGAGATCAACCATCTTTCTTCATAACAGTACTCAGATTTGAGAGACACTTCAGTAGAAATTGGAAAAAAATCCTATGTTACATTCACATGACCTCGGTGGGTTTATGCACCTTTTGCAAATTATGAAAGCTTAACAACCATCTTCTAACCATCACTGCGAATTCGTCGGACTTTTGTAGACGTAGGTTGTTCAGTTGAAAGATCCATTGAGCCGATTGACTTTTCCTTTTAGGATCATAACAGTGAATCAAAGATTCATCACTAGTAACGTTCCAAACCAAATTGAAGTGCCCCCTTGGAGTTTTTCCAGAGTTCTTCTGCATCAATAAATGCGTTGTTCTTTTTTGATTGGGGTGAGTTTATGTGCAATTCATCGACAACAGTTTCCTCACGTCTATCTGTTGCTCTGAAATGTTTTGGATTTGACTCACACCAATGCCCAATGACACCCGAATAAATTCATAACCTGTCCGTTGATCTTCAAGTATCGCTCGAAAAGCTGCAATATTTTCAACAGGAACTCGCTGAATTCGCTGTGCCGGTTTTAAATTGTTACCTTAGATGGGATTTCTTTGCAAATGCGTTTCTAAGCTGACATTCTCATTGTTTAGAAGTTATTGACGATTTAAAACCGGAAAACGTCATAGTTCGTAAATGTTTTCAGTCAAATTAATTTTTGGATGAACACAAAATCTTTAAATGGTCATACCGTGGAACTTGGATAATTCGAAGCTTGAAGGACAAGAAATAAATTCGAAATATCCAAAATTCGAATTACAAAAGTTACGTCTAAAATTGACATTTTAGCAATATAGGTACATACTTAAGGGTTTTCCGGTTGTCTCACTTTTTCTATTTTCGTCTGAGGCTTTGCTTAAAATTTTCTCCTCATTCTTCAGATAAGTTGACAAAGTGATCCTGTATTCTTTCACGATTCAAAGCATTTTCAACTTCTCGATTGATGGCGTTTTCTGCAAAAATTTACTAAGAGACAGTGGCATTGATTTGCAACACTATGAACAAGCTCAAGCGACAGCTAAAGATGCACGTGTTTTAAACAAGAAAAGGTGGGGACAGGTATTGAAGTTCAAGGCCGGCAGCTAGAAAAACTATTCCAGGCCCAAACAGCATCCGACAAAACAAACAACCTCGGAGTGATGACCACTTTTGCAGGAACACATGGATGAGTTATACTAAATTTTTGCGTTTAGATTAATTTTCAATTTTCGACTGACATTTCTGAACAAAAACTTAGAATTAAGGTCCCTTAAACGTTATGTGTTTGTGCAACATGGACGATAAAGAAAAAAGAATGGGATAAAATAAATGTAGAGGAAATGAGGTATCTTAGAGCTATAAAAGGATGTACTATAATGGATGAAATAAAAAATGAACGAATAAGAGAAGAACTAAATATTTGTCCAATACATGATAAACCAAGCTGGAGAAACCATTTACAAAGAATGGACAATACCCGATACCCCAAAATGACATGTAATTGCCAACCATATGGGAGGAGAGATGTTGGAAGACCGATGAGGTGGAAAGAGACTTGAGGCCGGAACAGGAGAAGTCTCCTAATCCACGAAGTGTTGTTGTTGTTCATGATGATAACGAAGGAAAATCTTAGAATTAGCGACGATTTCGAACTATAAACGTTCGAATTACCCAAGTTATACTGTGATTCACAGCAAATCGAACTCCGTGGCAATCAACTCGCGAAACGTTAGAAATTTACCTGTCAGATATAAACAATTTCGATTGTTTTTTGGAAAAATGTATTCTAAAATTGTTCAGTGTCGCCCTCGTAATAGATTTAAAAGATGACAGCCATTAGAATCAGCCCAGATAACACTGAAAAACGTATGTGTTGTATGACTTAATACTGCAGGTATCTTGACTCCTGCAGGGATGGAATCTGTGCAAACTGTGCCAAATTCAGAGGGACGTTAGTTTTTGTACATCGCACACAGTATATTTGAGCGCCACCTCGGCTTGGAGCAGCCGTTATGAATATCTTAGTCCTTCGACCTTATGCAGGTCTCACTGCTGCTTCATAATTAATTGTAATGTCTTCATTCTCGATCGCTACGGGTCCTGCTTGTTTCAGTACTGAAAGGGTATGCGCCATAGGATGAATTGAATGTTAAATCCCACGTCTCCGTCCCGACTCTATTATTCACAACTCTATTAGAGCTCGTTTTTTGTTCTGCTGTTGAAACTGGTTACGGCGATAGATAGACGAAACGTATGCTAGGGCTGTGTTCTTATAGATTTGAATATAGGTCCCGCCTTTGTTCCTCCACTAAAGAAGCTGCCACTCAAATCAAGATAAAGAACTTCGTTGTTTAAGTGTTTGCTTAAAGTCGAAGACGAAAAAGCTGCATGCATTTCATTATTATTATTATTATTATTATTATTATTATTATTATTATTATTATTATTATTATTATTATTATTATTATTATTATTATTATTATAATCATCATCATCATCATCATCATCATCATCATTATTATTATTATTATTATTATTATTATTATTATTATTATTATTATTATTATTATTATTATTATTATTATTATTATTATTATTATTATTATTATTATTATTATTATTATTATTATTATTATTATTATTATTATTATTATTATTATTGACCGTAGCGCAGTCGGTAGCGCGCTTGTCTCTGGCGCGGGTTCGATTCCCGGTACCAGCATGGGGATTTTATCCCCTCTGGGAGGTCTGGCACGGGGTGCACTCAGCGTCGTTAGGTCCCGGGAGGACCAATTGAGGAGCTACTTGATGGAGAAGTAGCGGCCCCAGGTCTAGAAGACCGCATAACTGGCCGGGAGGGCTCGGGGCGCTGACCACGTCCCATCCTCCAGTACTGCACCTCACCAATGACGCCTGTAGTGGGCAGAGGTGGGGGACGCAGTGGCTGGGCGGTAGGCCTTGGCCTTTCATGGGCTGTTGCGCCGGGGTTTAGTTTATTATTATTATTATTATTATTATTATTATTATTATTATTATTATTATTATTATTATTATTATTATTATTATTATTATTATTATTATTATTATTATTATTATTATTATTATTATTATTATTATTATTATTTATTAATATTATTGTTGTTATTTTTATTATTATTACTAATTTAAGTATCAATATTGAAAAAAAAAATGTTGCCATGTTGCATTCACATGACTTTCTCTATTCAGTTTTGCTTTCCCTGCTACGTATAGTAAAGTAGAGGAAGTATTGTATTCCATCCAAAAATTCAATGTCGAGGTTTCACCGGAAATATGTTTTGAAGCCCCCTGAATCCAAAAAAAAGAGCCTTTTTAGCAAAAGGTGTGTGTCAGTCAGTCTGTGGACAGCATATCTCAAAAACGAAAAGTCGGTTGAAAACCATAGTTGGTATTTAAGGTTAATGACTTTCAAGGATGCGACACGAAGATTTTGAAGAAAATTGCTCCACCATAAACTATCCTTTACATGGAATACTTTTCGAAAATTTTGATTTTCTTGAAGATGTTTCTAACGATTTGGATTAAAATGACATATGTTTAAGATATTTTACGACAAATGAAATTTATTTTTGAATTTTCTGACCCTAACCTATGTAATACTGTTTACTCTGAATGACTTTTGAATAACTCGTAAACCGTAAGAGATAGATAAAGTCTTACTATGCAAAAAATGTAGATATCGCTAAAACACACAATTTATGTCCCAATAAAATGTTTTTGCAGAGTGAACCCTTTCGGAGATATTCCTTGTTATTTGTGCCAGTTTCAGAAAACTTAAAACCTTCGTCTAAAAAGCAACATCGTTGTTCATTTTTTTATATGTTAACCGTGCAAAGAGAACGGAATCTCAAAGCTTTAAAAGATTTGACTATCGCTGGAAGCCTATTGTATTCCCATATTCACCTTACACCTACAAAGAAATAAGCAATAAGATAATTTCTGCAAATGTGTATCTCAACTAACACGAAAAAGATATAGGAATAAGAGTTTTTAAGAAAGTCATGTGAATGCAACACATCAGATTTTTCTGCAAGCTAATCTTACAAAATCGAACTGGCTGAATTCAGGTTACTCCGTGATACTAAGGTATTTTAGTGATCATCGTTTCATATCGTTGGCATTTAACTGTACAACCATTGAAAAGGAAAGAAGTGGGTTTATTACAAAATGAAAAAAATTACAGGAATGGTTGTTCATAAATAATTACATGAAATTAAGACACTTCTGTGATATCCAATATGTCCGTGTCAGCATATAAGTGTATATGGCTCTATGACTCTATGACAAGGTTCGGAGAAGGGTTCAATACCTTGATCTATGGAAGATCTGTGCCTATGCCCTTCACGGAGCGCCCCCGGGAGGGAGGTGTGAGGTGGAAAGTTACTTTAGGGTGCTTGGACTTGAGATACGACAGCAGAGGGCAGGATCTCTAACAGCTGCATATTGAAACTCCCCAGTGGCGGTGGATGAGGATTTACATATATCAAATTCCCTGCCGTGCACACCGAAACTCCCACTAACACTGAAGGGGACTTCACAGACTACTCCCAGAAAATTCATATACAGATGTCTCTACTAATACTTTGAATGGATATAAAGCCATTATTTGTGAACATAGACAAGTTTAAAGGCTTGAATTACAGAACAAAAATGTAATTAAAGAATGACTACCCATCAACTTAGCAGTGGTAACAGCGTGGTGTGGAATATCAGCCTTGGCCATCATTGAACCGTTTTTTTAACGAACTGTCTAGGTGACAGGTAAGAGTAGGTAAATGCTCCTTGCTGCAGGAGCCCGTAGGTTCACACATTGAAGAGACTTGATGGTAATGAGATTTACTTTCAGGAAAATGGCACACCAACCCACTAGCATCACGATATAAGAGCTCACCTCGATGCAGCTTATCCAAACACGGATTGGATGAAGATGTAGCATTGGTTACCCTGCGGGTTCCCAGACTTCACGCCAAAGGACTTCTTTTTATGGGGATACCTCAAGGGTAGAGTTTATCGCACTAAACCAAGAACAGTTGATGCAATGAAGACAATGTCGTGAAATTCCAAATTAACTGTGTGACGTTTGCGAATCCAGCTTTATGTGGACAATGATGGTCATCAGTTTGAACATTTGTGAACATGATTCTTTAATTACATTTTATTCTGCAATTCAAGCCTTTAAACTTGTGTCTACGTTCATGAATAATGACTTTATAGTTATTCAAAGTGTTAGTACATTTTATAATTTTATTTGTCAAGAAATATCTTCGTAACATAAAATCGTTAGCTATTTAGGAGAAAATAAAAAATAAACATTTTCCATGTGAGGGGTAGTTAGGGTGGGGAGTTTTTCTTGAAAACCTTAATGTCACATCTTTGGAAGATGTTTAACTTAAAAGTACTAAATTTGGAGTTTTGGGTACATGGGACTTCAAACTGTATTTTCCTGATGTTGCAGTATCAAATTTTTTGGATGCAATTCAATACTTCATCTACTTACTATAGGTAAGTAACAGAAAAAGTAAAATCTGATGTGTTGAACTCACATGACTTTCTCTACTCTTGTACTAACTACTCTGAGAAACTCTTACGCCTATTTTCATGTTAGTCGAGATAATCATTTGCAGAAATTGTATTATTGCTTATTTGCTTGTGTGTAGGTGCAAGGAGAATATAATAGGTGACGATCAAATCTTTTAAAGATGGTCGCTATATGAAGGCTTTGTAATGCGTTTCTCTTTGCACGACCAAGGGGTAAAAAAGTGAATAACCACCTTTCATTTGAGAAAAGTATATGCATCAAGAAATTACTCTTGTGACGTTTGCACTGCGTGTTTTGTATAAACTGACTTTTCATTTAGTTCGTTTTAGTGTTCAGTTCTTCTGTTATTGTAGGCATTCAAGCGGATCGACGTGTGTGTGTGTTTAATTAGATTTTTTTTTTTTTTTTTTTTTTTTTTTTGTTGTTGTGTGTTTTCATAAGGATTTGCAAAAACTCACACAAATAGCATACTAGATTGGACCACCAAAGGAATACTGGAGAAAACCTTGGAGTACCAAGTTTGCCTAAGGAGAAAGAAAAATACCAACGAGATTGGAAAAATCTGGAAAGAACTAGACTCCCAAAACTGGCATTCTAGTATGCTCCAGCTGGTCACAAGGACCAAGACCGTCTTGGCTAGATTTATCGTTACAGGCCACATGACCTAAAACAAACTTGTTCATGAAGATCCCCGAAATGTTTCACCCACAAAAAATGCATTTGAACATAAATGGTATGTTTTAACGAGATCTACATTTTTGTTTAGTAAGATTTGGTCTATCTCGTAGTGTTTACCAACTATGCAAAAGTCATCTAGAGTAAACAGAACTACATGGGCTATAGCTAGAAAATTCAAATTATACACTTCATTTGCCATAAAAATATCTTGAATATTAATCAAAATCGCTACAGCCATTTTGAGAAAATCAAAATTTTCGAAAAAGTTTCATTGTAGAGGGTAGTTTAGGATGGAGAAATTTTCTACGATATCTTCATGTTGCATCCTTGAAATATATTAAACTTAAACACCAGCTTTGGTTTTTAACCGAGTTTTTGAGTTGTGTTGTTCAGACTCACGCACACACACACACACACGCGCTTGCGTATTTTTTGGATTTAGGGTGCCTCAAAACATACATTTTCGGTGAAATTTCGACATCGAAATTTTGGGTCTATTATATACAATACTTCCCCTACTTACTAGACGTAGTAGAGAGAGTAAAAAGGGATGCATGTTAGTTTTTAGATCCAAAAACCAGAATTTAGCACGTTAGCAGTGCATGTTCTCAGCAGTAAGCCCAAAGCGTCAGGATCTTGACATCGTTTCAGCAATGTTGTGCTGTCGTGTACGTTTAAGAGGCGTAATTTATCAGCCTGAACATAGCCATGTTGTGTTAGTAACCCCGTCGTCGATGATGATGTGCGAAGTACTCCGGAACTTGGATGTTGCGTCTGCTCCTCGAGGTTTAGTTATTCCAGGAATGCGAGTAGAGTGCCAGGAAGCTGTCGTCAGTTTGGTAAATGTCCCGTGCGACCTTGCGTCGGACGCGTCCCGACGGTAAACGGCTACATGTAAACTTAATGTCAGAAGGGAGCGGTGGTTAATACGAAATCATAACGTGCTGACTCACCTCAACTTCTAAAATTACCTTCCCCATTCTCCCTTTCTCTGAAGCGTTCCTTTACCGTGATTCACGGCCCCTGTACTTGGCATAGCGCGTGTGCCAGTGTGTGTCCGCTTCCACTAGACCAAGCATGGGGAAAAGGGGTGACAGGAATGCAGTCAAGTATTTACCTTCTCCATTTACTGAAAATTTACCAATATAGCCTATAATTGGCGCTGGTGTCGCAGTAGATATGCCGGTGTTGCTGTTTACCTAGACGTTCTTCAGTGTGTCAGTATTATGCCGGCATGGAGCTTGGAAAACATGACCAATCATGGAGTGCAATGCATAGTCCCCAAATGAATGCTTTCTTTAGGTATATATTCCAAGCCTGTGCGACTTGCAGGAAAGCGTGATCAATTTACACTTTTTTACCTGCCATAGTTATCACGCAAGGCCTTGAGTAGTGTGCGCTTAGTGAGCACCAGTTGCCCAGTCCTGATGTATTCGATAATGACGCCAAATTTCCACCTATTATGGACTAGTTGTCCTTCAAGCGATCTCCGAACGACAAATGGAAATGAGACTTTCCATAGACATTTTAAAGCAACAATTTCACAACTATCTGTTCATGACCAGACTGCAATGCTTAAGGAATTCCAGAGCAAAATATGCATCTCTATCTTCTTTGCAGAACAGAAAAATTACGAGACATATCATACAGAAACACACATACAACATGAACTCCGGAAAACTTATTCAGCTGGTACAATATCGTTACTATGGTAGACCAAAACTTTGGAACATTATCCGCCATAATTGCTGTGAACAAAATAAATGCTATGACGAATCCTTTGGAGGCCACACTTCTTGTGTAAAATAAGCCTTAATGCTCATTTGCGCTAATGATATGTCAACTTTTGCGGTACTGTAATCAGGTCCATTTGCGTAAATGCAATGTACTTTTGCGTAAAAGTGCTGCATCGACAATTTGAAGGATTGGCCGGTTCTCTGAGGTAGACAACCACGGGAGGCGTGGCCTGGTAGCTAATCGCCATGAGGCTGTGGACGTGGTTAAAACTACGGTATAGAGGAAGCGACACATTGAGTCAGTTCTGCCCATGTATGCACAAGACAGCAAAATTACATTCTCTACTATGTGTTATTGTCCTATTCTAATGGTTAACGTGCGACGAATCAAAGCCCATGAGACGATGAAGGTATTCGAAAAGCAACGTTGTCACGTTTTCTGCAAGTAATCGTTCGCACTGCACGCGTGGACATTTGCTTGTTAGAAGACCAATGTCACAAGAAAACTGACAGAATGAGAGAGAAACCGACGTTGTATTTTACTCCACGTACAGCTAACAAGCATGTCATTTGCAAATGGCTACAAGGAACTGGGTGCAAGGACACTTAGAAAAGGCCACACCATGGTCATCCACGAATAGCCGATCCTGGTGCCATAGGACCTAGAATGCCTTTGGCACATGGGTGTGAGTCCCGCCTCGGGAATATGCATTTATTTTGTTTTCATGTAAATGTGTGTTGGGGTAAAATAATCAGAACAATGGCAAATGGCATTAAATTCTGAGCTCTTTGCATAACCACAATCAAAAATTTATATCTGTCGACCTACAACTTAAAAAATGTCAGTATTGGACTATTCAAACAAGGAATAGTGTGCTTTAAAGAAAACGTTGTGCTTTGTGAAGTAAGATTTTGTCTTTCTATTTCTATTTCCCAATTAACAAAAGTGATTCAGGATGGTGGAACTTCACATATATTTCAAGCTTCTTTTTTATTTTATTTTATTTTATTTATTTTTTCTTTTTTTGTCGTGCGGCTGTAAGCTCAAGTATTTTAATGAAATTCGTTGGACATTAGCAAATATAAAATTATGAAACATTGTCCTCGTAAATGGTAGGTAGGGGTGGTAAATTTCCCTGCAAATCTTCATTTCGCATCCTTGGAAGATACTCTTTGGTATTTAACCGACTTCTCCTTGTTGAGTTAGTATGACACAAACGTATTACTCAGACCATTTTCTGTTTCTTTCTTTTTTTCTTTCTTTTTTTTTTTTTTTTCTTCTTTTTTCTTTCAAGGACCATCGAAACTTTTATTTCCAGCAAAATCTGCGTATCTACAGAAATGAAATAAATAAAAATCTGATGTGTTGCACTCACATGACTTTCTCTACTCTTGTAGTAACTTACAAACTCTTGTTCCTTGGTTGAGATAAACATTTGCAGAAATTATCTTATTGCTTATTTCCAAGGGGAATATGGGAGTACAGTAGGCTTTGAGCGATAGTCAAATCTTTTAAAGCTTCAAATTCCGTTCTCTTTGCACGGCTAATATGAAAAAATGAATAACGATGTTCCATTAGGCGAAAATTTATTTTCCAAAATTCACACAAATGAATATATTGGTATATCTCCAAAATGGTTCACTCTACAAAAAGATTTATTTGGACATAAAGTCTGTGTTTTAGCAAGATCTGTATTTTTGTGTATAGTAAGATTTGGTCTATCTCTTACGGTTTAAGAGATATGCAAGCCATCCAGAGTAAACAGGATTATATGGGCTATAGCCGGAAAATTCAAAATATACATTATATTTGTCATAAAAATATCTTAAACACATGGCATTTTAGTAAAACGCGTTAGAGCAATTTTAGAGAAAATCAAAATTTTGGAAAAACTTTCCATGTATAGGGTAGTTTAGGGTGGCGGATTCTTTTTTTTTTTTTTTTTTTTTTTTTTTTTTTCAAAATCTTTGTGTTGCATCCTTAAAATATGCTTAAGTTTGGTTTGTAACCGTCTTTTCGTAATTGAGTTGACAGACACGCGGGCGCGCGCGAACCTTCTTCTGAAAGTGCTTTTTTTTTCGGATTCAGGGAACCTCAAAACATATATTTCTGGTGAAATCTGGACATGAATTTTTGGTGGAATACAATACTTCCTCTACTTATTATACGTAGTGGAGAAAGTAAAAATTGAATCATATGTGAAATCCTCCACCTGATTGCAACCTGAAAAACTTTTAATTTAGTAATTTGTTTCTCGAATGTAGTTAAGTCACAGATTAAATTTCGTAAAATTAAAACTTCATGGAAAAGGATAAAGTGTGTAGTTACCGCATAATTTTTCTTAAAGTAATGCTTTGTTCAATGATAAAAACTCTTAAATCCAAAATTATGCTTGACATTGAGAGAAATTGTTTAGATCCTTACATTCACCTTCTTTTAAATAAAGAACTATAATTGCAAAGTTTAGTGCATATGTGTATGTTAAGTTGTTCCTGGATTGTGCGTTAATTTGATATTGTTCAACAAATGCTTCTCGCGATGCAATGTTCATGATTTTTAAAAGAAATTTCAAATTCATGATCCTTATTGAGCGCTCACACTTAAAAAACTCTTTGTGCTGGAAATGTGTGAAACGCTTTGTTCGTCCACGCTTATTGTTCCGACCGCTCCAGGTCGCCAGGTCGCGTATGTCCAAGCAGTGATGTACGGTAGCTTGACCTCGAGCGTGTTTGACGATCGACCAGCGTCCCATTATTAGTAAGTATTGTAAGTCAATAATTCCGCCATGGAATTGCTGGATCCGATAACCACGCTTGTTGAACTCTTGCACCATAACTGTTGTTTGGTGTCGTAACTTCACCAGTGGAATTGATAAGATCTTCTCCCTTCTCTTAGGGAGGAAGGTCGCTTATCTTCGGTCCACAACTGTATCTACATGTTTGTGTAACGCTGTAATTTTATTTTTTATTTACAGGCGTTTTCAAGGCGTATCTGTTGAAGTGGGTTGGGAAAGTGGGTGTTTCTTGTTAGCTGTGTTGTCTCATTTTGGTCATTAGTGGTAGTGGTTAGCATCCTCTGTTATGTGTATACTTAAGTAAAACTTGTAAGACCGTGAGAGGATCTTGAAGCTTGCCGCGAGGAGGCGAAAGGGAAAGATGGAGAAGAGTCTTTCACACAATTGTATAACCAGCTGTAGTGGTTCAGTGCCGAAAAACACAAGCTGTTGCAACATTCCTGGCTTTCGAGGTTTGTTACCCTTCTCTTAACATTTGTTACAATGTATCAACTTCCGTACTGAGGCAGTGCTTAGCTTACATAGTAATTCTGACAGTCGTAGTTCAAACTTGAGTTAGGGCAGTTCCCTGGGTAAGGCATTTGCATTTATTCACCTCCAAGGAAGTTACAGGAATTGGTGTCTCACCATAAATTTGCATACCTCAGAACAGAACAAAAAATGAGATGTTTTGTAAGAAAGTGTTCTTACATAGCCGTATTCGTCTACCTACTATGGTAGACACAAAATTCAATGGCGACTGACACCTGACCACTATTATTCCATTCCCTGTTGTGCAAATATATTTTGTAGAAGCAAATGATATTTTTGCAATACTTGATGTGTAAGTTAATCATTGCGAAGACATATTTGGTAGTGTAAGGTAAACAAGGCTGAAACTGGTCTTAAATACTTAGAGTACCAGGAGGAAATAAGTATACTAACGGTACCTGTAGGAAATGACGTCACACCACATAGAATAATTGCACCATGAGCTCGCTGGAGATGTATATTTCTTAGATTTCTCATGAATATATGCCAATAAAACTGTCTCACTGGTATAGCCATTAGGTAACGTTTTTATCAAAGCACCACTTTCGGAAAGCATTGTAAGCTTCAGCATATCTTTGTTTCGACTTCGCTGGTAAATGTGATTCACATACAACCGCAGCTTCTTCAGTAGGAATGGCACTCATTTTTATAAAATTCTACTGCTTCATAATAACTATCAAAAGTCGAAAAATTCAATTTGGCTGCATAAACAAAAAATCTGATAACCATTCTTACAAACTCTTATTCCTATATCTTCTTCCTGTTAGTTGAGATAAACGTTTGTAGAAATTATCTTATTTATTTCCTTGTAGGTGTAAGAAATATGGGAATACAGTAGGCGTTGAGCGATAGTCAAATCTCTTAAAATTTTGAGATTCCGTTCTCTTTGCACGCTTAACATATAAAAATATGAACAATGATGTTCCACTTCACGAAAGTTCTGTTTTCCGAAACTGACGCATATAACAAGGAATATCTCCGAAATGGTTCACTCTACAATAAAAAAAAAAAATATTTGAACATAAATTGTGTTTCAGCAAGATCTACATTTTTTCTATAGTAAGATTTTGTCTATCCCTCACGGTTTACGAGCTATTCAAAAGTCATCCGGAGTAAACAGAACTACATAGGCTATAGCCAGAAAATTCAAAATACACATTTCATTTATTATACAAATATCTTAAACATATAGCATTTTAATCAAAATCGTTAGAGTCATTTTCAAGAAAATCAGAATTTTCGAAAAATTGTCCAATGGAGGGCGGGACTGTTTTCTTCCAAAACTGCTTTTTTGGAGGGGTTCAGGGGGCCCTCAAAACATGTTTCCCGTGAAATCTCGACATCGAATTTTTGGGTGGAATACAATACTTCCTCTACTTTACTATACGTAGTAGAGAAAGTAGAAATGGATAATAAGTCGAGTATTTTAACAGCGGTAGTCAAATCTTTTAAAGATTTAAAATTCTGTTCTCTTTGCACGGCCAAAAGATAAGAAGTTGAATAACGACTTTACATTTGAGAACACTTTAAGTATTGCAAAACTCGCACAACTAGCAAGGAATATCTCCGACACGGTTCACATACATTTTATTTGCCATAAAAATATCTTAAATTGATGTCATTTTAGCCAATTTTATAAAAATGATTTTCTTTTATTCTGGGGGCCTCAAAACATTTCCGGGGAAATCTCGACATCCAATTTTTGTCTGGAATACAATATTTCTCATATTATACGTAGTAGGGAAAGTAATAAACGTAAGTAAAATAATATTCTGACAAGCAGTGTGTGAATCGGGATTAACAGTATTTGTTTAACCAAAGGAGAGAGGGAAAATCGCTATCCAATCTGCATTTAAAAACCATAACAACACTAATATACGTATGCAGTATTTGAACCTGAATCAATTTAAATTAACTGACAGAAGTATGAGCTTGGTTTTTAATCGTAATAGATCTGGAGTTTATTTCACGAATCAATAGCGATATCTTTGCTGCTATGCAGTACCATATGCGTAATGTAACCGGTATGTATAAAAAAATGCCTGTGGAACGCAACGGTGGAAAGCGTTGAATTGCATATATGTTTACATGAACGAATGAGAGGGCTGCTGCCGTGATGATGCACAGGGGTGCCACAGTAGAAAATATTTATATTTTATGGCTTTCCATTCCATATCGACCCATCGCGATGACGTCAGCATGCTGCGAGGTGCTTATTGGTCTGATATAAATCGACATACACAGACTTGCTCACTACCTGATACATATTTTTGGAGATATCCCCAATTTCCCATTCCCTTTTCTCTCTCATTGTCCGTCGATATGCAGCGATCAAAACTATCCGGTACTTGTTTTCCTGCCTTAATTATGTGCTACTTACAGGTTCGGTACTTCAAGTGAATGCTAAAATTATACTTAATGTACTCGTATATACCTTACTGGTACTCTTTATCCAGGATTAAGCTTTTAGTTAAAGCACCTGTAACAATAAAAAAAAATGATGCAGTTTATTTTTTCTGATTGCTTTGACTTTTTACCATATTCTCAGAACATAAAACATACAATGCACCCAAAGTTTTAACACGCTCTGTCAAAGATGCCAAGATACAAAATTCTAATTCATAATTAATCCCCTTTTTGATATTGAAATGTGAAATGACCCCACAGTTTATCACATTTCTTATAAATGTTTAATTTCACCTTAGTATACCATAATAAATAAATTATTGCGCAGGCATTTCATAATTTTAATCAGTCTAAGAGAAAATATTTTTATCCATAAGTGATTGAGTTTTCAACCTTTTAATTTTAGTTGTGAAAAATAATTAATTTCAGCTGAGGTATTTCATATTTTATTGCTAGTACACAATAGATCCATAATTACTGAAGCTCTCCTGAAAAGTTCAAGCCCTTAATGATTTAAGGATCATTTTGAATTTCAAAAAAGATACTCTAAAAAGGAATTGAAGAAACATGGAGTTTAAAGGTAAACGCGGTGCGTTATCAAAATGGTACAGAACCAGTTAAAATTAAAGTGCTTATATTAAAAAAGCCAATAATGCAGCATAAAGTGACAAATTATAAGATAGTAAAAATGGACAAGCGACTCGAAAATTTTCACTTTTTAGCCAATTTTACTGATACATTGGCTTAAATCCTTCTATTTTCTTGGGGCTGTTATGTGTGTAAGCATATGTCAGGTTTCTACAAAATAGAAATGTATGCAAAGCAGTGCATTTCAAGTGTACTTTTTTTTCAGTCGAAATAGTGCACTAACAGTAATATTTATTATTAATATTGTGTAAAGTAATGAAAAATTGTACATTTTAGAAGGCTCTCCATTAGTTATATTTGCTTGCAGTTTCAACCAATTATACATTATAGTTGGGGCGGGTTAGCTTGCCTTGAGGATCATAAAAGTGGAAGGCCACTTTCAACACGCAAGTTAGGAATAGGGAGTAGAAAACTTGGTCCATTGTCAGTCCAGTACTAATTGGATAGGAGCCGAACATTATCCCACCTTCCCCATACCAACAGTGACAGAGGGGCCAGTATCTGCGTCTGTTTTCAGCATCTCTTTCTTTCTTTCTTTTTTTTTTTCTTTTTTTTTTTTTTCGCGCGACAAGTTCAATCAAATATCCTATATACCATGTAAATCAGCCAGTGGTTCCCGCAACTATGCAACCCACATAGCTAGCTTAAAAAGCCACCCCTCTTGCCTCCCCCCTCCCCTCTATAAATGTGGATATGCTCACTTGTTCCTCTGGCAAATTAGAATTTATTATTTAGTTTTACACAATGTAAAGAAACTGCAGAAAACTTAAAAACTTAATTTGCTGTATATCTAAAAGCAGAATAACACAGAATCCTGTTTTGAGTCTCGGTAAGGTTTGCATTTGAATTTTGGTCGCTACGCAAGTGGTACGGCTCAGGTGTCTAATGTTTTTAAGATGAGCTTTATCCTTCAACCGACTTTCCAGTAGAGCATTTGTGTATCTAAACACAAACGTTGAGCAAACAGGGGGCATCTTCGTCTCAGGAGAAACAAGTGTTGGGTGTTTCACCTGGTGTATACATTTTCAACTCCGGACATGATTTCCAAGAGACTCTCCGTAAATTTACATTAATTTTGGTCGAATTTCAACCAATTCAAAATGCGTCGAGAAATCTCCCCCCCCCCCCCTCTCTATCTTTCTCTCTCTCACACAATGGAAGCAACATATTTCAATACTCAGACTTTTGTGGGTGATAAGATACCTAAACACGCTTTTATTAAACGACTGCGGAGTGTGAAACTAATTTTTGAATGATAAAACGGAGAAAAAAATACGTAGAGACTAAAACCTTAAGTGGTAAGTTACGAGTAAAACGCTTATGTAAACGGTGAACATTTTCAAAACCTTCTTGTTTGAGAAAACAAGCAGTAGGAATGCTTAATTATTCTCACTTCCAGACCTCTCTGATCCAAATATACGCCAGTAAACAAATTATCAGTATTTAAAAATTGCTACTCCCTCAAAAACGGTGGTATAAATTAAGGAAATCTGTTTAAAAGGAGTACATTAACGTGAAAGTTTTGGGGAAACCCTGTTGTAGAATATTTGCAATGCAGGGAGCCTATTTTATTCCTGCTAAAATCTCAAAATATAGAGTATGCTTTCTTAACGATTCGCATAGCATGCGATACATTTGTATCGTTGAAGAACGGAAAAAATTGGAAAATACGAGATGAAATCGCATACATGGGTTTTGCATACTGTTTTTTCAAGGATAGTGAACAATGGAACTGTTCTTACACGAAAATAAAATTAATTACTAGCATCTGTTGAATATGGTGGTTCCAGTAGCAAGGTCACTAATCTCGGTGGCGAAGTAGCTGCCGATTATCCGTACTTGGTTGTTGACCGTAAAAGACAATAACTTTCAGCGCATTCTTATCTGCTACGTGAACTAAACCGTAAAGTAAAGATTAACAAAATAAGATTGCAATAGAGATTAGGTAATGTTTAAATGGTAATCCAACTGTCAAATATGGTTATGTCCTATGTCTGTGATTATAAATATACCAAAAGTTAGAGAATTTAAGGCAGTTACGTACAGTAAAATAGGAAAATCGCACATGTAGGTTAGTTTACCAGCACTAAATATAGGAAATTCAACTTTCCACACGGTAGCATGAACGGGAAGTAGGTCAAAAACACTGTCGTCCAAACAAGTAATTCAGTGTGGCCACTTGGTAGTGTGCAGGTAACATGCTTTCTTGGTCCTTAGCAGGAATGCAATGAATCTGTACGTCGGTAAATAATTCTAGATACACAGCAATATCTGAAGCTGGACTCATGCCTTTGGTTGCACGTGATGCAATTGCAGTCAGAAACAGGAGTCCAGCTTCAGATATCGTTGTGTACCTAGAATTATTTACTGACGTAGGAACTCTTGCATTCCTGCTAGGGACCATGAGCTAATGGACTGACTTGTATCTGCCTCATAATCCAAAGGGTCCAAATAGAATCTCGTTTGGAGTTAGTTTCCTAGATACATTTCTTTTTCAGGGTTCTTTCTTATGTTTAGTAAACGAACATTGGGTTACTCTAAGCCCTGTGAATTCCACGTACACTCCGCATTCATTTTAGAAATTCATTCGCCGCTGGAATGGATGTAATTTATTTATAGACCTAATTTCAGTTACCTAATCCTGCGGAGATCACAAGAGACAACGATTCCACTGAGAATCCAACGAAACCCGGGCCGCAAGATTCAACTGGTGACTTACATCACCACTTGTTTCTCAATTCAGATCCCCAAAAGGATCATAGAAGTTAAGGGAGGGCTGTGCGATTAAAACAATTAAAAACACATTAGTCTGGTGTGACACAATTCCCGGAAATCTTATGCTTCATAAATGTAAAAACAGTGTACATCTGCCACATTCATTTTGTTTTGGGCACTTGGGATTGCGAAATTAAAGAGGAAATGTATTTTATCAATATTGTGACTAGCTATGAGCCTTGGTTATGTGTAGGTAAAGGCACCAACCGATTGATTGGCCGAATGGTAAGTGCTCTCTCCAAGCGCAATCACCAGAGACACTATCGAGAGTAACCGGAATCTTCTGGAAGTTTCACTTCTTCCCGCTTCTCGAACAGCTCAAAAACATTCCAGTGGCTATATAAGCAAACATACTCGCAACTGAAAGAGTTCGTGAGTGCTTGTCTAGCGCGACAAAAAATGCTGCCGCCGAGTTTGTGACGTGTAACGAGAGCTGCCAATGCAAGAAATTAGCGAGGTTTTGCATAAGAGTTTAGTTCACAAAGATAAATGACAGTGAAAATTTGAGCTAGATTTCATTATCGAAATGACAATAAAGTGACAGTGACAGTGAAAACCGGTAAGTCAGAATATTGTATCAATATTGAGTATACTGGAAAGTGGTAGAATGAGACTGAAAAATTCAATGCCATGCTTTCAATTCACTGCGATATTCATGTATGTGATAGTGAAGTTGTAGATACATTTGTTAATACTCTAAAAATGCCGATATTGTATTATGAACATTCTTGTACTTTTACATTGCTCTTCAATTTTAAGTTGAAAATACGTTAAGAATTGTGAAACATTTCGTAACATCCGCTTTGTTGAAATCAGTATATTTACATAGACAGGCCATAGAGAAAGTTGAATTTGGGCTAGCAAATTCAGCCTCCAGATTTTCTTTCCCAGATATAATTTTATTGGTTGTGTCCAGCGCTTGTGGTGCCGTATCTAATAAAAGCGGCATTGCACATCATTTTACCATCACTTCAGTCTGCCTTCCGCACCCACAGTGTATAATAAATTTCTGCACTATTACATGAAGTGGATAGAAAAATAAGTTTTTATAACAATAGCATGTAGAGGAGAAAGTTTAAAAATAAACGATAGTAAATAGAGAAAGTTTTGTAAATGTTACACATTGGAATTTTTCCCCTTTTCCTTTCTTTTTTTGCATTGAATGCAAGTGCAGTTATACATAGCGATTTAGAAATGGCAATGAAGAGTACAAACTGAAAAGGCCGAAAGGTTCCAGTAAACACTGGGTTGCAACACCTGTTGCTTGCTGGAATTCATCATTGACGCGTTCTAAATGCACAAGAGGTATAGCACCACTAATTTACCTTTGCTGTAAGGCAGCTGTAGTGAATATAGACTTTGTCGTTTACGCAAGCTTATTATGTCAAAGTAAAACCATAAAATAAATGAGTTACGTTTCACTGAAGACTTCTTTGCATGCAACTCAGATATATGGATGTCAACAAAGAAGTCAGAATAAATGGATTTCTTCTGTGGTCTGGAAATATGAGCGAGAGTGTAAATGTATGAGTACGCGCGCGCGGTTTGTGTGTGTGGGTGCCCGTGTGTGTGTGTGTGCGTGTTTGTGTGTGTGTGTGCGCGTGCGTGTGTGTAAAGGAAACACAATGTATACAAATTCAAATAGACCCAATAAAAAACGAGTGAACATCATTGCCGATGAGCAATTTGCTCCAAAGGTAACCGCTATATGACCTTACATGTTAAAGGCGGCATATGAATGTAAAAGAAGAATGAATGGTTGTAGTTATAACGGGTGATCCAAAAGACTGAACCGGCTGCGCTGTGTTCTATCTGTACGCGTCCTCGGCGCTCGTCGCCGACTACCGCTGTCATAGAACAGCGAGGATGAAACCATTTTTAAAACTACTCTTAAAGGATGGCCACCATCATTGTTCATACATTTTGGCACCTCTAGGAAATTTTCCATCACTCGCCATAGTTCACGTTGAGAAATGCTGGCAATTTCCTGGTGAATATTTTGTTTTAATTCTTCCAGGCTGTGTGGGTTTGTCTTGTACACTTTATGCTTTAAGTTACCCTAGAAATAGACATCGCAGATCACCTGGAAATCTTTCTGCAAATCGCACTTTCACTTGGCGAGTGACTGAATTAACACTTACGAATCATAAGCAAATACACTCTGTGCAGTAAAAAATAAATGCTGAGCCATAATACACTTTGTGACTAAGTACAGGACTAAATAATAAAGCACGCTGCAATAATTCAACCACATATCACCGTCACCTCTATACTGCACTTCCAGAGCGGAGAAAAACAAGTCAACCGCACGACCTTGCTAACATCAACTGCGTTATCGCGTTTCCGTTTGCGCAGTGGAAAAACAGCGCGTAGCGGTTCTCATGTTTTTGGGTCAGTCTGCACAATACGGAATATACATTGGAAGGATTGTTATGGGATGAATTAAGAAATAACGTAAGAAATGCAGAAATAATTAAATCCACACTCTCTGTTAGAAATAGTCGTATGAAAACACAATACACCCCGGGATGTCGACGTATCTTTTAGCACACACTTATGGAAATAACTACTACAATGACGACGGCCGGCCGCCCGCCCGTCAGAGAGACGCTCAAGATCGTTACCTGACATCACTGCTTGTAAATACGCGGCCCGGCGACAGTGGAGCGGTCAGAACAAGAACAACCATGAGCGCGGCAAAACAACGCGTTTCCATACAGTTCGAGAAACTGTTCACGGTCTGGGCTTGTTACGGAAAGTTGGATTTCAAGAACAATCCGCGCTACGTCAATCTTGACCATATAAGCGAATGTAGTGTTGAGAGGGGCGAGTCTTTTAAGTATTGAGACAGTTGTTAGGAGTTTTTAGTTAGACCCATTTGAGACATGCAGAGAGAGAGAGAGAATAATAGTAGTGTTTCAAGTTTGGTATTTACTGACTTTTTGTTTTTGAGTTATGGTGTTCACAGACACTCAAACACGAAGATTTTTTCTTTTTTTATTCAGGGAATTATTACTATTATCTACTATATAATCTACTATTACTACAAAGTAAAAGTATAGAAGAAAATTTTGTGACGCCGGCAGCGACACCACCAAAAAGAGAGCCAAGGTCAAGCTGCCTCACTCCAACCGCGCGGATTGTGAATATGTAACTGACAATAATAGGGCGGCAGAACATAGAGTTTCCAGGACGTTCGCGAGGCTTCTGGTTGCCGGCTTGCTTGTGAAAGGTTGCGAAAAAAATCCGTGCCACGTCATTCCTGGTATAAAAGCTTGCGGGACGACAAGAAAAGCGAGTAGTTGCTGGTTCGTGAATGGGGTAGCTGTTAACAGAGCGCTTGCTTGTACGGTTGCCGTCATCGTGGGAGAAGTGTGTGTCGACAGAGATTGTTTGGTATACGTCGAGTCGGAGTCTTGAAGTGGAGAAGCTTTAGTGAGTGTTGAGTGATTGTATCCTCAAAGTCAGCTTACACAGAGTAAAGAAAGACAGAAAACTGTGTCAAAGTTACGAGAAGTTAGGACAGCTGTGAGTTATAAGTTCACGAAGAGCTGTAGATTGTGTTAACGGCGGTAAAAGAGGACTGTTTTGTGCCTTAGTTTTAGAAGAAAAAATAAAGTGACAGAAAGAGTAATTGGACTTAGTTATCATTTGAGCTGGATTTTGATTGGTGAACAAGGCATAAATGAGAAAGACGCTCGCTTATAATTATATTGCCAGACTGGAAAGGTGTGTTGGATGGCGATGATACGCTTTTTGCTAAACTCTTTAATTTCTTTTCACTCTTACCTTCTCACTACCCGCGTCCGTTCTCACTAACTCCAGTTGTGCAGGGAAAGCGCCTCTTGCAATTCAGAAAAAGTAACTAGCTGTGATTCACCATAGAAATGCTTCCATGGGTTAAACTTTACTCTTGGAGAAAATTCCCTTTGTTAGGGAACAGAACCCCGGTAGCTGAAAGCCTCGCTTCGTTTGGCCTTCTGCATTTGCGCTTGCGTTACTGCATGTGTGGGATAAAAAGCAACCCTGTGATCTGTGAAGCGGTGCGCACATCGAACATCCGTGTCTTTCTCTCTGCTTTGTTTCAGCAAACATGCTCTTTGGTAGTGTAAACTCATTTGCGCCGAAATCTGTGGGTTCAGACTTGTAATGGCCTTCAGAAGTGGAATGCTCCCCTCTATGGTTACTACTAATTACTTTTGAACAAAATATATTGTGATTTACTTAGAAAGGAAGGTTAAAGATGAGGAAACTTTTTAAGCCGTTTCCTTTAGGAATTGAATTAAATTTGTTCTACAAGCATTATACGAAATTGTACTATATTTCCCCTAAATATCCACGTACAAATTGTCTGGTTTTCTAATCAGACTACTTTGCTTGGCTTGCTAGTCTTGCAGCTCGCTTACTAGCCCTTCTCCCCCTGCCTTTCTTTGCATTCATTTGTTTTCTCTACTACGTATAGTAAGTAGGGGAAGTATTGTATTCGACCAAGAATTCGATGTCGAGATTTTCGAAAATATATGTTTTGAGGCCCTCCAAATAAAAAAAAAGCATTTTAAGAAAAGGGTCCGCGCGTATGTCTGTCTGTCTGTCTGTCTGTCTGTGAACAACATAACTCAAAAACAAAAGGTCGGTTATAAACCGAAGCTAGTGTTTTAAGTTTGATATCTTTCAAGGATGCGACACGAAGATTTTGAAGAAAATTGCTCTACCCTAAACTACCCATTATACGGAACATTTCGACAATTTAGATTTTATCAAAAATGTCTATTTTGATTAAAATAGGATATGTTTAAGGTGTTTTATGCCAAATGAAATGTGTACCTATTTTGTACTTTCTGGCTATAGCCTCTTTACTCTTGATGACCTTTGCAAATCTGACTGTACAAACATGTAGATTTCGTTAAAACATACAATTTATGTCCAAATGCAGTTTATTGTGGAGTGAACCGTTATTCACTTTTTTGTCTCTTGGCCGTGCAAAGAGAACGGAATTTCAAAGCCTTCATATAGCGATCAGCTTTAAAAGATTTGACTCGCTCAAAGCTTACTGTATTCTTACAAGAAAATTAGCAATTAGATGATTTCATATAGTCCATGCCCACACGTGCAGTAAAATAGACATAACACGCAGTTCGGTTAGGCTACCAGCACTAAATGCATGAAATTATATTTTCTACGATTACAATATGAATTTTAATTAGAGTTAAAAACATCACTGTCGAAAAAATGTAATTTATTGAGACGGCTACAGCAACGTCAAGAATGATGTCCTGAAAACTAGTGAAATAATATGTTTGGCTTCTCTTGTTGCAGAACCGAAGAAGGATAAGACTGACCAAGCGAATGGGTCCATCTCGCCAAGCAGCGAACCGCCCCCGCCGCCTCCGGGGGTTCCCATTTCACTGCCGTCCCCTGGAGGAGGTGACCCGGGGGTGGTGGGGGCGGGAGCCAAGCCGGAACGGCCGTCGTCCTTGGGCGGACCAGGCAAGCTGACCCGGCGGTTGTTGTGCTATCACAGTGAGCATTGTATGTCTCACAGTTCACCGCCCCGCCCCAATAACCTAGCTGCTGCTGCCGCCGCCACCAGTGGTGAGTAACTCTCCAATTATCCTGTGACCCCGTGCTATGTTTCTGTCTTCACCAGACCACACTATTTATTTCACAATAATCTATTCGAACAGCTATGACCACATACGTTAACATAAACATGTTGATTTAGGTGCACTACGTATAATTTGTTTTAAATCAGAATATCGTCGAGGTATACCTGCTAAGTCTAAAACATTTTCAGGAAAAAAATTTAAAGGGAGATTAAAAGCCCTACATGAATGATCCAAAATCTCATTTTACTTACAAGTTTGGTATCTTATTTTTACAAGATCTAACCACACTCATAGCCGTTTTTCCTTTTACTAATACTTGTCTCTTATGGTTCCTCCATTTTTCATTACAGGATAATCTAACTCCTAGGTAAACCTTAAACACCTGGGTTTCTGAACCTTCCCAGCACAATCTCTTCTCACGTTTTGGTCTGTAATCTTTCTTTCCCACCGTAATCATAGGTTTAGTTGTATTTATTTTAAAACTCCATTCTTTGGAAAACATGTCTATTGCTTTTGGTGATCGTTTTAATCGTATACTTGTGATGGAGCCTACGTCATCCGCGCAGATTTTAATATGAAAGATAAATGAATGGAAGAAAAAACAGTTGCAAGACTAGCGAGACAATATGAAGGCACACTCCGACAGATCTGTAGAAGGATACAGGATGAGGTAGCTAAAGAAAATCTAAAGACAACAAAAAGAAGCAACATTTTTATTTTTACGTGAGTTCTTTGGTGAAAGCGAGTTTCAAGCTGCGTCATTTTGTAACGTTTCTGCTCAAATGTTTGAAACTCCTTGGTGTTTGGTTCTCAGAGAGACCTCTCCATGGCAAGGAATAGGCCTATATAAGATGCCTCCGCCGTCCGAATGTAAAATGTCTGCAGACGCTAGGGACCCCGCCTTTGTCCGAGCGTGCCGCCCCGGATCTGGTCGCCTTCTGTGTCCTTCACCTCACCCCTTCTTCCTAAAGGTGTGCTTACGTGTCAAAATTCTTCTCCGTTTTCTGATAACCATAATCATACACATAGGTATTTTTAGATGTGGCGAATGGCTTGAAGTTGCGCTGTGGTTTATGGTCGAGTTCATTTATACATTTGTAAGATCATAGGGATATGTTAGTATCTCTGCGACTTCCTGTAGTCAGCATCACGGGAGAGCATGTTGAAGTACAGTGCCCGCTCGCATTATCATCAGGCTCTTCTTTATGAAAGAGACGTTACCCCCACCATTTATTTGCATGACCTCACTCGCGTAGATCCTAGCTTGGTCATTCGCCACGTCTAAAAATACCTCTGTACTCAACTGCAACGAAAGTCCGCTGAATCTGTGTAGTCTTTCCAAGTGGATTGCAGATTGCATTATGGTGCAAATAAAGCTGTAAATAACCGGAGCTTACGAAGCACCTTCTACTATAGGCAACCTAGCATACTTCTCAGTAAATTGAATTTAGTGTGTGATAAACGCATTATTTTCTCTTTAATAAACAGAATAATAGAGTGACTTGAAATTGAGTTTTAGCTTTGGGTGCTCTTTAACTACTCTGATTCCGAGCGACACATTCTGCGTTGGGAGCTATGGAAGACCGTTTAATTTTGCTCAGAGGCCTCTTTACCAGGATTGAGGTTGTTTTACGTGTCGTAAACCTACGACACGGGACCAACTGTTTTACTTCCCTTTCGAAAGAAGCCATGCTAAAGAGTTTTACAACCGCAAAATCCATCTCCCTCCGCCAGAAACAATAGATTACATTTCTAGAAAATTGCCTGTTGCAAATCTTCCTTTATGAATTAATTTGGAAATTACTTCCGTTTTTACTTTCTCTACTTTGTACTTAACAGTAAGGAGAGGAAGTATTGTACTACATCCAAACACTTAATACTGAGATTTTACCAGAATTGCATGTTTTGCGACTCCCTCAATCTCCCCCCCCCCAAAAAAAAAAAAAAAAAAAAGAAAAGAAAAAGAAAAAAAAAAAAGAAAAGAAATTCTAGATAAAGATCTGTTTGTGTGTGTGTCAGGAGCAGCATAACTGAAAAGTTGGTTAAATACCAAACTTGGTTATAAGTTCGATATCTTCCCAGGATGTGACAGGAAGATTTTCAAGGAAAGCCCCCATCCCAAAGTATCCTATACAGGGACAGATGTTTTCAAAAATGTTAATTTTCTCAAAAACGGCTCTAATGATTTTGATTGCATTATCATATATTT
The DNA here is from genome assembly GCA_030765045.1 of Tenodera sinensis. Taxonomy (NCBI): domain Eukaryota; kingdom Metazoa; phylum Arthropoda; class Insecta; order Mantodea; family Mantidae; genus Tenodera; species Tenodera sinensis. The sequence continues at coordinate 106,256,115 of CM060968.1, read as the reverse complement.
AAGATATTTTCATAACAAATTAAATGTGTGGGAATGAATTTTCTGGGAATAGCTTCTGAAGTCCTTCATTGTGGATGAGTTTTGCATTACTGGTAAATCATACGAGATTGACAAAATCTTACTCCACTGGTAATGTATATCTAGTTTAAGCACACAATTTGTCATTTTTTCTTTTTTCTTTGTGGAGTTTACCATTTCGAGATATTAGTGTTAGTGGTTTGAATTTTGAAATACTAGTACTTTTCTCAATAGGAAGTAATTTGTTTTTTTTTCTCTGCTGGTAATTCAAAGAGAATGGAATTTCAAAGCCCTCACATAGCAACCAGGTCTTAAGGATTTGACTATCATTTAAGTGTACTGTATTTCCCTATTCCCATGTACTTATAAGGAAATATTAAAACCATTTCTACAACATGAAGTATATATATATAACAAGAATTGTAATAATATTTTGTACATGTGATTGCAACACACCGACATTTTTCAGATGAATAGATATATGTTAGATCAAAAAAGAAAAATAATAGAGGAGCATTAAGTTCCAAAGTATGTATTTAAATTCCAAACAGACAGAAGCATAGTGCTGCAATGGTCAGTTATTTTAAGAAATGTTAATCTTTTCAGCATAACATATGTGAGCTTTAACTATTTATCTTTGAATTGCATTTAGTGTTACTCTTTAATAAGCTTTACTTATTAATACATTCACTCTTTGGAGCTTTGTGTTACGTGATTGATTTTGCAATTTGCATTTAATGATGCTTTCATTGTGATTATCACCATTAACCTATAAGCACAAAATTGTAACAACTGAATCACACTTTTAATATTTAATACATTCCATTAGCACTTGTTGGCTTAAAAAATTTCAATTATTCACACAGCACAAAAATTTAACATTTTAAACATCCACTGCATGTAATGTGGTATATTACAGCATTTACGTGGTACAGGTGAGGTTCTCTGTAGACTGTGTGTATACTGCAGAGTTACAATTACACTACATTCAAGCAAATCCAAAACAAAAAGCATTTGCTAAAACTTGTTTCTAGAATTGTTTTTATAAAGCAGTGTTCAGAATTTATAATTTGAAATTATCCATAGCTCATATGTTTTTAAAATAAGTGCCTAAATATGTGACGTTAAAAGAATAAAGAGTGTTTCAAAAATACACTGAAAAATTTCACGGCTATATTTTACTTTAGGGGGGTGGAGGGTTGTGAATTACATTAATATAAGTCGAAAAATTTGGGATTTCCAAGATAATCAGACTATTTACTAGCTGTTGGGCTGTTTCAATTTCTTTCTTGCACAATCTGCAATCTAAGTTATTCTGAAACACTTCCATTTTCTTAAGATGATTTTTCACAGGAGCATATCCTAAGAGAAAAGCAGTAATTGCTCTCAGCTGATGTCTATTACATTTGAGTAAACTTTCAGCTCTTTCCTTACATGGTTTTCTAATAAATAGTTTACCATGTCTATTTCCTAGAGTTTTGAGCCAAGTTTTATAGTGTTCTTTTTTGGACAGTTCTTAATAGCTTCTCTTTCCAAACGTCAGGATGTTCCTAGAGCCGGCTCTCGTCCAATAAATCTTGAAGTGCTCCATGTCTTGCACTATTCATAAGCTTTTTTGTTTCCCTCTATGCCACTGTGACCTGGCACCCACATGAGTTGAACCTGATTCTGCTCTGCAGGCTTGTGATCAAGTTATGGCAATTTAAAGCCAGTCCTATGCTACTTTATGGCTACTTAGAACCTTAAGTGCAGGCTGGCTATCTGAGAAAATAAAGATCTGTTTACTATTGTAAGCTCTCATAAAATATTGTGCAATTCTGCTCATTGTCCAGTTGTGTTGTGAAAAGTGCAAAATATTTGCTGTCGTACTTGTTCCGTATACCGAATACAAAGATGACTAAGGAGTTCAACAAATTGGTCCATCTCTACCAATCCAATTATTCAATGCTGTGCTTTCAAAATATGTTTCCATTTGAACAATGACATCATATTACATTGTGTCTTTTAACTATTGTCATCTGCCAACTAATAAATGCAAGTTTTGCACTCTTGTTATTGGAATACATTGTCTTAAACAGCACAGCAAAATTATAACTTGCATTTTCAGAATTTCTTGTCGAGTATGTGCCAAAAGCAAGTCAGTATTGTCCAAGCTGGAGTCAAAATACTAAACAGCCCTGCTAATGAAGTTGGCATAACACATTTTAGCCAGACAAGTAAGATATTTTTCGCTCCCATCCCTACAAGATCATTGGGCTAGCGCACACTCACTTCATCTACATACATACATGCAATCACGGTACAAACTAAGTTACTCCTACCATAAAATATGTTCACTAATGAGGTTAATTGACTTGAGATTTAAGGAAATATAAGGACATAGCGGACCTATATGTTAGGTATTTGCAGCTGTTGGAAAAATCATGTTTATGCACAAATTTAATTTTTGTACCCCTGATTAGGCAACTTGTTATACATATAGAGAACCCAACTCTGGAAATTTGCATGCATTTTTGAAACACCTTAACAAAATTTTATTCATTTTAGATTACAATATATTAATGTTTTAATACAGATTGGATAATCCATTTAAGAGTAGCAAATAAATTTCTAGTAAATGGAAAATGGAACTGTAAATGTAACCAGGATACCTAATAAAAATACACAAAGTAGAAATATTAGTGAGAGATAAGCAGACATGTAGACAAACTTGTAAAATGTTACTGAGGTTTTTTTCAAACAAATTAGAACCATCATGCTGAAATTAAGTTGAAGGTAAGTATGTTCTCAGTACAAAGCTAATTTTATATGCACACCTTGGAGACAAGATGGTTTTGATGTTACAGCCCCTGATGGCCAGACTTCAAGCGAAGCTACACCACCCCCTGCAGAGCGTCATTCTCATCACCTGCATCCAAACACCCTGACCCTCTCGGAACTGCCAGAACCCCCTATACCCGTTTCGGAAATCGGGCCCATTCCACCCCCGCCCATGTTCAGTTCGCCCAGTCCCACCATGCTGCTGCGGCAAGGAAACCAGCAGGGAGGTGGCAGTGGGGTGCACAATGCTGTCCCTCTCGACCTCTCAGACTTCCTCTACGAAGGTAACTTCCTATCCTTCAATGTAGAAAACCTTGCTACTTAGCATAAATTTGAGAATTAATGAAATAATGCTTAGCGCATTGTTTAAGTGATACATAAAATTCCTAAAATTCTGTACTTAATCAGTACTTTAATCCATGTGTAATACAAAATATAACTTATTTTTATAGAAAATATGGGTAGAAAATGTCATTCCATTTCCTCTCTACCCCTAAAATTTTAAGTACATCCTTCTTGCTTAATATACAGGTGTGAGGGGTATAAGTACAGGCATTTGATAATTGGTACCTTAATAAATAAACACATACATGTTCAGTGTGCTAATTTTTTTTTTTTTTTTTCCCTTCGTCTAGCAGTTTTCTGACAAACATATTACATAATTTACTATCTGACTTTTTCTGCATGGGAGTTGATTCATTTCATTTTGGACAGCAGGAAACCTTGCATTTTTTTTTTTTTAAGGGGGAGGGTGGCGGATCAATTTCCTGTCTTCTAGAGTAGAAGTTAAATTAATGTCTTTTGCAAAATTACAGATATGATAAGCAAGTGGTTCTGAGTTTTTTCCAGGGTAAAAGTTACCATAATTCGATAAAATTACACGGTTCTGAGACTCACAGCTTAAAAACTATTCAATGTAAAATTCTCCAATAAAATTCAAAATGAAGCTACATTGTACATTGTGGTGGTATTTGTTCGATATTTTTAGCTTAAGTTTAATGTAATTTTCATCATATTTCGTGTTTTATTTTTCTGATAACTACCATTTTAAATGAAATATAAATTATGCCATATCATTCAGCATTTAATTAAAACAATATGAGTTAACATTTTATGGCATATTCGATGGACATCTATAAGTTCCGCAAGGTTCAGTCTTAGGCCCATTATTGTTTCTTTTATATATAAATGATCTTGTTGATAACAATCAAAATAACAGTATAAAATACTTAATATTTGCAGATGATACCAGTATACTAACATCAGGAAAAAATGATGACACTTTAAAAATAAATATTAACGCAGTCACATTACACACAGCTTCTTGGTTTAATGAAAATAGTCTATGTCTAAATAAGGAGAAGTGTTTAGCTGTAGGATTTCATCACATAAACAACAAATCATTAAACTTTCCTACCATACAGCTAGAAGGAACAAATATAAAATATTCAAATAAGTCAAAATTTTTAGGATTATATATTGATGAAAATCTCAGTTGGAAACCTCATATTAATGAATTAATTAAAAAACTAGGTCAAATCTGCTTCCAAATTAACATTTTGAAACACTCAGTGAGCAAAAATACACTTAGGGTCATGTATTTCTCCAAATTTCACTCCTTAATTTCATACGGAATATCCTTGTGGGGAAATAGTAGCGAAGCTATTAAAATATTCAAATTACAAAAAAGGGTCATTAGAATTATTCTGAGTTTACCTTTTATTGTCAGCTGCAAACCATTCTTTAAAGAACTAAACATTTTGCCATTGCCCTGTATATACTTATATGAAACAATTGTACTAGTGCAAACACACATCAAAGATTTTACCACCAATTCTGAAATTCACTGTCATAACACAAGAGAAAAAAACTAAATTACATCTAACCCCACATAACAAAAAATTGTTTGAAAATAGTTTTTACTACAGAGGCATTAAATATTACAACAAATTACCCATTGAAGTAAAAAATATAAATTCCATTCACCGTTTCAAAAAACATCTCAAGCAATTTTTGATGGAAAAGTGTTATTATTCAACTGATGAGTTTTTGCATTGTTGAGGTAAATGCAGATCTAAGGATGTAAGCGTGAGTTTTAGATGAGGGTTTGTAGATAGATTGTGCCTGTGAATATTATGTATGTAAGTACTATATTTTGTAAGTAGTTTTTTTAGTGACACAACCACAACATGTATATGTTTTATGGTTGAAATAAATAAATAAATAAAATAAATAAAAGATAGAAAATAAAATAACAGCCTCAAATCCTGTAGTTGCGCAACACCGGACTAAAAGTCACATCAAGGACATTGATCCACTACTATTTGTTTTTCTGCACAGCAAACAGCGTGACCTTAAATATTTATTGTTTCATTATTGTTTTCCATGTTTTCTAACAAGGGTTCCATAAAAAATGAAAACTGCAGTTAATGTGTAATAAAAAGAGCTTTAAGCCTATATAAGTTTAATCTTTATAAAAAAGGCATTATACTTAATACAGGAAGAAAAAGGTTTTAAAAGATTTTGTAATTATTGCTATATTATTTTTATATAACACCATCAACAACAGACATTAAGCTTCAAAGTAAATCATATTTACCAAAATCCGATGTAAAGTTCTTGAGTTATACAGCACAAAAGTTGTCTCAATTGGAAAATAATGCAAATTTTTCGGAATTTTAACTCGAAAACTATAAACAAGTCAAGTCAATACCTCAACATTTGTTATCGTAAGGACTGTGCCCTTCCAACAACCTGTCCCCTGCTCTCAGGCAAAATAAACACATATGGCTGGTGTTTGCCATGTCTTGCTGGAGCAACTAACCAATTAAAACTATTAGTCTGCAAATTAAGTAAATATTGACGTAATGTTTATTGCATTGTTCTGCATTACTAATAGAAATATCTGCAGTTACGAGTATACCCCTAATATGCTGTCTCATAGTAGATGCAGTAGATAAATGTAAGGGCATAGTAAACGCTAGAAACCATTAATGTAACATTAATTACATTAGCAAATTACTGCTTTGATACATACACTTCAAGACTATGCTTTAAATGGTTGCCAGTTAAATTTCTTTAGTGCATGGATTTTTAAAACACACAATTAAAAATATTTAAATCCACATTTACATAAATAATATAAAATCAAAGCCTCATGGTTACAGCTGAGTTTTTAGTAGATGTGTTTTGATGATTATTTTTATAATTGGAGAGTTTTTGCACTATGTAGACCAAACTGTAAACAATATTAACTGTGCCAGAAATGCTAAATGGCATAGAATTAGTAATCCAAGAATATGCAATGATAATCATTAATTTCAGTGCAAATAAATGTACCATTGAACTAAAAAGTTGTCAACGTTTAATTTGCCATTTATTGTACATGTGCAAATAATTATAAGCAAGAATGAATTCATTAAACATAAACAATTTCATAAAAATAATGCTATTATACTGTGCAGGTATGAAGAGAAAATAAAAGATAATTCCCATTTTTCAGAAACAAGCATAACATTTACAATGCAGATCCAGGAATAGTCAGACCAGATAAAGTAATGTTTTGTATGAATATAAATGAATAACAAGGAATGGCTTCAATGATGGATAGATCTTTCTTGGAATATGGTTAACCGAAATAAAAGTACGACATTGTCTAATATAAATTAAAACACATGGAGATGCAAATGGCTGCCTGAAATTTTGAGGATGTAAAAAATAAAGATGCGGTTGACTAAATACCCATAAGATTTCACTTAATATTTATGAAGTACATGTTTCTTAAGCTGTTGTCTACATTTTCAATAGCTACATCAAAGTTGAGTGTATACAAATTTGAGTTTTAATTGTTCATGTGCTTCACAGTTTTGTTTCACTCATTCATAGTATATCCTCCCCTTTTATTTCTTGGGGTTTCATACATTTTAATAAAATATGGCTGGTAAGCTTCTATGAAGCATCTCTAAATTTTTGTGCCATCAGATGTGTATTTTTGTTCATAAAATTTCTTCCATTTCTTTGTGTGTCATATTTAATTATTCTGTATAGGCACAAGAACATGGGAATATTTTACAAGAAATATATCTATAAAGATGTTATTACTTGACAAAAACTATACACATAATATTAACCTGCTGTTGAGTAAATACAAATAATTGGGGATAGCAAATTTGTTTAGGATATAGTTGTTTATTTAATTATTGTAATCCAAATTTTTTTATAATGTGCAACATTGAATAAACCTCATAAATATCAATGCAATAGTTAGTTGTATTATATTAATAAAAGTGTTATGCATTTAAATTTTGCAAGGTATTATAAATAATACTGAATTGCAAAAAGTTCTACTGTAATATAAAAGCAAACGCTGGAAGTAGTACACAATGAAGTGGAATGAAACTGCTTAAACTTAAATTGATTTGAATGTTGCTTGAAAAAACTTGTCTTGTTTACCTTGTCTGACTATCAGTGGTCCCATGTGTACGTTGCAAACAACAGTGCTTTAATATACAGGATTTAAAAATGATATATACCTAAACATAAAGTAAGAACATCTTTTCTATCCTTTAGTTTCCTTTGCAATCTTAACCTTGAAATCATCCCTTAGGCCTGTATTAGTTACACAGTATCTTTTGTATACACAGTTTTTTGTTGTTTTGGTTTACCAACACACAAAGTTACTGCAGTGATGTCTGTGTGTATGCAAGGTACAAAATGAGAAATTCCTTAGGTGTACGATTGTTAAAAGCATGTGTGAAATCTAACAACAATTAAAAAGAAAAATGAAATATTACTGTGGAGAGGATAGAAATCAAAACCACATTCACGAGCAAACAATGGAATAATGTTATCTGTGTTGCTGTAATAGCAAGGCTCATAACAAAACAGGTTAAAGCTTAAGTTTAAAAAACCTTGCAGTTTACTAACATTGTACACGTATATTTTCTTAGCAATTTTTTATTTTGAAAAATAACTGGCACGTGCATAAGAGGCATGTTGAAGCTTTTATATGTGTATCTGTATGTTTATCTTACAACTCAGTATTAACTGATCATGAAACTTGGTATATGACTGTATTGGGTTCCACTTAGAGATGGTGGCACCTTAAGGAATCTTGGGACTGAAAAATGTTCAAATAGATGATTTTTAGGTTCATGCATATAAACGTTCTCCGAACCTTCAATCATTGGTTAGCAATAAAATTTTTAAAGGTCTAGTGCAAGCTTTAAGTGATGTATGCACTACATTTAAACACCCTTCTTTGCTTAAATTTTTCGGCAGTAGTTGGAACAAAATACGGGCAAAAAGGGGTGAAAAACAACCAAATTCAGCAAAAAGGAGTGATTAAATGGTATCTCGTCTCAAGGGAAAAGCTATGAATCTGAGGAGAGAGGTAATCAGACTCATGATCATGTGTGTATAAAAATTGGTTTTTCTCCACTTTACATTTGTCATTTGTTAATACACTATCTGCTCCATCCACATTAAATTTGTTCTATGCTCCTAGAATTTTCCAGCACATGCTCCATTTACGTGATTTCAACTTCAGTCTTTGCTTCAAAATCTGAAACTTTTTTAGCTTTAAAAAAATTGAACACACCAGAATTAGTTAAACAAATATTTTCACTGTCCATCAGAGCAAAGAAATGTATTAACTTTAAAAGAAATTATTTTTTTCTTTCTGCCAGATTGAAGGTGCTTGCTGGGCAATGAGGATTCATAAATTAGTAAAACTGTTGTTATATTTCAGTTTTTGATGTGGATGGAATATTTTGAATATTAAGGTATTTTCACATTGTGAATAAATTGAATTCCCTTAAAACTATCAAACGGATTGTGCTGGAACTCTCTATCATAGCTTATGACATAAACACCCTTAAGTGTGCAAAGTGTTGATTTCATAGCTATAGAAATGTAGAAAATTCAAATTTCAGTCCCAGGGTCCTTTTAATTACTTCCCATGGAAGTTAGGATGTATAATTAGACATGGAATAATATTTTGAAGACCATGATTATTACTGAGTTTCATAAAAAGATTACATAACCTTTTTTCTGACAAGTTTTGTTTCTTACTACATGATTTTGATGGGAGGGATATTTAAGGGAACACGTATCTCAAACAAGCATTATTTGGTCATATTTGCAAGGCATTGCATATTTGACAGGAACTATGAAGGATATCATTCTGAATTGTATTTCTGTTCTATTTTGTTGCTGCGAAATAGTGTTTCAAAGAGTGTATTCATCACTTTTAGACACTCAATAAATATGCTCATTTGTCCTTTAGTTTCTAGTTGGGTAAATAACATTTTCAATTATGCTTTAGTACCACCATAACTAATAATTTATCCTTTTAGAACACAATATACTATAACCAGTTCGGTATTGATGATATGTAAATTCCGGAACATGTTCATTATTTTTTTATGATTTGGTACTTTTTTTAAATTTATTTTGAGAACAAAACTGTCAGTATTATTCACATAGATGCTTAGGCTTTCACGGCCGGCATTGCTAATTCCATTATGCATTCTTTCCGGGCTTGTAGGTGGTAGTCCAGTAGTTTCATTCTCCAATGTTTCGCCAAAAACTTCCCTGAGGATGCCGAATGAAGTTTTCGGCGAAACGTTGGAGAATAAAACTACTGGACCATGGCCTACAAGCCCGGAAGAGAATGCATAATGGAATTGTCAGTATTATTGATTTCATTGAGTTTTTTGTATTTAAAATCAGCATAGCTAATCTATCTACTTCTATTGTTTTCCCAAAGCAGGAAGTTTTTTTTGTTTGTATTCACTTAAACAGCCTTTCCATCACTATCTCATAATAATCATTAGTATCAATTCAAAATTCATAAATGCTAAATTTTTAAGTTATAATAGAGCAGATAAAGACTATTACTTATTTTTGGCAACAGAGCAGGAAGATGGAGGAATGGACAGAGAAGAGGATGATGACGAGGATGATGACGAAGGTCATTATATGTTTCGGGTGCCGCAACCAGACCCTAGCATTGATACATCACGGGTAGAGGAGATTCCAGCCAAAGAGCCCAAGTTCCATGCTGTGCCACTGAAGTCAGCCCTGAAGAAGAAAACGAGTGGATCTGGAGGTGGAAGTGGGCCAGGTACTCCACAAAATACACCCACACAAGAGAGCCGCCCGTTGGCTGTTCGTCAGGAACATCATGCCTCTTTCAAGTGAGTTTTAATACCCAGAAAATGTACAAAGTTCTTCAAGTCATTACTTAAGTATTAATATATACAGTGTGTTACAGAATATAATTGACAAACTTTTACGGAGTGTTAGGCAAGCACTTTGGTATAAGATTCTTATGTTCCTTGTGTTCACAGTTATTTGTAGTAAATCACCAATGAGACAGATATAAAATAATTTTTAATGCACTCGAATACTATTAATTAAACTAATAAATTTGGAATCATATTATTCCTTTCTCTACAACATATAGTAAGTAGGGGAAGTATTGTATTTCACCCAAAAATTCGATGTTGAGATTTCACTGGAAATATGTTTTGAGGTCCCCTGAATAAGAACCACAAGTATTTATTTGCATTTATTACCACACATATACAAATGTAGAATCATTGCAAGCCTGAAAATAAATATTTTGTTTGTTAACGACACTATCATTTACCAGAATCATGTCAGCAGAGCTAGTATGCCATGATTTAGTCCCACGTAAGTTCTTTTACATGCAGTACTTTTACTGACATGGGACTGTTACTTTTAAGCACACTTAGAAACCATTGGACTGAGCTGGGTTTGAACCCATGACCTTGGGAGCAGTAGACTAGCCCCTAACCAACTGAGCCATCCAGAGCAACACATATCTGAAAGTTTGTGGCCACAGACCATAGGTGTTTTATGTCAAAGAGTTCCTATGCCATTCCTTTGTAACCCCTGAAAGTTTGTTGGTTGAAATCTGTAACACTTTATATATTATATTCAAACTCATTCAGTCTTGTATAATTAAATTTACATGCATGTATTCAATATGCCATTGTATGCAGCTAACTTTTGTTGCAAGGTAAGCATTCTATTTTATGTAAGACAATGTTCCACCAATTACGGATTATGAGAGTTTTTCATATTTCAGTTTGAAATCTAGTTCTCAGTACAAACAATCTGAATGTTTTGAGAAGCACATTTAAATGTTTCTAAATGTGTATAAGAGCGAGTATAGCTGTACATATATTTGGAACAGCGTTTCCCCAAATTGAACTACATCAAAAGTTGGTATCGCAATATATTATGCGACAACCACTTTGTGGATCTTCTAAACCTATGCACTTTGACTTTGTCATCAAATATTGATTTACTTCTTAAACATGGTCATTAATGAACAGATGTTTAGCTCATAAGATTTGAAAGTGCTTTCGTAAATCAAGCACAACATACATGTAACCAACCTGCCACTGCAACACAATGCACAGCTGGGGGTTAAATAGAGGTAAAGTCCTGATACACTGGAAGGAGATAAATGCAAACTCCCCTCTTTTGCAAACGTTGGACATCGATGGATTTAAGCCCCAGAGATTTTAATTCTTTTTGAGCCACAGTTTGGGGACATTACACTATCCCAGAATTGTTTACCTGGGCGGCCAAGGAATACTGCGCTCAGCGCCCAGGGTCAAGTCTTACAGATGATAACATTCGTGCTGTTCAAGAGCTTATTGAAGGTGATCACCGTTGCACTGTTGTAGAACTTGCATCAGAAGTGGGTTTCAGTATTGGAGTGCTCATACCATTATCTGTAAACATCTCTGAACTGATTCCAGTAAGAAGGGGAGAATTTTTTTAAGCACATTGTTGCATGGATGAGATATGGGTCCATTATTAGTCTGGAGTCCAAAATGGTGAGCAAGGAGTGGCAAGGAAAGAATGTAACCTGTCCAATGAACGCCAAAACCCATCCCTCGGCCTGAAAAGTTTTTGCACCTCTGTTTTTCAACTACAGAGGAGTTTTACTCATTGATTTTCTTCACGATTGACGTAAGGTGAATGTGGCTTACTATTGCCAATTGTTGTTGTTGTTGTTGTTTTCTAGTGCCTTGCATCTGGCAATGAAGCCATTAGCATTCGTGCTTTCCAATACTTTTGAACTGTAGTTTCTTCTGATCTTAATGCTTCACAGGTCTTCAAGTGTTCTTCATTCAATTGTTAAGGTCAGCAAAAGCTGTCAGAGACGTCATCCTTCTTTAAGACAATGCTAAGCCTCATACTGCAAATTTTACAAGGGTCACATTAGAGGACATATGCTGTAAATTCCTTGACCACCCTCCCTAAAGTCCAAACTTGTCTCCCCTATGGACTATTTTCTGCTTGCTCCCATGAAAGAATCACTTGGAGGGAAAAGATTCGAAAACAGGGGCGTATGTGCACAATTAGTTGATGACACACCCTCAAACTTTTTTTGAACAAGGAATAGTCGAGCTTCCAAATTGTTGGCAAAAGTGTGTAGAATGTGAAGGAAGTTATATAGAAAAATAGTGAAGGAACTACTTGTGTATGGGTATAAGCAATAAATATATACAAAATAATTAGCATTTATATTTGAATGACCTTAATATCTGTGTACAGTTCTATTTGAGCAATCCTGTGTTTGCGGAAGTACCAAATAGTAATATCTAACTCGCTTAAGAAAGGCACACACTGTCCATAGCGAGGTGTGGCTAACTGGGCATGTTTTTTGAATAGTTTTATTCCTTGTGCAGCATAAGTTCTCAGTCACACACATTCACTGTCCTTGTCACACTGTTTCTAAACAGATGAGGACAGCAAATTCTATCAGGGACTTTGTTAAGACTGGCAAACAATAATGTAATATTGATCAATGTAATATGTAATATGCTGGCATGCTGCCATGGCAGCCTACTTTGTTAGAGTTATAGCGTGAAAGATCCTGGGTTCAAATCCTGTCTTTGGTATTTAGTTTTTTAGTAGAATTCTACCTTTCTAATAGTTTACTTTATTACATGTTGGTGAATGTAAAGTGATTCAGGACTAATTAACCTGGGCTGGTGTTATGTCTTAAAGTTTATTGCTGTAATGAAAATTTGAAAATTAATTAGCTGGTGGAAAATGAGACCGAACTTTAACATAAAATATGCATGAAATCTGCTTGTGCACCACATTATAAAACAAATACAAGCATCTATCATCTAAATGAATGCTTATTATCCTCCAACAGTAGCAATTGCATTTTCACTGGTTTTCTCATTAACTACACAAACTTTCTAGTTACAGAATAAATAATGACATTTGCACAGGAAAATAAAAGCATGTTGCTAAATAGTGGAGAAATACAGTTATAACTGACTCTTTAGCTTGTGACTTGATAATCAACAACTTTCTGATAATTTACACCTTCTTGTTGATAATTTACACCCTCTGGTCAGTGTTGCAAACAAAATTCGGTTGCGGTTTCAATGTTAAAATTTGCAATTAAACATATCTCTGCACATAACTTATTTGACCATTATTGATACAGTAACAATCATATGAATGTTACAAAACTGTGTAAGAATGGTGGCAGCTATGAAATGATCTTCACTTGAAGAAGTAGATGAATTAATAGAAAATTCTAAAACAGAAAACAGCAAGAGAAACAGACAAAATATGTGGAAGCAATTTAACGACTTACATGTAGTACGAGACACACCAAGGGAAGTTATTGCCAACATTTTAAAGGAGTGGACAATTAATATGTGAAAATTGAATGGACAAGAATATAAAGAATATACAATTAAAGCCATGTGGAACATAACAGCTAAAATTATTCAGAAAACTTGCTACATGGATCACAAGAGAATTTTCAACCCATTTGTTGACATAGAGTTTAAGGTTGTTAAGGATGCAAATAGGAAGCATGTAAAAAAGTACCAGTTAATTTTAACAATTGTATACATTAAAGAGCAGAAGCACTATTAACAGTGAAGTATTCATGTTAAAGTTCAATTTTCTTTTTGTCATTTAGCCATTCTTTCACACTCACCTTCACTTTAAAATGTTGAAAATACTGAAATCTTTTCAAGAACATTCAATCTCACCCTCAGACGTTGAGTGTGCTGAAATGTTTTCAACATTTTAAACTGAACGTGAGTATAAAAAAGTGACTCAACTAACTCAAAAAATCCAAGTCCAATCTTTGATAATTATTCAAATTGCGTAAGCTTTCACGGCAGGTGTCACAAAATACAAAATGATTATCCGGGACTGTGGGCTGTGGTCTAGTGGAAAATCTCCTTCCAGATGTTTCGTTTGAAGCTACTTCGAACATCCTCAGTTGTGTGGCCATAGTACTCTGCTAGTCATCACTCGTCGCCAAGACCAGCAGAATACTACGGTCCACAAACCCGGATACTCATTTTGTATTTTATTTGATAATTGTGTTTTAATAAGTGTGCATTTTTAAAGTTCCCCATTAAATTTTGTTCAGTGAATTTTATACTCGTTATTTAACTAAAAATAAATCTAAAACCTAAGTCCCTGCAGCTTATATTACACAACATTAATTTACCTATAATTTATATTACATAACCTAAATTATTGATATGCAACTGTTAAAACTAGGATTTCATTTTGTATAGTTCCAAAGAGATTTAACAGTAAAGATGTGATATTTATAAGAATCTATTAAACTTCCAAAGGCCTTACTTGGCAAAAACACAATTAAATTATTTAATATTTTCCATAAGTACTTCGTTTTTAAAGTTTTATTAGCTTCTGCTCTTGTATTATGTGCTAAAGTAGTCAAACTAAATCTAACTCAAGGTTGTGTTATTCCTTAGAGAAAATCACTTGTGACTTACAATCCCTCATAGTTTTTTTTGGAATTACTCGACCTCTAGTTAGATCACTTATGATAAACTGTGAATTAAGTATGACTGAAAGACACCATCAGTGATGAAAAGAGAACCATTTTCTATGTACATAGTGTATCTTAAGCATGAATAATCAACAGATTAACAACCAAATGCTACAAGACTGTATGTGAATATTCCTTATCTGAAGATGCTGTATAATATGCTACTGTTATTTATTTTTAACTTGTTAATTAAACTATTATTTCTTTTCTTCTTGAATTGTGATTGAAAGTCGAAAAATCTTTATTTTCAGTAGCAAGGAACACCCTGATTTGACGTAATTATATAAAAGGATGGTTTTCTGTATTAAGGAAGTTTGCAACATAATCATTTTTTTATGCATTCAAAAGAAGGAGAAGGGGAAGAAGAAACTAGTTGAGAGCACTTGAAAATATTAATATGGAAAACCATTCTTTCAGAATGAATGATTTTGCAGGAAGATAGCAAAAACAAAAACTGAATAGTCAAATAAAACAAATAAACTTTTCTAGAAAATGAACGTTTTGTGAAAGAGAACCATAAAAAAATATTGTTTCTGACCCAATAAAGATGGATTAGAAACATGTCTTCTCTACGATAAAGAGTTACATGGTATTTTTTCAAACATTTGAAGTATTATTTCTCCTACATCAGGGTTTGCCAAACCAAGTCGCTTTTGTTTGACTCACCTACAAACTTAAAATATGTATATACATGGGTCATTTAATAATTAGCGGCAACAATGTTTGCATGTGGTGCTATCAGCCATAAATGATGCAAGCTGGTAACGATGAGAAAGAAGAGCATCTGATGCATGTTACCTGTGAGTTTAAAGATAGTAATATTATTTATAAGATATTTGTAGCACGTTTAATTTGTCGACTGTTACTGTGATGCTCTAAAACACTTAGTTGGCAGCCCAGCTCCATGTTTTTGGAGAACATCTTTGCTATCCTTGCAAAATGCATGCACTCACCTAGCCACGATTCAAATGAAGCATTTTTGTTTGTATTTACTAACTACTACTACTATTTTTGTTTGTATTTGCAAACATTGTTGCCACTAATAATTATTTATTGAATGACCCATGTATAGTGCACCTGTATTAGATAAATACTTCATTTATAAATTTTGAAGGGTTAAATCAAATTAAGTGTTCAAATTTTTTATTGCAGTATAATGACCTACCGAAGAATAGATAGAAGGAAGTTAATTTGGTTGATTTTTACAGCTGTCTGTCGAGTAATACATTTCCTCATTTAAAAGACTTTGCACAACATTTAATATCAGTGTTCAAATCAGTATATATCTAAAAATACATTTCAAAAATG
Source organism: Tenodera sinensis (assembly GCA_030765045.1). Lineage (NCBI taxonomy): Eukaryota > Metazoa > Arthropoda > Insecta > Mantodea > Mantidae > Tenodera > Tenodera sinensis. The sequence continues at coordinate 106,240,082 of CM060968.1, read as the reverse complement.
AAATAAGCTAAATGAAAATACATGTCTGCTATGACTAATGAACTTTTAGAGTCTAGTTTGATGTTAGACAGATAAAATTAGAACCACAAATGTCCACAATTATAGTACAGAAAAGTCAGTTTCATTCATCTAATTGAACATGAATTGCTGTTAAACTTAAAAATGCTTTATGTAACAGGTGTTAATATATATTGCTTACGAGTTATATAGCCATGAGACTAAACAAGATTGATCATTTAATTACATCAGTACAGTAAAACCTGCCTAAAATGGAGTGCGATCATTGCAGTAATAGTTTTCCATTTTCACGGGTTTCCGTCTTACAAAGGGTTGTACATATTTTAGTAAAACAAACTACAAAAAATATCATTGTATAGAATTAAACTGAAGGAATAATTTAAAATAAAATTCTGTAAATAAAAAATAGATTCAGTTGTATGTTTTACTGTATTTTCAGCCTACATTTCATAGATAATTGCAGTTTCTCCCTTAGTTTCTTTTCCCCCACATATCCGTCAAAGTGCACTGTTGCGACTTCTTCACAAGAGAACGCTCTATGATCTACTTTTCATCCTTCATCAGCTCCAGGAGTTCTGCAATATTCTTGGAAGCTGCAAATTCCTGAAAGTCATTCACAGGAGATAATGCTTCTCTAAAAGTACGTATTTTGGTTCCCTTTCCTTGGCTTCGTCGTTGTCATTGTCATCGTCCACTCCATCAGCAATATCTGCTTCACTATGAGTGTCGTCAGTTGTGGCAGGTTCGTTATCTAAACATGTACCTATGTATTAAGCATAATGAAAATCCATCTTAGGTTATTTATGCAAACAGTTCCGGAAAAACTATTCTGTTTCCGTGTTAGGTAGTTTTATGGTTTAGAGTGTTATTTAACATAGAAAATAGCTCTATTCCAAGATTTGTTTTCCAGTTTTCCAGGTTTCCAGTATATAGGGGGTCCTGTTTAGTCAGGTTTTACTGTATTAATAAGTAAGTGTACTTTTAGTTCAATAAAACTGTGTATTTGAAAACTAAGTGATGCGCACACCTCAAGCCTACAAGTTTATTGTTCCTATCTAGTATGCCTGATTTGGCCTCTGTTATGGAAAGTTTGGCAACCCCTGTGGTAAAAGGTAATGTCATTAAGCTCTGTATGTACTTTGGATTTGAAGATTTTTTATCTGCTATAAGTGCAATAAAACCAAAACAAAATGAATATAGGTTTTTTAAGAATGTGTACACAATACAAACTTGACGGAATATGACAGTTTGATGCAAGTAATATATAATAACCCTCATCATAACAGGAAATTGGTTAGAATTGTAAATTGTATTTTCAGATATCGGGTGCTACAACAGTTTTGTTTTCCATATTAATGAATACAGTTTTTTTAAATGCATGATGGGATTTGACAGCTAGACATGCTGTTTGTAAAAATGTATTATTGATTTTTATGAACTATTCTCACTGCTAATGCTGTATTTTGCTTCTTTGTTGTGCTCGCTAGAAGGCCTTCCTCTATTCCAAGAGTAAGAATAAGGTATATGTTCGTTATAAGTTTCTGTTGTTCATTCATGTCGTGCTAATGGTCATATCATAGAAAAGTGTTAGTTGAATACAAGGAGTTACTTAGCTCCTTCATGGTTGTAGAAGACAATAGTAGAACTGACATTAGTGTAGTTGTAGACTTGTTAGGTTTTGAGAAATCACATTACAGTATGACAAAAAAACTGAAGCTATTGACAGAGAAGCTATATAAATTCACAAATATTAAAAGTATTAGTGGCTGAAACTTCACTTATTTTCTGTAATTTTGTATTTTCCAACAGCACATGCTTCACAAATCAATTATTCTCAATGTTCAACATGCTTACAATGTTCTAGTCCCAAGGAGGTAAACTTGGCTCAGTTGCAAATTGGCCACTGCAATTTTTTGCATGGTTACCTCTCCTCTTTGTCCACTGTTGACAACCTTTTGTCAGTATTCACGTGCTGCTAGTGCTCCTCTCCAGTGCACCTTCGAGACTTTCTGCAGCTGGCTGTCAGGCTTGCAAAGGTCTTAGAGGATGACAAAACAATAGTTGATAGAGTTTTTAAGTTTTTAGCAGAGCGTAACATGAGTTTGAGGATTTGAAACTTTAGATATCTATTTTTTATGCTCTTTTGACATCTTTTACATTTTGTTTTAATTCTGGCTTCTGCCACTCTGTTTTGTATATTTATTTATATATTTTCCCTTTTACTAGTAATTTTATTTTATATTGAAGTTTGCAATGAATTGTTAAGGGCGCTGATGACCATGTAGTTGAGCACCCTTAAACCTACATCTCCTCCTCCTCGCCTATGATGCACATAATAATTTGTGAAACATGTCCTGTTGGAAAATATATAATAACTAAAGATACATGAAGTTTCAATCAATATCTATTAATATTTGTCAAATCATATAGCCTATATAATCACTAGCCTATATCACTAGCAACAAAGTACATTTTCTAATTGTTGGAAACTTGACTCAGTGGAGAGGATTAAAATGTGTGTATGGGCATTTCTCATGATCTGTCTGCTGTGAGGGCATTGCCATGGAGAATCAAAGATCCATGTTTTGAGTCCCAGCTCTCACATTGAATTTTTTAAATCTGTTTCAACTTTCTAATAATTAACTAAATCCTTATTTGGATTTGTATATTTATCCTAGTATTAACTGTGACTGTAATAGACCAGTAATAAACATTTGTGTAAAGAAGAATATTTAAATAATATCCATTCCTTTGTTGCATTCTTTTTTTTATTTTTTTTTTATTTTTTTTTTATTTTGAAGGTGATCTCAGAATTCTTGGTAAATATAATAACCTACCTCTGTAAATATTATGTCCTGTCCATTTTTACTTTCTCTACTGGTAACTCACTCACTCACACACACACACACACACACACACACACACACACACACACACACACACACACACACACACACACACACACTCACTCACTCACTCACTCACTCACTCACTCACTCACTCACTCACTCACTCACTCACTCACTCACTCACCTACCCACTCAGTCCTCACTCACTCCTCACTCACTTCTCACTCACTCCTCACTTCATGACTGTTCCTGCTTCAGAAAGGATTTAGAGTTGTACAGTTAACATTTTCTTTCAGATGTTAAATATCTGAAAGTGTGACTATATTCTTTTTGTTACACTATACATGTATTATATATTGTTTTTGAAGCAGATTTGTTTTTATAGCATGATTGGTAATGTATATTTAGCTCTTACATTTAGAATAGCAAAATATTTGTTAGGTATTTAAAATAAAATGGAGGGTACTGAGTCAATGAATTGTGATATGACACTGCAATGTTAAAGGTTTTAAACTTTAAAACCTATTTTATTTAGTGATTTGGTTTAAGAACTAAAGTCCACTTATTTTCAAAATTGAAAGATATCATAAAAGTACTTGTGAGGGTTTACTTTAGTGATTTATGCTTATATGGTTTGTATTTAAAGACAAAACTAGATTAGTCCTGGACTTCCCTGACCTATCTATCAGTACAAGGCAACAGAGCTAAAGTAACAGCTGTATCTTGTTGACGACTGCCCAAACGTAACTCATATTTTTGTACATCAAAGTATATTTTATTAAAATGATATGATTTAGCTGCAAAATTTGCAAGATATTGGTTACTAATAGACTTTAGATAAAGAGTGTTTGTTATATACAAAAGATAATGCATAGTTATATCAGTTATGTTACATGTTTGGAGCAAGAACCACATAGATCCAGATAACAACTAAATTAACTTCAAAATGTGTACATATATAATTTTAAAATAATGTAAGTATTTCATACATGTAAAATACAATTTTTTGCTACATTCATCACCTTTTTATAATTACCACTAACAGACATGTTTCATGGACATCAACATTTGTTTTTGTAGTTGCTTCCAAATTATTCCACATATACAAAGTGATATAAACAGCGAAACTTCTGAAATGGCTTGTGGAAGTATTTGAGATGCCGTATAGACACTTTTAGTTTCACTTAAATTACTTTTTATCCTTATGCATTTCAAAGGCCATCATCTTCATCATCAATGGTTTCTTGACTGAAACTAAAAGTGTCTACAGGTCAACTAACATACTAATGCAAATCATTTGCTCCCAATTTTTTTTTTTTTCTGGATTTGATTGATTCTTGCATCGAAACAATTCATTTAGCTAAGACCCACTGCCTATTGGATTGCACCATATGATGCTTACATTGTCTGCCCTTTTTATTTATTTCACATTGGTTTTCTTATGATGATTTATTGTTTATTACTTCTGGCATTATAGCATAGAGAATAAAACAACCATGGAAATGAACCACAATATATAAAGTACATACTTATATTGTAGTGTGAGTGATGCCCTCTTGAGAAACTCACTTTGAATGGGCAAGTGTATCCTGGACTAATTGCCAATAATTTAATAAAAAGGACATAAAAAGCAGTTTGCCTAAAATTAGTACATAAAAAAATAAAATAACATAAAATAACATGAGAGAGCGCAGATTTTTGCGGCTGGAGTCAGTTTAACTAGGAGTTATTTCTGAGCTGTTATGCCGTGGTCTGCTGGAGTTTAAGTACCCAGAAGTTTCATTCACAACTGCAATGGACATCCACAACTGCGGCGGACATCTTCAGTGGCGCGATCATAGTATATACACCTGTATATTCTGGAAATATGTATATTTTTTATAACAAAATACCTCTTTCAATTTAATCAAGAAATTTGTGCTCACAACACTAGATGTAGAAAAACAAGCACATCCTTTTAGTAAACATACAGTTACTGGAAAATGGAGTATTACGTTGTAGGTAACTGATTTCCATTATGTTCTTTAATGCTTTGGCCAATAAAATAAAAGCTGGAGAAAAATTCACAGCTGTTTAAGCTAACCTAAACTAGACAATTTTTATAGGAAAACTGATTTTTAGAGTAAGTGGAAAATTAATATATACAATTCATTGACATGTTCTGTATTTAATGTACAGTATTGATCAAAAAGGTTGAGTAAACAACACAATAAATAAGTACCATAAGTTAGAATCCAGCAGGCAGTGCCTAAAATTCAATATTACTTATAAGTATACAGGGTGTATAAATGAGCATTGGAAGTCTGGTACTCCATTATGCCATTATACAGTTTGGTTGATCGCATATGTTGATTGTAGCCTTGCTGTTGGTAGCACACGGCCGGTGCGGTTTGGCATCTCTTTGCCTTGTGGTATGGAGAACAAGGAGAATGCCCGCCCTGCGTACATCATCCGTGAAGACACCGACAGTGACTCGGGTGATGGGCCGGTGCTGTACAGAGACGACGATGACGAGGAAAGTATGTATGGTACGAACAGACAGCAGCAGTAACTAATGCTTGTAGCATGGATTGGCAAAATGCATGTATTGCATGAATTATTATTATCACTGTGTTTTGTGTTTTAACTCATTAATGCTACATTCTGTAGTTGTAGAACTTCAGGAATGTCTCACACTAATTTTTTTTTCCTTTAGTTTTAATAACATGACACTGTGCTAGTGCAATGTTTGAGAAACTGTGGTAGCACAGTATGTACATGTATTAATGAAATCCTCAGTGTTCATTTATTTTTGAATTTCATGGGTGTAGGTTTGAATTTAATTACTGCATTGCTAGGAAGGATGTTTAACAGATTTCAACATAACAGGGATGGTGCTCACTCAATAGGACTTTTACTCTCAGTGATAATGGACTCAAAGACCGTGCTGAAAGTAGATTGTAATAAAAATATCAGTTTTACTTTTCAGCCCATTAACTAAATAGCTTTGTATTCAACCATAATCATTCCAACTGAAGTAGACAAGATATATACTGACCAAATGTTAATAAGTTAGATTCATCCGTCATAATTGATTTCTGCCCCATTGGGCAGAAAAAGCATAGTCTCATTATTTACAAACTTATTTTCAAAGCACTAAATATTACAATATTTGAAATTAATCAAACATAAATAACTATTGACTTGTTAAATAAATAATGTTATATGAAAGAAGCAATTAAGAAAACTCAAACTACCCGAAAAATAGTTTTTGATTTGCTCTAAAATATTACTCCTCAGATCAATCATGTACAGAGGGTTGTTTCCGATCTCTGATAACGGATTGCAAATGTGATTGCTGCGTTTCTGTGTACACAACAGGGTCAAGCTTTTGTGAGACAAACAAACCAGTTACTGCACTGCCTTCATAGCAGTAGGACATGTGTGGCAGCTCTCATTATGCCTAAGCAAATTGAACCATATTGGGAAAGCTAATTACTGCCCTTTCTGAGACACAGTATAGTTCTTTTGCTACTATCAAAGTATGCAAGAAGCAAAATTTTAATGTGTCGAAGCACAGGATTAGCTCAGTGTTAAATAAACAGATAAAGGCTCGCATGGGATTAATTCCAAAAGGAAGAAAACGGTCAAACCCACAACCTGCTGCTACATGTTGTCCAGAGGTGATAAGGAAGATGAAGGCCCTCATCTCTGGCAGTAATCCAGTCCACAACGGATCATTGCAAACAAATTGGGAATATCGCTCAAAACTGTCAACACCATAATAAACAAAGATTTAAATATGGGGAAATGTCACATAGATCGACTTCATAAATTGTTGCCACATCACTTCTTTGAACGTCGCACCAATGGCAAGCTCTAGAGAAGCACGTGGCAGGAGAAAATAGAAATTTGTGGTTATATTAGATGAGCAGTATGTGTATCTTAGTGACTGCAACAAACCCCGTGCAATTTACTCCTGGCCAAGGGCTGGAAAAAATTTTCAAATCCAGATGGCAGAGAAAGTTTCTGAAAGGGATTTATGATCATCTCTTATTACTGCTACTAAGGGAAGCTGTTAATTCGTGGAGTTGCTAAAAAGGCCCAAATCTATTTCATGTATTAGCAGGATGAAGTTTTCACCCCAATTTATCACACTAAAATCCCGACTCTCTATAGAGCACAAAGTCTGGTGCAAGAAGATAAGGCATCCAGTCACACTTCTGCTTGGACTCTCCTGCAAAGAATGAAGCAGGACACTGGGATACGCTATTCCGTTCAGCAACATCCCAGTGGAATCTCCTGATGCCTCTCTGATGGATTTTTGCGCCTTTTGACTCTTGAAAAGGGCATCAGGAAGTAGGCGCCCTCAAACAATTAATGGTCTTTGGAAAGCCTGTAATGAAGATTGGGAACTTCTACACATGATTGCACTATGCAAGAGCCTTTTTCAGTGGAAACTGAGGTGCAGAGCAATTTCTCAGATGAAGGGACAACAAATAGAGCATGATTGATGATGGAGACATGGCTTTTCGTAAGGTAGGAACATTGTCTAACTTGTTAGGAAACAACCCTCTGTATTTCCAAATGTATATCATATTGCAGCACTTAACAAGTTTTTGCTAGGACATGTTTTGAGGATCTATTTTGCCCATTCTTGGTGCAGGTTAACTAATTGGTGATCCCCCAATCTTCTTCTTCCCTCAGTGACTGAAGCATCATCTTGTGTGTAGTTGGTGAATTTAAAGATTAAATTATTGTCTGCTGGAATTTCAAAGCTCAAAAGCTCCATGCTCAAAACTTTTCATTTGTGTTGTTTTCCATAAGCTCAATTCCTAAGGGCTTATGCACTCATTTCAACAGTTTGACTTAATGCTCTAAATGTGATCTTTTAAAAGAGTTTGTCCAATCACTTGTATAAAGAAAATCACAATATGGAAGAAAACACCAAGCTGTTAAAATCAGACCCCTTAGGTCTGAGCTTATGGGAAAGAATTTACATGAAGTTTCAAACACCGAATTATGAACCTGAAATTCCTGTGGACGATAGTTTGATCTTTAAATTCACCAGTGTCATACCACTTAGGGTACAGGGAAGAAGGTTGGTAAATGAATGGTTAGTCATCAAGCAGCCAAGAATGCACACAATAGATGCTTACCTGGCCTCGTACCTCAGCTGGTGAAGCATACACCTGCCAAGATTATTTTCCCTACTGTCCCCAGAGTCTGGAAATATAAATGTGATTTAATGTCTAAACCCCAAAGAAATCCAATGAGGCCCCGGTTCGATTCCAGGCAGGGGGGTAGGAATTTTTCTCTAGCCAAGATTATTCCACACCCTTCCCTGAGCCTGGAAGTATGAATGAAAGTGTGAATGTGTGTGTGAATTCAATGTATACAAACCCCAAAGACTGAAAAACCCACTGTTAAACAAGTAAAACCATTGTCAAAGGTCGTCGATATGACCTCTGAAGTTAAAAGGCGGAATATAAATGGAATACTTAAAAAAAATCCAATCCAATGACAACTGTATGTGGATGAACATCATTGCCAATATGGCATTATGTTGCAAAGGAAAGGCCACCGATATGACCTCTGCAGTTAAATGTGGGATAATAAATTGGGGGAAAAAAATAGATGTTCAAAAGATAGTGATAAGTGAAGCACTATGAGTGCTTAACATTGATTCATTTTTGATAATTTAATTTTCTTATTCACTCAATCACAGAAAAGAATTTTAGCCATATGGGAGTGACAGTCACCTTCTGTAATTGTATCTGCTAAAAATTGTTTATGAGGCCAAGGTACACAGTTCTCATGAACTTGACATTAAACAACATTAAACTTTTATAAAAGACATTAATATTAGCAAAATCATGGACTAGGCATATAAAGCTTCTATAAATTCCCTGCCCCTGCCAATGTAATATCTAGCAATTTTCTCAAACCGACCATGACTTGATAATATTCATAAGCATGGGCAAAAGAGTACCAACACAAATTAACACTAGTTATACATGAATTTCAAGCTTGGGTGATGGTGTCCCCTATATGCTAATATACTGGTGTTAAACTGCTAAATGGTTATGCCTGCATTACTTGCAAAGAGAGGGAGCGGTGCATTCTGATATATGCTTAAAATCTACAAGTTTATGTTATTAACAACTTAAAATATGAAGCTGAACAAAAGCTATAGAGTATTGCTCATAAATTCATATCAGTCTTCTTAAAAATGTTTCACATAAAATTTGAGAGAAATTTGCATCTTCAAGTGTATTTTTTATATATTTATTTATGCTAAGCAAATTAGAATCAAATATAATACAGTATTTAACCCAGGTGCATTATCTGTGATATCCTATTAACATTTTGAAGACATTTTCTTTTTTAAAATCTACTCTACCGTAGGTAGCTGTTAATTGTGTTCTCTATTCCAAATTGTGCTTTAAGTATTAAATAATATTCATCCAAGAAGTTACAGCATTCAGTGTTTTTAAGAACATTCATTGTGAAATGATATGCGGTTATAAGCAATTGTGTTGGAAAACGGAGAGAAAAGCATAATTGTGATGATTTGCATGTACCTAAGAAATATTTTGCTCTATTATATAGGGTCATTAAAATATATAATAATGCGTTTGCACACTCTCTCCGCTACATGAGAGAACCGACAGCTGCTGGATAAATAGTTTGACAGAGGCACACTAAAACTCTTACTTCTTAAACTCTTTATTTTATTAAACCAAATGATTCCTATTATTTTTTAGCACACTGTAGTTTTCAGGTCATAGTGAGGCATTTCACGTGATTGTTGATAAATTTTAAGCTTTGAGTTCAGAATTAGACAAGAAATATTCCTGATCTGTTTTAACAGAAAATAAACTAGATGAAATCAGTGTCAGTTTAGAGCAATTGACTCGAAAATCATTGAACAAACTAGCTCAACAAATTAATGTAAATACAGTTAATATTGAGCTTCAGAAAAACCTGTGCTATTGGTGGTCATATCCTTGAAGTAAGCCTTGCAAGCACTGGGCTCAAACATTCACACATTCTCTGTCCAATGTTTATAGCTTACTGAAGTGTAATGATTAGAATTTTATTTAAGAAGTAAATTATGAGTAAACATCAAATTTTATTAAAAGTAACAATTATAAATAAAATTACTAATGTATGTTCACCGAATAGGCAGTAAGTTCACCAATGCTATCATGTAGGTTTACCGAGAATGATATTAGGAAGAACATCCATATATCTATCTTTACAATCACTGTTATCAGATATCCAGTAGGTTCATATCTTCAGAGAGCATGTATTGTTATGATTGAAGGTATTATGCATTTTTAGAAGTGTATTTTCAGTAATGTTTAGAAGTATCTTATAAACATACTGTAGTCTTGTTCTTTTTATATATCTTAAAATTCTCTTTTTTATTCCTGATTAAAATTTGCCAGAGAACGTGCCATTTAAGGCTTAATGAACCACATAATTCACAATGAACTGAGCCATTTATTGGTTACAGAAAATAGTAAAGTAAAGCAGATATTGCTATTATCGCATATAGTTTATAATGTAGAAGAGAGTTGTTTGTGTACAAAAGGAATGTTGTGTTGACAGGTCGCCTGGCAGCAAAGATAGCTCGGAAGGACAGCTTAGCCCTTAAGCTTGCATTACGTCCCAATCGCCAAGAGCTGATAGCACGCAATATAATCCATGAAGAAAGTGAAAATGAACGAATGGAGAACAAAGAAGCCATTGGTGCTCGTCTCATCAGGTATGATTGTTAGTGATATTGTTATTTCTTGTACTGTAAGTATGTCAAGGTCACATACTGGTAGATCAGGCGATTTCATGGTGGCATGCTACAGAACACTCAGTCCCTCTATTGTATTGTGTGCTATTTGGTTCAATACTGGACTGTCATTTGTGCCCTCTAGCTGTCTGTTGCAGTAATGAGATTGTTCCATGCTGCTAAAGTCAGCATAAGTTACTTGTAACGATTTTGACATCCTTGCTTTACTGAATCAGTTAGTTAATTCTACGTATAAATAGGTTCTTACTTCTGCTAGGCTCACAGGTAGTTAATTACTAAATCAGAGAAATACAGTCACAAAGAGCAAAGAGTCTGCAGTTGCAATTCCATCAAACATCAGAGACAATCTATAAGATGGAGAATGGGAATGATTATATTGATATTGATATTGCAATATAAACCAGTTGCTCGTGAAAAATGTATGTTGTAGATAAAAGCAATAATGCTTAGTAAATGAAGTAAGATAAATCAAAATACAATCTGAAGCTTTCCTGGCGACGAGCATATTGAACACGTTCCCAGGCTTCGAGTCAGGTGTAGTGATGAAGAGCTATGAATAGTATTATGTTCTGATAATCTTCATTTAGTATCATTTGGGATGATTTTTTCCATTTTAAAATTAGAAATTTAGCATTTTGATTCCTAAATTTAGCATATTGTACCATTTATATATTTGCATTTTAGCATTGTATAGTATTTTGATAATGTATTTTGAAATAACATTAATGTAAAATGAGTACCACATCTGTAACAAGTTAGTGAAGAAACATGCATATAGTAAATTGCACATTTTTATAAATTAGTATAAGAAGTCAACAAAAATTAGAGAATGCTACAAAATGTTAACACAACTCCAAAAAGTTAATAAGACAGTTCATCTCCAATGGATTCCAGCACACTGTGGAGTCATGGGGAACGAAGCTGCAGGCTCACTTGCAAAGAAAGGCACAACAATAAAACAAAAGTCTAAATTCAATTTCTCATATTCCTCAATAAAACGCTTGATCATTAAAACATTTTCTCATTCATACCTACAAGAAATAGAAACAAATGCCAAAGATAAAAAATGGATTACACTACTTTCCAATCCAGATATAATCCCCCAGAGACCAAGGAAAACAGCTGTTGTAGCCTTCCGACTATTGACAAATCACGACTGCTTAGCAAGTCATCTCTACAGAATAGGTATCTCAGCCTCACCAATATGTGTCCTGTGTAACGATCCAGCAGAAATGAACGAAGACCACTTGAAGACCTGTGAAGCATTAAGATCAGAAGAAACTAGGGTCCAAAAGTATTGGAAAGCACGAATGCTAATGGCTTCATTGCCAGATGCAAGGCACTAGAAAACAACATAAATTAGTATAGGTTAAAACAACATAGAGAAGAACAGAATTGATACAGGCTAAGTATAACACAGAAAAAAGATAAATTCTGATGCAAAACCCTAATAATAGAAAGAAAATACACAAAGTTAACCCATAACATACAAATTGAATGAAACCATAGAACATAACTCAATATTTTGTTCTGTCATTCCTGTTTCTCTGTCTTTAAAATTAAATTGTAGTTTGAAATATGTTTCATTATCTATGCTGTAGGTAGGATCCCAAATACATTGCAGAGCTGTTTAAGCAAACTCTTGTTTGTGTTGAACAGTCAACAGCAATCTACATATTTATTTTTTGCATAATCTGTACCTATTTGGAATGAAAATATTCATGTTCCTCAAAAAAGATAACTGTCCATACTAATAACTCAAAAAAATGGGATCTTTCTTTCACTTATATCATTCAAATCTGCTCACAATATTTGCCCAGCAATGATAGGATTAAAAGATTTACTCCCCTCATGAGAGAAAAAAGAAGTGTGTTTTGCATTTTCTCCCATGTTCGATTGCTTGTTGGAGTTAAGCAAACATTAAATACAGCATATAGTGGTTTAAGGACATTAGATGTGAAGATGCATGAGTATAAGCCCTTATGAGCATTTCACACTATACTGTATTTGCAGAAAAATCACCATCTCTAAGTATCATCCTCATATTACTAATTTCTACAAAGGTTAAGTGAAGAACTACTAAGCATTGAATTAAACATGATGGACAAATTGAAACTGCAGTTATTCTATTAGATGTGCATTTTGTGCTCTCTGCTTTACTGTGTTCTTGTAATAAACAGTGCATCTATTCCATTTATTTTCTTTTGAAAATGAAAAAGTGTTTGGTAAATGATACCAATTTTTGTTTTCAGGCGGTTGAGTATGAGACCTACACAAGAAGAATTAGAAGAAAGGAACATTTTGAAAAGTAAGAAAAGGTTATTTAACTTACGTATATCATTGAATATTTGTGTCCTAACTAACTTGATCTAAAATTAATCAACTGCCTCACTTTTTAGAACAAAGTGCAGCCGAAGAAAAGAAGATGAAAGAAGAAAAGAAGCGTATGCTGTTAAGGAAACTAAGCTTCAGGCCAACTGTAGAAGAGCTTAAAGAAAAGAAGGTTTGTAGTATACTGCTTGTCTTAATAGCTATGAAAAATGTCTGAAAATTGGCCCACAAAAAGTCTCATAGAGCTTTTAAACAAAATAACATAATTCTAGCAAAAAATCTTGTAAAATTGAGTTATTACTAATTTATACATTGGCATAACTACTATATAAGCAGAAAAATTGGGTATCTATGTATAAGAATGATGATGAAATAATTTAGAAACTATTTAAAAATGTATATTTGGAGAGCAAGAGGATTAATTACTTCATTGTCAGAACTCCAGCATTAGCTAACAACATATTTGTTCCATCTTGTTTGAAAAATCGAAAAGAAGATTAAGAATATTATTTTTGAAGCAGAGGTAATATTAACTCTCTTGAGTTCTCCAATTATGCAAAATTCACAAAGGTTGAAGAAGATTTCAAGTCTATAACATGAAATAAGGCTAAGGACAATAGCAATCTGACTTGCGCACCCATTAATCCAAATCATACTTACCTTCTAGTTGTCAAGTTTGCAGATTCAAATTCTGCAGTGGCAGTGGTTCCAAAAATCCTTAGCATGGCTTCCTTGAGAATGGAAGGGAAGCAAAGCCTATGGTTCTGTGTTGTAGATTTATGGCACATAAAAGAACTTCAGGCCTGATCAGGAGGCTCGTGAGCAAACTTAAGCAGTCTTTCACGTCCAGTATCCCATCCAGGCTGACCATTGTGACCCCCATCTCTGCCCACAATAGGCATCATGAGTGGGGTGCAGTTTTTGAGATGGGATGTGGTCAGTGCCCCGGTCCCTCCCAGCCAGTTATGTGGTCTTCTCAATCAGGGACCACTACTTTTCAATCAAGTAGCTCCTCCATTGGTCCCTCCAGGACCTAACAAGCCTGAGTGCACCCCATGCCAGACCTCCCATCAGGGAAAAAAATCCCCATGCTGGTACCAGGGATTGAATCCGGGTCCTCTGCATCAGAAACAGGCACACTACCACATCACTACAGAGGTGGACCCATGGCAGTTAGTGTGTCCATTAATAAAAAGTCAGTTTATTTGTTTCAGAAAAAAAAGGAGAACGTGATCTGTTTCATTACTGATTTGGGACATAAATTCATAATTGTAATACTTTCTCCCCTTCAATAGCAATTTCAGTACCTACAAGCAACCCTTTCCTAACTAGCCATTAAATGCCATTTTGGTTGGTTGAGCAGGATGGCTCAAGCGGGTTCATTTGTGGCCCGCATTTTGGAGATTGTGGGTTGATCCCAGTGGCCAGTCTACCTCACCTATGGGTTTTTCTGGGGGGTTTCTCTGGCTCCCAGGCGAATGCTGGGTAGGTTCAATACTTCCCTGAATTTCCCATCCTTCCATTTCGCATCGCTTCTCATCTCCTTTCACCCTTCATCCAGCTGGAAATGTTGGCAGGGGTCTTGGTGCTGCATGGCAGGGAATATGTGCTCTGTAAACCTTTGTCCTTTGACAGAGCGGCCTCTGAAACCCCCTGCAGGATATTTAAGATCGGGGGTGGGTGGGGCTATGGTTGTACTATACACTGCCGGGAGTTTCAATCTGTAAATGTTAGGGACCATGTCCTCTAATCTGTCATGACTCTTTGGTTGGCCACCCGCTGTCTCTTGCCTCATCCTTCCTCCTAGGGGTGCCCCACAAGAGACATAGGTATAAAAGATTTTAGGTAGAAGTGCTGAATCCCCTCAGCAACATCCTATATTGTCCTATCCTACTTGGAGTAAGTGATTATGTGATACCCTTGATTATTCACTGTGCACAACACTTACAGTCTGCATCGAAACTGTTCCACATCTGGTTGTGTTTTCAAAGAGAGTAGTAAATAGGCTTGTTTTATATCTGTGATCATGAAGGAATAAATGAAGATTATGCAGTGCAATACTAGTGTATGGACATTCATCATTGATTGTTCCATGCACTCTCCTGGGATACAGCCAACCTACTAACTCGCTTTGTAGCTGTGATTTTCACAGTCTAGATCTGTTGCGCTAAAAACATGTACAGTGATGCCTCAGTCTGTGTGTCTGATCAGAATACACACGTTTAATTTAGTATATACTAAGTAAGTTTATTTTTAGAATTTATTCTCTTTTAGAAATTCTCACTAAATTCTGGTTATCATTACTTTTTAGCTTCTCATACAAAGAAGTTATGTCTGAAATTAGTTGAAATGGAATAGATACTGACACAAATGTGAAAACAAATTCAAATCAATGCCTATCCCACTCAACCCCTTCACCCAAGCATTTTTGAAGTGACAAGTTTAGCTTCTTTCTGAAAAGCACTGTGGTAAAATTGAACTTTTGACATAGGTGCTAAGTGAAGGTTTTTGTGTTTACAGATTATTAGATTCAACGATTATATTGAAGTCACTCAAGCACATGAGTATGATCGACGTGCAGACAAGCCATGGACCAGACTTACTCCTAAGGATAAGGCAGCAATCAGAAAAGAGCTCAATGAGTTCAAAAGTTCGGAAATGGAAGTGCATGAAGACAGTCGGCACCTCACGAGGTTAGTAATATCTTTAAATTGCTCATTATAGATTTGATTCCAGGTTACAGTTCTAGTAAAATTGTGTCATATCGTAATATGCTCTGTCGGGGAAAAGATGAAACACCATCATAATCATATTTATTCACCATAAGAAATCATACAGATTTATCACTTTTGTCACTAGTGAAACTATATACATATACCGTGATAAATACACATCGAGGCAAACCTACAACAGCATACCCAGCGTTTGTTTTAGTGGCTGAGGTAAACCTCGGAAAAACCTCAGCCAGGTGCCTTAGAATAGGATATACAGGGTGATTTCATGTTGGTGTTAGAAACTTTCAGAGAAGATTCAGGAGGACAAATGCATTAATCTGATATAAGGAACCTTGGTCCGGAAACGTCGCCTTTGCACGTTTAC
The DNA here is from genome assembly GCA_030765045.1 of Tenodera sinensis. Lineage (NCBI taxonomy): Eukaryota > Metazoa > Arthropoda > Insecta > Mantodea > Mantidae > Tenodera > Tenodera sinensis. The sequence goes on along the minus strand of CM060968.1, from coordinate 106,223,993 downwards.
AGGCAAGAGTTGTTTTGGGATACCTGTGAACGTGAAATTATGAGAATCTAGGAATATCTGTATTTTATTTCTCTGTATTTAAATTTACATAAGTCATAATACTACAAGATGTGTTCAAAATGGCATCCTTCTGCAGTGATGCAGGTATGACAACATCGTACGATGTTCTGTCATACTTGGACGAGCAACCCTAGAATCTCTCTGACAATGTCATAGGCGGCGATAATTCATGCTAGTAGATCCTGTTCAGTTTTTACTGGTGTCATGTGCACAAAACTTTTCACATGACCCCACAAGAAAAATTCAAGTGGAGTCAGATCAGGCGAACAGGTTGGCCATGTAGCTGGACCTCCTCTTCCTATCCATCTTTCAGGGAACGTCCGGTAAAGGTGTTTTTGAGCATGATGTGAAAAGTGAGCTGGAGATCCATCATGTTGTAACCACATACATCGACATACCACAAGAGGGATGTGTTCCAACAACCCGGGAAGTGTGTCTCTCAAAATCACAGTATACACTGCTCCAGTTAATTGGGACGGAAGAAGAAATGGACCTATTACATCATCATTGACTATACCTGCCCATACAATCACTGCAAAACGTTTTTGATGGCTCCTTACAGTTGTAGCACAGGGATTCTCATCAGCCCAAACATGACTATTTCAACTATTTATCATGCCGTCTTTGATGAAACAGGCTTCATCGGTGAAAAGTACACACAAAGGAAGTAATGATCGACCACACAGTAGCCATTCACTGAAAACGACCTGAAGTGCGAAGTCAGCCAGAGGCAGAGCATGTACTGTTTGTGGGTGGTAGGGGTGCAGTTGTTGTTCCTGAAGTACGTTCCAAACAGTACTTTGCACGACCCCCATTTCACATGCAACTATTCGAGTACTTATTGAAGGCTCCTCAGCCACATGATGAAGCATTTCCTCTTCCAAAATGGGAGTCCTCATGTAAACACCAACCAGACTCTGACTTGTACCTGGGTAATGTTACAGAACAGCACGTCAGACAGTACACTTCATGCCATCTGCATTGGACTACTGTTGCCGTACGTAAGTTTAAAATGCCATCTGCATTGCCCTCATGGTGTTGTAATTCTAAACCACCCCTAGATGGTGGTCCAGTTATCTATCCTTATTACTAATCACCTACCTACCTATGAAAATAACTTTCACTATAATTTGTGAAGGAGACATTTTTGGACCAAGGTTCCTTATATCAGATTATTGCATTTGCCCTCCTTAATATTCCCTGAAAGTTTCTAACACCATCACGAAATCACCCGGTATATAAACATTTTATGTTAAATTTAAACAGAATATTAAATCTAATGGAGAATGATTATGGTCTTGAAGGCAATCATCAGGCATCCTCTTGAGCCGAAGAGCATCTCTCAGGTGAACAGAACCCATGCAACAGACAAGTTCATAAGATCAAGGATTGCTTAAATTCAATGAAGAGTTAAGTAAACTGTAATGCAGCGATGACAACCCAAGTGCAACTTCATGACCTTGGTAGTACTCTTGGGCATGAAGCACTCTGATAAAGACCGTAGTATACACACAGGTGGCAGCGGCGTTAAGCAAAACAAAGTTTGAAGGGAACATGAACTCAACTCTTTTTATTATTATGTTTTTTCTTGTTGGGTTTAAAAGTATTTATTTATACATATATATTATTTTAAAAATATGGTGCTCTCTAAAAAAAAACGGTTACTATTACTGCTATTGCTCTCTTCAGATATTGGAGAGCAAGAGGATTAATGACTTCATTGTCAAAAATCCAGCATTAGCTAACAATAACAACACATATATATTATGATCCAAAGGTTTTAATATGAACTACAGTAAAAATGTTCTATTGGAGGATAGTGAGATTTGAAGTTAAGTTTGCCTTAGAAAGGCATTTTGTTGAGACACCCTTGCTTCACTTTCACTTATTTTGCACCACCCAGGGAACACGTGTAGCTTAAGGAGTGATACAGACACAATTAACTCTGTACAGGCCTCAGTCCAATTCAACAGCAACAAGACAATTTAAAATAAGATTTGTAGCTTTCTTGGCGACGAACATATTCAAGATGCTCTCGGGCTTCGAGCCAGGTGTAGTGATGAAAAGACATCAACGTTTCGGGAGTGTACATCTCTCCCATAGGGCAAACCGGCAGGACCATTTCCACCAGAGTCAAGGAGCACGAACGGTCCATACGATTAATGCAGCCTGAAAAGTCAGGGCTGGCGGAGCACTGCTTTGAAAAAGACCACAGAGCCAACTTCAAAGAAACGACCATTGTGGCAAAATGTAGCGGTTTATGGGAACGGAGGGTTAAGGAGGCTCTGGCCATCTCCTCCGAGAAGAGTACACTGAACCGGGACACTGGATTGCAGTTTAGTCCATCTTGGAAACCAGCCTTAAAATTGGAAATCGACCGACTCAGAAAACACAGATTCCAACGAAGCGGTGAACCACCTCCACACTAGACTGGGTGTTTTCTACTCGGTACGTACTGGCTGACAGTACTGGTCCCTTCACTCTTGCTAGTCATTCATCCTGAAGATGGGAGAGATGTACACTCCCAAAACGTTGATGTCTTTTCATCACTACACCTGGCTCGAAGCCCGAGAGCATCTTGAACAAGACAATTTATCAGCTCTATATTGGAATGCCAGAAGCAAAATGCAAAATGTTCCTGTTCATTAAGATGTTAAGTTTACCTTGAGAATGGCAGAAAGAAACTGCTGAAACATGTTGGGTTGTGTAATGTTTACACCTCAATTTTAGATAAGTGAAGCTGTTGGTTTCTACATTATTGTGATATTAGTGGAGTGGATTACTTACCTGTTGGATGTCGCTGGTACTAGTGTTTAAGAACTGAATACTATATGCTAGTCTTAAAATTCCATATTATTTTTAATGCAATCACAAGAAACAACTGAAAATTGACATGAAAGATGAACAATTCGAACTATTAATAACATATATCTCAGAAATGGCTTATGCCACAAAAAAGAGTTACAGGAAATAAATTGTGTGTTTTAAAGAGATGTGCTACATTATCTTATACAAGATCATACAAAATTCCTTGTGAATAAAGAAGGCTTTACAGGCTATTTCCAGAAAATTCAAGATTACAAAAAATGTTCCACGTGAAGGGTAGTTTGGGGTGGGGAATTTTCTTGATATCTGTTGCACTTTTGGAAAGATACTGAATTTAAATACCAAGTTTGGTATTCATTCGACTTTTCATTTTTGAGTTATGCTGTTTACACTCCCCCTCCCTCACACACACAAAGGACTTTTCTCTGCAAATGCTTTTTTTTGGATTCAGGGGATATCGAAACCTGTATTTTGGCTGAAATCTTGATATCACATTTTTGGGAAGAATGTAATACCTTCTGTACCTAGAATGTATGTAGTAGAGAAAGTGAAAAAGCAAACAATATATCATGATAGCTTATTGTCCTTGGTTCAAACGAGAGAGAGGGAATACATTTAATGGAAGTACTGTTTATGGTTGTGTATTTCTTAAGAAATATATTACTTTAAGCCTGTATTTGTGTCTTCTGTTGCTTTTGCAAAACAAAATAGGAAGTGGTTCATCCCTCAACTGTGAGACAGTGTTTACAGCTTTATAACCAATGTTGGCTTGTAATTGCTTGGTGTTTATGCTTTCAAAGAGAAGCTAATCCAATGAGAGAGTGCATCTCAAAACACAGGTTCAGTCTGCAAAAGATGTTAAACACTGTAGGTACTTTAAATGTTATAATCAGTGGCAAAGTGTCTGGTCAGTGATAGATGCAGCAATGACTAAGAACAATTAGAAAAATAGTAAAAAGTTTGTTTTTAATGATTTTTGTGTGACTAAATTAAGTTTGAAGGAAATCATATAGGTGCTTAAAAGACAAAAGGCTACCTAATGTACAAGAAGTTGGGTAGAAATTCCCTATTTCTCCATCTTGTATCACTCAAGTAATGCAACACTTTGTCACTAAACATTAACTGTATAATTATGTACATTGTCCTTAAATTACACTAGCGATATGATACCATATGATAAATAGATAAAGTACTTTGAGAGGTAGAACTGGAACTTAAAAATTCAATGCCACAACTGGGATTTGAACCACAGACCTTCCGCTTACCGGGCGGCTGCTCTAACCAACTGAGCTATTGTGACAAACTGCCAGAATGGCATCAAATTCTCAAACCAGTTCGTATTTCTCCTGGTAAACCACAAAGGCAGTCTCACATCAGAGACAAATTACCCCAAAGGTGACTTACTATTGTAAGTACTTTATATCCCAGGATTAAATAACCTTCAGATGGTAATTATTATTTATTTATGCTAACAAACTTACTGTTTGTGTTTTTAAACACACAAGCCGTGTGTGGGCAAAGTTTGAGAGGTAGAACTGGAACTTAAAAATTCAATGCCACAACTGGGATTTGAACCACAGACCTTTCAATGTTATATTGGCAGGTTGTCAGAGTAGCTTAATGGTTAGAGCAGCCGCACGTAAAGTGGAAGATCTGTGGTTCAAATCCTGGCTGTGCCATTGAATTTTTGAGTTCCAATTCTACCTCTCACATGGAAACAAAGTTTTGTTTACTACTGTAGCTCTAATTGATGTTGTGACATCATGGATGTATACTGACTTGCACATACCTTTGTCCCAAAATCTGCAGTCTTACCTACATTTGCTTTAATAGTAAGAAACCAAATGTCTAAATCATACTCATATGTTAACAGTTTAAGAGCACACTTACAAGAAACAAAACAAAGTGTGAGTTACTCTCTATTCACGACTATAAACGTAATAATGTTAGTGTGATTCTTAACATGAGATGGATAATAAGACATTACATACCTTGGGTCAAGCACATAGCATCAGTTTCCTCCAGTGAACGACAGATGCCATTGGTCCAAGCTTTATTTCAAGACATACTCATTGAATTATTACAGAGTGGCCGAATTCAAATTATAATATTTAGGAAAGTTTGATTTTTAATGACATTAAAACAATTATATACCACAAAATTATAATAAACACCAATTTGGCAATTGGTTTTATGAAAATTACAGGGATGTAATACATCTCTCACAGCCATTGACGCTATGACCCTGATGTACACTGAACACTAACTTAACTACACCTAGCCTAAACTTTAAATCAACCTAATCACTACACTGTATAATAGGCTTGCCTAATGTCTTCCATTAGTTCCTGGAAAGAGTCTACTAAATGGTTCTCAGTGTTAGAATGCCATAAATACTCACAAATGTGAGCAACTAGGTGTTCCCTGGATCATTGAGGTAAACTGTCAGATCTGTTCTATTAATCAGACAAGCTATTTCTGTACATTTTATTATCTGCAACAATATCTACAAACTTTGTTTCTTGCACTACAATAAATTCTACTCCATTGCATGACTGTGGTTGTGGTTGTAAAGCAATAAAACCTTTGAGAAAACATGGTCAGGCTTTTCAAAGTAGACCCGTTACTAATCACTTCCAGATGATACGAATAGTACACAATTGTTTTGCAGATGTATGGGGATTTTTTCAGAGGATGGCTACATTTGCTACAAATGAAGTACATGTTGGCTGCTATGTCAAAAGCAATAGGGCTAGTATACATCAGTCATTTCAGTCTGCTCGTGAATGCACATTGGTGAAGCTTTGGACTTAGATAATTTCTTGTGTCACATGTTTGAAAGTATCACCGTAATGCTGTTTATTGAAACGATTGTAATTTCTGTTTACAGATTCCACAGGCCATGACAATTGCAAAGCCTAGGAATGGAGAAGCATCGGGCGGGGAGTGAAGTGGCTGCAATAAATGGTGGCTAGTGGATTGTGTCTTGCCTATAGACTTCATCCTCACAATCACGATACAACAATTTACTATTCACTTTAATGCTGCAATTATGTACAGAAGTGTCTTTTTTTATTCAATCAAATCACCTCTGTTGATATTGATCTTTTCATATAAATAGTGCAGATTTTTTTTGTGTGTAAAAATGGTAAGGAATTTAATATTTTCTGTGTACATAAAGCTGTTATAATGTGTCATGCAGCCATTTTTTAAAAAATGGCTAAGAACTAAGTAGTGCTTTTTTTGGCACATCTATGACAGAGTTTCTGTCCATAAACGGAAGCAGAACTTTTACTTCTACAAAGTCTTTTTCTACAAGGCAAGAACAAGGTTATTGTGAACTTCTGGGACATGTGATGTAAGAGTAAGATTTTTGTATGAAAAGCTGATGGGGATAGGACAGACATGGATGAACCATTGTTGTGCTGTCTCCTTCTTGGTTCTAAGTATTTTGACAGGTAAGCATGGTAACTGGAGAGCCATTCTTATACATTTTTAACTGATACAGTAATCATATTTTGTCATGTAAATAATTAATTCAATTACGCAAAGTTGATTTAAAAAGTGCTAGTACCGTAGGTTTATGAAACAAAAGCATTTGGATACAATTGAAATACCTATTCTGAGTTAATTGTAAAGATGTTGTACCAAGATCTCCCAAATTCCAAAAGTTTGTATATAGTTAAATTCAGTTTATTATTACCAGTTAGTTGCATTCCTGAAGAAAATTAAAGATAATTGAAGCAAGTTTTTTATATAAATGAAATCTATGTTGCCAAAAACAAATATGTATTTTATGGGCAGTATAAAAATTTTTTGTGAGTAATTTTTAGATCAGTTGAGCAATATACATAAATAAATATGTTCCATTATTAATGCTATGAGAAGTAACATTGTTGTTGTTAACTTGCAGTACAGTCTTTCATTTCCATACATTGCATTAAGAGCTTGACATCTCTTGAGACTTTCATGAAAGTGTGATATCCATTTTAAATAAGTTGACAAAACATTTTGTTTTTTATCGTTTATAAATGTTAACAACTGGTTCTACTTTAATTATTCTTTTTTCATTTTATTTGTTTCTTCTAGTGTTAAAAATTCTTTGAATTTCAATATGTTGTCCCATTTTTAATGTGTATACGTTCTCTGCTGTTAAAAATTAAATATTTGCAAATCTTCACAATTTACGAGCTTACTTACTTTCTAAAACTATATCACTTTCTCACAGGAATATCTTCTGGAATAATTATGCCAGACATTGAAGAGCAAGACCTTTATGCAAGCTCTTAACTACAACCTCCTTCCTCGACATTAGTGTCTTCCTGGATATATGAGGTGTGATCAGAAAGTAATGGGAATTGTTATTTTTCTTAAAGAATCTTTTTTTATTCATCAACATTAACCTTGTCCCCTTCAAAGTAATCCCCATTAGATATAATACACTTGTGGCCAAACGACATCCTTTCATGGTTCCCTTCGGCCTCAGGAATAGAAAGGAGTCGCAGGAGGCCATGTTCAGCAAATACGGTGGCTGAGGCAACATAACGGTCTTGGTTTTTGCCAGAAAATCATGAACAACCTTTGAGGTGTGAGCGGGAGCATTATCATGATGCAATTTCCATGAGTGGTTTTGCCACAATTATGGTCTTTTTTTGGGGGGGTTACTTCATGCAAACAGCGCATACCTTCCAGGTAGTACTCCTTATTGACCATACAACCATAAGGCAGGAACTCATGATGTACTATCCCATTGTAATCGAAGAAAAAACAGAAGAAGCTTCACATATAATCAAACTTGTCAAACTTTTTTCGGTCTTGGGTCTTCAGGCAGTTTCCCTTAGGACAATTGAGCCTTGGTTTCGACATCATACTCATATATCTATGTTTCGTCATCTGTTATAGTCTTTCTTAGAAGTTCTGGGTCATTGTGGACTTTATTCAGTAATTCCTGAGCTGTGTCCTTGCGACATTGTTTTTGGTTGAAATTCAACCATTTCAGAAGAAACTTTACTGTCACACATTTCATGCCCAAAACATCCAAAAATATTGTTTGCCATAAGTCAACGGATAAGCCAACATTTTTAACCTCTCTGATGGTAATTCAGCAATTTTCCAGAACCATTTTCTTTAATTCTTCCACATTCCCATCAGTGAGTGATGTGCTAGGGTGTTCTCGACCCTCTTTGAGGCAAGTATACCACTCATAAACTCTTGGTTTACTGATAGTAGATTCCCCAAAAGCCGCAGTCAGCATTTTGAATGCAGTACTGCACTTTATTCCATTTTTAAAGCAAAATTTAATGCAAATTCTTTGATCCATCTTTTTGAAAGCAAACATTTGCCAAGCACTCGCAAACACATATAACGTTTTCAACTGTCAACAGTAAACTAAATGTTCAAAACAGCTTAAAACACAAACATACATCAGGAACATGTGTACCAACAAGATTAAAAAAAAGAGGTTTTGAAAACCTGATGTATAAAGCATGCAAAATTTAAAAATTCCTGTTACTCTTTCATCATACCTCATGTTTACACAAGCTGATACCTATAATCAGCACCAACCAAGAAAGGGATTGACAGTTTGCGGTGAGAGAGAGGCGACGTTGCTGCTTATTGCAACCATGTAGAGAGTGCGGTATGATATGTGTACGAAGAAAATTGGATTGTGCCTGGAATGTTGAGTGCATATTATTTATATCCATATGCAAAGACAGTTGTAAAATACTGAATCTACATTCAAAGGGTAGAGTATGCAAGTGCATATCAATATAAAGATTTGCGTTAACAAAAGAAACATACCTGTGAAATATTGATGCTCATTCTAATGGGAAAATGTCACTGATATCCGAATAGCTCTTATTCTTACTGATCCCTATAGCATGTGAGGTCATATCAAGTACTTTAGAGACTGGAATAAAAGGCCCCCATTCAATTTCTCCTCTTCGAAATATTCTTTTACAGAGCATATTATTTCCCGCGCTTGTCCTTTAATTGGAATACCTTTATCAAATATAGTTTTGTTTGGTTCATGAATATGCTCAGATTTTCATTTGGCAACACTATCTTTGTCAGCATTTTTTGACTTTGTTAAATATTCATTAAAAGTGTTAGCACAGTTGCAAAAGGCTCACAACACACACTCAGATACACAGACTCAGGCAAATGTAAATGCAAGGCAAATAACTATGCATATAGAATGATGCAATCTCTATCTGATTAAGGCATTGCAAGCTCGGGCTACAAGAAGGAATTATTTCTTTATATGCAGTGATAGCAAAACAGAACACAAGCAGTTTATGTTACTGCTGGTTTGCTCATCAGCAACATGTTACATACTGGCAACAGGATCCTGGTATGTACTGTTGCTATGGAAATGGCTTAGCTCCAATTGGTCCTTCTTTTCGTTACTATGACAACTGCTATGACATATCCATCTCCTCCTGTTCATTTATACATTTCCACCATGTGGTTAACATCTGTCAATCCCCTTCTTAATTGGCACCAAATATAGAATATTGTGCCAGCTGTGTTTTTTGAGGTCTGATCAAAAAGTTTCTGGAATGAGCCCATAAACATAACACAACACTTTGATTTGTCTATTCTGCACTGTCATCCTTGAAGTAAACTCCTTGGGAGTTGATGTGCTTGTCACAGCACCTATTTTGCTCTGGAAGCACATCTAGCAGTCATCTTCTTTAAAGACATTCAGAGCCTTCTGCGATTTGCAACTGATGACATCAATATTCTCAAAACAGTATTCTTAGCATTATGGGAAAAGAAAATAGTCCACAAGAGCCAAATCTGGAGAATAGGCAGGGTGGGGAACAGTATTCATTATATTTTTATCCAAAAATTGGCATGTGCTGGTCAATTGTCATTTGAAAGAAGCCAAGGCACAAACATTGCAGCAATTCTTCTCTAGTTCAAATCGTGTTTTGAAATGTTTTTAATATTGTGGAATTCCAGTAACTTGACTCTACAATTCCGTATAACTTAACAACTTTTTTATTTTTTATTGCTGAACTTGGCTAGCAATTTCTATAATCCACTATGATCTATAAACAGTATAGGTGAATTTTAATTAGTATGCATATACAACCTACTGCATTCTCTCTCACAGTAACAAAAGGGCAGATTACGTATTGACCTTTGATATCTAGTTAGAACATAAGCAGTCAGTAGACCATTGTTACAAATTGAAAAGGCTTGCTGCTAATAATGTGGATACATAATATAAACACTTGTTTGGAAGTTTTGAAGGTTTATTGCTGTACCCAGTTTGTACGTGGTAATCTAAACTTTCAGTTACAAATTTCTGGTTACAGTAGCATTTCTTAGATGTGAGACTTAGTGTTATTGTTGTGTTGAATTATGTTTGTGCCAGTAAAAATGAACAAGAAGAAAAGACAGCAAATTAACATGACAATGGAAATTAAATTGGATGTGCCAAAGAGACCCAGCAAAGGGGAACATATGTAATATATTTTAGAATATGTTATACTTTTGTTTCCTATATTGTACTAGAACATGCATTTATGTAATTTGCAGTATTATGTTATGAGTTGTGAATAACAGACCACTTATTTGATGAAACTTGACATTCTCTCAGTCCACAATGGGTCGAATTATTGGAGTTCTACAGTACTTGCAAAGGAGCATCCTAATGAATCCTAAATTTCTCTTATTGTAATATGCTAACCATTTCATATAATTTCCCTCACCGTATTGATATTTTCATTAGTTTTGCTGGGAGAGGGTCACTTCAAATGATCTGAAACCTTCACTGATGTCACATGACTTTTAAATTTTGAAAACCGCTCAAGTGCTTTTTATTGCTCATTACCTCCTCCCCGTAAGTTCTTCCTAACATTTTACAGGCTCAGTTACAGTTTTACCGAGCTTAAAGGACAATTTTATGTCTATCATTTTCAACAGGCGGCAAAATGGCAGTGGAGGCAAAACACTGATTCATTTCAAAGCTACAAGATTGTAGAAAGACACATGGCCTGTCATTTTTATCAAAAGGGAGCATTGCATGTGTTGTTGGGTAAAAATTAAAGAAAAAATTGTTGTGAAGTTATTCTGGAAACTTTTTGATCACACCTCGTACAAACTTAAGCGTATATTGATTGCTGAATGCAGTATTTTTAATACCTAATTTTATTAGAGGTCGGAGTGATGATTACCTATTTTTTAGTAACAGTTTCTACCACTCTAGTTTCCAAAATTACTATGTACCAAGTAACCATTACAAAATAAGGTCCAGTATTGCTTAGGACAGGTGGCATTGTCTTTATTTATTTGCAGCCATTGGAGGAACTAAATATGCTTTGTCTAACCGGTGTACAGGTATGTATGTAAACAAGATAATAGCACCACCAATCCAGATGCATTACTATATATCCCGAGTAATACGTTATTATTTATGTATAAGTGTAACAGCAAGTTACTCTTGATTCGCTATTGCTGGCCTGATTTGGGTTCTTTCACATTGTGCTTCCTTCTGGAAGATGACAGTTCTCTACCTGCTTCTCTTTATCCTTCCCTACATTCAATCATGCAAACACAAATATGTAATTAATAACAATATGTATGGGTTGCATCAAATAAGTAAGAGGTAACACATGCTAAAAGGCCTTCTTGTCTATCATCACAGTAGCTGTATTGTGTAAGTATTCATAATGTTAATGATTATTAGGGCTCGGAAGTTCATGCCCTAAAAAACACTGAAATATGCATGCAAATATGCTCTTAAAAACTTCAAAATATGCCAAGAAATATGCACTATTTCATTAGAACAGTTCATGTCCCTTTGCAGTAGACAAGTTGGTGTAAATAATAAAGTTACCTTATTCCTTAGAGGTTGAAGCAGAAGTGGTCCCGCTTCTACTATTAACTGCTAATTAATAGTACTAACTGCTACTATTAACAACACTACACAAATTTTCAACAATAAAACGCCGTCTACTGTCTGGCAAAACACTTTTGTAATGTGAAAAATTCTTTACACGTCACAAGATGTTATAGGGCCATATTTAAATGATGTTAACTGTTTCACAGAGAGAGTCAACTCTCTTGGTGTGACAGATGGTTTTCTTTCGAGGATGTCTCGAATATCGCACATCTGTTTATAACCAGAATTTTTTTAAATTATATAGTTCACTTTCTCTTTCACTTTTTATCCTATGCTACCAGGAACCAAACTTAGATCACATATTGTTTTTTCAAGCACAGTAAGTGATTCATGCAAAGGAGATCCTACAGCTTCCAATGCCATTATGGCTGTTGGTAAGAACGAAAAATGGGCAGATATGAAACTAAGATCCTTCATTAACCCAGTGCCTGACAGAATAGTTTGCACAGTTTGTATTGATGAAGCATCGTTCGAATCCAATGAATTAACAACCTCTTCGATTATCTCTATGTGCTCAGCATAATATAAAAGTGCATCGACCCATGTTCCCCATCGAGTTAACACCGTTGCAGGAGGAAGTCGGATATTAGGTGCTGCAACTTAACTCTTTTAGGAGATTTAACAAAAATTCTCTTTGTACTGGACACAAATCTACCAGTGGGAAAGAATCGCGTATTGTCTCAGAAATTCGATGAAGAGCGTGGCCTAACAAGTTATATGAATTAAGTTAGGAAAAATACCTTTTGAGTTTTCCCTGATTTTACCATACAAGGTAACAAATAAAAGCAACTAGTTGTATTCGATTCCACATCGGCATTGCAATTTCAAAGAGTCCATCACAAACTGTCACAGTTACATTGTCAGTGGCCGACAATTTGCACACATTAAGGAGATAAGCTGTAGTCTTTTGTTCATTATTTAAGCCACCCACAATTATATTAGCAATAGAATGGCATTCAGAATCAGAGGTTTCATCAACAGACAACCACACAAAGTGATCCGCTAAGTTTTGTATATTTGACAATACGTTATTTTAACAATGGCCTACATAAATCTTACGCAGTGTACTTTCTTCAGGCACATGTTGTTGAGTACACTTGGCAAGAAAGTTTTTAAACATCGGATTATTAATTTTGAACAAGGGAATATCAGCAGCTAAAAATACTTGGCACAAGTCATAGGAAAATTCAGTAACCCTACTTCCTAAACACTCTAATAATTGTTTTAGAACAGGTTATTTGTTTGCGAGTTTTCTGATTAAATCCTCCTTATGTTTTGCTGTGTTTATGCTATTTGAAATCTTTTCTAACTCCCTATATTTTTGTCACACGCTCCACAAAACAGTGCCCTATTATCTGTAGATATTAAATCACCCGAAAACTCTTTCTGTAAATGAATTAATCTAGCACTCTAAGTTGGTTTTATTTTCGGCATTTGAAGAGATTTTTAACATTTTATACGCCTAATTTAATTTGGAGGGGACCAGTTCACAACACTGTTACGTTTGAAGACCACGCAGAGGCAAGCATTTTTATAATCGTGCTGCTCAAAACGTTGACCTGCACTTTATCTTTGTTAATATAAACCTCTCAGATAACGCACTGATTATTCTCTATGCACATATGAGGTCTGTACAAAAAGTATCCGACCTTGTGCCGGGAAAAGAAATTATGTACCTGAGTGGATGGGACTCTTAATCCCCTTCAAAGTAGGCCCCTTCTGAAAGCACACACTTAGCCCAGCGGTCCTTCCATCGCTGGAAGCAGTTCTGGAAAGCTTCTTTTGAGATGGTGCGCAGACGTTCCGTCGCGTTGTGAATTATCTCCTCACGGGTCTCAAAACAGGACCCTTTGAGCGTTGTCTTTATCTTTGGGAACAACCAGAAATCACATGGGGCCATGTCAGGTGAGTAGGGAGCTTGACGAACCTGCAGAATGCCGTGTGAGGTCAGGAAATTCTGGATCAGGTGTGACGAATGAGCTGGAGCATTGTCGTGATGCAGCTGCCAGTTGCGTGCGGCCCACAGATCGGGTCTCTTGCGCCGAACTGCATCACGAAGATGACGAAGGACTTCTCGGTAGTACTCCTTATTGATGGTCTGCCCTTGTGGTGCGTACTCATGATGCACAATGCCCCGATAGTCGAAAAAAACAAGCAGCATCACCTTCACTTTGCTCCGAACCTGTCGTGCTTTTTTTGGTCTTGGGGAATGTGGGTGCTTCCATTGAGATGACTGGGCCTTTGTTTCTGGGTGGTACCCGCACACCAAGCTCTCGTCACCAGTGATCACAGTCTTCATGAACTCAGAATCGCTATTGGCACATTCCAGCATGTCCTGTGCCACTGCAAGGTGGAGTTGTTGCTGCTCCGGTGAAAGCAGCTTGGGCACAAATTTTGCTGCCACTCTTCGTATGCCCAAATCCTCAGTCAAAATGCTGTCTGCAGAACCAACGCTGATCCCAACCTCAGCAGCAATCTCCCGAACTGTCAAACGTCGGTCCTCCATGATCAGTGTCCGCACTTGCTCGATAACAACAGCATTTTGGCTCGTTGATGGTCTTCCGGTTCATGGGTCACTCTCCGCCGACATGCGGCCATCTTTGAACCGGTTATACCACATTTTAATTCGAGTAATTTTCATTGCATCATCACCGAAAGCCTGCTGGATCTTGCGAATGGTTTCTGATTGGGTATCCCCAAGTTTCTGGCAGAACTTGATGCAATACCGTTGCTCCATGCGTTCCGTCATCTTCCAGAAAATGTGAATGTGACGAGCACGTGTTACACGGAGCCAATCACTGGTAGCTACTGACGTGACCGGTGGTGCTGCGGGGATATAAATATTCACGCATGCGCAGGAAGCTTCCTTCTACGAGTATGCGCAGTTGCCATACCTCATTCTTTGTTAGCGAGAAAAAAAATAAGGTCGGATACTATTTGTACAGCCCTCATACATATAATGAAAGGATGGAAACAGAGGATTCACTACATAACAACATGACTCAGCATTGCTTCTCACCACCTCGCGAGTTACATCATCATATACAACACTACCAATATGAAAAATATTATTCAGGTGGGAAAAAAAAACCATAAAAATCATTAAAATATGCTATATAGAGGCTATAGAAATAATATGCATTTATCAAAATCAAGAAAATATGCAGTTATATGCACCATAAAATCACGTTCAAATAACTTAAAATTCCATAATTCGTGCACATAATGTAAAAGCATACATTTTTAACGCCTATGAAAAAACATGCAAATGCATGAACTTCCTAGCCCTAATGATTACACATACTTGCTAACTTTTACAGTTTACATTAAAATGTATGAGAAGGGAGGCCCTTTCACACCTTTGTGGCAAAGATGTTTTAACACTTTGTGACCAGATTTAAAGCATTACATGCTTTCAACCACAGACATGACAAACCATTAGAATCTGTTGCGTTACAGTCCCATGTCAAGGTAAATTTTGCTGCTTTTTTTACAAACAATTGTTAACATTGTTGTTATAATGAAATCTAGTGCTCTCTGGCCAAGGTTGCTTGTTGTTTCAAATATCAATTGTTGTGTGACAGTTGGTTTTCAGTTCAAACGTGCATTTGTTTGGATGGGTTGAGTTTTATAGTTCTCTTGTAATATTTGTATGGTTCGTTTGTTTGGTCTTCAATGGATGTGACTCCCAGGAACTGTAGTGCAATTCTGGCACTAGTCCAAACTACTTCTATACCTCAAAGGGAGACATCTATGAAGTACAGTGTTGGCATAGCCACATTACATGGAATTATTCATCAGCACAAACAGACTGGCTCCATTACACCACAGAAAAAAGGGAAATGGGTCGGAAAAAGAAAACTTCAGCACCTGAAGACTGGTTTCTCCTTGGCAAAAGAAACACAGACCCTCGCTCACTGCTATGGACTTGGCTTGTGACCTGAGGGACAGGGACATCTGATGTCCATCATACACTTTTAGCAATTGGAAGAGAGGCCCAAAAACATGTGAAGGAACCACTTCATACACAAGCAATGTGTAAGAAACACCTCTAATGGGTGCATGTTCATTGGAATTGGACACTGCAAAACCAGAAAAAAGTTATTTTCCCTGATGAGACTCATTTTGAAGTGCAAGGTCAGAGGGTTCAGTATGTGTGCCAAGCAAATAATGAACCTGCAAATTCAACACATTTTCAACAGACTGTAAAACACCCTTAGAAGAAAATGTTTTGGGGCTGTTTCAGCTATGAAGGACTAAAACCTTTAATTCCAGTTTAATTCCAGATTGTGAAAAGTGATCAGAACATCACAGTACTGGTAAGAGTTGTTCATGAACTCCAGAAAAGGTTTTCGGAAGGTGACGGAATTTCAGCAAGATTTACCTCCCTGCCGCACTTCTAAGAAAGTGAAGAAATTCTTCAGAGATAACAATGTTCGTGTGCTTGAATGGCCAGAGAACTCGCCTGACATTAACCTCATAGAAAATTTGTGGGTTATTTTCAAGAAGAACGATGCAAAATTTGTCTATTTAACAAAAGAATGTTTGGTATTAGCTCTAATTCAAGTGTGGCTTCATAATGATGATCTCAAAAATGTGTGTTCCAATCTTGTGAAGTTCGGTGCCTAATCATGTAATGGAACATAAAAAAGAAAGGATATATTGGGTATTAAGAAATGTAAATTGGAAGTAATTTATGATTAAATTCATGAGTGTTTAAAATATAGTGTTATTGTTCTGTTCCAATTAATTTGCATGGGACTGTATATTGTGACTTAAGATTACAAAGTGAATGCACTAGGATCGGTTAGAGCTCATAAGTGTGTTTATTCTTCATCGTAGTCTGAGCCCCATTCAGTGGGCTGCAAAAAAGAGCACATACGGATTTAAAATTTTGTTGAACCACCAATGACCTCTTAATACCCAGCAGTAAATGTGCTCAAACTTTCATAATGGTTGACTGGAGCTTAAAGTCAATTTAAAATTGTTTATCTTATATGTACTCTAGATATTAGAATATGCAGGATATGTGTGTGACAGAAAGAAGCAGTGCTATCAGGTCTTCAAAAATCCTTATAAAACACAACTCTTTTATACATCTACTCACTGAACATTGAACACATTCCAAATTTCATGTCATTGGAAAATAATCATATTAGCTGGATGAGGCTTTATGAATTTCAGTTTCAGGAGGTTGGCAAGTTTTATTATACTTGGGTGAGTTGCTTTAAACTTGCACCCAAAAGATCTCTAAAACAAAAAAGATGAATTGTAAAACGACTTGTTAGGCATGAACATAGGCATGCATTAATGCAGATGATATAGGCAATTCAAAAATGTAAATAAATTATTTTTGACATAAACTTCTGATATTTAAGTGGAAACCCCATATTATTTTTGAATGCATTTGGTAATATTAGATAGATCAATTGCATCCTGAAAAAGTTGTATCATGGAGTTCAAGCTTGAGATACAATGAAAGAGATAGACCTTTATTTTCCATTTTGACATAATGCCATCTGGTTGAAATGGGGACTCTGCATATGTCTGTCTTTGATACTAGAGGCCTCATATACTTTAATAAGTCCTTCCCCTACCTTCATTCTTATGTAAGTCATTTTTCAATTCGTATTTTTGCTTCAGAGATATTTGCAATGCAAATTTAATGTGACTCACCTGGTATGTTCCAAAATTGTCTCTCTTGTAATTTCTGTACTCATGTGTATTGTAAGTCTTAATAGTGTAAGTAAATCTGATTGAGAAAGAAGATTATTATTGGGCATTGCCCTCTATTGAAACTTTGGAGTATTAAAGCAGGACGTATATATAACTTCTATGTTGTAATGCCAAATCTCTAAACAGCCTTAGGATTGCTTTCATTCTCAGAATCATTACAAAATAATGTTTTTTTTTTTTTTTTTATACCTCTCAGCCTTAAATCAGGGGAGGACAGATAGTGCCAGTGTGACATCAGCTCACACCATTGAACATGCTCACTCTGAAGACAGGTTCAGCATGTGATGTTACCTTGCTCTGTACTGCAGTTGCAGGGGAAGAGAAAATAGTTTGAGGCGTGCAGGATGCAGCAACGTAGGAAAGAAGGAAACATATCTGGTGTTAGTAACACAACTAAGGTCTTGGATGTTTTAATATTAATGCTCACTTTTTTAATTACACATTTGGTCTCAGGTTATAAACAACTGCATTTCAGCTCTATGCTATGACAAAATATATTACAATTCTAGTTTATGTGAAGGACAATTTGGTTGTAAATAGAACAGAACATAGTCATTTTCTCTGCAAATTAAAAGAGCCATATGGAATAAAATTATGTGGACATTTTCCGACGCTTTCTGTTTCATTTTTCATTAACTAGTTTATCAATGTTAGGACATAAAGCCTGGGAAATTTGTAATCAAAAACTCATGTTAGGTTGTGATCTGACTAGGTGCTTTGGGATTTGGACTAAACTAATTTCATAACAGAACCAGACAGAAACAATGTCTGCTCTGTTTTACTTGTACTGGCCATGTTGTTGTCATTGAGAGTGCTACACCTGATTGAACCCTCCAGTTCCATATTCACAGCACTGTTTATCTAGGCAACATGGTATTACATGGCTCTCACCTGTTGTCACATGAACTGATAGGCTTGCTCTTCATTCCAATATGTCACACTGCTTGAAGTCTTCCTCTCCCTTAAATTAACATCATGACAAAGCAGAATATAAAGTGTAATTTTTATGACTGTTTTGTGACCAGTAAAGTTGGCAACCATGGAATGCTGTTCAATGCGGCAATTTACCTTGTTTTATCGAGAAGTTTATTGAAACTAATTTCAGGTTAATTAATAGTTAACAGTTCAAGTCAAATTTAGCCCTCACTTTTTTTAACTTACAGCTCAGGTAAGTACTTGTTAAGACTTGTTTGCTTTATAAGTTTTGACATTATTCATTTGAAGATTTTACAGCTTAACCTTCACACATTTGGTCAGATATGGAAGCAGAATCTTGAGTTATTTGAGTTCTAATCACATACAAATTTATAAAAGGGTAATTATTTTAAGATGTAGGTATAAGAAACTATTGACAAAATTTCTTGTTGTGCCCTAAAACACATTTTGCAAGCTATAATTCCTTGTTTTTGAGCTTGATAATGCAAAATATTTTCAAAGGAAGTTTTATTTGAAGAAGTATAAGATTGTAAAAGCAAAGGTGGAAGAAACTGTTGTAAAATCCAATAAGTGAGATTTGAGTATAGTGTATGTATAACATTTGACCACCTCCATAGCACAGTTGGTAGTGCACTTGCCTCTGGCGTGGAGGACCTGGGTTCGATCTCCGGTACCAGCATGGGGATTTTATCCCCTCTGGGAGGTCTGGCACGGGGTGCACTCAGCCTCGTTAGGTGCCGGGGGGGCCAATTGAGGAGCTGGGCAGCAAGCTTTGGACCTTCATGGGCTATTGCGCTACGGGGGGAGATTATGTATAACATTTGCTTCCCTGATACTTCAAAAATGCTGGAGGCTGAATTTCTGTTTCTGGTATGACAAGTAAATGATAGAATCACAATACTTTTACTAAGGAAATAAATTCTCAAGTTCATAAGCACCAAGCACATATAAGTATACTGATAAAAGACAGTTTTTTTCTTTCTTCTGAATTAAATTGTAAATACTTCAAATACTTATAAAGTTTGTTTTTTGTTGATATTGTGATAATTACCAGCATTACAAGCATTGAAAGTCTATAGATTTAATAGGTGTGGCAAGTATGCATTCTTTTTATGCTTTTTTCCTCGACTATGGTTTTTTCATATTTCAAAACCATTTGACAGAATTGCGTCAAATTTGTTTCTAGCATATCTAGATGCCTGCTTATTAATGGAACCACCAGCTTGGTCATAATATTTATATACCTTTGTAAAAAAATGTAAATATACTAAAATATTTTATATTTTGAATTTTTATAAACAAAACATTTTTAACTTAAGGGCAACTGACCTCACAAAAGAAATTGGCGGTTCAGATTAATTCGGAGAGTATTTTTAATAGGTTGTACAAGTATAAAATCTCAAACATGGCAGCATTAAGTAAGATAATTAGAATCACAAATGTATAATTATAACAAGTTACTAATATAGCTGGTAATAACAAAAAACTGTCAAATTTAAACCATAACTATTTTTTCTGATTAATATATCGGTTAATTTATCCATATCATGTCCGTTAATTTTCATGAAAATACTTAAAGTATTCAGAAACTACCAATTTCAAAAACAAGTGAGGGGAAAGCGATTATTCCAATGGTTCCCCCTTAAATAATTTCTGTAGTAATTGTTCGTTTGTGGTAACTTTTAAAGCTGATACAAAAAAAATCTCAATTACCTATTACTTGGTTAACTAGTTGGCTCATTAACAATCATTGTATCTTCTCTCTCTCTCTCTCTCTCTCTCTCTCTCTCTCTCTCTCTCTCTCTCTCTCTTCTCTATCTCTCCCTGAGGGACTGAACTGCAATCCGGCATCCAGGTTCAGTGTGCTCTTCTCGAAGGAGATGGCCAGAGCCTCCTTAACCCTGTGTTCCCAGAAACCGCTACATTTTGCCACAATGGTTGTTTCCTTGAAGTTGGCTCTATGGTCTTTTTCAAAACAATGTTCCGCCAGCCCCGACTTTTCAGGCTGCATTAAGAGTATGGACTGTTCATGCTCCTTGACTCTGGTAGTAATGGTCCTGCCAGTTTATCCTATGTACGAGATCCCGCATTCTCAGGGGATGAGGTATACCCTGGTACATTAAAGTCCAGTTTGTCCTTTACCAGTCTCATCAGGTGTTTGATCTTCAAATGCAGTTTGTGGATGGTCCTGATATTGTGTCTGGCGAGAATTCTACTGATTCTGCCAGATAGATTGCTGGTTAATGGGATGCAGGCAGTGGCGATCGGCTTGTCTTATGTTTTTTGCATTTGTGGTTTTCCTTTCTTGGTCCTGGTGATGCACATGCACTTGTATCAGTTTTATGGATCTAAAGTTTTCACTCTTACTGATTAGCCCTGCCCTATGACCAACAATCACTTTACTGGCATTTTTCTAAACATACAAGGTGTAATATAAGATTCATGTGTTTAGTTAATTTTTGTGTAATCGTTATTAAACCTACTGTTTATATTAAGTAAGCTGGATTATCTGTAACTTTCGGGTAATCATGAACCCTACCCCTAATGGTTAATTTGGATTATCCTGTAGTATTAAATGTGGCGGCCAGGATGTCAGATATGAGCATATGTACTAGCTGGCATATCCTAAATCCAGCAGTAACAAAAAGCAGTACCTTTTCCCAAAAAAATGAGAAGAAGCCACTAACTAGATATTTTATTACTAGTATGGAAATTACCATTTGGAACCATTTTTGGAAGAAGAAATTGAGGAAAACCAAGAATAAAGTGGAACCACTTCAGACAACTAGTAGGGCCACAGTGGTCCAGTGCTGTAAGGTGAAGAAATCTTTGGAAACACTGTGAAAGATAATTAAAAAGAAGTAACAAACTATGAAAACCTATATTTAAGCTAAGGTAAATTGTGTAAGAATTAATGGTGAGTTCATATGAGGCTCAAAGTGTGCAAGAATATGTTCCCAATGATGTGGAAGCTTTTGTTGCCATTGGCACTGCCTAATCTCTGGATGTTGCGAAGGGAGCAGTTGGTTGCCTCAAGAGCATCATCAACTGTGCGGAAATGAAAGAATCACTAAGTGGGATGAGAACATAGTTGCAGGGGCTTAGATCAGGAGAATAAAGTAGTGGTAAAGCACTTCCCAGCTGCAGCAATTTCACAGCTTCTTGCATTATTATGCAGAATGATGGATGGGTTATTCAGGAAGTGTTATCAATTTCTTCTTAGAGCTGCTTGCAGCTTATTTTGCAAAAATTTACAGCACTACACTACATTAACAGTATATCTTTGGGGAATGGTAAGCTTTATGATCCAGCACCATCACAGTCGTAGACAATGATCAGCATAGCTTTCACGTTGGTTGTGGTCTGCCGAACTGTTACTTTTCACAGTGACTTGTAATGACGTCACTTGTTTCAGCTGTGATTCATAAGCTCTGGCCCAGTCTAGTGTATGAAGGCCTCACCTCTATCTTCATAGAGTTCCAAGTGTACGGGCTGCGTCATATTGCAGCCATTTTTTATTTTTGGCCAAATCATATGGAACCCATCTTGAGACAATTTTCTACATTCTCTGCCACTTCTGCAGGATTTTAAGCACAGTCAAAGGCATCAGTCCTGGTTGGTCAATTCACAAATTGTGGAGTTCTGATCTGCCACACTAGTACATTCACATTCTGCACATCTTGTATCCTTCCTGCAGGATGTCACATTCGGAAGGCTTTGACCCACCATTCTACTGTACAGTAAGATAATACACTTTCACTGTAAACCTCTTGCAATCCTTCATAACACTGTCTTGCATTGTGACCTCTAACACATTCAATTTTTAACCAGCTCCACTGATCTTGCTTTGAGATCCTTGCATTTTTACTCTATGAGTGCTTGTTCATAACTGTATTATTACTGTTGTCACTGCACACATGCATGGAGTGGAGGGAACGAGTTCATTTGCTCTGAGGGAGGGTGAGCATATAAGCTACCTCTGGTGTAAATTGTATTGCCTGACTGCATTTCATGGCATTGTTGCAGCATTGCCACCACTATTAAAAAAATCAACTCATGTACATATATATTACCCTCTTCCATTATTATGTCGGTCTGGGTGGCTCAGTTGGTTAGACGCTGGCCTACTGTTCCCAAGGTCGCGGGTTCAAATCCGGCCCAGGCCGATGGTTTTTAAGTGTGCTTAAAAACGACAGCTCCATGTCAGTAGATTTACTGGCATGTAAAAGAACTCCTGCGGGACGAAATTCCGGCACACCGGCGACGCTGATGTGATCCTGGCAATTGACAGCGTCGTTAAACAACAAAATAATAATAATTCCATTATTATGTAACCTCTTAGAATTAAAACCCAAATTTATTCTGTTTTTAATTTTGGCCAATAATAAAATCCTGAGTACACTCAGCCATACTGAGTGGTGTATATTTTAAAAGGCAAAATTTACCTTTCTGTCTCCTGTGTTATAATAAGATATGCAAGAAATAGTCTCTTCTTCCAGATGGGTCACTCACTAAACTCAGTTCAGAGAACAGCGCTTCTCATAGCACCAAAAGCTCATGTTCTAACTCCCTTATTTACTTGCCCCACAAGACTCACTTTGTCAGACTTCCTGAGATATGTGAGAGTACTTGCTTATATAGCCATTGGAAATTTCCACAAAGTTCTGGACTTTTCGAGAAAATCCAAGCAGAAGTAGAAGTTGTGGGCAAAGGGAGTGATGCGGGTGATCGACAACAGCTCCTCTTGCAGACACACCATAGCTAACGAAAAAGACAGGCAGCAGCTCGAATTGGAGTTTTTTTTTTTGGTAGTGTTTAACACCTGCTTTTACTACTACAGCACCGCCGGTGGTGACACTGATGATACATGGAATGAAGATGGAGGACCGGTGGAATGAGATGGAGGTGGAACCCAGAGGAAACCCACCCCAGCGCTGCTTTGTCCACCACGAATTCCATATGCGGTTGCCTGGGATGGAACCTGGGTTGCTTTGGTGAGAAGCGAATGGTCTAACCACTGGGCTACGGCGCAGCTGTAATGGTAGTGTGATACATGGCTAACATCGTATACCATCATGTCATAACTATCTTTTGTATGAATTCAATGAGCAATATTTTTTGGTTGTTTAGAACATGGATGTATTAAGCGAGTATGGTTTTACTTCATTGGCCATGATCAGACTAGAAAATTACGTCACTGCAGTTTGTGCCACGGTTGCACTCATCCCCTTAGTCACAACTTCCACGTCCGCTTTGTAACGGTCATAGCCTGTACTTGTATATTGTTATATGACAATAGTACTTATCTGTTTATGCTGGGTGAGCATGTGGCTTATCTGTTTGCAATTCTGACTACCTGGTACCAACCTTTCAATAGCCCTGGCCATACCATACATTAAGTTCACAAGAAAAAGTGGGGAGTGCGGATAAACAAAGTTCAAGCATATAATGAATAATTTGGATTTTAATCTAAGGAATATTCAGAGACTAAAATGTCTATTGAAGTTCCTAAAAATGAATTTCATTGTTACTGTCATCATTAGTTATTTCATTTTTGGCAGTAATGATGAAAAAAATGTCAGTTTAAAAATAATGTGTATGATAAGTGGTTAATGTAGTTGTAACTGACTAAGAATTGTCTTTAAAGTTGTTATTTTCAATACAAATGAACTGTAGTTTTCTTTTAATTTCTTTTTGTACCATTACACCAGAAATTATTTTGATTGTATTTTGTTAAATGCAGCAATATTCTGACATGAAATAATAAAATCAGGATTATTGCATGTAATAATAGTAAAAATTAAAACTACTGACAGCGAAGCAACAAGAATATTAGATTTATATTTTAATTATAGCATGTGTTTGCATATATGAGACATGAAATAACTGATTGACTATTACCAAATTCCGTACGGTGACAATGTTCATGCAGTTTCTCCTAGTCTAGGTAAGTAATAATTCTTTATTAGGTCTAAATCAACAGAGTAGGCTTTTATAGATGACTGTGAATGCCATAAACATTTAAGTTTAACAATAAGTATAACTTTATTCTGATATAATTTGAGTCAAATACTCCATGCTCCATTTATTGCTAGTAGTTACCTGCATACAGTTCAAACCAGAGTGCCTATCACTGTAAACAAACTTTTTGTGTTATCTGTGTGAAAGTAGCTGCTTCTTGCACTCACACGTGCTTGCTACATATCATTTACAAGTGAACATTGTGTCATGTACAATTTGTCCAGATTGTGGTGTGGAACAATTGAATGTAATCAGAACTCAGGCAGACACATACACAAGTAGTGCATCTTTACATATTATAAACAATTATTGTGTAGTTATCACAGTGAGAGCAAGCGGGACACTGATCCCAACCTCTCCTATAATGTAATAGGTATGTAATAGGTATGCTATGATTAATGTGCACAGTTAATATTTTGAGGTCGCTTATCTTAAATTTGACACACTTAACACATGAGTAAGAATACTGTTTACTAATAAGCTAAATGTACATGTGTAACCTGTTAGAATGTATTACTTAGCTATAAATTTGGACTGCTTTTTCATACAAGCAAAAATGTAAACATTGAAGCAATGACACAGTCTGTAAAAGCCAAGTAACATGATTTTGTACATGTATAATAACTATGTAAGTGTCAATGCACTAGAAGTATTATTTTCATCTCGTACTTAACAGCAAAACATGAAACCTATACATGTTTTGCATGTTTTTTATGCATTTAATTGTAAATGCTTTTGACATGTTCTATGTTCAAGGTCTGACTGACCATCATTGAACCTACAGAACGCAATCTAATCTAATCTAATCTAATCTAATCTAATCTAAGTGAGCAGGTCTCTTCAGTTGCACATCTATGCTTCAGGAGTTGGGGAGTGTCATGAAGATCTGCATAAACTGTAAAAAAGGCATGCTGCATGGAAATCATGGTTCAAAATACAATCAGAAGTAGCAATCAGTGTTTTAAGCTTGTGGAAATGAACATTTTATTTACAGTACTTACAACCCTCAAAGGTGCAACACCCAAATCTACCGAAGATGAATCAGTGTGTTTTGGTTATATTTTTCACAGAAATGCCTGTAAACTTGGATGTTATTTTCGTAACTTTCACTACCGTGACGTATTTTTAAATATTATTACATGCTTTTTACTTTTTTAATAGTCTCCCACTTTGAGTTTGAACAGTTGGTATCTGCACTACCATTCATCTGCCATTAGAACTGTCTAAATCACAAGATTTGACTGGAGCTTAGCTATTTGTGCTAGCATAAAGTGAATCACTGTTTGCTTATCATATATTCAAAGTGTTTATTTAGCGCTTATATAGTACCTTGGGGAATTAATTGCTGCATGTTTGTGGCAGTCATACATACAATTGGTAACTCACAAGCATCTCAGTGTTCGAGTAATAGCATATGGCATTAGCAAAATTCTTTTTATAATATTTTAACAGTTAGTGTCTCCATTACCTTTAGCAATGAGTTCTTGTGATAACTGCAATAAAATGTGCAGTTCTGTACCTTTCCTGCCCCAATATTTCATGATACAATATATTTATTAAGAAACTATTTACATTGACGTAAGAGTGTAACTTAGGTTTGTGACAAGCAGAAACATGTGCTTTTGTTTACATCAGAGGGAATTCTGGTTTGGAATGGACAGTAGAATACATTTCATTCATTAGTTCAACTCAAATCATGCAAGATTCATTGTGTGCTTCAGTGTATCATAGTGTATTCTTGTTGAGCATATAAATTGATAACTATAAATATATGCTAAGCCAGGATTATTTTCTATCCTCCCTAGAGCTTAAAAGTATGAATGGAGTGTGAATGTGTGAGTGAATTTAATATACTAACCAAAGGTAAACCACCCAAAGATTGACATCACTGTAAGCGATATCATTGCTGCTGAGCATTTGTTTCAAAGGTAAAAAGCTGCTGATATGATCTTAGATTAATGAATGAATTTATTTATTATTAACTTCATTTGCTTACATAAACATTACACATGTTGCAACTTGCCTCTATTTGGAGTATTTAGAATTTATCCTAGGGTCCCATATAGCATGAACACCTGGTTATATTGTGTATGGTAACCCTTCCCCTTTCTCCAATTTACACATGTTTACCTGTTACACTAATCTTATCCTGCTCCCTCCCTTAAATTTTTATTTCTGTTTTTCTTACATCTCCCACCGCTATTCTTTTCCCTCTTTCTCAACTTTTCTTATCAGCTTCACTCATATGTGTGTTCAAGCTGTATGCTTCCTCTCTAAGCCCTCAAAATCAAGTGTGATATATAGAGGCATGGGTTGTTATTATTGACTTGTTATATAAATAGTTACGACAAAGGAACAATTTTGTGGATTTAAGTTAATTTCATTGAATATTCAATATTACTGCAATCAGTAATACACTTGTTATAAACAGTTACAAAAAAAAAAACTAAAAAAGAATCTGTTTTGAGTAGACAAACTATTCACAATTTAATTTATTGGGAAAACAAGAGTTAAAAAGGACTGAGAGATCTTTAGTTATCTTAACACTGAATTGTTACAGCTGTTTTTTTAGAGAAAATATAAAGGAGGTGCTTAAAAGGAAGGTAATTTGTTATTTAAAATCCAGTATTGTCATTTACATATTGGTCTATCTATTCCTCTGCACCTATACGCTCTGAGATATGGAAGAATAAAATAAAGACACAATGGCTGGCCGAGCAGCCAGATAGCGAGCAGCGAGACATAGAACCTGCTACAGATATTAAAGGTGGCATATAAATGGAACATTAAAAAAAGTCTAATATATCATATAACTGCAACATATGCACAGTATGGAGTTTGGAAACAATATAAGTGCAGAGCAATCTATTGCAAAATCTCAAGGCTGTGAAGCATCATAAAATGAATTTGTAACTGGCATTATGTAAGGTATTGAACTGTAACTTGAGTAGATGATAATTCAGATTTATTAAGACTATTTTCAATACAGAATCACATGCAAGAGTAGCAACAGTAGAACCCATATGCACTAAACTTGTGTCTTATTACACAATCTTCTGCCCTCCTGATCACACATCTTACATTGCATTTTTTTCATCCATCATGTTTTT
Organism: Tenodera sinensis; assembly: GCA_030765045.1. Classification (NCBI taxonomy): domain Eukaryota; kingdom Metazoa; phylum Arthropoda; class Insecta; order Mantodea; family Mantidae; genus Tenodera; species Tenodera sinensis. The sequence goes on along the minus strand of CM060968.1, from coordinate 106,196,387 downwards.
GAAAACTCTGTGTGGGTATTGTTTTTTTTTTTTTTGCATTGTCAACTTTGTAGCACTGAACACATTTCTTTAAATTGTGACTTTTACAAGCTTTTCCTCAAAGAAAACTGATCTAAATTACTCAGAAGTGCTATTCTTAAGAGACATAAATGTTTCTTAATATTTTTCTGATTTTAACTAAGCTCAAAATGCATCAACAAGTGTTTCTCCAACTACAGGTTTTATTGAAGCAATTGGAAAATACTGTAAAGATTTGAAAATAAACAAAGAGAAATCATAAATTATGAATCTTTAAGAAAGGATATAAACTAAAAGACTGAAAAATGGTATTAGAAAGGAACAGAATTGGAAGTATGAGGAAAATTGACTATCTAGGCATAAGAAATAGCACAGCTATTGGGGTGAACAGAAGATAAAGGTATTAGAAGAGGGCAAACAATCAATGCAGGTATTCAGAGTATGTGTGAATAAAATACTAGAAATGGAAATTACGTGCCTAGAAAGGATATGTACAGCTTGGTGATGAAAGCAACGATATTATACACAGCAGAGATATGGAGGCTAGAGAAAGAATAGAAAAATGTAGATACAGTACACAGAAATGTTTGCAAAGTAACCCTGGAATTACCATAAGCTCACCAATGGAGTATCACAAGGAGAACTACGGAGAGGAGGAGCAAAAGGCAAAATGGTAGAAAAGGTAATTAAATATTGGTTTAGAGGAAAGTGATACACCAAAACAAAGCTTGGTTGTACAAGAGAAAATAGAGAAAAATTAATTTGGATGTACAAAATATAGACAACATTGGAAGAAATAGGAAAGGGGGAAAATGGGCAGGAAAAGGCAATAAAAGTAAAGTGTTTTCAAAAGAAATTAGAACAAAAACTAGAAATCGTAAGCACTTTCAAGGAAAGATCTTTAATGCATTGAAGAATATAACAGAGGCCAGAATGGGGTACACATGGTTGAGGACAGGTGTAATGAATTTTAAGTGGCCAAAGAAGAAGAAGAAGAAGTGTGGAGAGCTGTCCCAACTTTAGTATACTATAATTAGCATAATCTGGAATGTGATTCTATAAAAACAGGAAGAGAGAATTTAATACTAAACAAATGGGAAACATTTGCAATAGAGCTTAAGTTAGGAAGATTATTAACTTAAGATCAAATAAATATACAGAGAAAGCAGGGAAATATTAGGAAAAATGAGGTTAAAATGGTTAAAAGAATTGTGGAGCAAACTGAAGAAAATATGGAAAAAGTGTAATGAATAATAACAGCAAATGTACTGGACACAGTAGACATCTGCAGTGCATATACAGCAGAATATTAAATATATGGGGAAGAAATAAAAACAATGCTTGGAAAGAATGCCAGCAAACAGGATACCCTGTGCAGCATATAATTACAGACCCCAAGGATATAGAAAATCAGGACGTATGAAGAAAAGATGCACTCAACAAGATTTTGGAGCTGGAACAGGCTAAAACGGCCTAAACTGTGAAGCAGAGAAGAAGAAGAAGAAATAAAAACAAAAGAATAAGCAACTACAACAGAGAATAGCACATTGTGTAATATGTATGTAAAGTTTAAAGACAATAAATCATTTAGTCATTCATTCAAGTTCTTTTTCTTTATCTGATTACCTTCCCTGTATGGAGGACTTACACCCCCTAGGACTTACAAGTCTGTGTCTAATGTCAGATGTCTGTTGGGTAGCAGAGAAACCTATGGACCGGACAGAGTGAAGACCTGTCTTCTAATGCTCAGCATAAGTGAAAACCCCAGTAAAACGGACCTTTTTCTAAAAATGCTTTTTTTGGATTGTGGCTCCCTAATACTACACATTTGACAATTTACAGGTTTTAAACAAACTGCTGTACCTATAGATTTTACAGGGAAACACGGGAAATTTTTCTAAAAAAGGCTTTAGGGGTAGACTCAGGGGGCTCAAAACGTACATCCGGTGAAAGTTATATAATATTTTTTGTTGGAATATGTTGTTTCCACCGACACGGATAGCAGAGGTCGTTAAGCCATGGACCGTAAACGGGAGGGCTACGGTTCTTTAGATTGTGCTGTGACGTCACCACGTGGCAAACGGGATACTTAGGCTGCGGCGCAATTCGGAGTTACGTAGTAATGGTAATTTGGTACATTGCTAACATGTATACCATCACGATAAAACTGTATCTTTTGTATGAATTCAACGAGCAATTTTTTTGATTCTTTAGCACAGGGATGTATTAGCCAATTGTGGTTTTACTTCATTGGGCCTTGACTGGACTAGCAGAATTACTTCACTGCAGTTCGCGCCATAGCCTGTCTATCTCGTTAGCCATGATGTTTCCGATAGCGGCCACGGGAGGCCAAGTGTAATAATGTCGTGACTGAGTTAAACAGGCTCTCTTCTAACCTTAGGCTATAGAGAAAGTGAAAATAAACTGAATATAATTAATTGTGAATATAACACAATTTATCATAAGTAATGCCTCGAGTGATTGTCAATTTATCTAGAGAATTTGACTATCACAAGTTGCATTAAGACTATTTCAGGGGTTAAAGGATGATATAGCCTATGAAATGTTATTTAAATGCTGTATTATGATTTTGTCATGTTGATGTTGGCAATGTCAGGAGTTGGCGTATCTGCGTTAATCTATGTAAGATTTGAAGCTTTCACGGCGAACGTTAGTGATCAGAGCTTCACGGGTGATCAGCCGTGTTAATCTGCTGTTAATCTGTAATTTCGTTCAATACAAAATTTGTCAAACTGTTGTATTGTGTATTATGAGGTTTCCCTCTCCGAATTATTTCATCTATATCAGCATTAGATGATTCATAGAAGCGAGAGTCAGCTATTTTTGACATTTAAACTTAGCGGCTCTGTTGCGTCAAATTACGTAAGCTATTGCGCATCTCTAAGACTACAGCAGGATCCTCAAACCTGATCACAACATAAGATAAACAGATGAGTGATCATTAAAATTCAGATTCATGTTATGCACATGATTGGTTGATTTCAGCCAAGCCACGTATGAGTGGAGATTTGAAGTCCAGATGTCTTGAACGTAAGGCAGGCACACAGCTCCCACACCACAGAGACGGGCGCATTCCAAGAGATTTGCCTGGGCCATCAGCATTTGAATTAGTGCAGAAAGCTACCCAATAGGTTTAACGCCATATATGGGACCAGTTTGGAACAAGTTTCCATATTAAACATTTTGGTGCTCATTACGCGGAGATTTATTGCGAAGCAGCATAATATTGCATCAACATTGGCGGCATGTTGTGTCTGCCCTTAGCAGCTTCTTTCTTAATAACTTGCGGCTTTATGTTAAACGATATATGGAAACCCGAAGTGTGTGTATCAGACAGACAGCATCTTCATTAGTGAAAGAATTATAGCGACATTTGACGTGTCTAATGACGGCGCGATCTCCCTCCACCGGAAGGATGGCAGAATGTCTGGCGCCACCATGGCTTTATATGCTGCTTGCTGACTTCCCACTCTTGCTTCTGATTGCCACATTAGGTGTCATATGTCGCGTCTCAATGTGGCATAAAGCCCTCATATGGGAGTGTGAATAGACATTCACTGAAACTGTCGAAGAGGTAACGCACAAAAAAGGCAGAGAGTAGTTATTTATGATACTACGAGTTTAAAGCCAGATCTTAGTCTCTGAGCATAATAAAATTGCTTTGAACATCCATACACTATTTTCACCTTCTCTACTGGTAAGTAGAGGAAGTGTATTCCACCAAAAATTTGATGTCGAGATTTCACCGTAAATATATGTTTTGAGACCCCCTGAATCCAAAAACAAGCATTTTTAGAAAAACGTCCGTGTGTGAGAGTGTCAGTCTATCAGTCTGTGGACAGCCTAACTCAAAAACGAAAAGTCGGTTAAAAACCAAAGTTGGTACTTAAGTTTAATGTCTCTCAAGGATGCGACGCGAAGATTTTGAAGAAAATAGCCCAACCCTAAACTATTCCTTACATGGAACATATTTCGAAAATTTTTATTTTCTTGAAAATGGCTTTAACGATTTTGATTAAAATGCCATATGTTTAAGATATTTGTGTGACAAATGAAATGTATATTTTGAATTTTTTGGCTATAGCCTATGTAGTTCTGTTTACACTGGATGACTTTTGAATAACTCGTAAACCGCAAGAGAATCTTACTATATAAAAATGTAGATCTCGTTAAAGCACACAATTCATGTTTGAATAATTTTTTTGTAGAGTGAAACATTTCGGAGATATTCCTTGTTATTTGTGTCAGTTTCGGAAAACTTAAAACTTTCGTGGAATGGAACATCGTTCATTTTTTATATTTTAAGCGTGCAAAGAGAACGGGATCTCAAAGCTTTAAAAGATTTGACTATCGCTCAAAGCCTACTGTATTCTAATATTCTCCTTGTACCTACAGGGAAATAAGCAATAAGATAATTTGTACAAATGTTTATCTCAACTAACACGAGGGTTTGTTGGAATGGTTAGTACAAAGTAGAGAAAGTCATGTGAGTGTAACACATCAGATTTTAGGTCAAGTCATCTATATTTACACCCATATTTAGATTATGAATTACAACTCTCACACTTTATCTTGAGCTTTTAGATGGCGTTGTTGTCTTTTATGCAGTCGTGCTTTGAATTATGTCATAGAAGGCCGTGAGTTATGATGTTCGCAATTGTTTTTCCCAGGTTAGCCAACAGCTACAGTAAAAGGCTAACCACACGACTCCTTTCACTATTGGCAAGTTGATGCTGGATCTTCTTCAAGCATTTAGTACTTAAAAGTTACTGCTTGAGTTGGTTAAACACAAAAGTAGTCTGGTATGATAATGCAAGAGAGCATCAACAAAGGTAACGTAATATAGAGATATCCAAGCAACAATGAAATATTTCGCTGTAGCTTCATTTCCACGTATGGTGAAACAGCTCCTCCTCCTCCTCCTCCTCCTCCTCCTCCTTCTTCTTCTTCTTCTTCTTCTTCTTCTTCTTCTTCTTCTTCTTCTTCTTTCTCTTTCTCTTCGTAGTTATCACTTGTATCAATATCTGAAGTATCGTTCGTCGAAATTTTCACTAAGCTTATCCTGATCTTCCTCATCAATGCTTGTTTCGTAGGTGTTTTTGTTCCAATAATAATCACAGTTATATTTCCTTACGAATGCAATACCTAACTCACATTTTACTTCTGAATTCTGTTTTTTTAATCTTCTATTCTGAATTCTCTTTCATTACTTTTATTATCATATCCTTGTCAGTTTTATTGCAAGTAGCACTACCACATAATTCGGAAACAATTCTTTTACTACTTCTGGCCTCATATCGTTCTATTCTTTGTCGTTTGCTCTTGGATGAAGATGGTGAAGGATTAATTAGCGTCTTACTAGAACTTGAAGTATCTTCATTTTTCCGTAGAGTAGGAATAGCTCCCGGATTTAATAAATCTGCTTTTTTTAATAACTATGTCTATTCATAATAGTGCCCTTAAAATTCAAGGGACATAAACAAGTCCTACTGGGACCAGGCAAAAATATTTTCTTTTGCAAACGTCTACCCATATCCTATATCTTTTGGGAAATTTGTCTCTGTTTGGAAACGAGTGAAAATGAATTCCCTTGTATGTTTTATTTCTCATATTGCAGCCATATGCACAACATTGAGCTATTTATTTTTCACAATATTATGATGTTTGTATAATACTAAACTAACTATGTAACACTACCATAAGGTACACTGCCCTTAAATTTCAATACCAGCAAGCACAATTTATGAAAACGTGTTAGTGCACATGCAGCAGTAAGCAAGTTGTGAATTTCTACGTGCCGGCAGCGCGCGGATGGAGTTGATGACGTATGAAGGTTTAGTATTTCACTTCCACAGCGATAACGGTATCGCGTAGTAAGAAAAAAACTTACATCTGCATTTTAAAGGCCATAACCTTAATTTGATTTTTGTGTTTCGTTCCCCTTTAATTTTTACTTTCTCTACTGGTAAGTAGGGGAAGTATTGTGTTCCATCCAAAAATTCGATGTCGAGATTTCACCGGAAATATATGTTTTGAGACCCCCTGAATCCAAAAAAAGCATTTTTAGAAAAAAGGTCCGTGTGTGTGTATATGTGTCTGTGTGTCAGTCTGTCAGTCTGTGGACAGCATAACTCAAAAATGAAAAGTCGGTTAAAAACCAAAGTTGGTATTTAAGTTTAATGTATTTCAAGGATGCGACACGAAGATTTTGAAGAAAATAGCTGCACCCTAAACTAGCCTTTACATGGAAAATTTTTCGAAAATTTTGATTTTCTTGAAAATGGCTCTAACGATTTTTATTAAAATGTCATATGTTTGAGATATTTTGATGACAAATGAAATGTATATCTTGAATTTTCTGGCTATAGCCCTTGTAGTATTTACTCTGGACAACTTTTGCATAACTGGTAAACCGTTAGAGGTAGACCAAATCGTACTATACAAAAAATGTAGATCTTGCTAAAATACACAATTTATGTCTCAATAAATTTTCTTGTAGGGTGAACCATTTCGGAGATGTTCCTTGTTATGTGTGTGAGTTTCGGAAAACTTAGAACTTTCGTGAAATGGGTCATCGTTATTCATTTTTTTATGTTACGTGTGCAAAGAGAACGGAATCTCAAAGCTTTAAAAGATTTGACTATCGCACAAAGCCTACTGTATTCTAATATTCCCCTTGCACCTACAAGGAAATAAGCAATAAGATAATTTATACAAATGTTTATTTTAACTAACACGAAGAAGATATAGGAATAAGAGTTTGTAAGAATGGTTAGTACAAAAGTAGAGAAAGTCATGTGAGTGCAACACATCAGATTTTTTTATATGTTAAGTGTGCAAAGACAACAGAATCTCAAAGCTTTAAAACATTTGACTATCGCACAAAGCCTACTGTATTCCCCCTTGTACCTACAAGGAAATTAGCAATTAGATAAGTTGTACAAATGTTTATCTTAACTAATACGAAGAAGATATAGGAATAAGAGTTGGTAAGAATGGTTAGTACAAGAGTAGAGAAAGTCATGTGAGTGCAATACAACAGATTTTTTTTCAACAAGACTCCGCAATAGCTTATACGGCCAATCTTTTGATGAAAAGAATTGATAGTATGTTTCAGGACAGAATTAGTAAATATTTGTGGGGTAATTTAAAACATAAAGTGTACAAGACAATCCCACACACCTTGGAAGAATACAAACAAAATAATCGCCAGGAAATTGCCAGCATTTCTCAACGTGAAGTGCGGCGAGTGATGGATAGTTTCCTGAAGAGGTGCCAAAAATGTATGGACAACGACGGTGGCCAATTTCAGCGTCTCCTTTCATAAAGTTGGTAAGTAAAGCCTTTAAAAGTAGTTTAAAAATGTATGGTTTCATCTGCGCCTTTCTATAATAGCGGCAGTCGGGAACGAGCGCCGAGGATACAGACATGCTAAAGACCGCGCAGCCCGTTCGGAACTTTTTTGCTCTCCCGGTATTACGTTAATATAGGTACTTAATATTTTTGTATTTCTCAAATTATTAATAATTAATATTATTGCCCCTCAACATTTTTCCTGGTAATGCAATTTGCCTCATCATTCACCCCAGCCTCCCATTGGTGGTCCTATCCGTATTATACATATACGAGACCGTACCCGGGACAAAAAAGGAAAATATCGTAGTGCTTCTTAAAAAATCTGATGTGTTACACTCACATGACTTTCTCTACTCTTGTACCAACCATTCTTATTCCTATATCTTCTTCGTGTTAGTTAAAATAAACATTTGTACAAATTACCTTATTGCTTATTTCCTTGTAGGTGCAAGGGGAATATTGGAATACAGTAGGCTTTGAGCGATAGTCAAATGTTTTCAACCTTTGAGATTCTCTTGTCTTTGCACACTTAACATATAAAAAAATGAACAACGATGATCCATTTCACAGGGGCTATAGCCAGAAAATTCAAGATATACATTTCATTTGTCATAAAAATATCTCAAACATATGACATTTTAACCAAAATCGTTAGAGCTATTTTCAAGAAAATCAAAATTTTCGAAAAATTTTCCATGTAAAGGATAGTTTAGGGTGGGGCTATTTTCTTCAAAATCTTCGTGTCGCATCCTTGAAAGACATTAAACTTAAATACCAACTTTGGTTTTTAACCGACTTTTCGTTTTTGAGTTATGTTGTCCACAGACTGACAGACTGATACACAGACTGACACACACACGGACCTTTTTCTAAAAATGCTTTTTTTGGATTCAGGGGGCCTCAAAACATATATTTCCGGTGAAATCTTGACATCGAATTTTTGGGTGGAATACAATGCTTCCCCTACTTACCAGTAGAGAAAGTAAAAATGAATAACGATGTTCCATTTGACAGAAGTATAAGTTCCCCAAAACTCGCACTAGTAACAAGGAAAATCTCGGAAATGGTTCACTCTACCACCAAAAAAAAAGTGTGTTTTAGCAAGATCTACATGTTTTGTATAGTAAGATTTGGTCTATCTTTTACGGTTTACCAGTTATGCAAAAGTCATCCAGGACTCATGGGCTATAGCCAGAAAATTCAAGATATACATTTCTTTGCAATTTAATCAAAATCGTTAGAGCCATTTTCAAGAAAATATATGTTTTGAAACATTTTTCATGTAAAGGGTAGTTTAGGGTGGAGGAATTTTCTTCAAAATCTTCGTGTCGCATCCTTGAAAGACATTAAATATAAATAGCAACTTATGTTTTTAACGCACAGACACACACATACACACGCGAGCTTTTTCTAAAAATGCTTTTTCGGATTCAGTGGGCCCCAAAACATATATTTTCGGTGAAACCTCGACATCGAATTTTTGGGTGGAATACAACACTTCCTCTACATACCGGTAGAGAAAGTAACACGCGTATTTCTGGCAAACTCCTGAGTAAGCACAACACCAGACTACATAAAGAAGTTAGATATTTGGTTTATCAGCATGGCGCATGAACCATTGGGCGGAGCATAGCGGGTCCACAAATTATCAAAGGCGGGGTCACGGTCTACAATAAAAAATGCGTGCCCCTCCCCTCGTGAGTAACAAATGGTATCAAGCGTGTTGAAACTCCTGCTTAAAGTTACTTAGGGTCGCCGGAGATAGGAAGATATATATTTTAGAATGTATCAGCAACTTGAGTTACTTGGCGTATGCCTTTAAATGTTTTTTTTTTCTTTTTTTTTTTTTCTGGGTTTTACTTTCCCTGCTTATAGAAGTATTGCCTTTCACACAAAGAATTCGGTACTGAGATTTCACAGGAAATACACGTTTCGAGGCTCTCTGAATCCAAAAAAAGAGGCATTTTTAGAAAAAGGCCCATGACTACCAAATATGGTACCTACTTAAATTCAACATCTTCCATGGGTGCGACGCAAAGCTTTTCAAGAGAATCCCTCAACCCCAAACTACCCTTCAGGTGGAAAAAGATTTCCTTTTTTTTTTTTTTTTTTTTTCCCCAAAAGTAACTAACGATTTTAATTAAAATGTCCTATGCATATTTTGTACTTGTATGATAAATTATACAAGGTGGAAGTAAAATGATCCGCCAGACTTTAACAGCAAGTTTCTCATGTTGTGAATAGCAAGAAAGTCTAATACCAAAATGTTGAAAAGTTTATATTTTTCTAGAAAAAATATTTGTATTAATATTTTATCATCACCTGGCTGAATTATTATTGATTGAAGCTGCTTCATTTATGGCTACATTCATAGATAATTACATAAATGACAACTTTTTCCTTTGGTGTATTTCAATAGATTCAACAGTTTTTGTGTAAATTAAATTTAAAAGAACCCACAATTTGTTGCCTTTTTGTTGGAATAAATTGTGGGTTTCTTTGCCATTTCAACCATTTCATTTATTTCTTAGTATTCGTTCGTGTTTCAAGGACACAACACTCTAAATTACTTAGAGCATTCTTTGAAACACTTATTTCTCTATCTACTTCATTTAATAGAGATAAACATTTGTGATGTTTGTAGATACAAGGGGTATATGAGAATACAGCAGGTTTTAAGCGATAGTCAAATCTTTAAAAGCTGGTCGCTATGTGATGGCTTTGAAATTCCATTTTCTTTGGCTTACCAAGTGAATAACGGCCTCCGACCTCCCATTTGAGAAAAGTGAAGTATTGCAAAATTCAGATAAATAACGAACAATATCTCCGAAATGGTTCACCTACCTCCAAAAAAGCTTCATACATAAATAATTGTTTTAAGAAGATCTACATTTTGATGTAGTAAGTTTTGTTTATGTCTTAGGTTTACCAGATATACATGTCACCCAACTGCAGAAGACTTCTGTGGACATTTCCAGAAAATTTAAGATTTCATTTTTCATAAAAGTATCTTAAATATGTGGTAATTTAGTCAAAGTCGTTGGAGTCATTTTTCAGAAAATCAAAATTTTTGAGAAATATTCCATGTGAAGGGTAGTCTGGGGTGGGAGATTTTCTTGAAAATCTTCATGTCGCATCCCTGAAAGATACTGAACTAAAATACTGAGTTTGGTATTTAACCGACTTTTCGTTTTGGTGTTGTTTACGGACGAACATGTGGTCATATACACACACGTGCCTTTTCTAAAGATGCTTTATTTTTTGTATTCAAGGGGTTCCCAAAACATGTATTTCCAGCGAAATCTCGGTTTTATTTCATTCCGTTGATTTTGCATACATAGTTAAGTTGATATAACTGGGAAACCGCAAGATAGACAAAAACATACTAAAACTTAAGTTTATTATGTTACTTAATAAATTGAATGCCTCACTAAATTAGGTAGTTTATATCAAACAAAGCTTTTTATGATATTAACTATTTCGAATTTTTCGTTTATTGTTAATTTTAATTTTCCAATGTTTCAAGCCGTGTACAAGTGTTTTATTTTTTGAAAGTTCTATTCTTTTGCCTCTGGTGAAGTTGTGACTTATCTTCGAAAGGTTTTAAAAAGTATTTAAAGGTATTAAAAGTTCTGTATTCTACCGTGACTCTAGAATAAAATGTGCAATATAATATTTATGCATAACATTTGTTAAGATGCTGCAAACAATAGTTTTTAGTAAAGTCTTCCTGAATTATACCGAATAAAATAAATGATATGCGTTGTGCGCAAATATAAAAGGCCCAGTCAATCATTTATTGACATATTTTCTTGATGGGGATGTAGTGCTTATTCTGACCGCTCGTTTCTAAACATGTATATGACGGAAAATATGGACCAAAATCCCGAGGAAATTTCAATTCGAGCCAGTAACATTAAATCCAAGCTACTGCCAGTAAAATGTCGGGGGTAGTATGAAAACGGAATATATTGTATTAAAATACTGCTGCAACATTTTATGATTAACATAAAAACAAAGTTGGCTTATATTTGTTATTTTACGAGCAAGTATATTCTTTAAAATCCTGTTAAAATTGGTATGCCTGATCACTGTATTCTGGATTTTGTTTATTACGTCTTTCCTGCTAAATTGTATCTTGGTGAACATGAAGTACATAGGAAAAAATTTGATGTGTTGCACTCACATGACTTTCTCTACTCTTGTACTAACCATTCCTATAAACTCTTATTCCTTTATCTTCTTCGTGTTAGTTGAGATAAGCATTTGTACAAATTATCTGATTGCTTATTTCCTTGTAGGTGCAAGAGGAATATGAGAATACAGCAGGCTTTGAGCGATAGTCAAATGTTTTAAAGCTTTCATATTCCGTTCTCTTTGCATGGTCAACGTAAAAAATGAACAAATATGTTCCATTTGACGAAAGTTTGTTTTCCAAAAGTTACACAAATAACAAGGAATATCTCCGAAAGGTTCAATCTACACACACACACACACACACACACACACACACACACACACACACACACACACACACACACGCACACGCGCACACGCACACGCACACACACGCACACACAAAAAGGGATACAGATTGCGTGTTTTAGCGAGATCTACAATTGTAAGATTTGGTCTATCTCTTACGTTTTACGAGTTATTCAAATGTCATCCAGTGTAAACAGGACTACATGGGCTGTAGCCTGAAAATTCAAAATATACATTTCATTTGTCATAAAATATCTCAAACATATAACATTTTAATCAAAATCGTTACAGCCATTTTCAAGAAAATCAAAATTTTCGAAAAATGTTCCATGTAAAGGGCAGTTTAGGGTGTAGCAATTTTCTCCAAAATCTTCGTGTCCCACCCTTGAAAGACATTAAAATTAAATACCAAATTTGCTTTTTAACCAACTTTTCGTTTTTTAGTTATGCTGTCCACAGGCTGACAGACACACAACACACACACACACACACACACACACACACACACACACACACACACACACACACACACACACACACACACACACACACACACACACGGACCTTTTTCTAAAAGTGCTTTTTTTGGGATTCAGAGGGCCTCAAGACATATATTTCCGGTGTATTCTGGACATCAAAGGAAGTAAAACCTGTTTGTAGGAAGAAAATAAAATTATTGACAATGAGAAGAAAAAGCCGTTGAACTGTAACACTGATCTATTTGCTCCATTTAGGTGGCGACCTTTAATCTTCCAAGTTCTTAGAGGTGAGTTTGACTTTCGGATGCAATTAATTGATACCAATGATTTTCCATTCGTGCCGTTTGATATTCAAATTTTAAATTCCACAGGCTTCGCGCCCTCATTTACGCTATATATTCGCCCTTAGGGATATTGGAGCTGATGTTTTGATAATTAGTAGACCTTAATAGGTATCTACTTCGGTATGTTAGTTCTTTTCTTTTTTTTTTTCCTGTTCGTCTAGCAGTTTTCCCACAAATCAAATATACTTTACTACCTGATGCTTTTGCATGGTCGTAACTGTGTTACGGCGCGAAATTAACAATACCTGTCGCATAGACTATCCGTTTTCCTTCACATCTCAATGCGCGACCCACTGGCCTAGATAATATGAGGTCATTGTCCTTGCGTAAAGCATTCGGGCACAGTTTCGATACAGCAGTTTTTCCGCCCACACTGCGTCAGTTTTTCTGTGACACGCTTATTTGAAGGCACTAAGCAACCTGAAAACGTACTACCCTCAATACATTGAATTATAAGTCCGCAAATGAAGTAAATATTGATGTAATATTAAAGTTGCCCTGTCCTTTATTACCAGTGTACTAAATATCTGCACTTACACTCCCAACAGCCTGTATACGTATATGCTTGCTATTCTATTTACACTTCATACTTGTAATTGTTGCCTTTCATTTGTTAATATCTACAACATTCAACACTCTGCACGTCCTTTTAAATTCTCCTGAACACGTTAGGTCCTATTGTAGGTAACAAAACTAAACTCCGTGGCAAAAGAACCCATGTAGGACCAAGGCCCGGTCATCGCAACCCCCACTTCAAACTGCAATGGGCGTAATGAGTGGGGTGCAGTGGTGGAGGATGGGACGTGGTTGGCGTTCTGAGTCCTTCCCGCCGGAAAAATGAAGAATTGGAATGAATGGTGGGGAATACAGGAGAATCAAGACAAAACCAACGCAGACGCCGCTTCGTCCGTCACAAAGCCCATATGCGGTGCCCTGGTGAGAGGCGAGTGGTCTATCACTCGGCCACGGCGCCGCCACAATGTAGGCAATGCACATTCCAATTTTAAATGTCGTTTCCTCATAACTTAGCTGCACTTAATTCTGCCAAAATATTTTAATTAATAATATTCAAATTAGAAAAAAAATTTAATTGCTTAAAATGTTTTACGCCACCAACTAACTTCAGATTTTCAGCTAAGTTAAGAGCCTCACATAGCCATATTTCTCCTTCAAATTTTATGGCCACTTTATATTAAATATTTTCATAATTTCAAATATTTTCGAACGTATGTTGAGAGATTTGTTATCTTGGGCACACGTATCTTGTGGCGAATAATTGGCATTTAAATACATTTTTCAGTAGTGGGCCGCTGGAGGATGTTTCTTAGATTGCTATGAACAGCAATTCAGAGTAAACAGGAGTACATGGGCTACAGCCAGAATATTCAAAATATACCTTTCGTCATAAAAAATATCTTAATCAAAGTCGTTAGAGTAATTTTCGAGCAAATAGAAATTTTCGAAAAATTTTTCATGTAAAGAGTAGTTTAGGGTGGAGGAATTATGTTCAAAATCTTCGTGTTGCATCCTTAAAAGATATTAAACTTAAATATCATTCTTACGAAATCTTTTTCTATCTACTTAATGTTAATCGAGACAAATGTTTGCAGAAATATTTTTCATTATAGATATTTGAGATTATAATGTGTACCTCTCACTTTCCAACACAAAAACTATTGCATGTTAACTTATATAAAATAATGTGACAAATGACAAGCTCAGTTAATTTTAACGTCACTTTATTTCCTTTCTAAATATGAATCACGAAAACACAGTTCTCTATTTTATCATGAAGACAAACAATTTGTTGTGGCCTTGCAACTCCCAGAACTTTTGTCCGATACAGATACTGTTCACAGTTTTATTACCCTCTTTGTATAACAAACAACTGCTTCCGACGATACACTCATTAACTAACAACTGTCGCTTCTCTCAACAGTGCATTCGCTTAAATAGCCGAAAATGAGTAGCACGGATTTTTCTCGAACCACATTTTGGTAAACAAGCTCGGGCTGCGAACAGTTTCTCGAACTGTCTGGAAACGCTTTGTTCTGCCGTGCTCATTGTCGTCCTTGTTCTGAGCGCTACACTGTCGCCGTGACGCGGATTTATTAACAGTGGTGTGAGGTAGTTTGATCTCTCTTTGACGAGAGCCCAGCGTCACAATAACGTATCCTATGTTCCCTTTCTCAGCGGATAATTGACCTAGTTGACCTTATATTGGATTAACTTCCACTTTTCAAAACGCTACTACAATTTAATTAGCTAGATCCAACGTTGCCTTTATTTATTTAAGATGTTGCTATGTTAGGTCGGATTAGTCTGGTTAGTCTAGGCTATGACTAGCCTAACCCAGCGAACCCAAAATTTTTTGCTTTGTAAAGGTGGGGTATGTACTAATACAATCTTAATTTATCTAATTTGCAACAGTGTTTCATTTGAAACATTGAAATATATGATAATATACTTATAGGTATTCTCAACAATGGGGACCTGCAGCAGCCTAATCTGTTGATAAAATTGCAGTATAAAATTTCAAAATGAGCAACTTGCAGTAGCTTTATCTGTTGATAAAATATAGGATTAGGGTAATAATCTCAACAGCACCTGCTAGCAGCATCCTAATCTGTTGATAAAATTGAGGGATAGAGCAATAATGCCAACAAGACTAACTTGCAGTAGCATAAATTGTTCATAAAATTGAGAATTAAAGTAATAATCTCAAGAAGACTTATTTTGTAGCAGCATTGCCTGTTGATAAAATTGAGGATTAAAATAATAATTCAAGAAGATCTAACTTGCAGCAGCATAATCCGTTAACAAAATTGAGGATTAGAAAATAATCTCAACAAGACTAACTTGGAGCAGCATTATTGTTGATTAAAATTAGTTTAATAATTGAATATAACAAATGAGTAATCTGATGTCAACTAAATGGAAATAATAAATTATAAATGATGACACACTCTGTGACTCCACTATCAACTCAAAAACTATACTGCCGTTCACTTATTTGCGTTCACTTGTTTGCAGTGATGTCCCACAGCTTCTTAAGACCACGGTGTGCCGGCACGCATGCAGCTTGCGGCGTAGCCAAGTTGAAAACAAGTTTAACGTAGCACTTCAATTTTAATTTCTGACTTGCGACAAAAAGACATCAGGTGAAAGTTTTGAAAATGATACCTACGCTTTCGTTTGTGAAACAATAAGGTCTTCATTCTTAGCTATTGGCACGCAGGCTGTTCTAAAACTGTAGCAGAAAGATTTTTTTCTTCTAATCCATGTCTTAGTGAGAAAAATTGGAGTAAACTTATTTGTTACATTTACCATCTAGAGTATTCTGTTAACGTAGGGTGCATCAACTACCTTCCATACACTGTGTTCTAGCAGCTACTGCAGATAAGGAGAGAGACTTACTCTCTTCACACCTTCGGAGCATTGTTCCTCAGATCTAATCCAAGGCCATATCAGTGACTTTCCGTTTAGAACAATTGCTCATCGGTAGTAATATTCATTACTTTTGATTTTGTTTACATACGGTTTTCTTTATAAATATTAAATTAACACATACATATACTTTCTCACTCATACTTTAAGTATCCTTGCTAAAGAAATATTCCGTTCTTTCAGTCGGTACCTTCGGAGTTGGATGCTAACATGCCAACACGTGTTGGAACTTCAATAGGTGTCATAGGCTCCGAGGTTACGTGCACATAGGCGCGCACACATACAAACAATCCATATATTCTTTTATTAAACCTGCACTCTACTTATCTGCATGCAAATGGTAGGATTTATTACATTATGTATATTACACAACTTCTCTAATGAACTGAATTCCCCTGTTACTACTATAGATATAAGTTTATAGTGTACTGATGAGCACCTTCAACGTTTTAGAGAGGAAATTCATTTAATGTTGCTATTAAGAACGGGATGCAATGACTTTTATGTTTCACGGAAACAAGGTATAAGCACAGGATGTAGCAGCGGCCAATGAATGAGAGAAAAAAAGAAGATAAAAAATAATGCACGTCCAGGAGGGGGATAAAATAAAGCCATGTGTTGACAGTCGGCCGGCCTCTCGGAATCTCGTATTGGTGTTTGGAGAAGATGCTGGGGAAGATAGACCCGCCTGCTACGTGTGGGTGTATCTTGGACGCACTTGCATTCTCCGGCTTCAGTAATGTGACAAGATCCTTTGTGTGTGCTCGCGGTCGCTACTTCTAGACATATCACAGGTAAGAACATCTGAACAACTACAAACAAAAGAGCAGCGAAATCTCAGGAATAAATGAGTGAACTGTGGTGAATAAAAGAGTGGCGGAGGCACGAATTGACGTTAAATTAAGCTCGATTTTAGGTACTGGCTCGGATACAGGTTCAAATAAATCTCCAATGGATAAATGGTGTCAGCGTGGGTTGTCGGTAAGCGCGTAGCAAGCATATTTACGTCTGGAAAATATAAAAAATATACCTTGGGAATTTCGACATACTGTCAACTGTTTTGTCTGTGGGCGTTGTAATCTAAGGGATATTTTTTGCAACAGAATACAGCACAGTTAGAAGTTACTTAAAAGGTACTTTTTATTCCATAAATAATATAGGATAATATTTGCGAAGACATTTCTGTTTTTCTTGTACCAGCTTTATTAGCACCTAAGCTGGCAAACAGTGCTTTCCTTAGAATATTTTAAAATTTTTGTTGCTTTTTAAGTGTCTTTTCCTTGTTGATGACTTTTAAATGATTTTTTGACACAATTCTTAGATTGTGAACCAATAAATAGGGAATTTACAGCTAGCTGAATGGTAAAAGTTAGGTTAGAAATATATATACTTCATTAGGTACGCTTTAAAACGATTATACTAACGTCGTATATTCATAATAACCCTATATACAATCCTGTAACTACTCCATAATGACAATTATTTCTCATTTTCCCATAAACATATAAATGATTGCTACAATATTAGAACTATGGGTGCGAAAACCCATATTTAAAACGCATATAGTTTAATCCCTATTCTTTTAATTTCTAAACGCACTCATCATCGGAAATACAGGAACTCCTTTGATTAAAAAATAAGATATTACATTCATTTATTGAACAATCGTTGAAGAATTCCAAAATTCATCCTGAAACATAGCTTCCAGTCGATAGCTGAGTAATGTCTAAATATTACTATGACACAGTTGCATTTTGTCTATAAATATTACCGCCGATGTGTTAAGGGTATATTGATAGTGTAATGACAGGCAACCGAGTTGAAGAGCTTTGTTTTGCAAAAACTGTGAGTCTACTTCTAAAATTCTTACAGAGTAATTTGTAACAAAAGGGAATAAGTAAATCAACTCTACCACTGGAAAACGTCGCGTTCTACACATATGGGGCCTACAATAGAATTAGGTGTCAGAATTGCAAAAATAATTTATATTTGTGCTGTAAATATTTTTGGTATTGTTTCTCTTGGGAACAATAGGTAAATGTTTCTATGTACTTTAAACCCATCTATAGATACAATATGACTATTAAACTCTAATAATAGATCCTAACGAAAATAACTTAGAAAAATCTGATGTGTTCTACTCACATGACTTTCTCTACTGTTATCTATTCTTAGAAACTCTTATTCCACTGTCTTCTTAATGTTAATCAAGATAAACATTTGCAGAAATGATCTAATTTTCTTCTAGGTGTAAGGGCCATACAGCAGGCTTTGAGCGATAGTCAAATTTATTAAAACTGGTCACTATATGAAGACTTTGAGATTCCGTTCTCTTTGCACGGCGAACGGCTGAAAAAAGAATAACGATCTTCCATTTGAGAAAAGTTGCATTGCAAAACTCACACAAATAGTAAGGAATATCTCCGAAACGGTTCACTTTACAAAAAAGATCATTTACAAAAATCGTGTGTTTTAGCAAGATTTGCATTTTTGTATAGTAAGATTTGGTCTATTTCTTACAGTTTGCCAATTATGCAAAAGTCATTAACAGTAAACAGGACTACATAGGCTACAGCCAGAAAATTCAAAATGTACATTTCATTTGCCATAAGAATGTCTTAAGCATATGACATTTTAATAAATATCGTTTGAGCTATTTTTGAGAAAATAAAAAAATTCGAAAAAATGTCCATTAAAGGGTAGTTTAGGATGGTAGAATGTTCTCGAAAATATTCGTGTGGCGTCCTTGAAAGATATTAAATATGAATACCAACGTTGTTTTTAACCCACTTTTCGTTTTTGAGTTATGCTGTTTACAAATACACACACACACACACACACACACACACACACACACACACACACACACACACGCACGCACGCACGCACACACACACCTTTTCCAAAAATGCTTGGCTTTTTTTGGGATTCAGGGGCCACTAAACATATATTTTTGATGAAATCTCGACATCGAATTTTTGGGTTAATATATATATTTCACAAACAAAAATTGTGACATCTGCCTGACATTGCAGGTGACCATAAAGATCCAGAATACAGAGATATATGACAAAGTCAATTTTAAGAAGAAGAAGAAAAAAAATGATTAAAATTAATATTCAAAATATCTAAAACATTAAAAGATTATAACAAGAAGATAACAGTTAACACATTGAATACAAGTTATTATTTAAAATATATAAAGAGTCTTTTAGGACATGTAATCATATATTTACAATTTCGGACCATTGCACACCCAGTGCTTTGAGGCAGGTACTTGTGAATTTAAAACATGTTCCGCGGGCACCAAAGAGTAGTCCTTTTACCTCCCATGCATTTTCAGGTACATTATATCTCTCACTAAGGTGAGGAATGCATGGTTGATAGATGGCTTCCTTTTCCTCGTTCACCTGTGTCGCCTGCTGTAAATGTTGCTCCATTCTGACTGTTGGATCAAGAATGAGACCCTTTCCTGCATCCCTCTTGATGGCTACGATATCTGCTCTTCGATGGCTACCATCCTCAGACAGGCAATGGTCCTCTTCATAGACCTCCCAATTGGCTCTACGAAGGGCTGTAGAAATTGATGAACGCACACGGTGGTGACGAGTGTTGCGAAGTAATTCTCCCTTTGGGCAATATCCTAGTACATGCCCAAGGGTTTCCGCTTCTTTGCAATTTGAGTGCCGACATAGTGTTGTTCGCTGATTACTTCCAGGCACAGATCTTACTGCTGACGTGTTACATGACATTTTGATGGCATTAGTCCATTCAGAACATGACAGGATTTTTCTGTTGCTCATCCACGAATTGGCTCTGGGATTCTCTTTATATGTCTCAATCCCCTTTCTCTTGTGAGGTAGCTGACACCATGCATCAAACGATTTAAGTTGTAATTGTTTTCGAAGCCATCGTCCTGATTTTGACATGATTTCATCATTAATGTCAATGTTCAAATTGGAAAGGGCTTCTTTCTTCTCTTTCTGAGTATCTCGACACAAGCGTAGATGATCATCTTGTATCTGTGAAAGCTTCTGAGCTATATTGAAATGTTGTATATAAGCCTCCCAACCAGCTCTAATTAGTCCTATTCCTCGAAGATTACGTGGAGCGTATATCATATCATTGGGGCAATACTTCCCCTACTTGCTATATTACTAGAGAAGGTAAAACATTTTACCTAAGAATTTAAGAGGATCAGAAAGTGTATTATGTAAACAGGCACTGAACTCGTTAAACATGCATATCTGGATGATTTTGTTGAATTAAAAACAAACATTTTTCCAGAATATGTGTATACATAAGCTGACTATTTTGCATGGCCTTTCAGATTTATAGAAACCTGTAATAGTTTCTTTAAGCTTCTAAAAGGCTAAAAAGATGGTAAAGATTATCTATCAGGTTTAGAACTTGTTTCTCAGAAATCACTTAAAATATAGAGTTAAAATGCTCACTATACATTAATAAATACCATTTTTACTACCGCACTTATACCTAAGAATACTTAGTTTAAATTCTTCTCTCTGAAGAATCTGAACTGAAAATGTCAAAAGTAATATCTTTAGCTTGTGGTGCAGTCTTATTAATCGGAGTTTACTCATTAATTTGTGATACATTTTATCAGTGTAGATAAAATACTTATGCTTTAAATATATGTTTAAAGAGCTTACTGTATCTGGCAACACCCTTTGCAATAGAGAGGTAAACTATGGTCCATCCTTTAGGGGAACTTTCACTCTAAACATTGGCACTACTGTTGAGTATTGTAGCTTCTGTGTGCTCTTTGCAAATATATGCAAGTTTGTTTTCTTCCATTTTTATTTTGAACAACTTTTTCTGTGAATGATATTTGCTGGTATAAATAACACAATTTCTCAGAAATTACTGAAGATGGCTTAATTCAATTTTATAACGATGAAAAAACCTCTAAGTATTGTTATGGACTTACATTGGTGCTAATAACACATTACTTATTTTTACTTTCTCTACTGGTAAGTAGAGGAAGTATTGTATTCCACCCAAAAATTTGATGTCCAGATTTCATCGGAAATATATGTTTTGAGGCCCCTTGAATCAAAAAAAGCATTTTTAGAAGAAGGTCCGTGTGTGCGTGTGTGTCTGTGTGTGTGTGTGTGTGTGTGTGTGTGTGTGTGTGTGTGTGTGTGTCAGTCTGTAGACAGCATTACTCAAAAAACGAAAAGTCGGTTAAAAGCCAAAGTTGGTATTTAACTTTAATGTTTTTCAAGGATCCGACACGAAGATGTTGAAGAAAATAGTCCCGCCATAAACCACATGTAAAATTTTTCGAACATTTTGGTTTTCTTGAAAATGGCACTAGCGATTTTGATTAAAAAGACGTATGTTTGAGGTATTTTTATGACAAATGAAATATATATCTTGAATTTTCTGGCTATAGCCCCTGTGGTCGTATTTACTCTGGACGACTTTTGCATAACTGGTACCCTTAGAGGTAGACCAAATCTTACTATATAAAATGTAGATGTTGCTAAAATACACAATTTGTATCCAAATAATTTTTTTTGTGGAGTGAACCATTTCGGAAGTATTCCTTATTATTTGTGAGAGTTTTGGTGAGCTTATACTTCGGTCAAATAAAACATCGTTATTCATTTGTTTATATGTTAACAGTGCAAAGAGAACGGAATTTGAAAGCTTTAAAATATTTGACTATCGCTCAAAACCTACTGTATTCCCATATTCCTCTTGCACCTACAAGGAAATAAGATAATTTGTACAAATGTTTATCTCAACTAACATGAAGAAGATATAGGAATAAAAGTTAGCAAGAATGGTTAGTGCAAGAGTGGAGAAAGTCATGTGCGTGGAACACGTAAGATTTTTATAAAAACAAAGATTGAAATATTTTAATGGGTCAGAATTTAGAATATAACATTGGCAGTGTAGAACATTTAATCTTCCTTTAGGGCATTAATACAACATGGTTTAAAATATGTTACCTACACATAGAAGTGGCAAACAGGTTCAGATTCACTATTTACAGAATAGCTTGGATAAGTAATTATAGAGGGTTTTAACTTCAGAGATCTTATAGTTTTATTATACGAATAAAGTATGTACATTATATGGGTCTGAGAGACTCAGTTGAGTAGACGCTGATCCCAAGGGGGTAGGTTTAAATCCAGCCCATACCGAGGGTTTGTAAATTTACTTAAAGACAACTACATATCGGTATATTTACAGGCATGTAAAAGAACTCGTGGGGACGAGATTCCGGCTCACCGGTGTCGACGATGTAATCCTGGTACATGAGAGGGTAGTTAAAAAAAAAGATGTACAAACTATTTACAAACGCTTTTCCTCTATCTACATCATATTAGTCGAGATAAACATTTACAGAGATTATCTTGCTAATTTTCTTATAGGTGCAAGGGGAATATTATGGAAATACAGCAGGCTTTGAGCGATAGTCAAATGTTCTAAAACTAGTCGCTATGCGATGGATTTGAAATTCCATTCTCTTTGCATCGCCAGGAGATCAAAAATTAGTACCAACTTCCCATTCCAGAGTACTGGAAAATTCAGACAAATAGAGAATATCTCCGAAATGGTTCACTCCACAAAGAAAGGCATCAGATGTAAATTATGTATTTTAACGAGATCTATGTTTTTTGTGCAGCAATATGTTATCTCTTAGGGTTCACCAGTTATGCAAAAGACAAGAATAACAGGCATATATAGGCTCTAGCAAGAAAATTGAAAATATGCATTTCATTTGCCATAAAAATGCTATAAACATAAGGCATTTTAATCAAAATCGTTAGAGCTATTATTGAAAAAATCAACATTTTTGAAAAACTTTCCATGGAAAGGGCAATTTAGGGTGAAAGAGTTTCAAAATCTTTGTGTTGCATCCTTGAAAGATATTAAACTAGAATACCAACTTTTGTTTTTAATTGACTTCGTTTTCGAATTATGTGTTCACACACACACACACACACACACACACACACACACACACACACACACACACACACACACACACACACACACACACACACACGAACCTTTTTCTAAAAATGCTTTTTTTTTGGGATTCAGGGGCCTCAAAAGAAATATTTCCGGCGAAATTTCGACATCGAATTTTTAGGTCGAATACAATACTTCCTCTACTTACTATACATAGTAGAGAAAGTAAAAATACGTGCATTTGTCTAGGAGATGTGGTTTAAATTTAATTAGGCATTTTAATATTTACCAGGAGAGAGTAATACTTGTTTAGTCTGTTGACCCTTTATGGGATTAGTCTGCACCTTAGGTTTTGCACTAGCATAAGTTACTAAAATCAGCTTCAAAATGATAAAAATATAGGTAATGAATATTAGTGATATCTATGGTGTGGCAAATCAAACCTTAGGGATACTTATATTCCTTTTAAATACCTCTTTTTACTTCCCCTACAACTATTGTATTGACCAATGTATGTGTGAGAACAACATAACTTAAAAAACGTAGTCAGTTAAATATCAAACTGGATATTTAAGTTCAACATCTTCCAAATGCAAACACCAGGGTTTTGATTAAAGTCACCTCACTGCAATCTACCCTTTAAATGGATTTATTTTCCTGTGCTTTGTAATTTTTTTCTAGAAAATAACTTCCCAGACCTCACATCTTGCGATATTCACTTGTGGTGTAATTTGAAAGAACAAAGTGTGTATACCTAAATCTAATCCCCAAACAACACAAGAATTGCGAAATTATATATATGAAGGAAGTGACCAACATATCCTTAGAATAATTGCAACATATTTATAAAATCTGTTAAGTGGCTGCAATGCCTGACATCATTTTTGAAAAGACAAGCGATGTAAGGTACATTTAATATTTTAATTTGTGAAATAATGATAGTTCTAGTTGGTCTTATCCGTTTATCCAATATGTCTCGATGCATAAGGCGGTCCGCGCGGGGAAAACTGCCGGGAGGCAAGCGGCGCGCAACCGCGGTCCACGTGCCGTTAAAATCGTGGCCACATAATCTGATGGCGCGTATAAACAAGATTGTACAAAGTTGCTTCCGAATGAACGATCCTTCATAGGCTGGTCGCAGAACATTCAATATATGCTTACGTTTCATTTGTCTTGTAAATGTCTTAAGGGGCATATAATGACAATGTTAAAATTCAAGCTTTCAAGGAACATTTTCTCAGAAACTGTTTATTATATCTACTTCAAATTTTTATAGCACATTATACGAACTTTTGTATACACTTTATCTTGAGGTGTTTTTGGTAGAACAATTATTTGAAGAGTAAATAATTTTTTTTCTAGTAGTCAATTTTTTCATTAAAAATGTCGTACTAATCACATCAAAATTTCAAAACTATACATAATTTTAAAAAATGGCCCTGTTAAAATGTAAATCATTTATATAAACATAATGCCTGAAAGTATAAGTTTCTATGTCTAACAGTTCCTGAGAAAATATTCCTTATGTATCAAAAAATTTAGTTTTGAGATTTCGCGTTTCAAAGTTAGAACTAACCTTTTCAATATATTCCAGCATCATAAGAGAGATAGGTTAGGTTGCCATGATAAATCAGTAATCAGTGTTACCAAAAATCAATATGGCCACTTCAAACATTTCCCACATTTTCCTCCTAAAAACATCAGGAACTTTAAATATACTAATTCCGTTGATAGCGAAAACGAACACCACCATTAAAAGCAGTCCCATGGTAAATACTCTATAAAAATCCTTATAATAGTGATATCAAGATAAAAATTGAAGTATTTTACTCAGAAAGTTCTCTAGTATTTTTACATACAAAAAACAAAAGATGTATTTTTACTCATATTTGCCTTACCGGGTCCCCTTAAACATGCGAGATTTTAATCATAATCCTTCAAGCCATTTTTGAGGAAAAAAAAAAAAAACATCGAAAGATGTCCCATGTGAAGATTGGTTTGGAGTGAAGGAATTTTCTGGAAATTTTTCATGTAACATCTTTGGAAGATAGTGAACTTGAAAACCAATTTTGTATTTATCCGAATTTTTTTTTTAAATTTATGGTGTTCTGAAACACACACGTACACATATGGATCTTTTTCTAAAAATGACTTTTTGGATTAAGGAAAACTCAAAACGAGTATTTCAGGTTCCTTACTTTCTTACTAAGTAGGCAGATGGTAAAGAAAATAATAAGGGCTCGTAAGAATAGTATGTAGAAGTTTAAAAATAAAGTATAACTATAGTGGGTAGAGAAAGTTCTGTGAATGTAACACATGAGATGATTTGCTCCCCTTTCCCAGAACCCGGAAAGCATACAAGCGAGGACTTGGCATTTCAGTGCTTGACGTGGGTAATATAACCAATGCTGTGATAACCTGTTCCGGTTTAAGCGGAACGACACCTCGACAACAGTGACCATGAACTCGCAGGTGGAAGTTTACTTCGAGCTATCCTCCCACTTTATACACAACGTACCTAACCTATTGAAATTCGCCCAAAACTGTGACACGTTTTCCCCGTTACATTGCTCTCTGGTTATATCTGACGTGACGTTCATTTGTTCTGTTGGCATCACAACTAGCAACTGTTTCTAAAATTCTCCCCATGATAAAGATGGCCATAGTTGGTGTTAATTGCAGCTGTTGGGTTGGCTACAAGGTACGTAAACCGTTGAATTTATACCAAAGAATCTGAAATACCCGGCGTTGCTTGTGGTTTCACGATTTTATCCCTACAACTTTTAGACTTACTCTTGATACTATAAGGAACAAAAATACCACAGGAATGAAAGCACGTAAAGAAAGCTGTGTGAATGTAAGACGTTGCATTTCTATGTCGATCATATAGAAAATCCTATGAATTCTTCATGGAAAAGGTAGTAGAGAAAGAAATGCAATTTTGTTTCGTAAAAGAAACGTATGTAGTGTTGTTATTTCTACAACTGCAGTGAAATATAACCCTGTCAGCTTCCAAGTGTGCAATTACACCGGTTATTTTACTTGGGCCCTCCCCGTCCTTTACCACACTGCAGTTGCTTGGACGTTTGGCTTTAAATGAATGACCAGTCCATTGCGTATCGCTCTAACGATCATTGTATTCCACTTAGACGTTTATTCTAAACTGTGTTAGTGCTTACAGAAGTATTCCATACTATGTGATTGTTGTTAATACAGATGTTAGAGTGCACAGATTTCGTGTGATGGTAGATTACGACGAATAAAAAGACAGTAAATAAATTCATCTATCGTGAAAGGTAAGGAGATAATTGAACATTATTGAATACATTATCTGCACTGTCTGGCGACACAATAGGACTGAACAAGTGAATGTTTTGTTTACTAATCAGCTTGAGATACCATGAATGCGTTTACAAATTAAATTAATTTGTAAACGCATGCATGGTAAACTATGGGAGAGTGAACATACAGTGTTTACTGTCAACATTCCTTACCCTCCGCTTTACACACGCGCCTAAGTTGGGCAATCACCAAGCGTATGTACAGGAATTTATTCCATATGGTACGCTGAAATCCAACTATTTAATATTTTGTGGCTAAACGATTCATTTTAGCAACAAATAGAAAATACACAAAAAAATTTGAAGCCTTGCTTCACACTCATAACTCTAACACCTTGTATAACAATTTAGCAATAAATATGTAACTGTATTCAGCGCTGAGAAATTATTTAATTCAGAATTGTTTTTTACTTTCTCTACTACATTTAGTAAAGTAGAGGAAGTATTGTATTCCATCCAAGAATTCGATGTGGAGATTTCACCGGAAATATGTTATGAGGCCCCCTGAATCCAAAGAGAGGGAAAAAAAAAAAAAAAAAGAACTTTTAGAAAATGGTCCGTGTGTGTGTGTCTGTGCCTCTGTGTGTGTCAGTCTTTGGAAAGTCGGTTAAAAACCAAAGTTGCTATTTATATTTAATGTCTTTCAAGGATGCGACACGAAGAAAATTCCTCCACCCTAAACTACCCTTTACATGGGAAATGTTTAAAAAAATTTGATTTTCTTGAAAATAGCTCTAACGATTTTGATTAAAATGCCATCTGAGATATTTTTATGACAAATGAAATATATATATTAAATTTCCTGGCTATAGTCCATAAAGTCCTGTTTACTCTGGATGGCTTTTACATAACTGGTAAACCGTAAGAGATAGAGCAAATCTTACTATACAAAAAATGTAGATCGTGCTAACACATAAAATTTATGTCTGCATAATTCTTTTTATAAATTGAACCATTTCGGAGATATTCCTCGTTATTTGTCCAAGTTTTGGAGAACTTATTGTTCTGTGAAATCGTGTGAATCTGTGAAATTATTTTTTTATATGTTAACCGTGCAAAGAGAAGATTTGAGTATGGCTCAGAGCCTACTGTATTCCCATATTTTTTTAAAATTTTATTTATTATTTGAAGTCGCTTCAACATAAAAGTCATATTGCGACTAAACATAGAGGAAAAAAGGAGGAAACAAATCATGAAGTTTACATTGAATTTAAACATTAACTTTGCATGCTTTGATGAACTTGATGATTTTCTTGTGATACTGTTGATCACCCAAAGCTAGCTGAAGGTTCTCAGGAACTCCATACTGAAGTCGCTGGTGAGTGTATCTTGGGCAAACAGTGAGCAGGTGCTGAACGGTAAGAGTAGAATCAGAATCACACAGAGTACATTTAGGAGGAAGTTCACGGGACAGAATGTAGGAATGAGTAAGCGCAGTGTGGCCAATGCATAATCAGGTTATTAGTACCTGGTCTCGCCGAGTTAGTGTTCTAATTGTTGTGGACAGGTTAGGTATTGGACAGATATCATGCAGTTTGCTGTTGGATGTAGTTGTCCAATCTGTCTTCCATCGGTGTAGGATAGTTCTTTTTAGATGCCGTAAATAGTCTTCATGTGGTAGCTTAAGATCTGGTAAGTTTGGAGGATGCTTGGTAGCTTCTTTTGCGGCAGTGTCAGCAAGATCATTTCCTGGTATGTTACAGTGAGATGGTATCCATGCCAAGATTAGTTGTTTACCTGATGAAATAAGCTCATTGTATAATTCACGTATCTCCCTTACCAAGGTGTGGCAAGGAGATCGTTGTTGTATAGCCATTAATGCACTAAGGGAATCTGTGTATATAATGAATGATTCTTTGATATATAATCCATGGCGAAACGTATAGCAAACAGTTCACTAGAGAAAATGGTGAGAGTGTCTGGTAGACTATACATCATGGTGTGGTTAGGAGCAACCACCGCACAGCCATTATTGTCGTCACACCGGGAACCATCGTTATAAATTGGCTCATAATTGGCATACGTGTCACAGAATTCTTTGAACAGCATGGTAAAAGAAGATTTTTGGGTATGAGCCTTCACATATTTTGTCAAAGTGGTGTTGATGACAAGTGATTTTATTCTCCATGGTATATCATTTATGTTGAAGGTACGGGAAATGAAAGAAGGGATAGTCAGATTAAACTCTTCAACGTATATAACAATTCTTTGGGAGAAGGGTAGGATAGGGAACCCTTTGGGTTGAGCATTATATTGGCGTGATATATAACCAACTGCACCAGAATTAGTCCTGGTTAAGGTCTTGGTAAATAAGTAAAACTTAACATTTTACATCTGATAGAAAGTGGTGGTTCATCTGCTGCAAGTTTTAGACTCTCTGTAGGACTAGTATGGAATGCCCCAAGTGCAATTCTTAGAGCTGTGGTTTGAACAGTGTCCAGCATTTTAAGACTTGATAGTTTGGCGGAGTTATAAACAATAGAACCGTAATCCAACTTGGAGAGGATGGTCATTCTGTAAGTGCGAAGTAGAACACTGAAATCGGCTCCCCACCCTTTGACAGATAAGACTTTTAAAAGATTAAGCCGCCTTGCTCCCACAAGGAAATCAGCAATAGTATAATTTGTGGAAATGTATAAGCGCTTGTAAGAATGCTTAGTAAAGAAAGTCATGTGAGTGAAACACATCAGATTTTTTTTTTCAGAACGACACTTATGAAATATTTTGTTCAGTGATAGTTGCAGTGTACGAGCACTTAAACGCCTAAAACACTTTTGGATTAAATCATTTCCCGGTGCTAAATGTCGCAAAACAGGATTTACTGACAGCTTGAAACTAGTAACTGCCGTTGTAAAGTTGGCAGTACTTCTTTTTAGTGTAACAATGGATCTCTAGTACTCTCAGGTGCGGATCCAAGGGGGCGGGGATAGGGGGGTTGTATCCCCCCACCCGAAAATTTGAAAACTATTCAGGATGTAACTAAAGAAAAAAATTATTTACAAATATATTCAAAGAATCTGAGGGTTTTGTATGTTAATTATTTTCATTTGTACATCTAAGGAAACATCAAAATATGTTATAATAATGTTCCTGCTATCCTAATTCAGAGCAAAGAGATTTAGAGCAGTTAAAGATATAACATGCTTCCCATAATCTCATTCCAAATCGTATACTATCTACGGCATTACGATAACACAAATCGCACTGCAATTTCAGGAAACTCGTAGATTGCTTCGGTAGTAACAATGCTAATATTATCTTTGAATGGGTTTAATGGAATTATTTTCCCTTCATACATAAGGCGTTGAAGATCTTCTGCACTTCATCGGTAACTACAGCAACAGCAGAACGTTCATTCTCAACATTATGGTATCTGAAGACCTATTTAAATAGCAGCATGGGAGCAGACAAATTGAATGGACTATCGCTAATGTATATACCTACATAAAATTTGGAAAATAAAACTCAAGAAGCACTGTACTAACCACCCTTACAAACTATTATTCCTCTATCTTCTTCGTGTTAGTTGACATAAACATTTGTACAAATTATCTTATTGTCTATCTTCTTATAGCTGTAAGGAGATTACAGTGACTTTGAGCGATAGTTAAATCTTTTAAAGCTTTGAGATCCCGTTCTCTTTGCACACTTAACATATAAAAAAATGAACAACGATGTTCTATTTCACGATAGTTTTGTTTTCCTAAACCGACACAAATAATAAGAAATATCTCAGAAATGGTTCACTTTACAAAAAAATTATTGAGTAATAAATTGTGTGCTTTAGCGAGATCTACATTTTTTTGTACAGTAAGATTTTGTCTATATCTTACGGTTTAGGAGTTATTCAAAAGTCATCCAGAGTAAACAGGACCAAATAGGCTATGGCTAGAAAATTTAATATATATATTTCCCATATAATATCTTAAACAGTGTAATTTTAATCAAAATCATTTGAGCCATTTTCAAGAAAATCAACATTTTCGAAAATTTTTCCATGTAAAAGGTAGTTTAGTGTGGGGCTATTTTCTTCAAAGTCTTCGGTCGCCCTTGAAAGACATTAAACTTAAATGCCAACTTTGGTTTTTAACCGAGTTTTCGTTTTTGAGTTAAGCTGTCCACAGTCTGACAGACTTACACACACGGATCTTTTTCTAAAAATGTGTTGTTTTTTTTTATTCAGGGATCTCAAAACGTATATTTCCGGTGAAATCTCGACTTCGAATTTTTGGGTGGAATACAATACTATTTACCAGTAGAGAAAGTAAAAATGTGATCTATATGAAGGGTAGTTCAGGGTGTAACATTTTATCGAAAATCTTCGTGTCGTATCCTTGGGAAACACTGAACTTAAATACCAAGTTTGGTGCGTAACCGACCCTTCGTTTTTGAGTTACGCTGTCTTTTACAAAAGTAAATACCCAACTCCAGTGAGACCTGCACGAAGGGTCACCTAATCCTCAGGCGTTCCTAAATAGATGCTATCAGAATGAAATTTGTCATGTTTCCCTTGCTGTTCAGACGGCATGGCAGCCATGGCCTCACCTTGCAGATTTGAAAACCAATATTTCAGTAATCATTGTAAATTAACGGGAAAATATTACAATTTCAACGTTACTACACCTGCAGTAAATACTTTATTATTGGGTTTTGATTAAATAATGGACCAGAGGTAATAACGCTGCCAGTGTCGAGCGCTTTGCTTAATAACGTAAGCTTAGTCATCCATCGTTAAGGTATTAGCAAACAATATAAGTGAGTGTCCATTATTACTTTTATGTTGTTCTTCATATATTCCTAATACTTCTGGGATCATATTATTCCCACTGGAGCATTCAAATCCCCACTAATAATTACATAGTTTTATTCCACTTATTTCCTTCTGTAGGTTTTCATAGAAATCTGTTGTTTCTTTCCCACTTTCTTTCATCTGTAAGATGACTTCTGCAGATTTTAAATATTACACGTATTATTCTGTCGTTTATATATTATAGCTTTGAAGTTTTGCTTTCCACTTTTGATCTATTAATATTGCTACTCCACTGATCACTTTTTTGTCCTGCTCTACCTCACTATATATCATTGTGTATCCATCCAAATCTTTAGTTCCTCTTAGTTTCTTTTCAGTCTCTGATATTGTGGCTATATTTATTTTTTCTCTTTTAATCCTTAACACAATACTTCTTCTTTTGTATTAATGCTTCTTACATTCCATGTCCATCATTTATTCCAAATTTTTGTATCCCTTATTCATTATGTCGTATTTTAAAAAGACTTGCGAAACAACACCTGCCAAAGTTGAAAGGAAGGAAGAGAGTGAGAAATGAAGTAGATAACGAAGAAAGAAAGTAAAAATAGACTGTAGCAATACCTTAATGAGGCGAAGCGATTTGAATAAATTACCTTAGATTACCCCTGCATTTGTTTAGCCAATATACTGTCTAAAGAAAAAGAAACGAAAAGAAAACAAGAACTGTACGATCAGAGAATTTCATTTCTATTGCGGTCAATGGGATGTGAACTCTCTTCTGAAAACTGATAGATGAAAGATTTAAAAAAACAAAAAAAAAAAAAAAAAAAAGTAAGAAAGGGCCTGAGAGGAGAGCTCATTTTCTTGATGTCATCCTCATAATTCTCCAAATTCTTGTTTTATTTGGAGAAGATTCGGGTAATTTGGCAGTACATATAATTTGGCACTGGTTTACAATTTAATCATTTTCAACTGAGCGGATCACGTAATTTGGAGGCAGTCCAAGAAAGAAGAGACCCTTTTAAACATTGCGTAATATTTTGGGTAAGTTTTGAGCGCCAGGTAGGATATTGTATAGACGTATTTGAGCCTCCAGGTTTTAATACACGGTGGGGTTTGAGTCTTATTAGAATACAATACCTGATTTTTGTTAGCTCTTTTAAGGTCGTTTAAGGTTTTGTTTTAAATACATAGGATATTTTGAAATATATATAAAACAAACACGCGTGATGTGTTACATTTACATAACTTTCTCTACCCTCTATTGCATATTTGTGTATAGTTCATACAAACATTTAAAATTAAAGCTTATTACTTTTTCTATTAAGTTTAGTAAAGCAGAGGAAGTATTGTGTTTCACCCAAAAATTCGATGTTGAGATTTAACCGCAAATATATGTTTTGAGGCACCCTGAATAAGAAAACAGCATTTTTTAGAAAGGTCCGCGCGCGCGTGTGTGTGTGTCTCAGTCAGTCTGTGGACAGAATAACTCAAAAATGAAAAGTCTGTTAAAAACCAAAGTTGGTATTTAAGTCTTTCAAGGATGCGAAGAAATTTTGAAGAAAATTGATCCACCTTAAAATACCTTTTACATGGAGCATTATAATTTTCTTGAAAATGGCTCTAACGACTTTGATTTAAATGCTACATGTTTGAGCTATTTTGATGGCAAATGAAATGTATATCTTGAATTTTTTGGCTATAGTCCAGGTAGTCCAAACCCTAAGAGATAGACCAAATCTTACTATACAAAACATGTAGATCTGGCTAAAACACACAATTTATGTCTAAATACATCATTTTGTAGAGTGAACAATTTCGGAGATATTCCTTGTTATTTGTATAAGTTTTGGAGAACTTATACCCCTGTCAAATGGAACATCGTTATTCATTTTTTTCATATTTTAACATTGCAAAGAGAACAGAATTTGAAAGCTTTAAAAGATTTGATTATCGCTCAAAGCCTACTGTATTCCCATATTCTCCTTGCACATACAAGGAAATAAGCAAGATAATTTCTGCAAATGTTTATCTTAACTAACGTGAAGAAGATAGAAGGGGAGCGGAGCTAGGGCTACAACTGCCTAAAGTTCAGTTGTAGCGTTTAACCCTTTCAGTCACGGTGCCCATTATAATGGACATGGGCATTTTTGTTCTATTTGTAATGCTTTTAACGGGTTTTTCTGCTATATTCTTCTTATACTGCTCGTCACAAATTAAACATATATATTTAAATATATGTTCTGAACTGTATAAAATTATTTTTTTTACAATTAACATTTTTTTAAAGAAAAGAAGCAAAATCCATGCAACCGCAGTCAAATGATAGCCCGTCATCATCCAAGCGTGCCATCACACCAATTATTTTACGTGGGTCCTCCCCGTCGTTTAGCACAGGCACACTTGACTGCTGTTGCCGAGATTCGAACCCACGAACTCTGGCTTTGAGTGCATGATCAGTACACTAGGTGTCGCCTTAACAATCATGGCTACTTAAGTCAGTTGGTTGAAGTTGTCCCAGACCGCCTAATCTCAACTAGTTTGAAATTAGAGGAAGAACGGCATAAGTAGCAAAATAATTCCTGACTGAAAGAGTTAAGACATCATCAGCTTATAGTAACATTTTGTTACACAAGGGAAGCATCAGTAGCCTATACGGAAATAATTGCAACTTTGGCTCAAAAGAAGCCACTATTATTATTATTATTATTATTATTATTATTATTATTATTATTATTATTATTATTATTATTATTATTATTATTATTATTATTATTATTATTATTATTATTATTATTATTATTATTATTATTATTATTATTATTATTATTATTATTATTATTATTATTATTATTATTATTATTATTATTATTATTATTATTATTATTATTATTATTATTATTATTATTATTATTATTATTATTATTATTATTATTATTATTATTATTATTATTATTATTATTATTATTATTATTATTATTATTATTATTATTATTATTATTATTATTATTATTATTATTATTATTATTATTATTATTATTATTATTATTATTATTATTATTATTATTATTATTATTATTATTATTATTATTATTATTATTATTATTATTATTATTATTATTATTATTATTATTATTATTATTATTATTATTATTATTATTATTATTATTATTATTATTATTATTATTATTATTATTATTATTATTATTATTATTATTATTATTATTATTATTATTATTATTAATTATTGGAAACAACTATGTAAAGAATATAAAGGTCAATGTAAGTATGTGCTGTAATTATTGTGGACGGCTGCAATTAAATCTTATCAGTACTTATATTTGCTCAACGTTTTAACCATGATGTTAACTTTACAAATAAAGCATAATGTCGTGAAAGTTCAGCAACTGCATGTGTGTGCTTGTAAAGTAATTCCTTACCTTCCAAATAAAACAAACGTTTGAAAAATTCCAGTTCTACGACTGGTAGGACTTTAAGGAAATTTTAGAAAGAAGTGTCGATCTTCAAGCTCCTTTGTTTTTCGCGGCCTGAAGAAGTTTCTCATGCTCCCGACCCAGATACTTATCCGAAAACATCGGACCTATCAAAGATAGGGAAATTGATCTAACTACGAGAAAACTTCTGAGGAATATTAACATTTTGGAATATTAATCGAAATTAGCCAAACATCCCGGATGACACCATATTTCTTTAAAAACCAACCACATACGAAGCACTACAGTTTCTGGCAATGGTGGAAAATTTGTACCCACTTGCAAATGTCCGATTTCTCTTAGTCTTCTCACAATTGCTGCGAACGTCCTGTGTGTGTGTGTGTGTGTGTGCGTGAGTGTGTGTGTGTGTGTGTGTGCGTGTGTGTGTGTGTGTGTATGTGTGTGTGTGTGTCTGTATCTATCAACAGCATAACTCAAAAAGAAAAGTCAGTTGAATGCCAAACCTGGTCTTTAAGTTTAGCACCGGCACAAAGATTTTTAAAAATATTAACATAAATAACATGAAGTAGAGGAACAAACGTTTTAATAATAATTTGTAATAGAGGAAAGAAACTCATGCGACTGCAATACAGATTTTATAAGATGAAAAGCATAAGATGAAAACTTCTCAGTATCGAACAATAAAAATGGTTGTTACAACTTAATTATATACTTTAACGAGCCCTAATCTTCTCCTGTGGTAAGTGTTTTCGTTCATCTTTTAAGGTATTCCAGCTACATAGAACCTAATGAAGTGAAGAGGTTTTTAGCAATTACTTACAGAAAATCCGTCTCTATCTACACAGATACACACGCACATTTCACCCTAATCGTGCAGCCATATTTTTAGTTGCATTTATCTACATGTTGGACGAGAATGCATCATACATGAATAATCGGAGTAGTTATTTAGACAAATATTTATCTAGTATAATAAGTGCACCTGAAGGTCTCATTTCAAATCCGTGTGTATCGTACACTATATAGGATGTTCCAAAATTAGACCAACAAACTTTGTGAGCTGATAGATAACATCATTTTAAACAATTTTTGTTAAGGAAAGTTTTTTGCTGCGGTGTTCCGTTTAAGCGCTAGACGAGTTAATGTCATAGATTACTATCTCCCACCTAAACTCAACAATGCAAATTGCTAAGCCATACAAGCTTAATCCAAGAAAGAAACACAGAACACATGAACAAAACACAAACATCTCATTGTTTACAGTTAATCACAACTTTACTATTCAAAGTAAATGTTGGAACGCACGCCCATTGCGAATAACACAAAGAGTGCATCGGCGTGCCCTATTCTGTCGTACTCTCGCAACCATTTCTCTGGTTTAAAAGTTTGTCGGCTTAATTTTTTGTTCACATCTAAGACATATGAATATGCCTTTATTGTCTTTAGCAAGACCATGAATGTAAACGCCACAAACTACGCACATGCGTATATCCAACATTTTGTCAATTCCACAAATCGTACAAAACCAACATTCCTTTTCCTCTTGTGAACTAAATTTTTCTTTCGAAAGATTTAGAAGGATTTTTAAATGTGCGTTAGAGAAGTTCTTACTCCGCCACTGCGGCTTCCGAAATCTCCTCGTTTGAACCGTGCACAACATACATGCATGCCAGGTTGCGTTCCGTGACGCCACCATTCCTGTAATTGCATGACCAATTTGCCGACTCCTGCAATAGAAGGTTAAGAATAGCCTGTACAAGACTGGATAAGAAAAGTATGTTAGTGCAATCGTAAGATTTTTGTTTTGTCCACCTGGTTTCCAGAGTTTGCCAGTTTCACTGTCTAGGTAAAAAAAGCTATAAAATGAATTGACAAGAGTTTGAGAGGAGTATAACGTCTGGAGCAGAAAGGCAAAAACAAGTACCAGGAGCTAACAAGACGACTCGCTTCTCCTGAGTTACGCAATAAAGCTGTGTGGGATGCAGTAAGGTGGCAAGCGAGGCTCCGTGGCAAATCATGAATGCAACACAATGAAGTCAAGACCGTTACACGACGTTTCCCGCATTAGAATTTTCATTATCATAAAACAAACCAAATAACAAGGTGAGAGGAAGAAATAAAATCAGTTAGCCTTATTATAACCCACGTTCACAAATATACACTTCCAGGGACGTACAAAATTATACCGGCTCCAAACCGTTTAACGGAATGCACCACTTTGGGATTCTGAGATTATAAACTCTTATTACTATATCTTCTTTGTGTTAGTTGAGATAAACATATGTACAAATTATCTTATTGCTTATTTCCTTGTAGGTATAAGAGGAATATTGGAATACAGTAGGCTTTGAGCGATAGTCAAATATTTTAAAGTTTTGAGATCCCGTTCTCTTTGCACGCTTAACATATGAATAAACGAACAACGATGTTCCATTTCACGAAAGTTGTTTTCCGAAACTGACAGAAATAACAAGGAATATCTCCGAAATGGTTCAGTCCACAAAAAAATTATTCAGACATAAATTGTGTGTTTTAGCGGGACCTACATTGTTTGTATAGTAAGATTTTGTCTATCTCTTACGGTTTACGAGTTATTCAAAAGTCATCTAGAGTAAACAGGAGTACATAGGCTATAGTCAGAAAATTTAAAATATGCATTTCATTTGTTATACAAATATCTTAAACATATGACATTTTAATCAAAATTGTTACTCATTTTCTAGAAAATAAAAATTTTCGAAAAATTTTCCATGTAAAGGGTACTTTAGGAAGGGGCTATTTTCTTCAAAATCTTCATGTCGCACCCTTAAAAGACATTAAACCTTAATACCAACTTTGGTTTTTAACCAACTTTTCGTTTTTGAGTTATGGTGTCCACAGACTGACAGATAGACACACACACACGCGCGCGCGGACCTTTTTCAAATTTTTTTTTGATTCAGGGATCTCAAAACATATATTTCCGGTGAAATCTCTACATCGAATTTTTGAGTGGAATACAATACTTTCTGTACTTACCAGCAGAGAAAGTAAAAATTGAGTCATTCGTGGCTAGATACCTAACTGTAAGCCACCATAAGTGAATATTACAGGAGAACATACGAAAGTTTAAAAGATTCCATAAATCAGTGATTTGTACAAGGGGAATTTTAATCCTTTTATACGGTACTGCCACAAAGAATGGAACATTTCTTATTACTTTAAATAGTGCAAAACAATATTAAGCGCAAGGAATACATAAAGATTTGTGATTGTCATTATATATCGCCAATGTTTCAGGGCTAATATTTGGTGTCATTTATCTCCATTCACATTACCACTTGTGTCATCTAAGAAATTGCCATACATTAATTCAGGTTCACCAAACCACTCTGTGGCTAAGTATTGTATCAGGGGTAAATGCAATCCATGGTGCACTGCAGATATATAGGGAAGAATGTCTATGACGTCAGACAGTTTGTTGTGCTGTATGAGAAATGGCCGATTATATTTTTGTGTTAATGTGTCATTCCATAATATCTGTGCAGAACGGTAATGCTTCTTGATATCAATTGCACGAATGTTTCCCAGACCTTCAATCATCGGTTGGCAGTGAAATGTTTTAGATTCCGCCATTTTTAAAGGTCTAGCACAGGCTTCAAATGTCATGTGCGTTATATTTAAACGCCCCTTTTCAGCTTAAATTTTCGGCAGTATTTGACCAAATTATGCACCAAAAGGGCTCAAAAGCAACCAAATTCAGTGAAAGTTATAAACTTGAAGAGAGACACTACTAGACAAAAGAAGGAAGGTGTCACAGACAGGTAATTTGACTCATGATTATGATTCATGTCTGTAGAAAAATAGGTTTTTCTCGACTTTACATTTTTAATACATTATGTGCTTCATGTCCATTAAATTTTGTGCTATGCTCCAAGAAGTTTTCCAGAAGTGCTCCATTTGTAGGACTTCAACTTCAATCTTTGGTTTCAAAATCTGAAAATTTATTTAGCTTTGAAAAAGTTAAATACACAAAAACGTTTTAAAAGATATTTTTGCAATGCCCATCAAAGCAAAGAAATTGCTTTAAAAGCAATTATTTTTTTTCTTCCTGCCAGAGATTGATGGTATTTGTTGGGCAATTACAGCTCATAAAATAATACATTTTTGTGATATTTTAGTTTTCGATGCGATTGGAATATTTTGAATATTAAGGTATTTTCGGATTGTGAATAAATGGAATAATTAACTTCCTCAAAGTCACTTTTCGTGGTCGTTTATAACATAACTACCCTAAAATGTGCAAAGTATTGATTTCTTGCCTATAAAAATATAGAAAATTAAATATCAGTCCTATGGTCCCTTAAAATCTCTTTTCTAAATTTCGGTCAATTTTGTTGAAAATTTAACTTTGAGCTGATCTTGCATATTATCGTTTGCTGATGATGTTGTTTTAATGTTTGATACAGAAGCTAGAGTGCAGAAAGACAATGCATAAATTAAATAATGAAAATTTCAAGGTAAAAAAAAAAAACTAAGGTTATGACATTCCATGGCAAATTTCCCATGAGAAATTTTTATAAAATATAAAAAAAATTGTGGAACAATTCGGAAAACATGAAAAGGAAATACTACAAAAGACACGCAACTGAAATTTCATTCGTCATGATACTTCCTGTCTCAATGAATGGCAGAGAGGCATAGAATTTGAAAAATGTCCATTACAGCAAAATACAAGCAGCTGAAATTCGCTTTCTGAGCTCGGTTAAGGGGTGTACAAGACAGGGCCACTTAAGGAATACAGATATCAGAAGGGAATTGGGAATAGAAGCGATAGTAAAATGAATACTGCAATACTGAGAAATACATACAACGAATGCAACCCGATAGTTTCCAAACAAATGTTGAATTACAGACCAAGAGGATATCGATGTACAGGAAGACCCAGAAAGAGATGGAAAGATGTGAAACCAGTACAGGCTTTAGCTTAATCCTTGAAGATAGAAGAAGAAGAAGAAGAAGAAGAAGAAGAAGAAGAAGAAGAAAAAAACAAGAAGAAGAAGCGGATCTTGCATAGGGTAAGGATGATGGACAGACAGGGGGCAGAGAAATTTATAGGATAACAGTGGTGTGAAAATTTAGTGTAAATTTCTTACGAATATTGGTATCACTGTACACGGAGAATCTGTGCGTATGTTAGAGTTGTGTCGACATATTGTGGAAAAGGTTTGTGATTTCACAAAGCAGTAACAGAAACGAAACTTGTAAGAAAAATGTGTCATTTAATTACTTGAGTTTAAGATTCCATAAGGTAGGTGTTTATGGAAAACGAAGACGTAAAGAATGTTCTATACAACAATGATGACACTAGGAATCCATTATCGGTGACGAAGCTTACTAGAATAAATGCCTCTAGCCTGAGTTATTTTCTCTTTGACTGCACTGTGGGGTAGATGGACACGACCCGTATGGGGCAAAAGGACGGCACACTTTTCTCAATTAATTCAATGCAACTTTTAAAACATTTATAGATGTGAATCATATCTAAATAATAAAGTCCATCGCATTCACTGAAGTTAAATTTAGTTCCGCGTTCATTTTCGCTTGAAAATAGAGAACCTGATGTTGAAAATTAGATTCTTGAATCTCAGAATCCAGCTCCCTTGGAGAATCTTCAAGAAGCAATCCTAAATAATGAGAACAGAGCAACACAGAAGGTCAGACTCAAACTTCTTATGTCTTCTCTGATATTACAATTCACAGTTGTTCTTCTGATAATCTTTCTCAGTCTTTAAATGTATTCCTCCACTTTCACTATCTCTTATTTCTTGACTATTACGATACAATCACTTGACGACTCGCTGGCAGGCTGGCCGACTCCCGTTCGTAGCTTACACAAAAAATAATAGCTCAACTCAACTCAAAACTGACAACACTCTGTCCTATACATACTGGAACCGGCGTCACGTGACCTCCTTCAAGTTCTTTCCATGCACACGTTTGCAGTGAATTCAGCAATAGAGAAGCTTCTAGACATTGCTGCTATTATCATTGTTCGATCACATACACACAGTCACTAGTTGCCCTGCAGTCTCGGACCTCCTTTATGTTTTACAGGCATCATTTTCCATACACCCGAAAACTTAAGTGTGAATGCAAACTCTGTAGTTCTGACTTCAGAATCTTTAGACAAATTAATTTTTGTCATCAAATTTTGATTCCTAATAATTTATGTTTTGAAACTGCTTACGCGATACATGTGTAGTTAGAGGAAGACTATGCAATTCACGTTTGTGTCTGTCTCTTAGAGAGCAATTATTTATTAGATAATTATGATGACTATCAAATTTCGTACTTAAATCAGAAGATTGCAAGGCAAATATGTTTATCGAAGGCCTTTTATTTTTTACATAGAAATATTTACGTTATTGTTCATTTCTTCAAAAATTTGCTCAAACGATTTGGATTAAAATATCATAGTGAAATGTTTATATATAGCTTATAGCAGATAGTCGAACGTCGCACGTCTGGGAATTATACGACATAGATAGAAGCTTATTACAAGAAACCCTAAGGCTCATTAAAATATGCACTCGATATAACTTTTATTTCTTTTTCTTTTAGGGCCAGCCGTTCCTTAAATGTTTACGTTTTCTAGCTCGAGATTATGCCTTTTCTTTTTCTATTTTATTTTATAACGTTTTTATCCTACCTGAATAATAATAACAATAATGATGATAATAATATTAATAATAACAAAAATTTTAGAAAAAGGTCCTGTCTGTCTTTGTGTTATTCATAACATAACTCAAAAGTAAGAAGTCCATTAAAGTTTAAGTTTTCATTATTTTTTATTATCTCAAAAATAGCCCAGTATACCATATGTTTACAACAGTTGCATGGCAAATAAAATGTATGAAGTTTCTGTGACGTCCTCTTTATTCTGAAATATTTCTTTACAATTGAGGGGGATCGAAGTGGTGGTATGTGGTCCTGTGGGTGAATTTCTTGCTCATCTCCATGCCATGGCAAATAAGCTTAAATGAGGACCAACCAGCTGAAGGAGACAATCCTGAAAGAAAACATCGGTCCTCCAGGATAGCTGGGAGTTGGAGCAGGGGTAACATAAGTTCTTGCAGAAGTCCCAGGATACGTCCTGGAAGTGGTAGCACAGAGAGCGACAAGGTTGGCGAAGAGTAACTCGAGAGGCCAGATCTGAAGATGGGCGACGCGCCGCAGAAGAAACACAAGAGGGAAGAAACCATACTACACAATCATTAAAACACATGATGTCCTCCGTGACCTAAGAATGACGTACTAGCCCGCGTTCCCGAGGCACAAGTTCAAACCAGTGAATGCGATGAATGTTTTCGGATGTAAAAATTATTTGCTTAGCTTTCTTCGGAAGGGAAGAAAAGCCGGTCGTGTGTCGTAGATTTACGGCACATAAAAAAGCCTCAAAAAAGATAAAGAGGCGTTTGAGCAAACTTAAGCAGTCTTTCGCACTGAAAGCCATAGCAATTAAAGATCCTTCATAAGTAGAAAGAGAAACAGAAAGAAAGAAAGAAAGAAAGAAAGAAAGAAAGAAAGAAAGAAAGAAAGAAAGAAAGAAAGAAAGAAAGAAAGAAAAGAGAGAGAAAGAAAGAAAGAAAGAAAGAAAGAAAGAAAGAAAGAAAGAAAGAAAGAAAGAAAGAAAGAAAGAAAGAAAGAAAGAAGGAAAGGAAGAAAGAAAGAGAGAAAGAGAGATAAATAAATATATAAACAAACAAACGAATAAGTGAATCATTAAATCAATAAATAACTGAATAAATAAATGAGTGAGTGAATGATATTATATGTTATATATAATATCAAATCAATTTTTTGTCATGTTAATCATTTCCGAGATATTGTTTGTTATTGGGTTCAATGTTCAAATATCTACTATACTTTTCTGAACTGAAAAGCACTCAAGTGCGTGTTTAGAAGACTACTTTTTTAAGTAGTAAGATTTTTCTAAATGAAGGAAATGTTAGGGACAGGATTAAATGAAGGGGATGGATAAAGGGGCCCACCTCTACGCTGTAAAGGCTGATGGAAACAAGGAAGAAGAAAGATTTTGTCTGTCTTTTGGTTTACAGTTCAAACTTATCTGTACAAAATTCATCCATAAATCCGTCTGCGTGTGTACGAGTGATGGAGAGAGAGAGAGAGA
Organism: Tenodera sinensis; assembly: GCA_030765045.1. Taxonomy (NCBI): domain Eukaryota; kingdom Metazoa; phylum Arthropoda; class Insecta; order Mantodea; family Mantidae; genus Tenodera; species Tenodera sinensis. The sequence goes on along the minus strand of CM060968.1, from coordinate 106,153,570 downwards.
GAGAGAGAGAGAGAGAGAGAGAGAGAGAGAGAGAGAGAGAGAGAGAGAGTGCGTGAAACCAATCAAATAACTAGGTAGAAATTACTAGTTTATTGATTTATACTTATATTTAGTAGGTATTAAACAACATTTGAGAGTGTAAATATTTACCTAAGCATGTAGCATTACTTACAATGTAATGGAATCTGCTGTGACATAAAATTTATAAAAGAAAACTGACATACACACATACACACCTTTTGCTAAAAATGTTTTTTTTTATTTATTTATTTTTATTCGGGGACTCTCAAAGTGTGTATTTCAGTGAAATATCGATATTGAATTTTTGCGTGGAATGCACTAGCCTCTCAATCTACTATGAACGCAACACAGACATATGTCCTTGAATTGCAATTTTGTTTAGGGGAACTATTCTGAATTTATAGAATGATTCCTAAAATATCTGAAATACCGGAATCACTAGTTAGGTTCTTTCAGGTACTTAATTTTATAAGATAAAACATTTGTCGGAATAGAAATAAAAGGATTGAATAAAAGGTAAGCGAAAAAATTCATGATTTATATTGAATATCTATTCCAGGGGTCTTTAAATATTCTTGTATCACAGGAAAAGCGTTGGCAATTTTGACGTGATTTTTTTAAACTAAAGAATTAGGTGATACTCAACCGAAATTCCTAAGGTCTACGCTTATAAAATAGTCTTCAAAATATTGTGACTTAATTACCTCATTACCAGGAGTGACTGTGCAAACTTTTAACCATTTCTCCCTAGTAATGTTTATTTTATTTCTTATTCAATTAAAACATGTTATCGCTGATATAAAACGCTGCGTTGATAAAATATTCTATACTGTTTACGCATAAAACTTAATTAGCAGACGCTTCATATATCTACAAATAATACCTATATGAGACACAATGAATGCTAAGGAATTTTATTTTATTATTTTTTTTTATTTTCATTTTTGATTAAAACTTTACAGAATATACGTTTAAAATCCAGATCAAGCTATAAATGGCGCGGGGACCGGATTCGATCCGTTACCGGCATGGGGATTTTTCTCCGCTGGGAGGTCTGGTCCGGGGTGCACTCAGCCTCGTGATACCAATTCAGTAGGAAAGGTACCGTCCCTAAAAGATCAAGTTGTCGCCTCAAATTCGGGGTAGTCGGTGGCTGAACGCCACCACCCCATCCTGCACTCCTTCGTCCCCTTGGCTGCGGCTAAAAGACACAGCGGCCGGGCGATAAGGGGATACGCCCTAGGGATTATTATCAAACTATGGAAAGTTTTTCTTGGTGTATTAAAATAAAATTCATATAAATCTGACCAATACTGTAGTACATGTAATTTTTCGTGTGGAAAAATTGATTCACTGTGGAAAAATAATGAAAGGAAAATTGAGTAGTCACCTAAAACTATAAATTTAATGTATTACTTATTTAAAATGGAATATCATAATTAAACATTGTATTATGAAAGGGGAAATCATGGATTTTTCGAGATAAAGCAGCAGACTTTAGTAATGAAAGTGACATTTGAAAAGTTTGATAAAAATCCGACCCTTTTAGCAAAAGCTTCCCTTAAACTGTGTTGGTAAATAAAAAATGAACAAATGAATAAAAAATAAATTACATGGTAAAGATAGCTAAATTATGAAGTACATAGTATATGTTTGGGCTACGTTTGTTTAAATAATCCAAATTAAGAGATGGAACGCAAATTTTTCAGTCTGTGTTCTGAAGATTTATTTTATGTATAACTTATCTATGACAAATAGAAGTGGTACTGTGTCCCATTCAAAAATTATATGTTAAGATCACACTAAAAGTATGCAATTTTGGGACCTTGATTACAAAAGAAAAACATTCTTAACTTTTCTACATCTTAATCCATTAAAAATGCAGTATCAAGATTTCAATCAAAATGACATATTTTCCATATATATATCCTTTTTCACTTCCTATAGGTATATGAAGTGCATTTCCGGACAGGGGTTCTTATTTGAAAATCGATCCCGCACAATATACTAAGGTTGTCGGTGGTTTTTTTTTTTTTTTTTTTTTTTTTTTTTTTGAGGGGGGAGGGGGAGGGACACCCAGTATTTGTTTTAACAATCCAAATGAAGAGATGGAATATGAGTTTATCTCTCTATGTTACACAAATTTATTTTCTCTATAAGTTACCCATGTTAACTAGAGGCTGTACTGTGAGCACACTCAAAACATGCATTTTTGGGATCTTAATTCGAAAAGAAAAGCATTTTCAACTTCTCTTCATCTTAACCATAAGATGTTGCACTCCATTCAAAAGTTTAATATTCAGATTTCAACCGGAAAGAAAAATTAACACAACTCCATATTTCTCTGCTAGTAATGACTCCAGCGTTATCAAATACTTCCATTTACTTTTACTTTACTCAAGTATTTGAAGTGGCACTATCAAACTTCTCTCAAAAATCTGATGTGTTGCACTCACATGACTTTCTCTACTCTTGTACTAACCATTGTTACAAACTCTTATTCCTATATGTTCTTCCTGTTAGTTGAGATAAACATTTGCAGAAAGTATCTTATTGCTTATTTCCTTGTAGGTACAAGAGGAATATGGGAATACAGTAGGCTTTGAGCGATAGTCAAATCTTTTAAAGCTTTCAATTCCGTTCTCTTTGCATGGTTAACATATAAACAAAATGAATAATTGTTACATTTGTCAGAAGTATAAGTTCTCCAAAACTTACACAAATAACATCTCTGAAATGGTTCACTCTGTAAAAAATTTATTTAGACATAAAGTGTGTGTTTTACTAAGATCTACATTTTTGTACAATAAGATTTGGTCTATCTCTTACGGTTTACCAGTTATGCAGAAGTCATCCAGAGTAAATAGAACTACATGGGCTATAGCTAGAAAACTCAAGATATACATTTCATTTGCCATGCAAATGTCTCAAACATATGGGATTTTAATCAAAATCGTTAGTCATTTTCAAGTAAATCAAAATTTTCGAAACTTTTCCGTGTAAAGGATAGTTTAGAGTGGAGGAATTTTCTTCACAATCTTCGTGTTGTATCCTTGAAAGACATTAGACTCAAATGCCAACTTTGGTTTTTAACCAACTTTTCGTTTTTGAGTTATGCTGTCCAAAGTTTGATACACACACACAAACACACACACACACACACGGACCTTTTTTCTAAAATTTCTTTTCTTTTTTTTGGATTCAGGGGTCTCAAAACATATTTCCGGTGAAATCTCGACATCGAAATTTTGGATGGAATACAACAGTTCCTTCTACTTACCAGTAGAGAAAGTAAAAAGGCATATTTTTCGCTAATTAAAAACATTTAGTTGTATTATCTCAGAAACTATTTGAGCTAGAGTTTTTATTTTCTGGATAGTATTTTGTTTATTTACTCATACAGAGTGCCAATTTTCGAGTAAATAGCTTTAAAATTAAAAAGTTTAGAACACCCAGTCTCAGTGTCCTTTAACTTTAGTTGACGTGTATATAAATATTGTGGGGATGCTTCAGGGAAGAATTGAGGAAGGCAATTTGGCATTTGAAATCATTCTTCAAAGTTATCTTATTCATATATGACTAATCTGGACCTGTGCACGCCACTGCATACGCAAAAAGGTGAACAGATGCACACACTTCCTCCTTGCTGTACATACTCTACCTGTGAAGGCCAGGAGAATGTCTCCCAAAGCTGCGGGGATGGCATAAATGGAAGTGAGACTACAAGTGCATATAATCCAGTGCACAGGGAGGAAATGGACAACCCTAGAGGAGTACTTTAGCCATTCTGTCGCCTTGGCTCATGTAGTGCCGAGAGGCGTGCAGACTTTTGCACTGAACCTAATCTTCAGGAGAGAGCTACTGTCTGCTTGCTCTTTGGTCTTCTTATAGCTGGAGCATAATGTGATACATTCACCATGCACTATTAAACCTCCCCTGGTCGCTTTGAATTTTCGCATTAGAGACATCATTTTCATACTTATCATAATGAAGTTGCAGAGTCTTTCCAGTCATTGGACCAAATACTCCTTTTCCCTTCTGCCTTGTAAGAAATTAAATGCATGCTTACAATGAAATTTAGCAAGAAAGGTTGAAATGTTAAGGAGCAACGCCAGAGATAGTCTTGGATGGGAAAGCACATCCGTACACTGTGAGCCCGTCTTTAAACCCGTCCGTAATCTAAAAGAACGTTAAGTGAATACTTATTATGCATAGCTTAAATGTTATACGTATATATGTTATTCGTCATTGAATCCTTAAACAAAACCCGGCGTGTGCAATAAAATTCTTCTGTATTACAAGCTCCAGATATGGCAAAATGTAAAGCTGTTTTTATCATAAGATACATAGCTTAAGAAATTCTTTACTTTTTCACTGGAAAACAAACTTCGATTTTCACCTTTGCATTCTTTACACATAAGAAAAGTGACACGTTCACTTTTTTAAATAAGAAGTCGTTAATCTTTTTGTTTCTTTCTTCTTTCTTTTCCTTTCTTTCTTTCTTTCTTTTTTCTTTCTTTCTATTATTTCTTTCCTTCTTTCCTTCCTTTTTTCTTATCCTTTCTTTCTTTCCCTTCTGAGTTTCCGTTATACTCTATTTTTGGAGAGTCATGAATTCGAATTCCTCCTTTCTTATCTGCTGCACCAAGATACAGTTACTTTCACTGGTAGAAGCAGGTCAGGATGGCCGAGCGGTCTAAGGCGCTGCGTTCAGGTCGCAGTCCACTCTGTGGGCGTGGGTTCGAATCCCACTCCTGACATAGCTTTTTGTCTATATTCATTGCGATATAAATGTTATAGAAATAGACATATAGAGGCCTGTATTACAACGGGTCAGGATGGCCGAGCGGTCCACTCTGTGGGCGTGGGTTCGAATCCCACTCCTGACATACCTTTTTGTCTATATTCATTGCGATATAAATGTTATAGAAATAGACATATAGAGGCCTGTATTAGAGCGGGTCAGGATGGCCGAGAGGTCTAAGGCGCTGCGTTCAGGTCGCAAACCACTCTGTGGGCGTGGGTTCGAATCCCACTCCTGACATAGCTTTTTGTGTATCTTCATTGCGATATGAATGTTATAGAAATAGACATATAGAGGGCAGTGTTACAACAGGTCAGGATGGCCGAGCGGTCTAAGGCGCTGCGTTCAGGTCGCAGTCCACTCTGTGGGCGTGGGTTCGAATCCCACTCCTGACATAGCTTTTTGTCTATCTTCATTGCGATATAAATGTTATGGAAATAGACATATAGAGTACAGTGTTACAACGTGTCAGGATGGCCGAGCGGTCCACTCTGTGGGCGTGGGTTCGAATCCCACTCCTGACATAGCTTTTTGTCTATCTTCATTGCGATATAAATGTTATAGAAATAGACATATAGAGGCCTGTATTACAACGGGTCAGGATGGTCGAGCGGTCTAAGGCGCTGCGTTCAGGTCGCAGTCCACTCTGTGGGCGTGGGTTCGAATCCCACTCCTGACATAGCTTTTTGTCTATATTCATTGCGATATAAATGTTATAGAAATAGACATATAGAGGCCTGTATTACAACGGGTCAGGATGGCCGAGCGGTCCACTCTGTGGGCGTGGGTTCGAATCCCACTCCTGACATAGCTTTTTGTCTATATTCATTGCGATATAAATGTTATAGAAATAGACATATAGAGGCCTGTATTACAACGGGTCAGGATGGCCGAGCGGTCCACTCTGTGGGCGTGGGTTCGAATCCCACTCCTGACATACCTTTTTGTCTATATTCATTGCGATATAAATGTTATAGAAATAGACATATAGAGGCCTGTATTAGAGCGGGTCAGGATGGCCGAGAGGTCTAAGGCGCTGCGTTCAGGTCGCAAACCACTCTGTGGGCGTGGGTTCGAATCCCACTCCTGACATAGCTTTTTGTGTATCTTCATTGCGATATGAATGTTATAGAAATAGACCTATAGAGGGCAGTGTTACAACAGGTCAGGATGGCCGAGCGGTCTAAGGCGCTGCGTTCAGGTCGCAGTCCACTCTGTGGGCGTGGGTTCGAATCCCACTCCTGACATAGCTTTTTGTCTATCTTCATTGCGATATAAATGTTATGGAAATAGACATATAGAGTACAGTGTTACAACGTGTCAGGATGGCCGAGCGGTCCACTCTGTGGGCGTGGGTTCGAATCCCACTCCTGACATAGCCTTTTGTCTATCTTCATTGCGATATAAATGTTATAGAAATAGACATATAGAGGCCTGTATTACAACGGGTCAGGATGGTCGAGCGGTCTAAGGCGCTGCGTTCAGGTCGCAGTCCACTCTGTGGGCGTGGGTTCGAATCCCACTCCTGACATAGCTTTTTGTCTATATTCATTGCGATATAAATGTTATAGAAATAGACATATAGAGGCCTGTATTACAACGGGTCAGGATGGCCGAGCGGTCCACTCTGTGGGCGTGGGTCCGAATCCCACTCCTGACATAGCTTCTTGTCTATCTTCATTGTGATATGAATGTTATAGAAATAGACATATAGAGGCCTGTATTACAACGAGTCAGGATGGCCGAGCGGTCCACTCTGTGGGCGTGGGTTCGAATCCCACTCCTGACATACGTTTTTGAATATCTTATTTACGGTATAAATGCTATAGAAACCCTTTCACAAAATATTTTTTTCGCTTCTTCAACATCACTCCAGGACATCTGCTGAGCAATGTTTGATTTTGTTACGCATAGTACGGAAGAATGTGTGGAAGAAATATGCATAGGATAATCTGTTCAGACCTGAAAATTATAACAGAATATTTACCTACACCATACTTATTAGGAACCTGGCAACAGCGCGAGAATAGAAAAGCACGAAGCTAATGGCGAGTGAATGAGTGAGTGAGTCCTGAGTAAGTGGGTGAGTGAGTAGTGAGTGAGTGAGGTTTAAGGGCCCGTCGACAGCTATGTCATTAGGGCCTCCCGAAGCTAGATACACAGATACATACCATTTAGTTCCATAATGTCCTTTAAGGATGAGAACGATATTTACAAATTCTTGGAAAGGGTAGAGTGAGACTGAAAAATTGAATACCATGACCGGGATTTGAACCACGTATCTATCGGTTACCATCCAGCTGCTCTAACCACTAAGCCAACGCCTCCAACGTACATTAAATTCTCCAACTCATTAGCACATGGCAGGATGGCCGAGCGGTCTAAGGCGCTGCGTTTAGGTGGTAGTATACGTAGTTTATGGGCGTGGGTTCGAATTTCCCATCTGAAATAGGTATTTATCCATTTCCTTTACAATATTGTTATATATAAATAAATTAGTTGAGGTCTGCAACAGGTCAGGATGGCTAAGCGGTCTAAGGAGCTGCGTTTAGATGGCAGTATACGCTGTGGGCGTGGGTTCGAATCCCACTCTTGACATAGCTTTTTGTCTATCTTCTTTGCGACATAAATGTTATAGAAACCCTTTCATAAAATCTTTTTTTCCATTCTTCAACATCACTCCAGGACATCTCCTGGGCAATAGTATGTTTGCTTTTTTTGTTTTGTTTTGTTTATTTAGAGTCGCTCTAACAATTAGGTCATATCGTGACTATTTTGTGTAATACAGTAGCATACAATAAATTTGCTACAATTATTTAAGCAAAATCATGAGAATAATACTAAATAGCAAATCAATATAACAAAGGTATTCTTAGAATTAGATTTTCGTACTTTTGAGGAATAGTAATACGTGTTTGAAGTTGGATACCGTGTTCAGAATGGTGGATAAGTCTCCAGTAATGTGATGAAACTGTCGTTGTATAGCGTATTGCTTGCATTCTGTGAAGAGATGTTTTATTGTGAGGCGGGTGTTACAGACTTCATATTGTGGTGGCTGGCCTTTGCTATTGACAAAATAGCTTCCTTTGTCTTCTTAACCTTCTTAGCCTGGTGTGTAGTGGGAGTGTGGAGCACTTATTTTACAGAAGCAATATCTTCTTGCGAAGAGTTAACCTCTGTATCAGTTGTACTGTTTGATATTGGTCATTTAGGTCTTGTTTGTGTTTCCATTAACATAGCTTCTGGAGAATTGTTGCGTTCGTCTTAAAATGGCGGAATGGGCTCAGGGGTAGAAGTGAGGTTAGGTGATTGCTGCTGTTCAGTATCTTTTCCTTTAGGAGGGGAAGGGGAACGGTCCTGGAGGATTTTGGTAGCGATAGGCAATTCAGGAAACATGTCTTTGTTTAAGGCCTGAGGAGTAGTTTCTTGTATACCGTCAGCTTCACGGCAATTTTTTGCAAAGTGGCCTTCCTGCTTGCAGATGAAGCAGGTAGGGGTATCCGCTGTTAGGTATATCCAATATTTAGTGCCTTCATATAGGATCTGTATGTTTGGAGGTAATATCTCCACATCATTGGGTGGAGTATAAAACTGACGTCTGAAACTAAGGATATGGGAAAGTCCTGGCTCAGAGATGCCAGCTCTTATGTAGGTAATGTTTGACATTAGTTTAATTCCATGTGCATTTAGCTGAGTTTCTATGAGTGAGTTTGGTATAACTGGACACACATTTGAAAGAACGATTCTTTTGCTTGGAGTAATTAGAGGACTGAGCTGAAGAGTAACATTATTTATGTTTATTTTAGGGTGTTTGGTAACTAGTGATTCTGTTACTTATGCATATTCTGGAGTTGGAGACCTGTGAGATAAATTTTGTGTTACTTGGTTGAGTTAATTTACTTACAGCGAGAGCGTAGTCTCTCATGGTAAGTCCATCATGGGAGTCGATGATAGCTTCTTCTTTCTTGGGAGTAGTCTGAGCAATTGAAAAATAGCTGAGATTTGGTGTAGTGCTGTTGTTCATGGAAGTTGTGTCAACGTTGTGAAACGGTAGACTGCTGCACTAAGCAGCTGCCATTGCTTCAGATTTAACACTACTTTGCTGTGTGAAATGGCGTGTTTGAGGTTAGCGAAGGATTTTTAATGTCTTATTAACTCGCTTATTATACTCGTTTAATTGTTAGCATACGAGAAAGCACATTTAGTAGACACGTTCTACTTATCTGTTATGTATGGTGAGCGTCTTTCGACTTCAGAATATTTATAAACATTGGAGAACGCTGAGAAGTTTAAATTGTTTGTTGTCACAGCCTCCTGGAATCTCAAGTTTGATTTTGTTACGCATAGTACGAACGAATGTGCGGAATGTTACCTTGGAGACATATATTAATACACATAATTATGTAAAGTTAGAGAAGCTGAGACTCATGTTTTCATTATTTTGTATGAATAAATCATATGCCTCTTTTGGTATAACCACCAAATATTTGACCTAGATCTCTTTGACTTCGCCATCCACGCGAGTTCTTTTGAATGCTATTGAATTCTTCGAGTCTTCAAGATTGCAGCTTTAACATATTCTGAAGGTCTGTTTTGATTCTGTTTTCCCTGGCTTGTCAACTTCTGTTATTGTTGGATCAGCAATCATTTCTAACCTCTTCCAAGGAGATTTGGGAAGTGCTTTGGCAACACGTTTTCTACACTCTCCTAAGTGCTGCTTAGATGTAAATGATGTTGCAGGTGTAGTAATAATGCCAACATCTCTTGCTTTTTGCTTTCCATGCATCTTGTCCCTAGTTCATTGCATCCGTTTGTACATTCTGTTTTTTGCCTTAACCAGTTCTTTTTCCTCATTTAGTCTTGCTGAGTTTAGCCCTTTTATCTCTCTTAGCAACATTTTTATTCTTACGTTCTTCACAATGACCTGTATTTTTATTGTCTTTCTGCTGAGCTTTTAGCCATGATCTCAATATGCTTGTTTGTACAATCGCCAAGCTACACACACAAGCAGCAAGAGCGTGGAATGTCAGTCTGTTACGGCACTATTACCGGAAATCCACTGACTTTAGAAGAAAATATTCAGCGTGCTATTTATTCGTAATGTGATGCTAACGAGATGTGAAAGGGAATCTTTTTTCCCTTAAATTTTTTTACTGTCTATAACGCTTTATCCATGTTTAACGTAGCAGAATGACTCTGATATGCATTATGCCGAAAAGAAAGCCTGTTTAGAAATACATTTGAAAGTGCTTTTTGTCTATCTTCGTTGCGATATGAATGTTATAGAAATAGACACATAGAGACCAGTATTACAGCGGGTCAGGATGGCCGAGAGATCTCAGACGCTGCGTTCAGGTCGCACTTTACTCTGTGCGCGTGGGTTCGAATCCCACTCCTGACATAGCTTTTTGCCTATCTTCATTGCGATATAAATGTTATAGAAATAGACATATAGAGGCCAGTATTACAGCGGGCCAGGATGGCCGAGCGGTCTAAGGCGCTGCGTTCAGGTCGCAGTCCACTCTGTGGGCGTGGGTTCGAATCCCACTCTTGACATTGCTTTTTGTCTATCTTCATTGCGACATAAATGTTATAGAAATAGACACATAGAGACCAGTATTACAGCGGGTCAGGATGGCCGAGAGATCTAAGGCGCTACGTTCAGGTCGCACTTTACTCTGTGCGCGTGGGTTCGAATCCCACTCCTGACATAGCTTTTTGCCTATCTTCATTGCGATATAAATGTTATAGAAATAGACATATAGAGGCCAGTATTACAGCGGGCCAGGATGGCCGAGAGATCTAAGGCGCTGCGTTCAGGTCGCACTTTACTCTGTGCGCGTGGGTTCGAATCCCACTCCTGACATAGCTTTTTGTCTATCTTCATTGCGATATAAATGTTATAGAAATAGACATATAGAGGCCGGTATTACAACGTGTCAGCATGGCCGAGCGGTCTAAGGCGCTGCGTTTAGGTCGCCGTCCACTCTGTGGGCGTGGGTTCGAATCCCACTCCTGACATAGCCTTTTGTCTATCTTCATTGCGATATGAATGTTATAGAAATAGACATATAGAGGCCGGTATTACAACGTGTCAGGATGGCCGAGCGGTCTAAGGCGCTGCGTTCAGGTCGCAGTCCACTCTGTGTGCGTGGGTTTGAATATTTTCTTTGTCCGGCGTTGCTGCACACATTTTAAATGTAAGCTTTTGTTTATTACACATCTGTTGCTGTAAGAAGTCTCATTTTTTTATCTAGCATATAATCCCAAATTCGCTATATTTATTGAAATTCCTCTTCCGTTATATATGGGATGCACTTTGTCCACCCCATCGAACAGCTCTACAGGAATCGTTTTCCAAACAGATCGTCTCTTCTACTCTCTCTTTCCTGCTATATTTTCGAATGCAGCTGGTGACTAAAATACACCGTAGCGTCAAATACATTCTCTGTCACGCTATGCCATTGGCTTGTTTTTTTGTGGTGTTTGTGTGAGTATAGTGTATGAAATGTTTGATTTTCTCATTACAGTTAAATGTGTTCGCTATGGATATGAACATAACGCCAGACAACAAGCGACCACCGTCAGATGCCTTCTCCATCGAGAAGCTCTTGGCAGTCGATAGTGAATCCCATCATGGATGTGAAGAGCTACAACAGGTCAGAAAATGCTTTACTACAACGTGATAGACTATTTTCATCTTTAAGTTTTACTCTGAGTATCAAGGGTCCCCAGACAGCTGCTTTTGAAACACTGTTATTAGTAGAAACCATTGCTTCTCTTGCAGTTCTTTTATAAACTGTCTCTCCCTCTCCACCGGGTGAAAGAGAAATTGCCACATTAATTTAAATCAGTTACAGATCTCATTAATTGAACACATTTTGTTACTCCCATTTCTTTCTATGAAACCATTTTTCCTATGGCCTTATTTTAGTTTTTTCAGAACTTAAAGCAGAGGTGCTGGCAAAGTTGCAGAGATTGCGCATGTTTTGCAACTGATATTCCGAAATGTAATCAATAAAATCATCTTCCTGATTTGTTCAGTGTGTGGTCTACCTTGATCAGTTTGCAGTGTTGCCGAGTTTTACAGCCACATTACGTCTGCAAAAATGTGTTGGGAATATCCTTTTAAGTGTATAATTATTTAAAACCCTTTCTGATTTCACATAGTTACTACTCATAAATGGGCTACCTTATTTATCTTACAAATAACAAATTATTATATTTATAGTCTCGTAAATAAAACGGCTAATGTGGAGCAAAATCTATTTGTTTTTTTCGAAAATGGCTGATCAAAGAGCAAAATGATATTACACATTTTGTTCCTAATACTTCTATGAAGTAGATATTGCAAGGAAAGCATGTGATACTTGAGGTTTTGTGGCTTTTCTGGGTTGTCAGGCAAAGCTAGAGTGGATTATATATTAGCATAATTTTTTCTGTCCCTCATTTGGTTCTATTTTACTGTTGTTATGGCTGAAACAAAATTTAATGGCGAGTGGCAGGATGAGCTGGTTAACACAAAATCCAGGCCTTGCGCTGTTACATGATGTAAAATCACGGTGTAAAAGCAGTGATATAAAATATCATTTGGGCGCATACAATTTATTTGTAAAGCAGGAAAGAGAATAGTATCAGGTATCAGCTGCCATTAAATGTTATGTCTGCCATAGTTGGGCCGCCTGTCAGTTGCTCTATAAAGGACGCACGACATCACGGCAAGGTCGTTGAGGGATGACCTATCGTGTCTCTCCAAAAAGTATCTCTTCATGGTGGGCTAGTATCCAACTCGCATATTCAACTTCTGGAATACAAATAGCTCTGTTTTCCGGAACTGGGCAAGTTTTGGGCCTTCTGCTTCCCTCCCTTTCTCTCTCTCTGTCTCTGCTCAAAATAGATGTCATGTGCTGTATGGAAAACTATTAGTATAACTGATTTTTTCTCGAAATAAACAAAAAGGTAAATAAAATAAGCAAAAGTTACCTCATTAAGCAAGAGTAAAATACTCGTGTATGAGTGTTCTTTTTATGAGTGTTACTCTTTTCGTGGTATGAATTTGACGAATAATAATAATAATAATAATAATAATAATAATAATAATAATAATAATAATAATAATAATAATAATAATAATAATAATAATAATAATAATAATAATAATAATAATAATAATAATAATAATAATAATAATAATAATAATAATAATAATAATAATAATAATAATAATAATAATAATAATAATAATAATAATAATAATAATAATAATAATAATAATAATAATAATAATAATAATAATAATAATAATAATAATAATAATAATAATAATAATAATAATAATAATAATAATAATAATAATAATAATAATAATAATAATAATAATAATAATAATAATAATAATAATAATAATAATAATAATAATAATAATAATAATAATAATAATAATAATAATAATAATAATAATAATAATAATAATAATAATAATAATAATAATAATAATAATAATAATAATAATAATAATAATAATAATAATAATAATAATAATAATAATAATAATAATAATAATAATAATAATAATAATAATAATAATAATAATAATAATAATAAATATGGCACGAAAGCCTTAACGGGTCTAGGCCGACCAACCCTATTACTAGCGTCACGCTCTTACGCAGAGACAGAGGTGACCGATTCGTTAGATGGACGTTGGTCAGTATTATATTTCCCCCAGCCGGAAAATTAGTTTTAATATAGTGATCGTTGCTTAAGTCTTCAAATTCCTTCCGATGCTGAGTGGACACCATTTCAGTGGTCTTTAATTCAGTTTTAAGACAACACTGTATCACTCGACTCCGTACCGGAATTTCACTGTGGCAACAACACTGTAGCAAGCAGACTGGTGACAATGGGTGTCCGAACAGAAAATGATACACCAACTCGTTCGGTGTAGCATTCAGAATTGACTGAGAGAGACCTGGCTTCCTTAATCTCCCCCGACAAGCTTCCAAGTTCTGCAAATGCCACATGGCCAACCTTCGGTCGTAATGGTGGAGTAAATTTTAGATAGTTATAATACTTTAAATTTTAAACCTTCGCGCTTTCTTTTTGATCCCATTTCTTTTTAATAAAGGCTACCCAATTATCATTTATACAATGAAATAAGCTTCCCCGCCACCAGGAAACCAAGTTAATCTTTTGGATTATGTCTGCGTCCATCTGGAAAATAATGAAAATGTTCTCAATTAATATAAAATATAGGTTCACTGATTTCTAATGCTGTCAGCTTTCTGTCTTTATGCAGTTACTTATCTAATTAACGAACTTGATTGCGTAAATTCCTTGTATGAAAGTTATAAGAAGGTCTTGTAATTAAGAAGCATTTTCTTTACCTTTATAGGATTAGAATACAGGTTATTTGGAGCTTTTGACAGTGTTTCATTATACACACATCTGCAGCATTTGATAAGTAGCCGTTAAATAAACGAACAAAATCGATTGTCGCTTTTTGAACTCTGGCTTTTGTTTGCTGAAGTTTATTCCTTCGAATAAAATGCAAGAGACTTTTGCTTTCACACACCGTGGAGTGCAATTAATTAAGTTTCGTGTAGTAACAGGCTATTTTCTACTCCAGGCACTATCAACTTAAAGTCAAGGCTTTCTTTATAAGTATGTAAAGAATAAAATACAAAAATTTTGAAAATAATTTTACTCTCTCTAGTACGTAGGTATTTAGAGGAAGTATCGTATTTAACCCAAAAATTTTATACTGAGGTTTCACCGGAAATACATGTTTTGAGATTCCCCGAATCAAAAAATAGCAATTTTAGAAAAATATCTGTGTGTATTGTGTGTCTGAATACATGTCCGCCTATCTGTCTGTCTCTGAACAGCATCACTCAAGAAAAAAAAGTTGGTTAGATACCAAACCTGGTATTTAAGTTCAATATCTTCCAGGGATGCGACACGGAGGTTTTTAAAATAATCCCCCACTCCAAAATTCCCTTTAATTGGAACAATTTTAAAAAAATGTGATTTTATCAACAGTTTTGATTAAAATACCATATATTTAGGATATTTTATGACAATATAAGCAAGATCTTATTCCATAACAATGTACACACTGTACTGTTTTATTGAGTTAACCATTTCCAAGGTATTCCTCGTTCTTAGTATAGATTTTCCAATGCTTATACATTTCTTAAATAGGAAGTCGTTATTCATACTTCTTTTCTCCTGCTCATACAAAGAGAAAAGCCATAGTGATCGGCTCTTAAGACATTTGACCATCTACTGCATTCCTCTATTCCCATTGTGTCGACAAGGAAATATGAAACAAAGCTATTTCTAAAAACGTTAACGTTTTTCTTAGCAGATAGAATAGTAAAATTTTGCGAGAGTATTTGTTGACGAAGTGGTAGATGAAGTCATGTGAGTGTAGCATATCAGATTTTTAATAGTTTACTAATTTATGAAATGAAACTGGAAGGTGTTTTGCAGCCTATACTCGTTAGGTGCGGAGGGTTCGATTACCGTGTACGACCTTCCAGACCCACGGGTTTTTCGCAGCTTGCTCAGGTCGCTAGGCGTATTCTGGTAAGGGTGATTAGATGCTCTTTGTACGCAAGCTTGGCGCGTACACATTACTCGTCGGTCACTTTAAGGGTGACAAGGTTATAGTGTTATGACATTACAGTTGATGTTAGAATTAATATTTTTAATCAGATATTGCCGGCAGTTCTCTAAGAAAAAGCTTAAATTTGCAAATAAAGTGACGTGTTTGAATTCCTCGTTTGTTTCCATTCCTGCCAACACTCTCACACACACCTTGCAGGTGAAGACCTCATGCTAGAGCTACTGTGACACCAAACATTGGGTAGCAGATCTCCTGGAGACCAATCTTCCACATCTTAGTAGCAACGTCTCCAACTAGCAGAGGGAGTGGAATCCACGCCAAATTGTAACTATTACCGTTCAGGAACATGCCCACAAAGTTATTCTTTATTGTATTCTACATTAGTTTCTCGGTTAGAAAGAAAAGCGATCGTTACTGTAGGAAACATTGCACCTCAGCTGTGCTAGAAGGAACTGCATCAGTTATGGCGACTGACGGGATGATAAATGAGACTGGCTACTATGATGACAGTGTTAATTATGAGTGACTGGTTTGTCACCACACACAACTTCACATCTTGATTAAGAGGCGCTCTTCAAGCAACCAACAGCAGACTAACGTTTTTTGTTACTCTCTTCTCGTAGACTTTTTGTGGATATGCTTTCAGATTGCTCCAAATTATTGAAACAGCTTTTACGCATTGAGTACTAGATACGCAAAGTTAGTATTGGTGTGAAGTTAATGATAGTTTAGTATCCAGTCACAGTGTGATAAGGTAAACAAAGCAAGAATTTAGAACACATCCATGAGTTGAAAATACAGAGGAAAACTTCCTCTATGCTTGAAAAGCTCAGACTAAATTGTGATGAATATCTTCCAGGGGAAATATATTACTCCTATATATATATATGCTACATTTAGCAACCAATTGAATAAGGTCCTGTAGAAAGTTAGAATTAGCATTACGTGGACACAATGATTCAGAGGACTTGAATAACAAAGGCACATTCCCAGAATTAATCCAGTTCAGAGCTGAGCTGGAAAGGGAATTGAATTTATAGTTATCATCTTCCATTGCATTTAAAGGAACATCTAAAATCATACAGAATTAAGAATTCATACTAAAAGTACCAGTATATAATGATGAGGTCATTCAAGAAATAAACAAAACTGATTACGTATCTTTTTATAAGATAGTAACAATGATTTGAATCTAAATTGTAACAAAGACTAAGTTGGATTGAAACACATATCACTTACATTTAATTAGTCTTGACCGGTTTCAAGAGCTTAACTTGCTCCCATCATCAGAATTAACCAACAGGTTCTTGTTGATATTGTTTGATGTGTGGTTGGTTGGGTTGACATCTAGTAGTGAGTCGATAAACTTCCATAAAGGGTTTTGTGGAGGCAAATCAAAGTTCATTATGTGGAGCTTGTTTTTTACTATATTAATTTTTTCCCAGGTATCCAACTCTGTAGCGTGTTTTGCAGCTCTTAAAAGTTTTGTTTGGCATAATGTTGTGGTTGGATATCCAAAAATGTTGTGCGACTGCAGATTTTGTATTTGATCCATCTCATATGTTCCTTTAACTGGTTTTATTCCTCTTGGTTTTCCCTACATAAATCTGGTCACAATCTGGGCAACTGATTTGATAGATTCCTGCTTTTTTGTTCTGTGTATCTGGTCCTTTGATTTGTTGCACAGTAATTCCTATATGCTGAAATTATTTTGTGGAGCCAAGATAATGTTGTAATTTTTGAAGATGTGGAATTTGTAGTGCTTACTTGGATGGTAACTGAAGTTTTTTGAAAATCACATTGCTTTTTTTTTTTTTTTTTTTTTTTGAGAGAGAGAGTTTAGTGATCTCTTTTAAGTGTTTCTGTTTTTTGAATTGTGCTATTTTCTTATCAAGGATTTGTTTGTTGAATCCATTATTAATTGCAGTGCTGACTACTTCCAAATGTAGTCATAATCATAGTCATAGTCAACTTAAAAGGGAAAGGTGGTTACACTTTTGAGAGACCTTTTCGAGTGGTGCTATATAAATTTCAGATTGGCTCTGCAGCTGCAGTGCAGTGAACAGATTTTACTCGTACTATTGGACATATTTGTTATTCTCAACTAAAAACAGTGTTTGGACTCATCAAGGATAGAAACATTTTGAGCCATCTTAATATTGCACTGAGGAAGCATGCAAAGTCTGAAATGCATCTTTTTTTTAATGTAATTCTTTTATTGCAACCCCAGTAAGAATCAATGCTCCTTTGAATTCTCAATTGAAATTAAGCTGGACATTGAAAAAGTTGAGACTGATTAATGCCACCTGCCAGTATAGCAGAAGATACCATTCAGCTCTCATGATCAGGTAGACTCTGTAAATACAGAAAATGACATGAAATTCCTTATTGCAAGTGAAGAGTTCAGTTCCAGATAAAAAGAACATTCACATACTTCTAGTGTTCTGCAGTACTTCAGCAAGTATTAAAAATGCTTTGATTAAGTGAAAAACAATTTGAAAATATTAAGGAGGCTTTCTCTAATTTTGCGGGGCTTCAAGAATGTGGTATCTTCTCCGTTCTGTAGCTTCACATTTTAATAAGAGTTGCTTCACCATTTCGTTGGCTTTTAAACATAAGCAAAAAATGGCTTCCATTTGGTATAGCTCCATTATCCTTAGATGTTTTCTGAATGCTCCACGTCCAGTTAATACGGGATGGAAGTGAAATAATCCACCAGACTTTAACAGTCAATTTCTCTTATCATGAATAACAAGAAAGTATAATATCAAAAAGCCTAAAAGTTTATAGTTTTCTAGAAAAAATTAGTTCACTTTCAGCCTGTATAACTAATAATTTTTCTAAGTTGCAGCTTGGTTAGTCTAATGAGTGAGTTACTTAGCGTACCCTCAGGCTTATTAAATTATCTGCCTGTAAAGTTTGTGGTATTATTCCTCACTTGTTTTGGATTCCAATTATGTATTGCATTTTTGGCTTCTAAGGTGCTTATTCCACAGAGAGGTTCTGGTCCTTTGAAGGGGAGAGATGCTCCTTTCTTTGCTAGGATATCAGCCTTTTCATTTCCTGCAATACTCGTATCACCAGGTATCCACAGTAACTCTACAGTGTTATAAAAAGAAAGATTTAATATGTTGTGATAGCATTCCCACACTAGTTAAGGCCTAAAGTGATGGGAGCTGAGAGCTTTAAGTGCAGCCTGACTGTCGTATTTTATAAGGATATTTTTCCCTAAAAGTTGCTTTTCTAGCAATGGTGTGACTTTCAAGTATAGCAAGTACCTCTGCCTGAAAGACAGTAGCATATCTACCATGGCTTATACTTTTGCATTCACCCGTAGACTCATAATAGATACCTGCTCCAGTTTTTCCATTTATGAATGAGCCATCAGTAGAAGTTACTAGATGGTTCTTATGCACTAAATGGGGATCTTCTTGAAATTTATTTCTATTAGAAATACTTACTTTCAAGAGTTGAGGAAATGATGGTTTTTCTATCATAAAATCAGATTTCATTGATAGTATGTAATCATCCATTTTTCTAAGAATGACCTGTTCTACAACAGTTCTCTCTCCATATTTCTGTCTGGATGGCTCTATAGGCTGCTAGTCTAATCTCAGCTATGATACATATGCCCAGCAATACCCTTTTAAATTAGTTGATTAGGACATGGTCGACCATTGTGGACTTCTTGGTTTTCTCAGTATAAGAAAGAAATGAGAAAAAAGTTTCTAACACAGTAGAGTTCTGCTAATTCAAACCCCGCTGACCCAAAAATCCACCTAATCCAAATAGGGCTAAGAAAAATACCTACCAAATTTGTTTTGAATTTTAAAACAGGAAAAAATAAAGATTAAGATTAAACTAATTTTTTAAACAGAAAATGTAAATTTATTAAAATAAAAAAAAAAAACATGAAAGAAATGCTTCAGGAGTAAGCAGTGAATCTGTAGATTATGTTATACACAAAAACTAAAAACCAGAAGGACCAGATCTACTAACAATGTACATAACAATGTTTGAATGCAACTTTTTACATGCTGACCTGTCATGGCATGTATACGTCCTCTGATTGGTAATCAGGGGATATGGTCGGTGAATTTATTTTGATAATTCTCCCGGTCAGGTCGGTGAGACCCGTAAACCAACGACAGGTGTGGTCCTCCAGACATTCTGGGGGTTGTGAGAGAGCGATGTGACTGCCAAAACATAAAAATATGGTGCTCTCTAAAAAAAAACGGTTACTATTACTGCTATTGCTCTCTTCAGATATTGGAGAGCAAGAGGATTAATGACTTCATTGTCAAAAATCCAGCATTAGCTAACAACAACATATTACTCCTATTTCTTAATGTAACTCGTTACTGTCTAGAACATATACGTGGTAACCAGAGGAAGTATTGAATTCTTTCCAAAAATTCGATACCGATATTTCATCAGAAATACATTATTTGAGGCCCCTGAATCCATAAGAAATTTACAGAAAGGTCCATCGTATGTATCGTGATAGATAAAAAAGTAAAGGTCGAATCAATATAAATCTCAATATCTATCTTTCAGAGAAGCGATATGAAGATTTTAATGAAAATCTCCCAGCCCAAACTACTCTCTACATAAACAAATTTTCATTATTTTTAATTTTTTCAAAATTGGCTCTAATAATTTGTATTAAAATAATATATTTATGGTGCTTACATACAAATGAAATTTACAACTTGAACATTCTGGGAGTAGCCTAGAAAATCCTCATCTTAAGAAGATATATAATTTTGTATAACAAGTTAATACGAGTATAAGAGATGGATAAAAACTTAAAAGTTACAAACTTGCAAAAAATCATCACTTTAAAGCAAACTGTTTATTTTAAATAATTATTTTTCAAGTGTGAGCCATTTCTGAAATGTATATTAATTATTGGTTTGAGTGTCCCAATACTATTGTCAGTTTTTTAAGTTACTCTCGCTCTTCATTTGTTTTTCGCGATGTACTGGAAAGAGTATGAAATTTGAAGGCCAGCATGTGTATAGCAACCCGCACATAAAGATTCATTTATGTATTCGGTATATTCTATACCCCCTGTGCCTACAACGAAATGTATAATAAAATGGTATAATAAGATTCTGCAGAAGCTATATAAAGCACAGAGCACAGAGGAAGCCATGTAAATGTAGGCCATAAACTTTTTTCTTTTGCATTAGATATGGTAAAATAATTAACTATGTTTAAGTGGCTGAATTTGCATAAATTATGTTAACACAGAAGCGGAAGATTTCCTCACTTAGGTTGAAACAATTGAATCTCTAGCACGGAGATTGTACAAGTTTTGATGTTCAAAGCTTTATACATTTGGGTTTCTCTTCAATTCCTAGGAACCTGGGAGTTTGTGGTGAATTTTCTAATACCTCTTTATATATTCTTTGCTGTATGAGTCAGTTCTGTTCTTAATGGTTTACTTTGTGGTGATTGATATTTTATATCAAAGTTAGTGTGAATTTGACCTTGTATTAAGAATTCACACATACAGAAGTTAGGAACAAATTAAGCAGACAACGTTCAAAAACAAAAAATCTATTAACAATAATTCTGTGCACTGGTGGGCTGCAGCCATCAAACCGACGTACCGCCACAGAGGTGGGTGAACATTTAACAGATTCACGGGGGTGAATGGTCCGTAGTGCAGTTGGTAGCGCGCTGGGTTAGATCCCCGGTACCAGTATGGGGATTTTATCCCCTGGGAATGTTGGCTTTCTTGGCTAGGATTGCTGTTTATCTTAGCTCCTCACTACTCTTTCTGTTCCATAAGTTTTTCAGTAAACTTTTGAAGCACCCTGTATAGTGTGTGTGTGCTTTTACTAGTATTTTAATTTGATATTGAAATTTATCTCTGACTTTTGCCTTGATCCATTTAATAAAGACACTGATGACAGTCATTATAATATATTTCAAACAAAAGTGCACCTGTGTATCCCAAGTAAAACAGAAAATAAAGTGAACTGAAGAGCATTGTGGACTTCCAAACGAGGTTTAAGGTACATTAAAATATTACGAAGCATAATCTAGGCAAAGTGTCAGCTGCTTCAGTCCATCGTCGGAATGATTAATGTATGTAGTTGACGTAGATCAGTAATTAATTACTCTAATTTATCTGGATCCAATGTTTGCAATCCTGTTCAAGGTACAACTCTGAAAGATTCACAGGGCTATAAATAAAATTTTATAGGTGCTTCAAGAAGGACATGTGCTAAATAAAATGGTGAATCTCGCTGCCATTATGTTCCGGTTTATCTTGCAAGAACGCACAAAGAGAAACTTGGAAAGATCAGTCTTAACAGATAGTTCAATTCGGTGTAACAAAATACAATAACATTTTGGTACTAATTACGGTTATTTCGAAAATTCTTTATTCTTTAAAGTTTAAGGGACGAATGTATCAGGTATTCCAGATTTGTTTAACACTGAAGGTTTCGTATCAGCTTTTGGAAAATTTGTTATTTTTAATAGTATTTAGCGCCCCTTGTTAATGTATACCTAATCATAGGCAGTGGACACATGAAGGGATACAATAATTGGGAAAGGAAACTTAAGGAGTGTGTTCCAGGCCTAAGTTTAGAATACTTTTCGGCATTTTCCAGTTATAAGGACAGGAAAATATCGAGATAAAAAATTCAGACCGAGAATACGGTCCTGGCGGCTTTTGATCCCATCTCCGTACATTAAAAATCCTGGCTACCCATGTCTATGAGGTGTAAAACCTGGGAGGGAAAGGAAAAAAAAAAAAAAAAAAAAAAAGAGAGAGAGAGAGAAGAAAAGAAAAAAAAAAAACCTTAGTCACGAGCGAGCGAGGCGGCTCCGCGGTAATGTGAGAGGCTCACATTCTGGGACTCATTGGTTCGGTTCCTGCAGCCTACCTTTCTGACCCATGGGCTTCTTCGGGGGTTTTCCCGGATCACCAGGCAAATGCTGGGAACGGTAATTAATCCCTCAGATTTTCCGTACCTCAATTTCATTGCACGTTCATTTCAATTCGGTATTTAAGGAGCGGAAGTGTTGGCGATGGGCGATTTTGGCGCTGCTGTGCGAGGACTTCAGAAACTGTAAGTGATGTTCTCGACGGATGGGCGACGTTGTATCATTTGACCCGCTGAGATGGGCCGCTGTCGAAACCCATAAGGCTGTTAACTGCTTGGCGTACCCTGGTATCGAGATAAGGAATCTCCAACTCACGTTAGGGACCCTCATGCTGCCTCGCGCTACTAGTCCGGGTTCCAACACGCCCGTAGAGCGCTTTCATCGCATCCCTTCCTCCGAGGTCTGACATACAATAACCTAAACATTTGGCTCAATGTGGAATCCCCTCCGTCTATACTCTTGTCTATCTCTTGTGTGTGTATGTGTAACGGAAGAGGGACACCTTGATCCACTGTGACCCCGACATGGATCTATTGCGGGCTACCCCCCTTCCCCAATGGGAAGGGATGAGGCGAAGTGACCCAACGAAGCCCAGAGACGCATAGTAATGCCAAACAGTTCCAGACATTGATACCTGGCGCACAACAAAAGTGTGTCCTCCACCTAGGGAGAGGGCGACGACGCGGCCCTTGCAACCCGGGCAGCAAGTTCCAGTAAGGATCAGAGTCCGCATTCGCCAGAACAAACCACATTACCAACCAAACCTGAAAGATAACAAGGGAGGGAAATGAGAAATGAATTGAAAGAAATCCCTGGATAAGAGGTTAATGCACCCCAGCATTTATCTAAGTGACATGGGGAAAACACGGAAAAACCCATGTCATGGTGCGCGGCCACGGGGATCCAACCCGCGACCTTCCGAGTACAGGCCACAGACGTTACCGCCTGAGCAATACCTCTCGGTACCTTCACCTCTTAGTCAGGAATCACTTATTACTTTTCTGGTGGAAGGTGAAATCTGGATAAACGTTTAAGCAACCAAGCTGAGTTAAACCCTGTCACAATAAACAACTCGAATACAGTTCGACATATTTTGTGTCGACCACTTTTGTCTTCCGCGATAGAATCTGACATATTTAAGTATTGTATTCCACCCAAAAATTCGATGTCAAGATTCATCGTAAATACATGTTTTGAGGCCACCTGAATAAAAAAATTCATTTTTAGAAAAAAGGTCCCTGTGTGTCTGTCAGTTTATGGACAGCATAACTTAAAAATAAAAAGTCCGTTAAAAACCAAAGTTGCCATTTAAGTTAAATGTCTTTCAAGGGTGCGACACGAATATTTTGAAGAAAATGTATGCACCCTAAACTACCCTTCACATAGAAAATTTCTTGCGATTTTGATTAAAATGCCACATGTTTGAGATATTTTTATAACAAATGAAATGTGTACCTTGAATTTTCTTGCTACAGCCCATGTGGTCCTATTTACCCTGGATGACTTTTGCATTATTAGTAAACCGTAAGAGATAGACCAAATCTTACTATACAAAAAATGCAGATCTTACTAAAATACACAAATATCCAAATAACTTTTTGTAGAGTGAACCATTTCGGAGATATTCCTTGTCATTTGTGTGAGTTTTGGAGAATTTTCATAATTCTGTCAAATGGAACATCGTTATTCATTTTTTATATGTTAACCGTGCAAAGAGAACGTAATTTGAAATTTTTAACAGATTTGACTATCACTCAAATCCTATTGTATTTCCATATTGTCCTTACACCTAGAAGGAAATAAGCAGTAAGATAATCTGTGCAAATGTTTATCTCAACTAACACGAAGAAGATAGGAATAAGAGTTTTTAAGAATGGTTAGTACAAGTAGAGAAAGTCATGTGAGTGCAAGACATCGGATTTTTATGATAGTAGTACAATGTTGTCTAATAGATTGTGTTCTTTTTTTCACAGGCGTTACCCGATAGACTGGAGGATTTGGATATTAACTCCAGATCAAGTTTTGTTTCTGCTAGCGCTGATTCGTCCATAGCAGGAGGCTGTGAAGAAGTGGTGGTCCTCGGAGAGGAAGAGGAGGAAGAAAACGAGATGGAAGAATGCTTTTACGAGGGCGAAGACAAACGTGACGTGGTTTCAACTTCAGGAGCTGGTGATGAAGAACCAGCACCTCGTGCTGCAAACACCGGTAAGTACAGTATTGGTTTTGGTAAATGGGACAGAAAACAACTGTTCTGTCTTCCCTCAACGATGTAACATAACTGGTTTAACAATTTATAATAGCTATTTTCTTCTAAAACATTTTTAAAATGGAAGTAGAATAAAAAATATCCAGAAGAAGAACCACATTTAGTGCATAAGAACTATGTAGTAATTTATACTGATGGCTCCCGCATAAATGGAAATGCTAGAGCAGGTATCTATTACTAGTCTACGGGCGAATGCAAAAGCATAACCCTAAGTAAATACACCACTGCCTGAGAGGTAGTGGTACTTGCTATACGCAAAACAGCACGCCGTTGCTGGAAAAAAGGACTTGTAGGGGAAAATATGCTTGTAAATTTCTACAGCCAGGCTGCACTAAAAGTTCTTAGTTCCCATTACTTTAAGTCTAAACATACTCGTATTAAATCTTTCTTCCCATAACAATGTAGAGCTTATGGTGGGTGCCCGGTCATACAGGTGTTGCAGGGAATGAAAATACTGATGTCCTAGCGAACAAAGGAGCATCTCTCCCTTTTTATAGGACCAGAACTCTGCTGTGGAATAAGCAGCTTAGAATCTAAAAATACAGCACAAAATTTGGTTTGTAATGAAACCTAAGTCACTCTTTAGGCTAACCAAGCAGCAACATAGAAGAGTTAAGTTATATGGCTGGACTTGTAACATTTAGAAAACATCTAAGGACAATGTAACTATACCAAATGTAACCCATTTATTGCCTTTATTTAAAATCCAATGAAACAGCAAAGACACAGAACGGAGAGGATGCCAGATTCACGGAGCTACCGCAAAATTAGAGAAAGTTTCTTATATTGTGAAACGAATACTACAACGATGTATGTAAATATAGATCTCTAGATTAGAAAACAGGAAGCGTACAAAAAGTCTATTTAGGCTGAAGTACAAAAGAGAAACCTGCTTCAAACGTAGTCATAGACATCCAGAAGTAATATTATGCATGTCGGTATCCTACATCAAAACTACTACATGCAAACCCGTTTTTAAAGCACTCAACTCTATGTCTGATGTCCTGCACGTTCCATTCTACTTACCATAATAAGTAGATGGAATATTGCATTTAGTAAAAAAAACCACGATACGATATTTCATTTTAAATACCGCTTTTAGGTCGAAAAAGCATTGTAAGAAAAAGCCCCTTGTGTCTATGAAAATCATATCTCAAATACAGAAACCCGAACAAATATCAAACTTAGTATTTTAACTCAGCATCTTTAAGCATGCAACACAAATATTTTAAAAAATGTTCACCATCGCAAGTTAGCTTTCATATGGTCATTATTGAAAATGTTTGGTTTTCTCAAAAATTGTTATCGATTTCGACTAAACCATAATACATTTACCATATTTGCATGTAACAAACAAGATGTATGTATAGCTTGAAGTCAATTTTAAAAAACTAGAGCTAGTGACAGTGAAACGATGTAAATCAACAAAGATAACTATTTGGTGATTAAGCTTCACTTATCTTTAGTGTAAGTTGTATTAAAGACAGACCAAGGTTTCGTGAACCTTTATCCACATTACCAATGCCGAGTATTTTTCCTGATCGCCACCATCACGGCCCTAGTAACACATTAGCACATGGAATAGCCCATGAAATATTCTTCATTCATAGGAATTTCTATAATGCTCGATAATTATTGGTGAACGTATTTGATACACAAAACCGTACTATGCAAAAGAAGTATACCTATCTCTTAATACACAATTTACCCCAAATGACATTTTAGTGAAATCAGCCATTTTCGAGATATCCGTTTGAATGTTTAAATAATTTTTCATATTTATAGCATTGTCACTTTTCAGCTCTTTCTCACAATGCCATTCAAGGAGTATAACATTTCAAGACTAGCTTATAGGGAAACACTTAAATATTTGGCTATCGATTCAGTCTCTCCGTCTCTCTTGTACCTACAACGAAATATGTAATGAAGGTAGAACGATAAGCTTTTATATGAATAGTTTAAAAGCTATATAAAACAAACGATACTGAGCGGAGAAAGTCACGTGAACACATCAGAAAATTGGAAGGGGGTGGCAGGTAAATTTTGACACAGTGTGAAACATGTTCTTCGTTCTGATGAAAGTTCAGAGGTATGTGGAATACATGTATTTTGTGTTTTATTTCTGAAAATCTTTACTTTATATATTGGGGTCACAAAATGATGTAGACATTATTTACCAGCAAGAAAATGAGATAAAATAGCTTTTTGTTGTGTTGTATTCCTTGAAGCACATGTTCAACATTCCCAACAACACGTAGACCAGAGCAAAATAACGCCTGGTTTGTTGCTTATGGAATGTAATTTCAGAGGTTTTCAACATCAGTTCCTTCACTGTCCACTCTTTGTGATTTTGTGGCGTACACTGTGTTCTTTGGACTTCCCCAAAGGCAGAAGTCTGCAGGGATTCAATCAGGAGATCGAGGCAGCAACTTCATAGCAACCCCTTTTGGTGCTATCCATCTCGAGTGAATGTGATCGAAAAAATGCTCACATCTGTGAGGTGGGCCCCTATTGTTGAAAGTTAAACCGATTTTCAAGTGTCACGGTGCAATTATCCCTCTGTAAGACAGATCAGGCTACTCCAAGAAAATCGTCGACATTTTCTTCATAGATGTTTGAGTTTTCATTAGTTCAGTACTCATAATTGTTTGCTTCATCTTACCAAAGATCTTCCCTTTCGTCACTTTCAAACTTGCAGTCGCTTGCCTGGTCGTTTTCATTTAATGCGTGAACAAGCTTTCGGAATGCAAGGCTCCATTTTTGAGCTCGATGAATACTGGCTTTATCGCCAACAATCTCTTGAGAATATTGCCTCATTCCTCTTTGGGGAATGTGCCAAACTCTGCATAACTGTGGGTGGGACTTTCACGACTTCAAACCCCTCTCGGTTTCTTGTGATTGTTAACCTTGCTGGTGGCGGTGTACCAAATTCACCTTTTTAACGTACTGGACCTCAAGAATATTTTCCACTTTCCAATAACATTTCAGAACTTACGTTCATATAACGATAAATGTAACGCCAGACTTGTTCATTAACATGTGATTGTGCTTTGCGTTGCCACCTGAGTCATAAACAAAAAACTATTGTTTAAAAAGCTTACCCTTTTATCTACTTCAACTTTAGTAAAATAAACATTTCCCTGTAGGCACAATGCGAATAAGGGAGCATAATGGCTTAAACGATAGTCAAATCTTTTAAGAGGGTCGCTGTGTGATAGAGTTGATATTCTATTCTATTTCTATGGCCACAAGTTGTGCTTTTAAGGGACACTACATCTAACATTTACTCCATAACATTTAATTCATCATCAACCCCGCTCAGAAACACAACCAATTGCGCCTCGTCAGATCTGTCCACTGATTCGTCCTGGGCTAGAGAAAAAAGAATGTTGGCGATATTTTTATTCTTTAATTGCTTTTACAAATCACAACCCAATGCTTCTATGTGCCTGGTTACTGTACCTCGAGAAAGACTGATTGACTCAAATAAATCTACTAAATTGGAACATAATCCCTTTGCAGAAATTACCAAGAATTGTTTGATAAATTTGCCTTCACTAAATGGCTCCATAATTTTCCCAATAAGTTTCTCTAGTTTATAGGAAAACTGTAGTAGATTCTGAACGTTAAATCATAATGAATAGGTGCTTTCATTTCTTTCAGTTTTTGTGATCTGGTTTCACCTGGAACAAAGATTCGCTAAATTTTTGTAGCACCCGTCTACAGAAGATTGGATTAATTCATTGAAGTGCAAAATCTAGAAATAATACTTATTATTACATATTTGAAAAAAATGTGTTTGCCATATTCTATTTGGTTTTCAGAGTAGTTCATTATGCATATTATACATAGTTATATTGTGTAAGGATATGATCCTAAACGGATTTAACATAAATATACGGAATAAAAAGCAAAAATTCTGAAGAGAAAATATAAAATAAAATAGAATCACAAGAGAATATGAAATCCTTGCAATAATTGAGGGGATCAGTGCAACAGTGGTCTAACCCATCTTCTTTAAAAATGCGGAAAACTGAGTTAAAGTTAAACATACCTGGTTGTTTTTTAAGATAAGGAAAAGCTCGTTTGAATCACACTGATTATTCACTGATACTTTCTCAGCACTGATCAGTTCTAAAATATTTTTGATACATACCAGATCTTTTTCTGGGTTGGACCACTGTTGCACTTTTTCTTCTGTCTTGCCGTGCTAAACAAAACTTGCAGTAAATATGCACCTTTCTTTCTTAATAAAATGGAACAAATTTTATCCATACAATTTTTTAAAAGGCTTAAAGTGCCTATTGTTAAATGGTAGGACATATTAAAGAAACTTGTTTGATTCATAATGCTGACCATTCAGATATCAAAATAAGGAAAATTATTTTACACTATCTATTTCATTTTCACGTACATAAGCAGTACTTATTTTCATATTCATGCTGTTATTAAATGGTTATGCTATATTCATAGGTAATGAAATGTTTTATTCATTCAAGCTTTTGGAAGTATGATGTTCACAGTTTTATCTGCACGTCTATTTTACATAATGAAGCATATCAAAAAAATCATCACCCATCTCATTTTCACATTTTTGAGTAAAATTTTCAGAAATCAAACTATTGTAAAATGTACGATAAACTGGGAAATATTTTAAAAGGTCGTTAGTATCCTTAAATTTGTTTGGATTTGTCTCAGTTTGACATATTTGGACTCAAGCTTAACCTTGCTAAGATCTAGGATGTGTTTATCCTTTCTTCTTTGCTGGGTTCCCATTGTCTATTTACGGATAGACCGTGGTTACACTAAAACAACATGGATATTCATCTGAAGGAAAATATTAGTAGCTTCAATTTAATATAAGGAGTGGATTTTGGTCCAAACCATGCAGTGGGAAGATAGTTTACATGAAAACCTGACAGATGGCGTGAATATTGCAAATTGTGTATCGAGGAAGTTTAGACCACTGTTACGCTCATCCCTTCAATTGTTCCTTTTAAAGTTTAAAAATTGAAGTATAAAAACAGATGTGGCAAACAGGAGTAGATTTACGAATAAGAGATTAGACTGACAACTGAATGCATTATACAACGAACTGAGTGCAGATTACAATGTTAATCTATATTCACTTGATTTAACAAAAGCTTTTGAAATATTACCTTATAAAACACCAGTTACTTAAATGTGATTTAGGTTGTGTTTGTGTTGTAGGCTCATATAAGTTAATCTGTAAGCTCTTACAAATGTAGGATTCTTTTCATTTAACAAAACCTTTTGAAATATTACCTCATACCCGAAGAAAACACCGATCACTTTAATATGATTTAGATTATTATTTATTTATGCCAACAAACTTACTGTTGGTGTTTTTAAACACACAAGCCGTGTGTGGGCAAAGTTTAAGAGGTAGAACTGGAACTTAAAAATTCAATGCCACAACTGGGATTTGAACCACAGACCTTCCGCTTGCCGGGCGGACACTCTAACCACTGAGCTATTGTGACAAACTGCCAGAATGGCATTAAATTCTCAAGCCAGTTCGTATTTCTCCTGGTAAACCACAAAGGCAGTCTCACATCAGAGACAATTACCCCAATGGTGACTTACTATTGCAAGTACTTTATATCTCAGGATTAAATTACCTTCACATGGTAATTATTATTTATTTATGCCAACAAACTTACTGTCGGTGTTTTTAAACACACAAGCCAGTTCTACCTCTTATGATTTAGATTGTTTTTATTTAAAATATATTATGCAGGTTCATAGACGTTTTTTCCTTCCTTTTTCAACTTTTTAAATAAAAATCGTATTGGTATTTTATTTCAAATTATTTAACATAATATATAGGTCTTTAATGCAATTGAAAACTGATACTTAGATCATAAACTGGTGAATAACTGCAGAATAGGTTCCAAAAATAAATATCTACCAATATTAATATTGACTTTATACTTAGATAAATCCAAATCATTTTATTAATGCTTTTAAAACGTATTGCTTTCTCACTTAAGATATTGTTTTCACTTTTGATTGGATAACCTTAACGTCGAAGAAACTGAACTCCTGCCTACCTTAAGATAGCGGTATCGCTGCACCTTCATAAAATTTACTGTGGTAGCCAATTGCAGGGGATATTAACATGCCAAGCAGCCAATGACGAGCTTGTGGAATGTGCAGAACAGGGATTATTTCCAAGAATGTATCTACTGCTGGAGGATTATCCGACTGCATAGAAACATGGAAACGTGGAACACTTTTGTAAACATGGAAATATATTTGCTTGCTTTTAGGGCATTATCAAATGCAGCTCTACCCATGACTTTTTACCCATTCTTCAACAAAAAATTCTTCTTAGAAAAGTTGTTCTTATATTCTTCACGCTAATTGAGATAAACATTTGTAAAAACACTTTTGTTATATTTTCCTTTGGGTACAATAGGAATAGGGACGCGGTCAAATGTTTCAAGAGTTGGTCCCTATGCAATGGCTTTGAAATTCTGTTCTCTTTGTATGATCAGAAGAAAGAAAGAGAGAGAGAGAGAAGGGGGGAGGGGGAAGAATAACGGTGTAGTTTAATATTGAAACCAATCCTAGGAATATCTCGGACACGTTAACTCCGCATAAAGGAGGTAAATGTTACCCTCAATAAGATCTACATTGTTATATTGTAAGATTTTGTCCATCTCTTGCGGTTTACGAATTATGCAAAAGTCACCGAGAATGAAGAGGACTTCAGAGGCTATTTCTAAGAAATTCAAGATACACTAAAAGCTTCACTTATCTCAGAAATATTGCAAGTTCTTCAAACGCTGACTAGTTTCAAGTTGTATCCAAATTATTTTCAAAGCTATCCGAAGGCAATATCACTAAGATAAGTGAAGCTTTTAGTTTCTAATTTGTTCTTATTTTAAATTCTGTTGCTTCATTGTTAATAGCTTCAGTTTTCCTTAATCCAAATACACGTTTAATTTGGCATGAAACATACGGTAGACTTTTGAGAAAATCATACTTTTCGAAAATATTCCACGTGAACGTTAGTTTAGGTGGGGATATCTTTTTGATAGCAACGGGCTCTAGCAACGAATTTTCATTAAATCGATTCTAATTATCGCTAAGACCTTGATCATTTATTCATACTGAATTTCCTATACTTTAAAAAATTATGACAAGTTAGGGACAAGCATTGACGTACTTCTCAGACAGAAGATGCCAAAATGTAATACCAAGTTTGGTATTTAACCGAATTTTCGTTCGAGTTATGCTGTACACACGCACGCGCGCACGCACATAAACACACACACACACACACACATCAAAAGAACTTTTTTCTAATCGTCACTGAAAACCCGCAAGTTCAAACAATTACATATTTTTAGCTTAATGGCATTATTACCTCACATATGAAAATCATAAATAATAGCAACAATTGAGAGAAATCTTACATTTAGACTAACGTCATTATCA
This sequence comes from Tenodera sinensis, assembly GCA_030765045.1. Classification (NCBI taxonomy): domain Eukaryota; kingdom Metazoa; phylum Arthropoda; class Insecta; order Mantodea; family Mantidae; genus Tenodera; species Tenodera sinensis. The sequence goes on along the minus strand of CM060968.1, from coordinate 106,121,476 downwards.
GTCAAATTTGGTCTTTTTACTTATCCATAATACTTTGGACACATTTCTGGAACATTCCAAACTTAAAGGTGGTGCTCGATATCTGGCACACGCTCTTGATGCTTTCCTGTCCTTAGACAGACACGCTGAGCTTTTTTTTCTCTCTTTGATTGCAGTAGTTTGGAGTATCTGTAATTTCTTCCCCACTAATTTTTTCTCCACTCTGGTAGAGAAAATCCAAGATAATGAAAGTGATGTAAAAAAAAAAAAAAAAGAAAAAAAAGAAATCACCAAAGGTACACCGGGGTCCTTGGGATCCGTTCACCTTTATTGAAGCAAAACTACCGTAGACACATGTGCAACAATGCTGTGGACTGATAGTCACCAGAAAGCTAGGAGAATACCACAAGGGGCACGCCAGTGGCATTGATGAAAACAACTTTACGGGTTAACATGGTCACCTCAAATAAACAATTAGTAAAACAGTGGAATATGTTATGGAAGTGATACAAACTGCACTATTATGGATAAATTCTATTATTTCTTAATAATTTGTGCCAGAACACGAAAACGAAAAACTGTTTGGCATCATCAGGTAAACTGCAGTCTTCACATCCACGACAAGCTGCGATAATTTAAGTTTAAAACAGTTTTTAATACACACAGCAACGCAAATGATGATTATAAAAATAAATCTTTATATCTAACCCTCATTAATGGCGCAATTTATAGGATTTTCTACCAGAAGGATTTTGTATAAACACAATATTTTCCACAAATGTAAATTTTAATTTGTTCATTTTTGCGATATTCTTTTATTTTCTAGCTTAAACACTGGTGTGCACTTTAATAACAGTATAATAACGATCTTTTCTTAAGTAAGTGAAAATTATGTTGCATATTATATTGACTAAAATGTTTGTGACTCACTTTATTCTCTTTTGTAAATAGCTGCAAACAATAATTCAAATCAGACCAAGAATGCCGTACTTCTGAGGCAGGTAGCGGAAAAATACTTCTGTATTTAAGGACGCCTCTTGTTTTGTTGTGATTTTTTCCTACGCATTTTTCAAAGCCGAGGATTATTTTCATCTGTCCAAAAGAAATATGCCACTGTTTACACAGCAATCAAGTTATATGCTGCTTTATGTGATGCGACCAATTTAAATAAAATTTAACTTTCAAAACACAAACGTAAGCGGCATCTTTACAGATTTAGAACCCGCATCTTTCACTAGAATATCAGCGCTTTTTATTAGATGTATAAGAATAATTCATTGCCACTACACATGACAGCATCCCAGCTTTAACGTTTATTTTTATATTCATCGCGATATTTTACAGTGGTGATGTTGGCAAATCGTATAATAGCGTGGTTGCCTTAATATAAAATAACTTTAAAATCTGATATGTGCAGTTATGAGTTTCTCTACTCGCTCTTGCACAAATAATGCTTAAAACGCTTATCTTCTTCATGTTAATCGAGATAAAATAGTTCTATTTCATATTTCTTTATAACGTGAAAGTAAAAAAGTTCCGAACTGGCTACGTGATGTTTTGCATGTCCGCATCCTCGACGCTGCTGCCGTCTGCTGCTATCATAGAAAGGCGCGAATGAAACCGTACATTTTTAAAACTACCTTTAAAGGCTTCAGCCTTTCTCCCCACCCAAAAAAAAAAAAAAAAAAAAAAAAAAGGAAATAATGAAACTGGCCACCGTCGTTGTCTATACATTTTTGGCACCTCTTTAGGAAACTATCCATCACCCGCCGTAGTTCACGCTGAGAAATGCTGCCAATTTCCTAGCGGATATTTTGTTTTAATTCTTCCAGGGTGTGTGCGTCTGTTTTGTACACTTTATGTTTTAAGTTACCCCGAGATAAAAATCGGAAGGGGTTGGGTCGGGGGACCGCGGTGACCACAAATCTCTAATAATAATTCTGCCCTGAAACACACGTTCAATTGTTCTCATCGAAATATTATTGTATGAGCTGTTGCAGACGGTTGTTGCAAAAAGGCAAAATTATGTTCCCTGTCTGTTAATTCTCTAATAAAAGGGACAAAATTGTATTCAGGGTGTACGGGCGTCAACTGTTAACTGGAAAACAATTGGCCCTATAACTCTTTCTCCGCTAATGGCATACAGTACACCAATTTTTTCATCATGAAGAGGTACTTTATGTACAATATTAGGTTTCTCAGAGCTCCAATTACTATCTCCATTCATAAACTTGGCACGTAAACCCTTTAAAAGTAGTTTTAAAAATGTATGGTTTCATCCGCGCCCTTCTATGATAGCGGCAAGCGGCAACGAGAGCCGAGGACGCAGACAGGCAAAACAGGGCGCAGCCTATTCATAATTGTTTGACTCTCTCGGTAGGTGCAATAGGAATAGTAGAATAGAATAGCCTTAAGTGACAGTCAAGTCTTTTAAGATCTGGTCACTGTGTGATGGTTTTGATAGTCCATTCTCTTTGCATGGTAAGGACATGAAAAACGAATGATTTCCTATTTGAAAAAGCATAAGTTTGAAATTCAAACCAATGACAAGGAATATATAAAAAGTAATTATCTCATAAAGAAAAAAAGAACACTTTATTTCACATAAATTGTGTACTTTTCGTGCAGTAACATTTCATCTATCTCTTATGGTTTAACAGTTATGTAAAGTCATCAAGGAATTCATGCTAACAAGGGGTGTAGCATGGTCAATGTATAGGCATTCTCGCAGTGTGCACATTTGATGAAAGCAGATTGGTCACAGTTTTCATGGAAACACTTCCGTTAATCTTTTTTCAAAGCAGTACTCCAAGGGTGTTTGAAATACACCAAGAAAGTATTTGGGGTAGCAGCATTGAAAAAAATACATATTTGATTAAGTTGGAGAATCTTATTGCCAGGAACTGAAAATACTCAAAGGATTGGAGACGTCTCTACATGGTCTCTACGCCATGTGTTAATGTTATTGTCAGAAGACACCATAATTGTATCTGTGATAAATTTCACATTTTTTGTATGGAAAGGGGAGAAGTGCGGATTGTATTATGCGTATAAACTTTGCTGGAATCAGCTTCTTGATGAATTCAACAGCTTCAGGAATTGCAGTTATGTAGTTTGTCATCTCTATTGGCTGTCCAGGAGTCAACCAAAAGAAGTGCTTTAGTTTTTACTTTCTCTACTACGTATAGTAAGTAAAGGAAGTATTGTATTCCACCCAAAAATTCGATGTCGAAAATTGATACAAGAAAATAAACAATAAGATAATTTCTGTAAATGTTTATCTCAACTAACATGAATAAGTTAGAGAATAGCCGTTTGTAAAAAATACTTGGAACAATAGCTGAGAAAGTCATGTGAGTATACTTCAGATTTTTTCTTGTATATCTGGCCACATTACTTGCAGCTCGATACGTAAATGAAGGGCTTTATTAGAAAGGGGAAACTTATAAGCGCCACATCTATTCCTCCTTCCCCTGTCAATACAGTTGCAACATACCAGCTAAAACTTTACAAGGAGGTTTTTCTTTCGAAAATAAAGCAGTTTTGTTCTATTGTGCGCGATAACTACTGTGACCTTCCCTTCTATGTATTTTTATGCCCAAAAAAATGTATCGCTCTCCGCCAGGTTTGTAACCGCGACGTCGGCAACCAGAGGTTAGCATGTTACCGCTAGATCACGGAGGACGGTAATTCTTGTTAGTTGCCTTATGGTATGCGGTATTGATCAGACCATTTGTATAAGAAAAAATCTGATGTGTTGCACTCACACGACTTTCTCTACTCTTGTACTAACCGTTCTTACAAACTCTTATTCCTATATCTTCTTCGTGTTAGTTAAAATAAACATTTGTACAAATTATCTTATTGCTTATTCCCTTGTAGGTGCAAGGGGAATATTGGAATACAGTAGGCTTTGTGCGATAGTCAAGTATTTTAAAGCTTTGAGATTCCGTTCTCTTTGCACACGTAACATAAAAAAATGAACAACGATGACCCATTTCATGAAAGTTCCAAGTTTTCCGAAACTCACACACATTAACAAGGAATATCTCCGAAATGGTTCACCCTACAAGAAAATTTATTGAGACATAAATTGTGTATTTTAGCAAGATCTACATTTTTTGTACAGTATAATTTGGTCTATCTCTAACGGTTTACCAGTTATGTAAAAGTCGTCCAGAGTAAATACGACTACAGGGGCTATAGCCAGAAAATTCAAGATATACATTTCATTTGCCATAAAAATATCTCAAACATATGACATTTTAATCCAAATCGTTAGAGCCATTTTCAAGAAAATCAAAATTTTCGAAAAATTTTCCATGTAAAGGGTAGTTTAGGGTGGGGCTATTTTCTTCAAAAGCTTCGTGTCACATCCTTGAACGACATTAAACTTAAATACCAACTTTAGTTTTTAACCGACTTTTCGTTTTTGAGCTATGCTGTCCACAGACTGACAGACTGACGGACTGACAGACACAGACACACAGACACACAGACACACGCGGACCTTTTCTAAAAATGCTTTTTTGGATTCAGAGGGCCTCAAAACATGTATTTCCGGTGAAATATCGACTTCGAATTTTTGGGTGGAATACAATACTTCCCCTACTTACCAGTAGAGAAAGTAAAAATAGGGAAGTAGGCTTTGCTGGAGGTCTGTGTTAAAATTTATCAACTAGGAGTAACCGGCTGTTATTAACCCACTAGTCTTCCACTCAAATTGGTCTGTGAAAAGCTATTTCGTGTGCCAATAAAGTTGCGGCAGCTCCGGAACTTGGCTGAGACAGAAACGAGCCGAGTCCTCGGGCACTCTTCCAAGGATCTGCCTCGTTTGAGTAAATTAGGAGGTGTAAATTATATAAACACGACCAGAAAAATAAGGCTAAGGCGTGTGTTGTCTTTGCAATCCAAGACGCGTTTAGTTCTCAGCAAGGACCCACCAGGACTTTCAGCAATGGAGGGACTAACAATGATTAACTAGACCCACATGTTTTCAAACAGCACTTGCTTCCACTAACTTAAGGAACAAAGTATTCTTTGAACATCGTAAAAAGAGATTGTAACCTAAAAACCGTGTAGCAAAAGTCAAAGTATGGCTTGCGCAGACTGCTTTTAATTAGTTCCAGAGCATGAGCTTCATGTTTCTTTCTGTGCCTATTTTATGCTAAAGCAGCCCAACATACTCTGGGGATGTGAGCGCCCTTGCAGGAGGGAGTCTCTGTTTTGTGGACAATCTGCAACATCGTCAAGACTAGGAATCAGAGGGTCAAGACGATAGTCGCACAATGAAAACATAATTACATTTGCAGAACATTGCTCATTACTAAATGCAGCAGAATTATTAGCAGAAATGCGTCGTCCATAAATTTACTGCTCATCCCTAAACTTTTAGGCATTCAAATTTCCCAACAGCTTTGCGTTTCTTTGGAAACATTTAAAACTAATTACCAGTACATTTAAACATAGGGTTAATTAAAACTCTTAGGGCACTTCAAGGAAGAAAACTTATAAACAAATTCTATAAATAAAATACTGTCGAACAACCACAAATGCCACAGAGGGAAACTGCAAGTGAAGTATAAGTTACAGCATTTTGAGTTAAGAAGGAGGGTGTCACTTATATTATTGTTCTACATCGTTGAGCGAACGTTAACTTACTTAATCATTATCTACAGAAACACAACCAACCTAAATTTGGTTAACATTCATTCAGTAGTTATTGCGTAACCAGAATTTTGGTAATGTTATGGCTTACTTAGGTTCCTGGTGACATCTCAGCACCCTTAAAAGACATTAAAATATATTACATCTGGTAATGCATTAGATATAAGGTGAACGAAGGAATGCACGAATAAACGAATTAATAAAGTCTGTCAGGGTCGGCAAGATGAGCACTGGAAGTGTGAAATGCTTTACCCCTACAATCACCTCTCTCCATTTCCTTCTATCTGGTAGGTAAACAAATAGGGGACGTGTGCTGCAGTGGCGGCCATTCGGTTTTCAGGTGATACGTGTTTTGCAACGTGATCAAATGCATATTTTACAAACTCAAAAGTTGCCTAGGAAAGCACAAAATGAGTTAATGACACTAGAGTTTTGCTGAACTGCGCAATAATGTGTTGCTTTGAAGGTTAATTCCAATTACAGCTCATCTTGGGCTACCAGAAGTTCATATGTAAATGGATCTTTAATATCAGTGGTTTCGTTTATGGCAAGGGAAAATGAACAAATAAGCACTTGTTCCCCTGTCCCGATTAAACCTCCGTCGTTCACTCTTGTCATGCTCCACCATGCACTACCCTTTGCATTGAAAATTTTTCGAAAATTTTGATTTTCTTGAAAATGGCTCTAACGATTTTGATTAAAATACCATATATTTGAGATATTTTTATGACAAATTAAATGTATATCTTGAATTTTCTGGGTATTAGCCTATGTAGTCCAGTTTAATCTGGATGACTTTTGAATAACTCATAAACCGTAAGAGATAAACAAAATCTTACTACAAAAATATAAATCTCGCTAAAACACAATTTATCTCCAAATACTTTTTTTAGACTGAAACATTTCGGAGATATTTCTTGTTATTTGTGTCAGTTTTGGAAAGCAGGGAACATTGGTCTGATGCGCTTTGAAGCCGCAACAGGCATTGTTGCCTAACCTTAAAGAGCAGAAGAAGAAATACAGGATTATAACAAATGAAGTAGACAACTTCAAATCTTATGAAACAAAAACTGAGTATATGAACATAAATTTTGCGGTGTTATGTAGAAAAACTCAGTAAGTTTTCATTGGCGGTCTTGCACCTGGTAATCATGTTGTTGTGAGTCCTTGGAAAAGCTGTACTGTGTGCTAAAACTTGCTAAAACAAATTCCGTAACTGTTGTCCAACAACATTTCAGAGCATTTCAGTCCCGATCTCTCCCCATTTGACTTTTTCTTTTGAAGATTTGTCAAAGGAAGAGTTTTCGTTCCTCCACTTCCACAGGATTTAGATTACATAAAGCAACATATTAGAAGATCTATGGCAAGTATTCATACAGATGTTACACCGGGTTTGGGATGAACTTGATTGTATTATGTGTGTCCTGTGGCGAAGGGATCATACATTAACATTTGTGAGTCCACAAACTAAAATTCAAGACTTCGTTTACAAGACAACGCAAACAGATTCAATATATCATTAATGGTCAAGAATTTATAACATATTGAGAGTACCTACTTCTTTTGTAATTTCTTTCTTTCACTATGAAATAAGGCAAAAGTCTGACCAATTTGAAACCTCGTAACTACCTCAGCGGACACTGGTATCACCGAATACAATGAGTACTTGCTATTATCACGTTTTATCTGTCAAGAATAGCTACATGACATTTCTCCCTCATTTTCAAGCATACCTTTTTATGCCGTTGATAACAGCTGTTTCAAACATTGTATTTTGAACTTGTTATTCCTATCTACGCGAAATATTAGATACATCTACGAATTTTTCTTTAGTGTTTCATGTAGGTGAGATTTTGTTATCGCACACGTGGTAAAGAAGAAATGTTGTTATCGTGAAATTGTTTTTTATAGGAAAATGGTTGACAACAAAACTGAGTTTGGAACTGATTGCCTGATCTGCATACAAACTTTTCGCAGCTATATTGCTGTTTAATAAATTAAATATCAATCGCTTTCGATTTATATGAACTACTCAAAAATAGATATCAATTAATAAAACAAAACTGATGACCTTCGTAGGAAAGAACACTGGATCCAAAATAGTAATAAACAACAAAGTATTAAATCAAGTGATCAAGTTTCGTTTTAGGAAGTTATATAATATATGTAGATAATTAAGATTTAAAATATAAAGTAAGTAAATACAAAATAATTATGGAGCATTACTAAGAACAATCAAAATAAGAAAAAGAATGACTACTGGCTTAAAACATATGACAGTGTCGATTCTAACCCTAATATATGACTGTTAAATATGGATATTAAAAAAATTGCTTTAAACAAATGAGGTACAAATTAAATATCTCAGAACTAATAAGGAGTGTAGCGTATTGGATGAAATAAAAATCTGATGTGTTACACTCACATGACTTTCTCAAATCTTGTACTAACTATTCCTACAAACTCTTATTTATATATCTTCTTCGTGTTAGTTGAGACCAACATTTGCAGCAATTATATTATCGCTTATTTCCTTGTAGGTGGAAGGGCAATATGGGAATACAGTAGACTTTGAGCGATAGTTAAATCTTTTAAAGCTTTGAGGTTCGTTATCTTTGCATGTTTAACATATAAAAAATCAACAACGATGTTGTATTTGACGAAAGTTTGCTTTCCGAAACTGAGACAAATAACAAGGAATATCTCCGAAATGGTTCACTCTACAAAACAAATTATTGAGACAGAAATTGTGCGTTTTAGCGAAATCTACATTTTTGATATGGTAAAATTTGGTCTATCTCTTACTGTTTATGAGTTATTCAAAAGTCGTCCAGGCTATAACCAGAAAATTCAAAATATACATTTCATTTGTCATAAAAATCTTAAACATATGTCATTTTAATCAAAATCGTAAAGCCATTTTCAAGAAAATCAAAATTTTCGAAAAATTGTCCATGTAAAGGGTAGTTTAGATTGGAGAAATTTTCTTCAAAATCTTCGTGTTGTATTGAAAGGCATTGAACATAAACTTAAATACCAACTTTGGTTTTTAAGCGACTTTTCGTTTTTGGGTTATGCTGTCCACAGACTGACACACTGACACGCAGACCCACACACGGACCTTTTTTTTTTTTTTTTTTTTTTTTTAGGGAGCTTCAAAACATATATTTCCAGTGAAATATCGACATCGAATTTTTGGGTGGAACACAATACTTCCTCTACTTTACCAGTCGTAGTAGAGAAAGTAAAAATCGAATGAAGATGTAAATGCGTTTTAATATTGTTAAAAGTATTTTCAATATGCATAACGTTCACAATATTTTTTGTAGAAGAAACAGGGTATAACACATTATTTGGAAGAGCCATTCCAACACTATTATTACAAAATACAGTGCGTTCTTTATAATGCCGGGCCGCGAATCGCACATATACGCGCTCTAAAACTTCGGCATTACTTACTGATGCACTAAATCGACTAATGACCTCGTTATAGGTTATGTTAAGAATGGTGTCCATGTGATTGAGACATTCCGCCAATTTAGGGTGAATTTTCCATTGTTTATGAGTAATTTTCGTAATCTGTGTTTTTATATTATCCTTAAGCTCGTGTATGGTGTTGGGAGTGTTCATATAAATTTTATTTTTTAGGGCTCGCTACAACTAGAAGTCATACAGAGTAAGTCCCGGAGTAAGGGAGTAGGGTAATCTTTTTAAAATTATTCTGTCTCGAAAACCGCCTGATGTCTTCCAAAGAATGGTGTGAATTATGGGTTGTAGCAGAATCTTATTGAAATGCCCATATACTGTCTCAATGTCTGACAAAATTTGGACCTAATGGGTGCTAGAACATCTCTGCAGTACTTATAGGAATTTTCGTATCGCTTATTATCCACTTTGTTATTACAGCACCATACAGTAATTTTTACACCGTGTAGCTTCATGAATTAAATGAGTACTGCAATATTTACTGTTCTGAAAGTAACATGATCAGTTAAATGAAACCATCCCTCATCTTAGAAAATTATTAATGTGGGTCAACGGCACCTAAATAATGTTTTACAAAATCTAGTTATAGAAATTACTCCCTCTTTGCACTCAAAATTCATGAACTAGCAACTCTAAGGTTTTAATTTTAAAAGTTTAGCAACTCTATGAATAGAGGTTTTTGAAATATCGCTTATGCAATAGTTTGAAATACTTTTTTCCAGAGTACGTGGGGATAATGTGCTAATTTTTTTTTCAACACATCTTTTCTGCTTCTTCAGGGATTCCCATTGTGCTAAACTTATTAACCAAACATGCAACATATGTTCTACTTGGAATTGGAATACCAGGAAATTTCTCTTGAAATTGTCTACACATCTACGTGACGCACAACCAAAGTGTTTCCCCCCCACTGGGAGAGGGCGACGAGGTGACCCTTGTGGCCCGGGTAGCAACTTTCAGGAGGAGACAGAGAAGGATTTTCAGAGCGCAAGCATCTGTGGCATCTGTCCCCATCCACCGGAACGTACCGCGTTACTAACCAAACCTGAAAAATGACAAGGGAAAGAAATGAGAAATGCAAGGAAAGGAATCTGTAGAGATTCCCCTTGCTCGATCATATAAACTGTAACTCGGTTTTTTAATGCTAAAATCGATATTTTGTGATACTGATACCCATAGTTCTCGAAAACTGTAGAAGATGGAGAGGTTTCAGTTTTAGATTGAGGGTAGGTAACTTTACAATAATCACTTCATCAGAACCAAAAATGTTGCCAAACAATGTTGTTAAATTTGGGGATGTGGTATTTAGTTATTACCACATATGTTTCTGTGTGGAACGGATCAATAGCTGCAACTGCAAGGAATTTATTTTGAGATCACATCTTAGACCGCTTGCTGATACATTGTATTTATTCATTTCATCTGTGAGCGGCACCACCGCAACAGAAACAAAAGACAAATGCTACAAAAAATAAGAGAGGGCTAATTATGGGGGTATGTCTGGCTCTTTAAGAAAGCAGCAGCATTTCTAAGTGTCAATGACATACGACGTTCCTATGTAATTAGGGAGCGTTTAGCGCGCAGTTTGTCTCTCAGAAGGCAGCTCTGGTGAGCTAATTAAAGAAGAAACAACTGAGCTCCAAAATCCGTGCGTTCCGTGTAATGTATTCTTCAACATGTGGTGCAGTGCATGACATAGAGCATTCTTCCTGCATGATTGTTATCTGTTCGACATCGAGACACTTGCTTCTTCAAGTACCTGATGAAGCCCTTTCTTGGCTTTTCGATTACCACTACTTTATAAGTTGCCTGTGACAAATTCAATGGATTTAGATAAACTTTTGTTACAATTGGATGTTCGAGGGAGATGGCTCTGCGGTAGCGCACATGGCTCCGTACGGGAGATCGTGGGTTCGATTCTCGCAGCCGAAACTTCCCCACTCATGTTTTTTTCGGGGAGTTTCCCGAGAAACCAAGCTAATGCTGGGAAAAATACTTACATCCTCAGAATTTCCCGTCTCTTGATTTCATTTCACTTACCTTCAATTCAGTTTTTAAGAGCCGGAAGTGTCGGCGATGGACGAGTTAGCGCTGGCGTGTGGGGGGTTTGTGCTCTGTAACTGCTGTTCTGGACAGATGTGTGGCCTTGTAGTTACCAGGCCTACTGAGGTGGGAGGGGATGGCTGACATACGATAAGCCTGACTCAGTGTGGAATCCCCTCCGTATATACTCTACTTCTACATCTACATAACTTTCTTTCCCATTATTCAACATTGTATTATTTAAAACGTTTCATCTTATACCTATTCATAATCGAGATAAACATTTGTAGAAATGTTTTTATTGCATATTTCCGTGTGGGAATGTAGTAGAATTAAGGATAGTCAAATTATTTAAGAGCTGGTCTTTATCCAACGATTTTAAAACTCCGCTCCCTTTGCATGACCACGATACAAACGATTAGCGACTTACCACTTGAAACAAGTACACTTAGGCGTTTAAAAATGTTAACGAATAACAATATCTCGGAAATGGTTAAAGCCACAAACATTTTTATTTGGTATAAATCGTGTCCTTTGACACACCTACTTTCTTCTGCAGTGGTATTTACTCCTGTAGTTTACCAATGATTAGATAGAACTCATTCAGAATGAAGATGACTTTAAAATTTAAAAAAAAAAAAAAAAAAAAAAAAAAAAAAAAAAACTACATTTTATCGATTTTGCAAATTTCTTAAACATACTATTTTTATGAAAATCTTAGAGTCATATTTGAGAAACTAAAAAAAATAATGGAAAATGTCCCATATAAATTTAGTTTGGAATGGACAAGTCTTCTTGAAAAAAATCTTTGTGTCACATTCTTGGTAGAAGCTAAGCATGAATACCATGTTTAGTGAACAGATCGGCCTCAGGTGAGAACACCAATAAAAATGTCTTTCTACTTTAACCTTATATACTATCTACATCTGTTTAAATTCACCAAAGGACGGTCTGAAGTGATAAGTGAGCTATAGCGGAGGATGGGAATAGCGTTTCCTTTTTAGCAGTGTTGCCCCACATCTTCCCTTATGAGTTAATGACGTCACCTTGTGGCTTCACTCCACCTTGTTCGCTTTGTGCATGAAGCATTTTCCCTTCCGTACTCAAGCATGTAGAGAGGTTTTTAGTCCCATGAATGCGTCATAGCTCGGCGAACAGTAGGTGGAGATAAATCCACCCTCGCCTTTGTCCCGCAAGGTTAGAGTCACTGCTTTTCAGACTTTTGTGTGACGTGAGGCACCTGTTTTGAAAAGGTGCCTCGATTTGCGTATCTTTAAATGTGGCACACCTCCTGGATGATTTTGAAGTTCTGGACACGTTGCGAATTTGTCTCCTGGACTATCTGGGCTAGCTTAAGGCTTCTTGCTTGGCTATGATTTCTGACAACTTTCTACAAATATGGCAGATATGTTTCTCTCCCTATGGGCGATGACTGCCTCTTCTTCACAGTTAGTGCAACGAATCATTTAACAGATTTGCGCACCACTAGTTTTCTCACATTTTAGCCTGGAAATTGCATCTACTTACTGGAATTATTGTCTCTTTCCTTTCGGTACAATAAATGTATTGTGACATTGGGTCGTTCAACAATATACGGGCAAGAGGAGGCCAGGTTTCCTTGCATACGGCGAACGGCTATGTGTGTGTCTGACCAAGGAGGTCCGGGGCTACAAGACAACTAGCGTAATAGCACCGTAGTGTCCAGAAAGATCTAGAAGCTTCTTTGCTTAGGTCATGCACACGTGCCCAAAGAAAGCACACGAAGGAGGTTAAGTTACGCCGGCTCCAATATAAATAATGAGCAGTTCAGTGAGTTTTTAGAGTTAGAGTTAGTTGGTGTCAGTTTTTAGAGTTGAGTGAATAATAGTTGTTTAAGTCGTCAGTTATAGTTACGAGAGTGCGTCGGCCAGCCTGTCAGCGAGTACGTAAGTGTCTTCGAGTGACTGTATCCTAATAATAAAGATATAAGAGACAGTGAAATTGGAGAAAGACATTGAAAGACTGTGAAAGATTAACGGAAGAACAATTATAAATTGTAGCAGTAAAGACTATAAACTGTGTTAGTAACGAGAAGGAAGTTGTGCATTTGTAGTAAGATTTAGAGGAAAATAAAAGGTTAGAAAAGTAAATAGACTTCGTATTTTGCCAATTTTGTGACAGTATACGGTATTTTCACTTTCACCCACAATATATTATAGTTAGCTATCATTGGCTAGAAGTTCCTTGGTTCCAAAATTTCTATTCGTCACTTTTGAAATGTCGTTTTCAAAAGTTTATTAATTCTTTCAACGTTACTCTTATGTCTGAAATGGATTCATTCCGCTCTTGTACTAACCTTTCCCCTAATACAAAAAAACACACAATTTATTTCCGAATAAATGTTTTTGTAGAGTGAATCATTTGGGAGATATTCCTTGTTATTTGTGTGAGTTTTGGAAAATAAACTTTCATCAAATGGAACATCGTTATTAATTTGTTTGTTAGCCGTGCAAAGAGAACAAAAATTGAAAGCTTTAAGAGATTTGTCTATCGTTCGAAGCCTGCTGTATTCCCATACTCCCCGTGCACCTACAAGGAAATAAGCAATAAGATAATTTCTGCAAATGTTTATGTCAACTAACATGAAGAAGATATAGGAATAAGAGTTTGTAAGAATGGTTAGTACAAGAGTAGAGAAAGTCATGCGAGTGAGCACATCAGTTTTACATATGCGACGGTGCCTTATTGCACTCTTCCAGTAATTTATATTTAGCTTTAATTATCAATTGACAGATTTAGGTTACTTAATTAGGTTTTACCATTATTAAGGTGTAATTACATTACTACTGTCTCAGGCGGATCAGAATTATGATAGGGCTTCCTTCGGTTCAAAGGGATTTTGCGATGAGCAGACATAGGAAATCTTAAGCTTCAAGCACTAAAAGAATCCAAAAACAATAGTGCAGGTGACAGGCAGGTGTCTGTCTACCGTTTGTGAGATTTAACTTGTCAGGCCCAAAAAAGAGACAGAAACACCCTCTTGTTGTCTCTCTCTTTATGGTGATGGGTATTTGTAAAGTGTATGTAGCCATTTAACAGACAATAGAGGTCTGGGATGGGGTATGTGCTTTCCAAGAATTTAGAGCAAGTAAAATACCTGTAGACAAGTGCAGAACGAAATTGAACAATTTAAACCTCACAGGGTCTACAAACGCCAAAAGAATGGCATCTACACCCTGCAAAAAGTTCAGCCTGATATCTTACAGTTTTTGAGATAAAGTGGATTTATCATTAGTGGCTTTTAATGAACCCTTAAATATAAATAGTAAGTACACAAACAAATAAACTAGCGAATTTAAGTAGCAGTTGATACTTTTAATCTAGCGTGCATTTCCATATCACTATTCTGCTTATTTAAGGACCATTTTTAGTCGATTTATTCATGAGTAGTTGAAACCAAATATATCAAGAGACTCTGGGGTGACTCCTCAGGTCAGTTTTAACAGCAGTTCATTCCTGTCACAGACCTGACGGTCTTTTTACCAACAAAAAAATAAATAATTACCTTGCATTAAACATAGACGGCGAGCGAACTTAATTTATGCAGCGTCAGCAGACCCAACAGAGTTCACAAGCGTTTAAAAAGAAAGTTAACATTCATCGACAAGGTGCTAAGCAGGTGCAAAGAAACAATATACATCCTCTCCCAGACGTACCTAGAGCGCGTACATTGGCGAAAGACAATTAAATACAATCATAAAAAGATGCTGTGCATTTACCATGTGATCCACAAGCTGCTTTGCATTTCCCTCAGTCTGCTTTACTCAGGTGCAAACTTCACGGCAAGCTCAGGCAGCTATGGCATTTGACTTTAATTGCAAAGTAACGTCCAGGCGCCTTTATTTCCAGACTGATATGCTATGCTAAAACATTCGTATATAGCATATAGCATTTAGATTACTTTCACTGCCAACCATGAATATATCCACCGGAGTGCTGCCTTCCTTCGTGGTGGTCATCTGTGATTCGTTTTGGCTTCCTCCTGGGGTTATAGTGTTTCTCAATGTTGGCAATCTTTCTGTGGGCAAGGAGAGAATGACAATACGATCCACCTGTGCCCGGAACTGTGGGGGACTTCTGCGCGTTTCTGTGACCTATCTGGTTGCGGACTATTGCCTTCTATGGTTCCTTCACTTCATCACCCATTCCATCCAAAAATTCATGTCGAGATTCCACCAGAAGGTTACGTTTTGTAGCCCCCTAAATCCCAAAAAAAGCTTTTTAGAAAAAGGTCCGTGTGTGTTTGCGTGTCTGTCTGTCTGTGTGTGTGTCTGTGGACAGCTTAACTCAAAAACGAAAAGTCTATTAAAAACCAAAGTTGGTATTTAAGTTTTTCTTTCAGGGATGTGACACGAAGATTTTGAAGAAAATTCCTCCACCCTAAACTACCCTTTACTTGGAAAATTTTTCCAAAACTTCTATTTTCTTGAAAATGGCTATAATGATTTTGATTAAAATGTCATATGTTTGAGATATTTTTATGACAAATGAAATGTATGTCTTGAATTTTCTGGCTATAGCCCACGAAGTCATGTTTACTCTGGATGACTTTTGCATAATTGGTAAACCGTTAAGAGATAGATCTGTGTGTGTGTGTGTGTGTGTGTGTGTGTGTGTGTGTGTGTGTGCGTGCGTGCGTGCGTGCGTGCGTGTGTGTGTGTGACAAAGAGAGTGAAGAACGACAGAAAGTGGTTCAAGGGTACGATAAGAAAACAGTTGTAAGTTGTAATATCACGAAAGGCGGTAGACTGTGTTAACGTCAGTAAAAGAGAACTGTGTATGCATTCAGTTTTGGCAGAAAAAAGTGAGACAAATTAACTGGGGTTTTGTCATTTTGTCACTCTGGTGTCAGACGTGGGATTTGCCGAACTGTCACTTTATTTCAGTAACTATACGCAAGGTACATTTCACACAGCTAGAGAAATCGGAAATAGTAATGGTTCAGCATTTATAAAGTGTTTAGTCTTAATGCACAGAATCTATTTTTCAATTTTCTATCGATACGCATTCTCATCCTCATTCCCGGGTTATTGTGAAGGAGACTACAGTCTAAAGCCGTGCATCCTAAGCGCTATTTATGGAAATAATATATGCCACATTTGCGCTGGTAAAACTTACGAGACATGGTGTTGGTTTGTATTTTATTTATTTATTTTGGATACTCAGGTCTTCGGAGGTGGCATTTATTGTTCAACTTGTTTACTCAGTTAATACCGAGATAAATCATGCGTTTCCTGGCATCGAAATGTCGATAGCCGTATAGTTATGTGATAAAAGCTTGGAAGCACACCATAATTTCTTCATGGATGCACTTTACTTGGGGAATGAGGTGGTTACGACATGTTTACATTGCACGACCTTGCAATAAATTCGGTAGTCCGCATTCGAGTTGACTATAAATCAAGGAGAAAGAATCACTTATATGCTTACAGCAGCTGTTCCATGTGAGAATAACGAGTACTAAAATAATAATGCATGCAAGGTGCACCATGGCTGAACATCAGGAGCTGAAATATCTTGGTTTTTCTGGGAATACCTAACCATTTGTGAGATATTGCTTGTCATTGGTTTGAACTTTCAAATATTGATACTTTTCTCAAGAAATCACTACACTTCTTTTTGTTTGCTTTTATCTCTTGGCTATGTAAAGAGAACGGAATTTCAAAGCCATTGCATAGCGACCAGCTCTTAAAAGATTTGACAATCACTTATGCCTAGTTTATACACCATTGTAACTAGAACGTAATATAAAATAAAATCATTTCTACAAATGTTTATCTGAGTCTTGTTCTAACCATTCTTACAAACTCCTATTCCTATATCTTCTTCGTGTTAGTTGAGATAAACATTTACAGAAATTATCCTATTGTTAATTGCCTTGTAGATGCAAGGGAAATAAGGAAATACAGTGGGCTTTGAGTGATAGTAAAATCTTTTAAAGCTTTCAAATTCCGTTCTCATATAAAAAATCCAATTCATTTGACAGACGTTTAAGTTCTCCAAAACTCACACAAATAACAAGGAATATCTCCGAAACGGTTCACTCTACAAAAAAATTATTTAGACATAAATTATGTGCTTTAGCAAGATCTAAGCTTTTTGTACAGTAAGATTTTGTCTACCTCTTACGGTTTACCAGTTATGCAAAAATCATTCAGAGTAAATATGACTTCGTGGGCTGTAGCCAGAAAATTGAAGATATGCATTTCATATCTCAAACATATGGCATTTTAATCAAATCCTTAACTCATTTTCAAGAAAATCAAAATTTTCGAAAAGTTTTTCATGCAAAGGGTAGATTAGAGTGAAGCAATTTTCTTCAAAATCTTCATGTCACTTCTGTGAAAGACACTAAACTTAAATAGCAACTTTGGTTTTTGAGTTATGCTGTCCACAGACTGATATACCTAAACAGACACACGGACCTTTTTCTAAAAATGCTTTTTTTTATTCAGGGGACCTCAAAACATATATTTCCAGTGAAATCTCGATATCGAATTATTGGGTGGAATACAATAGTTCCTCTACTTTATTATACGTAGTAGAGAAAGTAAAAATGTTTCTCTTGTATATTCAGTGAAGAGTTTTACAATTGTTTAAGTTTGTACTTTTAGAAGCCCTCCTTGCTTCAGCATCAGAGAGCACCATTAGAGGTGAAGGTGCCAGAGTCCTTCCTCTTCTCTATTTTCCAGTCAATGACCAACGGTGTTATCTTAAGTTGTTCAATTATTTATTGGATCATTAAGAGCAAGATTCTTGCCAGCACGCGTATTACAAGCAATTGCACTTGCCCAGGCTTTCCCATCCAACCATACGTTCATACCCACGTCATATTGTCTCTCGCAAAGAATTGTTACACCGGCAGGCTGGCAGTACTCCCGTGAGCTGTGTTGAGTAAGACTTTAATAGTCCAATATAAACAGTTGTATTGTCTCAGCGTTTTTATTATGTAGAAGTATGTCGGCTATTTTAGTTATCGTTCTGCATCTTTATTTGTTGTTTACTAGTCTTGGATTTTTATGGCTTATAAAAATAAGTTATGTATACCAGCCACATTTTCTTGTCCAGGAATACTTGTCAAATATCACTATGGATTTTTACATTACATTTTATGTAATTCTGAAAATATTCTATAAAACTCTGATGTGTTGCACTCACATGACTTTCTCTACTCTTGTACTAACCATTCTTACAAACTCTTATTACTATATCTTATTCATGTTAGTTGAGATAAACATTTGTACAAATTATCGTATTCCTTATTTCCTTGTATGTGCAACGGGAATATTACAATACAGTAGGCTTTGAGCGATAGTCAAATATTTTAAAAATTTGAGATACCGTTCTCTTTGCACGCTTAACATATAAAAAAACGAACAATGATGTTCCATTTCACTAAAGTTCTAAGTTTTCCGAAACTGACACACAAAACAAGGAATATCTCCGAAATGGTTCACTATACAAAAAAATGTATTGAGACATAAATTGTGTATTTTAGCAAGATCTACATTTCTTATAGAGTAATATTTTGTCTATCTCTTACGGTTTACGACTTATTCAAAACTGAGTCAGACTAAGCAGGACTACATAGGCTGTAGCCAGAAAATTGAAAATATACATTTAATGTGTCACAAAAATATCTCAAAAATATACGTTTTATTTCTACAAACGCTTGTGTCCATTAATATGAACTAGATGAAAGAATAAGCTGCTCTAAGAATAACTGTTGAAGAAGGGGTAGAGAAAGTCACGAGTGCAGTGTGGCAGATTTTTACTTTCTCTACTGGTAAGTAGAGGAAGTATTATATTCCACCCAAAAATTCGATGTCGAGATTTCACCGGAAATATATGTTTTGAGACCCCCTGAATCCAAAAAAAAACCAGCATTTTTAGAAAAAGGTCCGCATGTGTGCGTGGCAGTCTGTGAGTCTGTCAGCCTGTGGACAGCATAACTCAAAAACGAAAAGTCGGTTAAAAACCAAAGTTGGTATTTAAGTTTAATGTCTTTCAAAGATGCAATACAAATATTTTTAAGAAAATAGCCCCACCCTAAACTATCCTTTACATGGAAAATGTTTCGTAAATTTTGATTTTCTTGAAAATGACTCAAAGGATTTTGATTAAAATGTCATATGCTTAAGATATTTTTATGACAAATATATATCTTGAATTTTCAGGCTATAGCTTACGTAGTCCTGTTTACTTTGGATGACTTTTGAGTAACTCATAAACCGCAAGAGATAGGCAAATTCTTAAAATACAAAAAATGTAGATCTCACTAAAACACAATTTATGTTCCGATAAATATTTTAGTAGAGTGGACCATTTCGGAGGTATTCCTTGTTATTTGTGTCAGTTTCGGAAAACTTAAAAGTTTCGTGAAATGGAACCTCGTTCATTTTTTATAAGTTGTTGTTGTTGTTTTCTAGTGCCTTGCATCTGGCAATGAAGCCATTAGCATTCGTGCTTTCCAATACTTTTGAACTGTAGTTTCTTCTGATCTTAATGCTTCACAGGTCTTCAAGTGGTCTTCGTTCATTTCTGCTGGATCGTTACACAGGACACATATTGGTGAGGATGAGATACCTATTCTGTAGAGATGACTAGCTAAGCAGTCATTTTTTAGGCTGGGACATGCCTCCTGCATTCCATTGTAGAATTCTTAAAGTATTGGAATTGTTGTGATGAAATTTGCCTAAAGATGTCCCCACCCGGAGATCCGATTGGGGGACAGTTTTAACTCCGGAATATTTATCTTTAGGACTCATATTCATGTATGTGGCTTTCATGTAACTGTTTTCTTAACGGGCACCAGTTTTACAATGTGGCAGTTACATCACCCGACTTAAACCCCCATTTTGCAAGGAGGACCACACCTATCGTTGGTCAACGGGTCCATCGGACCTAGCCGGGAGGACTAAATAGGTGGTATTTAGATCCACCGACCTTCCCCTCATGTGCCTCTGAGGGACGCTGTTGTCCTGTGATAGGCCAGCACATATGTAAATGGCATTTCCTCCATTTTAGATGAAACAGTTATACCGCTGTGATTCGGTCCCCAGAGCCTGATCTGTTAAAAGCAGGGTGCACCACGGGCAGGATGAGGATGGGAATTGGGTAGGAGAGGCTATAGGAGGCGCGTCACTACCCCTTACTACCCCATTTTTTATAAGTTAAGCGTGCAAAGAGAACGGGACCTCAAAGCTTTAAAATATTTGACTAGGTATCGCTCAAAGCCTATTGTATTCCCATATTTCCCTTGCACCTACAAGGAAATAAGCAATAATATAATTTCTGCAAACGTTTATCTCAACTAACACGAAGAAGATATAGGAATAAGTGTTTATAAGAATAGTTAGTACAAGAGTAAAGAAAGCCACGTGAGTGCAACACATCAGAGTTTTATTAGGGATTTCTCTTCTTCTCGTCTAATTGTGTTTTGCAGCACGCCTGGAAAAAAAGTAGCTTTGTTCCTGATTCTTTATAAAGCATCTAATCATATGATTAAAACGCTCTCGAGTATTATGAGGTGTTGATGAAACTTTAATGCAGCTTTTAAATACCTCTTTAAAGATTTATATCTAGTGATCATGAGAAGTGGCATCGTCAGTCTACCATGACTAATCCATTTTCCATGAAACATTTCATTTAAGAACACCATAAGCCATTAATGGTGGTTAGAAGCTCTATAAATCATATAACGCACTGGATATTGACCGTTATTTCCTTTCCGTTACTTGCAGCAGTGCGTTAAATGCAAATACGTAAGTACACTGTAGGGTGAATTACCTTGCACTGACCACGCAAATGCTTCATAAGCAACAGTGGAACTATGTTTCACATTTGTTCCTGAACATCTGTTAACATTTCCTAATCCTGCTTGTCTGCATAAAACGGGCCACTATCTTCTGCGCCTATGAATCTCAACGTTTGTATATATTTTGAAATGAATATGCCCTTACAATATACAATTGTTAGCAATCGCTAAACAAAACGTCTTGTGTATACACTCACATGACTTACTCTACTCTTGTACTACCCATTCTTACAAACCCTTATTCCTGTATCTTCTTCGTGTTAGTTCAGAAATTAAAATTAAATTATTTTCTTGTTTAACGACGCTGTCAATTGCCAGGATCACATCAGCGTCGCTGGTGTGCCGGAATTTTGTCCCGCAGGAGTTCTTTTACATACCAGTAAATCTACTGACTTGGAGCTGTCGTTTTTAAGCACACTTAAAAACCATCGGCCTGGGCCGGGTTTGAACCCGCAACCTTGGGATCCGTAGGCCAGCGTCTAACCAACTGAGCCACCCAGACCGACATGTTAGTTCAGATATTAGATTGCAGAAATTATTTTATTGCTTATTTATCTTAGGTACAAGGGGAATATGGGAATACAGTAGGCTTTGAGCAATTGTGAAATCTTTTGAAGCTTTCACATACCGTTCTCTTTGCACGGTTAACATATAAAAATGAATAGCGATGTTCCATTGGACAGATGTTCTCCAAAACCCACACAAATAACAAGGAATATCTCCGAAATGGTTCAGTCTACAAAAACATTTATTTGGACAAAAATTGTGTTTTAGCAAGAACTACATTTTTGTATAGTAAGATTTGGTCTATCTCTTACGGTTTACCAGTTATGCAAAATTCATCCAGAGTAAATAGGACTTCGTGGGTTATAACCAGAAAATTTAAGATATACATATCATTTTTCATCAAAATATATAACAAATATGGCATTTTGGTCAAAATCTTTAGTCATTTTCGAGAAAATCAAAATTTTTTAAAAATGTTCCATGTAAAGGGTAGTTTAGGCTGGAGGAATTTTCTTCAAAACCTTCGTGCCGCATCCTTGAAATACATTGAACTTAAATACGAACTTTGGCTTTTAACTGACTTTTCATTTTTGAGTTATTGTATCCACAGACACACACACATACACACACACACACACACACACACACACACACACACACACACACACACACAGGCGCGCGCGCGGAGCTGTTTTTTTGATTCAGGGTGCCTCAAAACATATTTTCGGTGAAATCTCGATATCGAATTTTTGGGTGGAATACAATACTTGCTCTCTTTACGTAGTAGAAAAGGAAATCGAAGTGACTTCATATTTGAGAAAAATGTTGAGTACTTAAATACTCAGTCCAATAATAAGGATTACTTCGAAAACAGCTATCTAAAAAAATGGATCACATGACATTGTGTGCTTTAACGAGGTCTGAATTTCTTGTGCAAAAAGATGTTGTCTATCTTACGGTTTATCAGCTATGCATAATTAATTCAGAACGAAGAGGACTCCAGAGGCTATTTACAGAAAATTCGAAATATACATTACATTCGTGAACAAATTATCTTAATCATGTGGCATTTTAAACTTGATTGAAAAGTAGTGGTTGTGGTTCCGGAGGGATCAGGGAGCTGACCACGTACCATATTCCGGTACTGCAGCCCGTTCCTGGCGCCTGTAGTGGGCGGAGGTGGGGGACGCAGCCGCTGGGCGGTAGGTCTTGCTCCGGAAAGGTCTGTTGCGCCTTGGGTTATTATTTTGGCATTTTAATAAAAATTGCTGGAGCCCTTTTCGAGAGAATCAAAATGTTTAAACATTTTTCCAAGTAAAGGTAGTGAGGGAATTTTCTTGGGAATTTTCCTGAGGTATTCTAGAAGACGCTGAACTTAAACACCACGTTAGGCATCTAATCGACTTTTTGTTTCTAAGTTGACATTATGACAGTAGACCAGGTGCTACCTCAAAAGTAACCAAGAGATTATGAAGTTCTGAAACTTGGATCTGCTTATATAAGAATAATTAATACAGCCGAACTCATGAAAAATGGCAACAGCTGCGTTTGTTCTTGAAAGTGATTTAAAATTACTTATGACCTGTAAGATAAAATTATACTTGAAAGCTGCGTAATTTCACTCAAAGTATTGCAAGCCGGTATACTACTTTCTCAATGTACTATGTATAGTAAAGTAAAGGAA
The DNA here is from genome assembly GCA_030765045.1 of Tenodera sinensis. NCBI lineage: Eukaryota > Metazoa > Arthropoda > Insecta > Mantodea > Mantidae > Tenodera > Tenodera sinensis. The sequence goes on along the minus strand of CM060968.1, from coordinate 106,098,254 downwards.
GTATTGTATTCCACCCAAAAATTCGATGTCTAGATTTCACCGGAAATATATTTTGTGGCCCCCAGAATAAAAAAAAAGCATTTTTAGAAAAAGGTTCGTGTGTGTGTGTGTGCGTGCGCGTGTGTTAGTCTGTGGACAGCATAACTCAAAACGAAAAGTCTCTTAAAAACCAATGTTGGTATTTAAATGTAATGTCTTTCAAGGATGCGATATGAAGATTTTGAAAAAAATTGCCCCACGCTAAACTACCCTTTCGAAAATGTTTCGAAAAATTTTGATTTTCTTGAAAATGACTAACGATTTTGATTACAATGTCATATGGTTGAGATATTTTTATGACAAATGAAATGTATATCTTGAATTTTCTGCTATAGTCCATGAAGTCCTATTTACTCTGGATGACTTTTGCATAACTGTTAAACCGTAAGAGACAGACAAAATATTACTATACAAATAATGTAGATCTTGCTACAACACACACATTATGTCTGAATAATTTTTTTTTTTTTTTTTTTTTTTTGTACAGTGAACCATTTCGGAGATATTTCTCGTTATTTCTGTAAGTTTTAGAGAACTTAGGTCAAATGGAACATCGCTATTCATTTTTTATATGCTAGTGCAAAGCTTTAAAAGATTTTTAACTATCGCTCAAAGCCTACTGTATTCCCATACTCCTGTTGTACGTGCAAGAAAACAAGCAATAAGATAATTTCTGCAAATGTTTATCTCAACTAACACGAGGAAGATAGCAGAATAGGAGTATGTGAGAGTGGTTAGTACAAGAGCAGAGAAGGTAACTTTTTCAGAAAAATATGCAAAGATTTTGAAATTTGGGCCCTAATCATGATAGTGCGTATACCGCTTAATCACCTATCGTAGCATTGCACAAGGCTTGTTTGACATCATTGGAGCCAATTATGGGAAAGGGGAAGGGAAGGTAACGTGGAAAAATGCATGTCAGCGAGGCAAATTTTTAAGCACGAGGTTTAAATGAGGGCAATGTTTATTTTCATGTGAGAGTGTATCTTGCAACCCCCGCCTTGTTGAAGTCACGACAAATTTAACTGTAACGAAGTGAGGCGCGGCAGAGGAACCTTTTTCACCTTGCCTGTCTTGTCTAATGACTTTTCTTTGGTTTGCTTCTTGGCACGACACTTCCGCTGCAATTAGCGAGTCGAGCCGACGACTGATGCCAGCGTAACGACGCTTTTCCGGCTTATTAGCGACGCTGACTGATGTAACAATGAACGCAATGCGCGCTCAACAATCTATCGCAATGCCAACAAGTTCTGCAATGCGTCTCATTAATATTCGCATACTACAATCAACTACAATATTACTTATTACGATAAAATCTTTCGATTACCGAACTTCCATATTGGAAAAATCTCACTGCTACGAGATCGACAGTGAACATCTTTAGAATGTCATGTTTGTAGAAACAAATGAACTTTGTTTATATTTGAGAGCTAGTTTATAATGTTGATGTAATATAATTTGTTTGATTTACTCTAATACTTAGTTAATCATAGTAATTTAAAATTTTATGTTCATTCAAAAAAGAATTTGACTAGAGACTTTCTGGGTTCCAACTTTTTACGATTTTAAATCATCATTAGCACCTAAACAATATGAAGATCGGTGTAAAGGTGCTTTTGGCATCTGGTTACTGGGTTTACCCTTTCCTAAAACGGGTCATATTGCCACTATAGCTTTATAAGACAGTTTATCACCATTGCAGCTTGGTATATGCTTTTAGGTAATTTTCTATAGGTGGAACTCAGTTATTAACTTGTTTTTCTTAACCAAACCTTTGAACAAGTATTTAATCCTGAATAAAAAATAAAAACAAAGGTGAAGTCTTTTTCACACCAAATGCGTAGACTTAAATACCGACACCGGTATTTAAAAAAAAGAAAGGTGTGTCGTAAAGACACACGATAGGAGTGAAACTTTTGAGTTACAGGGAAACTTTTTAATTATTCATCAATCACTTTTGAATAACATAGATTGTGTTTATCCCCGCGTTCTTTATGAGATTATTGTACAATGATCTAGAGGAATTGAGTAGGTACTATTTCAAATAACGGATGAAAAATTCTCACTCACGCAAGAGGATGTAAAACAGACTTCTTAACTTCCCCCTACAATCTTTGAAGCTCTGTAATTCTGGTATATAAGTACCCTTTGGCTGCGGAACAATCCATCGGACTTATCGAGGAAGTTTTAGATAATTATATTAGTTTAAATTTTAAAACGTTGTACCTTGTTTTTGGTGTCAACATAATTTTAAGGGCAGCATATAGCGTCTAATTTAAGCACTTGACTTGCTGCTTAACAAAATGTGTAATTTAGCTATTCCTGCAAATGTTTATCTACATTAAAATGAAGCAGATAGAAAAATAGGCTTCCTAAGGTTAGTCTGTATAATTACCCACTAATAAGCAGTAGAGCGTAGAGAAAGCCTAGACAAGGGCATTGTTTATCACCTGCTCTTTTTAATATGTATATGGACGACGTCATCAGAGAATGGAAGATTAATAGCATAGAAGGAATAAGCATTGACAGAAAATATTAAATTGTGTTTTGTATGCAGATGATCTCCTGATAATCCTGTTAGATGTAAAATTGTATTAAATAATAAGATAATATAACATGTACATCACTTTAACTACTTGAGATGTGATGTTGGTTATAACTATAATCAAGATCTAGATATAAAATTACAAAGATATCAATTGACGTGTGGGACAATAAGAAGGAATCTGAGAACTACACGGAAAGACACACAGTTGAAGTTTTATATAATAATGGCAGTGCTATTCGATATGGAAGTGAATCATGGATCTACAAGAAAAGGATGAAAAAAGCATCCAAGTAGCAGAAATAACATTTCTGCGAGCTGTTAGAGGATGTACCAGAAGGGATAAGATACCAAATGTTCAAATAAAAGAAGATTTAAATATGTATGCAATAAACGACACAATTTTACAGTATAGACAAAATAGTAGAGAGCATCTGCAGCGAGTAGAGGAAGCTCGTATCCCAAAGATGGCCTTAAATTATCGACCTCTGGTGAGGAGGAACGTGGAAAGACCAAGCAAGAGATGGTAATGAGACTGTAACAGGCCGAAAGGCCTAATACCTGAAAGGATATAGAGGAAACAGTTTATTGGAATACCCCAGAAACCAACTGTGACATTCCCCCCCCCCCCCCCATCATGACGCGATCTGGTTATATTTGGTGATATTCCTTCTGTCGGGTTGCATTGGTACCGCCAACTGCTCGTAAAATATAACCATGGGTAAAGCTACGGCTATAGCTGGTTTTATTGCATCCGTTATGTTGTCACATAAGCCCTTGTTTTTGAACCCGTTGCAGAGAAGCCAACCGATAGATTTTAAAACAAGATTAGGTTTAGACACCATATGAATTAATTAATCTGTGGACATCATTGTACTTCTCCGGTGTGCGTGGTTTTGTCGTGAATTGTTTTAGAGCATTATATGCAGTTATAGTTATTTTTGTGTCCGCAACACCGTAGTGCATTAAATATATGTATTGCAATATTTAGCGTTCGGAAGTGATTTTACCCAAAAGATTTGCCGAAGTGTGTTATGTGGTGACGATATTCAAGTGTTATTATCGCTTGAAAGCATATTATTTTAACCCTGTGATATTTGAGGTTAGAAGTGCGTTTATTATGTACGTTGGCAGTACTGCTTTTTGGTGAAATGTCGACTGCAGATTAGTGTAATGTTGGCCATATTGAATTCTTGTGAACTGCCGATAAGCTGTTTGCCCTATACCTCACACGCTGTGACCCGGAACGGATCTATTGTGTGCTGCCATTCCTCGGGAGAAGAGATGTGTCGAAGGGAGACCATAGATCGGCAGAGAGCGGGGACAGCAGAGCCGCAGAGATGTGCAGATATACCTCTGTCGCAACACCAAAGCTCCTCACCACCACCCAGAGTGAGAGACAAGGCGACCCTAGCGGCCTTGGCACGCAACTATATTCAAGCAGAGGCAAGGAAGGTTTATAGAGCGGGAAAATGTAATGAGGAAGGGAAGGAAGGAAAGCGAAGACGAAACGGGAGGGAGAAAAAACAAACAAGGTAGAATGGTTGGCGGCAGGGATCGAATCAGCGACCTCCCGAACGTTATCGCGGTGCTACCGGTGGACTTGCTTGCGTCTATTCATTTGTTTACTTCCCTGATTACAAGTTAAATGTTCTGCATGCATAAATAAACCTACAACACAATCTACTGAACTTTCAAATATGTATACAATGAAATAATCTCATACAAATAAAAAACCATCGCTGTTATGAAATTAAATTCAAAAACCCCTTCCGGTATCAGCCCGTCTTCTAAGAGATCTCTCCCTTTTTACTTTTAACTGTTTTCTTCTATTTTATCGTTCACAGAAGGTAATTATTTTGGATAAGTAGTTATTTAATGGCTCCTCTTTCCTATTTTATCCAACTTCATCCGTAACAAATCTCGGAGAAACTTCATTTCAGAGCTTGCATTTTCTGCCCTTTTCCTTTTTTTTGTAAAGTCCAGAGCATTACATTTGCTCTGAGCATTCACTCTTATCAAGTGAAGTAATTTCTTTTGATGCTTTTAATGACTTTGCGCGTTTTATGTATATCTTACTCTCTTATGAAATAAAAATTATGATGATGATAATCATCATCTTTCACGCAATAATTTGTCTTTTTACTATCTCTACTCTTTACCTATACAGAGTGTCCCAAAATTAGACCGACAAACTTTGAGAGCTGATAGATAACATTATTTGAAACACTTATTGTTAAGGAAAGTTTTTTGCTGCGATGCTTCGATTAAGTGCTGGACGAGTTAATGTCATTAATGCCTCCCACCCAGTTTAAGTATTTATGGCAAACTAAACACTGCAAGTTAGTATTGCATTTATCTTAGTAAAATACATTATCTTAATCCAAGAGACAGACACAGAACACATCAACAAAACACAAACATATGCTAAACGAATTGAAACGTCTTTGTTTTGTTTCTTTCGTTTGTTTCCTGCAGAGCTAGCGAAATCAGAGAAATTGCTGATGTCTTTGCGAGAGTACGGCAGAATAGGGCAAGCCGATGCACTCTTTGTGTTAATTGCAATGTGCGTGCGTTCCAACATTTCCTTTGAATAGTATAATAGTGGTTAACTGTAAACAATGGGATGTTTGTATTTTGTTTATGTGTTCCGTGTTTGTTTCTTGGAATAACTTTACGTCCCTTACTAAGATAAGTGCAATACTAATTTGCATTGTTGATTTTGCCATAAAAACTTAAACTGAGTGGGAGGCAGTAATCTATGACATTAACTTGAGATCCTTTCCTTCTCTTATCGTTAGCCATTGCGGTTCATTTATCTATTTTGAGTCACATAGTGACACAATATACAAAAGAGTCATGAAGGGTTTGGACAGAGAACATGAAAGTACCTTAGCAGAACCTCCTGCTAAAATGCGAGTTCAATGCACACTTGTATCCCTGGCATCAGTTAACGTTAAAAGGTGGTTTTTAGACTGGAAGCTTCAAAATAAAATGCTCATATTATTTTCTTGCCTGTTACGCAAATAACTTTTGGGGGCACAAATTATATTCATACCACCGGATATACAGCGTGATTTTTAGAGCATTGCATTTCCTTAACTAGACTACACCTAGTCTCTCATTAGGTGTTGTGTGTACCAGCTCCTCCTGCCAGCCACCTTTAAATTTTGCGGCCACCATAGCTGTTTCTCTACAGATACATGCTTACTTTTTAGTCGACTGTACATCGTTCGACTGAGCGCGCATAAGAGGCAGGTTTACTTACGTCGTCACTGTCCAGTATTTCGTGGGCTATGCTCCGCGTGCACTAAACTTGAAGAGGCGAGTAGCGAAATGTCTCGCCCTGGAGATAAAATACCTCAATAGTGATTTTAAAATATCGTAAGGACATCCTTCAAGTCCGAGACTTCATAGTTAATCACCATTAAATCAATCACGACGCGTTTTTTCACATGACGTGAATAATATAACAATGGATATTATTTACTATCGACGTGTGGTCTTCTGCAACTGTTTTAACGCACGAAGAAATATCTGCTTATGCTAATGTCGGATAAACTGGGCCACCTGGTACATTTTCACTGTCTCAAAAAAATTGTAAAACACACCTTACATGTGATTTTTTTCTCCATTTGTAGATAAATACTTTGAATCTAACTCTTCCAAATTATGTAGGTACAACAATTTATAATTAGTTCTACATACTTTTAGATTTAGTTTAATTGCACGATTAATGCAGAGTTAGGTTTCCTATTCGCAACTACTGCACTATGCATCCTGGAGCGGCTGTGTGAAACACAGCGAGTGTTTGACCTTGTCCTAATGCCCATGTTGTGATAGTAACCTGCAGTACTATTACGGGACAGGAAAGATATTGCAATGTCTCGCCCTGGTTAGTTTAAAATAAATTTGGGGAACATGTGCTTTATCGGGAAAAATGAAGCGAATCAGTTGGGAAATTTAATGTCGTGCCCTGGCAGCTCAATAGGTTAGAACAGTGGCATGGTAAGCTGAAAATCCTGGTTCAAATCCCGACTGTGACAATGAATGTACCACTCTGATTCTACCTTTTCAACTCGTTGCACTGGTGTTTTCAACTTAGTTTCTATCGCAAGCTTTTATTTTTTCAGGCTCATTAAAATCGTTGGTCATCGCAGTAAAATTATGGCATCTGAAGCTCCCTTTAATAGTCCTTCTTACTTCGTGATATCAATACACCGTCTATCTTTTTTACTGTACCATCATTTGTATATCTCTTCGTATTCAAACCACGACTTAGGTATCTCGTGTTTTTGTGGACCTCTCATAACCCTTTACAGAAGGCTACAACGATAATACTCAAATGAATATTTTTTTTATTTCAATGTTTCCTATCTAAAAGCTAATATATTTTAACGACTCTTTATTTCGCCAAATTTTTTCGCGATAACTTCTAATCGAAGTTAACAAAGAGCGCAATATGGTAGTCCAAATTTCTTTGGAATATCATAACCAAAGAAAAGTTCAAAAATTCGTTACATGCTTCGTGACTTATTTTAGTAATTAACGTTTTGTTTCTATACATTCAGTGTTTACACTGTGCCCTTTAAGTGTTTTAGAGATGCAGTTCCATATACAAATATTTACTTTTAAAGTCCCCTTTAACTTCTATTATCATCCCGACTTTGACTTTAACATCTTGTGCCGTTGTTATTTTTGGGCTGTCTTAACAATGGTAGGTAGAGAAAGTATCCCACCCAAAAATTCTATACCAAAATTTCACCGAAAATACATGTTTTGATGCTTCTTAAATCCTTTTCCAAAAAGAATTTTGGGTCCGCGTGAAAGTGTATCTTTATCTGTCTCTCTGTCTGTCTCTCTCTCTCATATATATATATATCTGTGTGTGTGTGTGTGTGTTGTGTGTGTGTGTTTGTGCGTGTGCGAATAGCATAACTCAAGAATGAAAAGTCCGATAATACCAAACTTGGTATTTAAGTTTAGTAGCTTTCATGAATATTTTCAAGAAAATCTTCCACCCTCTACTAGGAACATTTTTGGACCTTTATGATTTTCTAAAAAATAGTTTCTAACCATTTTCATGTAAATACTACGTATTAAAGATATTTAAATTGCAATAACACGTAAGAATACCTTGTGTTTACTAGGAAAAGCCTGTAAAGTCCCCTTAATTTCGAAGGAACTGTATGTAATTCTGCGTAAGTCGTGAATGTTAAGATGTAGACGTGGGTAATGTCCACACAAAAGTGTAGATCTCTCTAAAAGACATAATTTATTTCAAATAACTTCTTTGTGGCATAAGCCATTTCCTAGTTATCCGTTATTACGAGCATTCGATTTGTTGAATACCTTGTCATTCTTTTTAAGCCCTGTTGAGTTTCTATTGTTCCTATCAAAACGACATCTACTTTAGCCTTATTAACAATATCAGGAATCTGGCCTATTGAATACTTAACTATATAAAAGGAAGCAATTTAATGGATTAAAAAGGAAGAATTTTGGAAACTTCTTGAAACTGTTGAAAAAAGGTGTTACACCAAGCGAGTGGCAAGAAGAATGGAACAACTCATGTGTAGGAAGAAGGGTGCATGATTTATTTCTAAAGGTAAAGGAAAGATTAAGGTTTCAAAATTAAGAAAAGGGTATTTTCACTACATTACAGGTCATAGCCCATACAATGCAGATCTAAATAGGATACGGAAATGAACTCGGACCTATGTGAGAAGTGGAACAAGTAGGCACACCTGAACATATCTTTGAATACTTTAAGTATAAAGTACTAGTTGAGGAAAGAAGAAAACTTCAGGAAAAAGTGCATGGGTTATTTAAAGACCGTAAGAAAATTATGTACAACTGGAAAATACGACCCAGTTAGTACCTGTTAAAGAGAAAAGAGAATATAACCTAAGAGTTCATCGAAAGTAAATGCGAGAATTAGGAGAAAATGGTGAGAGGGTGCATCAAATAAGAGAGAATCCACTTCAGGATATGCAACCGATTAATGAATGATGAAGAAGTGAAATGAAGAAAGCCCGTTCATCAGGAACCTGCATAGCAATTAGAAAAATCCATTTTAATTTTCTCTCCTTGTTCATAATTTATTTTGTTATCTTATAATATATGTTATCTAAACAAAGTTTCTTTTTATAATTGCAATATAATTTTAATATCACAATAAATATAGAATTTGGAAAACATGTTCCGGTATCAGGTGATAGGATTGAAGTTTTCAGATTTTATTTATTTGTTCCTTGCGACTACATGAAAAGTGGACGAATTTTAAGGGCATTATATAAGGTCCAGTTCATAAACATTCGACTATCGCTGTTCCTTTTGCATCTGTAACGAAATGAATAATACAGCTATTTCTGCAAAGTTTATCTCTTTTAAATAGATAAGAAATAAGCAATAGAGTACAATTTCATGTGAATGTAACGTATGAAATTCTTTAAAGCATTGGTTTTATTTACTTTTACCATTAAATATATCCATATTCCTGTTCACATTCCAGAACCAGATACTTCCAGAATCTACAGTATGCAGAATGATCTTAGTTAAAGAAAAATTGAATGTATCCTGAGGCTATGTAGGTTGCAGTGCGCGAGGTGTCCCACTTTGTTATGTAACCTATGCCTATATTTTGTAAATCTCCTTCAATTTATTTTTGACGCCCTTGCTTTAAACTGCAATGTAAACAACAGCACGTGTTTGAGTAACACTTCATTAGTTGGTCGAACCGCACAACTTCCCTGTCAGCAGGCGCGAATGAAAATATAGTCCGTAAACTGACAAGCAAAATAGCATTAAATTTAAAATATTTGCAAAAACAGTTTGAAAATCGTATAGTAACAATAAATAGAATACATTAATATGCAAGTTCTTTTTATTATTAACTGCTATACGAAATGCACGTGCTTGGAGCCATAGAAGTAACTAAAGGAGCGAAACATAAGTTTGTTCAAAATGACGCCTTCCATGGAGTACGTAAAGTATCGAATTCAAAAGGCAGAAACTATTCAAGAGGAATTCACGCCATGTGTCAGCCAATCGTAGGGGCCTGCGGAGTGATACAATTTTGCTCTTTGTTTACATTGCAGTTCAAAGTAAGGCCGGTGAAGATGTAGGAATGCTTTTCTTGTCTGCGCAGTTATAGGTATACACATTGGTACATTGCCCTTGCCTGCCAGAGTTTTACTACAGCTATCGTTACAACCAGCTGACTGTTTCCTCCTTATACATTCTGTTTTACATATATTGTCCCCCAGCTTGTAATCTCTATCATTTCCATATTCATAATTCTGTAACAAAGAATAAAGAAAGATGGAGTACTTGAAACACATGGCATATACTCCTGGAGAACAAAAATTTGCTGGTAGTTGTGCAAGAATGCATTCTAACCTTGTGCGCTTAACTCCAATATCACAGAATATTGCCTGATTCTTTAATGTACCCCAGTTCAAAATCAATGTCAAAACTACCGCATAGTTAGTCGCAAAGTTATCAGTTTCCATCCCGTAAGAGAGCAGTCAAATCTGCAGATACTGCACGAACTATGAATGCGTGCTGATCTTTTCATTTGCATTTAAATGCAAGCTTTAATTCCTGTCATTCAACTTTATAGGTTTTCGCCGTATAGTTGAGTCTTATCAGAGCATTGCTATGGCAAAATAAACACTACCAAAAATCCACACACACAGAAATAAATCTTTCACAGTAAATAAACAATACATGCAGAAGAAAGTCGGTAAATAAGAACAACACTAAATTGATCACATCGTATTTGCCAAGAGTATTATTACTTTCTCTAAGTAGGCGGGGGATATTGTATTCGACCCAAAATTTCGATGTCGAGATTTCACCGAAAATATGTTTTGAGACCCCCTGAATAAAAAAAGCACTTTAGGAAAAGGTCCGTGTGTGTTTCTGTGTGTGTCTGTGAACAGCATAATTCAAAAACGAAAGTAGGTTAAAAACCAAAGTTGGTATTTAAGTTTAATATCTTTTAAGGATGCGACACAAAGATTTTGAAGAAAATTGCTCTACCCTAAAGTACTCTTTACATGAAATATTTTTCGAAAATTTTGATTTTCTGAAAAATGACACTAACGATTTTAATTAAAATGGCATATGTTTGAGATATTTTTATGACAAATGAAATGTATATATTGAATTTTCTGTCTCTAGCCCATGTAGTCCTGTTTACTCTTGATAACTTTTGCATAACTGGTAAACCAAAATGCATTTTTATTGAGTGAACCATTTCGGAGATATTACTTGTTATTTGTGTGAGTTTTGCAATACTTAAACTTTTCTCAAATAAGGCAGTTATTAACCTTTTTTATCTCTTGGCTGTGCAAAGAGAACGGAATTTTAAAGGTTTAAAAGATTTGACTATCGCTCAAAGCCTACTGTACTCTCATATTCCTCTTGCACCTACAAGAAAATGAGCAATAAGGTAATTTCTGCAAATGTTTATCTCAGCTAACATGAAGAAGATAGAGCAATAAGAGTTTCTGAGATTAGTTAGTACAAGAGTAGAGAAAACCATGTAAGTGCAATATATCAGATTTTTTTCTTTCCGGTTGTCACCTTTATATTATATGTAGAGTCAATGGGCCGGTCGCTAAGTGCTGGTGCATTCGAAACCAACAAAAATGGACGATAGTAAATTACACAGAAAAATGAGGAATTACACCGAAGAAGTGGCGTCAGGGCGGGTTTTCTCCGGGTGCTCCGGTTTCCCCCGCCATCTCATTCCAGCGGTGCTCCATCTTCATTACATGTGTCATCAGTGTCACCGCCTGCGGTGCCGTAGTAGTAAAAGCGGGCGTTAAACACTACAACAACAACACCGACGAAACAAAGTGATGTGTTCTTGTGGCGCTTTTTGAACCAATATCTAAGTAAATACAATTGTCAGAGCTGAGATACCTTGTGATTTATCAGATACTTCAACCACGGAATGTGTAAGTAATTCAGATCCAGCCACGTACCTTCTCACTCATCTCAGTGGTAATTCATTGCAATGCAACATGCAAATGATACACTGAAGAAGTTGTTGAAGATAACACTAGCTATATAATTATTCCATTTATTATCCATATTCACACCAGTTCAGTCACAGATCACTACTCTTAAGTCTCCGTGGATTCTGCATATTCAGTACCTAACTATCTAAGCTCATTAAAATGTCTTGAGACTTCACGGATTTATGAGTAACATAATTTATGTAACGTGTATCTGGAAATGGCAAAAACATGTTTCGTTGTCTCAATTCTTCTTTGTAGATACACGTTTTCTCTGACATTGTGCTTTCTTGGATCAAGATTGTATTGGGTGGTGTTAGAAATTCAAGGTCCTTAATTTGTAACACATGCACATCTGTTAAAGTGCCTTGCAAAAGTGTGTTCTGAAGTTGGCAGCCCAGCTCCACGTTTTTGGAGAACTTCTTTGTTTCCCTTGCAAAATGCATGCGCTCACCTAGTCACGATACAGTATGGTAAAGTCTCTCCACCACGAGCTTCCAGTAATGCTGCATGGCATTGTTGATCTTTCTTGCCTCTTGCAATTACTATTTTAATGAAGCATTTTTGTTTGTATGCGTTTTAGAGGATTACAGATAACAGTCGACAAATTAAACTTGCGACAAATATCTTATAACTAATATTACTATCTTTAAACTCAGAGGTAACATACATCAGATGCTCTTCTTTCTCATTGTTACCAGCTTGCATCATTTACGACTGATAGAGCCGAAATTCACATCAGATTTGGAGATGTCTACATTGGCACCAGTGGTGTTAGGAAATGGGTGAAACATTCGGCAACACGAAGATGAATCTCTGTCGACCCGGAGGGCAACAAGGAAAAGTTGATCTCATTAGAGAAAACAGGCGCTTCACTGTGTATGAAATCGCTGAAAAACTAGCAGTGCCAGAAATTATTGAAACATTATCGAAAATTTTGTATCCGTTGGGTCCCACTCTTATTGACCGAAGAACACAAACTTCAGAGCAGAACCGTCACCCGAAACCTTTTTCAGAGGTTTTAAAATGAAGGTGATGATTTTTATGACTATTGTGACAGGCGATTACTAGGACAGGAGTTCCATCGTAAGGATATGAATACTCACAGAACGTTGGGGAAAATGGGTGCAGAAAAATGGTTTGTCTAAAAAGTAACTGTTTAAAAATTGATTATCACAGTTTCAGTATGATCTTCCTATAACCCAATTTCTTCATGGTTCTTGAATATCTACGTTTCCATAATATATACCTGTGATTTTAAATTCTTCTTTAGATATTGAATTTCTATTATTGTCATTATTTTCCAACAAACCTCTTTGAGTTAAGAATGAAACAACTAACCCAAATTTCTAAATTATAGTATCTTGTTAAGTCATCTATTAGTTATAGTGTTGAATTGGCATTGGTTACAATGGGTAAATTCATTACTTTTTATTAATGCTCTATTCAAAATAATAAAATACACAGTCGTGAAAAAATATTGTTCAATAAATGTGTTTGAAATGCGTCGCAATAGCAGAATTCTCAAAAATAGGAAAGATCGACGTCTCATCTGTTCGAACTATTCCTGATTCTGCAATGTTGCATTTATCACATTCATATCGCAACATACTATTCCTCAAGCTGTCTGCATTCTTGTTCTCATTTCCTATTGCTACATATCTGGATGTCTTTAAGTCAAGCCAAAGTTCCCATTGAAATCTTTAGCCACAGTGTTACGTAACTTCAACATTTAGAATACTTTCCGTCTCTTGCTTTATTTGTCATTTTTTCTTTGCTGCAATGGTTGACAATGACCCATCATTCTGAGGAAGCCAATTGGTTCTAAAAATGTGCTCTACGAAATTACCTATCTCTAGCAAGGGTTTGGAAAACCAAAACAGCATTCCTGCCTTGAATTGGTGTTGAGTTTGTCATGATATACTTTTGTAAAACCCCGAAACATTATTTTACATGTTCGCTAAGCATGCATGAGAGAGATCTAATTTTTCTGTTAGCTAATCTGAAATATGACATGTATCATTAATTTAATAATTTAGCTGTTAATGTAAAGGCACATTGATTTTAAGGATAATTTTACTTTCTCTAGCACCTACCTATGGTAAGTAGAGAAATATTGATTCTAAATATATCTAAATATTGATTTCAACAATGATTCTAAATCGTTATTTCAAATACATGTTTAAACTTCCCTTATACGTAACAGTTCTAAAAAAACTCGGTGGTTGGTTTGTGTGTGTGTGTGTGTGCGCGCGTATGCGTGCGTGTGCGACCGGGAACAGCATAACTCAGAAACAAATAAGGACAGATAAATACCAGCTCTTTAAAGTTCAGTATCTTCTAAGAATATACACGCAGATTTTCAAGAAATTTTCCCATCAGCCCAAGCTATCTTTTACATGGAAGACATTTTATTTATTTTTTATTTCTCCAAAAGCTCTTCTAACAATTTTATTAAAATATATGTTTAAGATAGTTACGGATAAGTGCATACTATATCCTGAATTCTCTATGAAAAGCATATGAAGCTCTCTTGATAGGGAATGAATATTACGTAATTTTGTAAAACTAGTAAGCCATAACAAATAGAAGCTTATCCAAAAAATATATAGGGTTTTTAAAACAGAATTTATTTAAAATAAGTTTGTCTGTGGCATGAGTCAATTTCCAAAATATTTGTTATTAGTTTCAATTTTTATTGCATTCAATCGAAAAATTCGTGTCGACATTTCATTGTAAATACATTGAGACCCTGAATACAAAGCAGAATTTTGACAAAAAGGTGTGTGTGTGTGTGCGCGCGTGTGTGTGCTTGTGTGTATATAGAGTAATCCAAAGTGAAAAATCGGATAATTACAAAACTTGGTGTTTGGTTCATTAGAAAGAGAAGTTACCACTATTTTTGATCTTTTGAAAAATAGCTTTAAATAACTAATAAAATGTATACTTTCAATTTTATAGGAACAGCCTGTGAAATTATCTTTATTCAGATTAATTTTTTGTATTTTGTATAACTAATAAGTCCGTAATCGATACAGAAAACCCATCTACGTGAAACTCTAGATCTTGTTAAAACAAACACACACACACACACACACACACACACACACACACACACACACACACACACACACACACACTTACACACACACACACAGAGAGAGAGAGAGAGAGAGAGAGAGAGAGTTTATAAGTATATAATGCATTTTTGTGGCACTAACCATTACCCAAGTATTCATTGTTATTGTTTTGAACTTTAAAATACTTCACACAGTTTTTAATTTCTAAATTCGTCACTTATTTGCTGAAATAGGACATTTCTGCCGATTCTAAAAACTTTATCTTGTTCATATTAAATCCTGGACAGACTACAAGAAAAACAATACTGTATGCAAATACCTAATCTTATGCACTTTTCAGTCATTTAAAAGTAATTAGATACTTCGCATTTTGCTTTACTTTTCACCCTGTGAAGCGCCAAATGCCTTCGGATTTGGCACCGGCATCATCGTGGCATCTCCCCGCGTGTCTGCGAGCTTGAGATGGGCTGAAGTCTTTATTTGTAATGAAACCTATATTAGGAAAATTTTATGTTCATCTTTACTAATATTATAACTATGGTATATATCATGGTAATCTCAAAAATCATTCAAGCGATTTCAATAGTTCGTTCGCCACTAAATGTTCCAATTCTTTCTGTCAGAGATGGGCTACAAAACACTTTATTTTAACTGATAAAATTGCTAAGACACTAAGAAGAGTCAGCAAAGCCTATTTACTAGAGCATTTGAGTTTTGAAAGGACATTACTTGGAGAGAAGACTTTGATTTTCGTTGTGATTTTCAGGGAGCAGAATAAATATATGCTAAATGGTGACCATGCATACTATATGGTCACCAACTAACAAAACGGAAAATTTATCAAAATAAAGGAGAGTCTAATCTGCTTATGAGGCCACGTTACTCATGCTAGATCAACGAGAAAAAATTTTAATAACCCTAATGAAGAAAGTTTTGCTGTATTTCCTTTGTGTTTTATTTAATGTACTCTCCTCCCTCGAGGGCTGCCAATAAGACGTAGTATAACTTTACAATCATGTTTTAAAAATAATTACAATTACATAAAGCCCTCATATAACGACCAGCTTTAAAACATTTGACTATCGCTCAAAGCCTACCATATTTCCATATTCCCCTTGCATCTAGGAGAAGATTAGCAACAACATATTTATGCAAATTTTATCTCGACTAAAATGAAGAAGGTAGATGAATAAGAGTTTGTAGGAATAGTTAGCACAACAGTAGAGAAAGTCATGTGAGTGCAACACATCAACTTTTTACTTTCTCTACTGGTAAGTAGAGGAAATCGGTATCGTGTTCCATCCAAAAATTCGGTGTCGAGATTTCACTAGAGATATATGTTTTGAGATCACCTGAATCCAAAAAAGGTAGTTTTAGAAAAAGGTCCGTGTGTGTCTGTCTATCCGTCAGTCTGTGGACAGCATAACTCAAAAACGAAAAGGTGGTTAAAAACCAAAGTTGATATTTAAGTTTAATGTCTTTCACGAAGAAAGAACTATACTTTACATGGAAAACGTCTCGAAAATTCTTATTTTCTTGGAAATAGTTCCTACGATTTTGATTAAAATGAGATATGTTTAATATATTTGTATTACAAATGAAATGTATATTTTGAATTTTCTGGCTATAGCCTATGTAGTCCTGTTTTCTCTGGACGACTTTTGAATTACTCGTAAACCGTAAGAGATAGACAAATTCTTACTATATAAAAATGTAGATCTTGCTAAAACACAATTTATGCCTCAAATTTTTTTGTAGAGTGAACCATTTCGGAGATATTCCTTGTTATTTGTCTCAGTTTCGGAAAACAAAACTTTCGTGAAATGCAACATCGTTGTTGTTTATATTAATGTTAACCGTGCAAAGAGAACGGGACCTCAAAGCTTTAAAAAATTACTGTATTCCTATATTCCTCCTGCACCTACAAGGAAATAAGCAACAAGATAATTTCTGTAAATGTGTATCTCAACTAACACGAAGAAGATAGAGGAATATGAGTTTGTAAGAATGGTTAGTACAAGAGTAGAGAAAGTCATGTGAGTGCAACACATCAGATTCTTTTATTTTCTCTACCAAGTAGAGATTCCCGAGCTTAAGTATTTTTCTGAAAGATAAAAGGGATTAATGTGCAAATATTGTGTCGTGAATAAGAAATGCTGTCAGATTCCTTACACATTTGCTGTTTACTCATATGGTTTTGTAGCGATGTAGGTCCTATGTAATGAATAAAACTAGTAGAAATGGCATGTTTGAAGCCCATGAGATGTCCATCATATCCACTGAACTGCAAATGTTTTACCTGAATGCGAACAAGTCTGCAGAGCTTATTGTTTGCTTGGTTACCGACATTTGTTGCCGACGGCGCGTTGTAATTCACTGTAATGCAATGTCGTGATTGTAATCCTCATACAATGAGAACATGATTACCTTGTTTTGGCTCTCTTGGGAGTAATTTGACGCACAGCATGTGTTTACTGGATTTAATTTAATTTAACAGAGATGAAAATAAAGTTCCTATGCATACTGCCACACGGTATAAACCATTTATTCTCAAGTCTATTCTACAAATAATTACTGATATAGCATACTTGTGCTGCCATCTTCTTATTATGGTGGGTAGGGGAAGTACTAAACTATACACCACCCCCCAAAAGTCTGATTTTGCACTCATGTGATTTTCTCTACTCTTGGGCATACAAATATTTTTACACAGACACTCTCTTCTATGTGCCTCATGTTAATCGAGATAAAAATCTACAGAAAAATAAAATAAATACATTGAAAAATATTTTCCAAAATCATAGGAAACTTGAGTATCTTTTCCTTGGGAACCATTTGCAACACAGGACTGAGAAAAATTAGGCCCATTCTGAACATCATTTGCTACTCTGGAAGCGGAATTATTAAAATATATTAGTTGGGTAACAAATTATTACTAAATTGTAGAAACTGTATACAATTTTAAGCAATTTTACAACAGGTTTTCCGTTTGCACGTATGCTTAATATACACTGAACTTAAAAAGTGTGCTTTAAAGAGGAAATATATCTGTGACAATGATGTGCACAAAATTTCAAGCCTCTATGACTAATAGTTCCTGAGAAAAATATTCTGCACATTAAATTCACATATTGAGAAAAGCTTGTTTAAAGTTTTGAGATGTTCTGCAAGTCTACCCAATACATTCCAGGATCATAGACATCATTATCCTCAAGCAGTCTTCCTGCTGCTTCTCTATTTGGCTCATTTTTATCTTAGCCCAGCGATGATAGAGGGGAGGGTGGGTTTATCTCCTTCCACGATACGCGGACTTTCCCATTCTTTAAATCACATGTGCATTGTAATTGTAATAATTATAATTGTAGTAATTATACAAACTGGATAAATGATATATCCTTTTGTTCAGTAACTTTCCAAGAACTTCTTAATACGAAAAACAAAAAATGTTATTTTGTGACAACTTCACACTTCACTATTCTCTTAATCAAAATCGTTAGGTGGGCAAGTTAGTTTATCTAATAAAATATACATATCCCACAAAGATGGTCTATATTAAAGATAAATGCATCTAAATTATATTTAGTATAAATGTCATGATGTTTTCAAGTGAGGAAAGTTAGTGCACCTATAATGTCTTTCAGCTTAATGAAGACATTAGTCCAAAATTATGGCAACCCGGAAGCATAAGCTTAATATAACGTGAACATAAAATGTTCAGATATTACGCAGCTGGTAAATGCAAGCTGCAATCAAAATTCATGCCGGTATGTTGTTCTCATAAAAGTCGTAATACACAAACACTAGCATAAAACACTTTTGCTTTGTGCTCATAAAACATGTCGCGTCGTACATAAATACCTAAATGTTCACAGAAGCCACAGCCAAAAGCGATTCCTCACAGTGACTCAGTGTTTATTTTCGACGGTTGGCTGCCCTTATGCGTTAGGTGCAGATATACTTCATAACATTGGTTGAAGAGCCAGTAAATTCCAATTGGAGGACACCTCGGTCCATTTCCCGCGAGCCCATTGCTTCTAATCGCCTCGATATAGGCGCATTACCAACCGCAATTAGTTTGTTTTGGCACCCGCCGAAAGCTACACACATAAAACGGAAAAATAAACCCGTTTACAAGGCGCGAGATAAATAGGGTGTAACGTTAAGTGCGAAGAACCATCATAATTTACGAGTCTGGACCAAGTTGCAAAGGAATTCCTCGTGCTGCCATTTTCAGTGCACATTACACCAGCGAGTATACAAAGTGACAGCTGAAGCACCACGTTGTGGATTTATAGTTAACTAGCGTTCTGTTTTGTTTTCACTGCCATTTTTTGGAGTCCTCTCCTTCCGCCCTTCCTCTGCTATCTTAGGATACTTTTAACATCTGGCAGTGCCCCACAACACTTTTTTTTAACAGAGGGGAAGAGGAAAATTTTGAGACACATGTAATCTTGTTATACCTGACTGATTGGGCTTTAAGATTTACTCCAAGCGGATAAATAATGGTGTGGAAATTTTAAGACGGTAACTAAGTCCAGAATCTTGTAAGCTATTTTTCCACAGAGACAAACAACTGTCATTTATAATGGGGAGAGAAAATGTTAGAGTATCTAAACATTTGCAGTGTGAGTTTACTTGTTTCTAATCCTACCATTACTTTATGCCCCTTCTGCAATTTTTTAAACTCTGTATTTTAATTTATTGATTAAAGGCATGCAGTTAATAGTTATTGTCAATTGCTATTTCTACTACTGAATTGTGTAATTGTTTCATAGTTTTCATTGTTGGTACTTTTGAGAAACAATAAAATGTCAAGGTGGTAATAAACTACTGCCACGTCAGTATAATGCGATCCATGTAAAACAATAAAAAAGAAATACTTCAACAATGTTAATTTACATGACAAGATATAATACTCAATTTTAAAATAAATTTGTTTTAAAAATTTCTCAGACATTTTGATACCAATGATCGTCATAAATTACCACTTGATAGTATAAGTTCTGTAATAAACATTGGCATAATATATAATGTAATTCATGCAAAAATCTGATGTGTTGCACTCTCATGACTTTCTCTACTCTTGTACTAACCATTCTTACACGCCTATTCCCATATCTTCTTCGTGTTAGTTGGGATAAATATTCGCAGAAATTATCTTATTGCTTATTTCCTTGTAGGTGCAAGGAATGGGAGAACACAGTAGGCTTTGAGAGATAGATAAATTCTTTAAAGCTTTGAGATTCCGTTCTCTTTGGACGGTTAACATATAAAAAAAGAATAACAATGTTCTATTTGACAGAATATGTTCTCCAAAGCTCACACACATAACAAGACATATCACCGAAATTATTCACTCCACAAAAACAATTTAGACACAATATAGCAAGATCTACCTTTTTGTATAGTAAAATTTGGTCTATCTCTTACGGTTTACTAGTTATGTAAAAGTCACCAGAGTAAACAGGACTACATAGGCTATAGCCAGAAAATTCAAAATATGCATTTCATTTGTCATAAAAATATCTTAACCGTATAGCATTTTAATCAAAATCGTTAGAGCCATTATCAAGAAAATAAAATTTTTCGAAAAAGTTTCCATGTAAAGGGTAGTTCAGGATGGGGATATTTTATTCAAAATCTTCGTGTCGCATACTTGAGAGACATTAAACTAGAATACCAACTTTGGTTTTTCACCGACATTTAGTTTTTGAGTTATGCTGTCCACACACACACACACACACATACACACACACACATTCGGACCTTTTTCTAAAAATGCTTTTTTTGCATTCAGTAGATGTCAAAACATATATTTCGGGTGAAATCTCGACATCGAATTTTTGTGCTATAACGTAAAAGAGATTTTAGATAACAGGGGACAATGTAATGTTTTGTGTTGGGAATACTACTTGAGCAAAGCGCCTCTTGGCACAAAAGTACCATATTACATTGCTTGGGTTTGATGAAGCATCTGGCGGAATGGAAAGTAACGAGAAACTTGCGTAGGAAACTTGCCCAGATGATGTTTGTTTTATAAGCGACATTCTATTCCTGTGTAGAACTCAGATTAATGCGTCACTCGGCAGTATGTGTTAGCTTTTGATACCTGTCCTCTAAAAAGACCTAGAAACTTGATATTAAACTTGGATAAAGAAAACCTATGGCATATGTTACCTCAGAGTTTGATCAGCTAATTTCAGGATAGCTGTACATATTAAAAATGATATTATTAGCCTTTAATACATCATAGAGGAACGTTGGTAAAAACATGAGTTCAACTTTTAAATTTTCTGTACCACTTAACCAAAAATGTTACTGCTGGCCACCCTAAATAATTTTTATGAGATGGCCTGTGTGTGTCCGTCTGTAAACAGTACAACTCCAGAAAGAAAATTCACACTGCGTAAGTAGGAACATCGGGTAATATTTTCCTGCTTCCTTTCTTTCTTTTTCTTTCTTTACTACTTCTTTCTTTGTTTTTTGTTTTTTGTTTTTTTTTTTGTTTTTGTTTCTTTGCTTCTTTCTTTCATTCTCTCTCTTTCTTTGTTACTTTGTTTGTTTGTTTCTTTTTTCCTTCCTCTTTCTGTCTTTCTTTTTATTTATGTATTTCTTTCCTATCTTCCTTCTTTCCTTCCTTCTTTCTTTCCTTACTTTCTTTTCTTCCTTCTTCCTTTGTCTCTTTTCTTTGTCGCTGTAAAAGGAAACTATATATAACAAATGTATATAACACACACACACACACACACACACACACACATATATATATATAACAAATCTGAAGATATTAACAGAGTACTAAACATTCCATATGGTGTGTGGTATACATCGGACGCTAAAGCATAAAGCCAGGAAAGGTACTAGAATTAAATGTTATACAACAATGGCTCTTCTATCTCTATGGATTAGACAAAGGGATGTACAAGATCTGATTGATTCCAAAAGGAAGAAATGGGAAAGGTATTACAGATTTTTAGCATAAACGAAAGAACAAAAGGATATCGCTTTAAATGTTTCCAGCATATAAATAGAATGGAAGACACCAGATTCCCTAAAATTGTATTTAACTATAAAGTAATTGAAAGAAGAGCCGTAGGAAGGTCGAAAGGACGATGTAAGGAAAAATGTTTGAAGCCGGAAGAGGTGATTGCCTACTCTTGAAGCGAAGAGTGTGGCAAATAGTTGTGCTGATTGGAGATTAACTGTCATTTTAAGTATCCCGATTACTTGACTATTTTATATATAGAGGCGTTAAATTATCATATAGAATTATCACCAGTCATTCTTTTGTTTTGTACACATTATCACTGGTCATTATTTTGTTTAGTCAAAGTCGCCAACTGTATCTCATAACTCGTGGAAAACAATGTAGAATACACTGTATTCGGATACTTTGAAGAATCAAAACCTTCATTCAAATGTCAGTTTTCGAATATTATAATTACTCACTAATGCCATTGCAGTATTCCCCAAACGAAATATAATGGTATCTTCATTCGAGTAATGTTCTCCATTTCTCACCATGAGTAAGAGCTAACATTCTCGTAATTTAAGCAATTAATGCCATATCTTATTAAACCCTTTGAACTTGGAGAACGGCTACTGAATGACAAAATAAATAACTGTGCTCTTAAAAATAACCTCTAGGTCCCGCCCCTCTCCTGCGACATCCTAAATCACGGCGAGCAGAGCTCCATGAGAAATTGCTTCCAACGTGGTGGATAATTTTTATGGCAACATCGTCCCCCAGATGACTTTACGACTACCTAAATGTTGCTAGGCAATTCGAGCTCGTTTCTCTCATCTGCTGCAGCTGGTTTCCTGAAGGAACATTCACACTCAGATTACTTTCTCTATCCTTGTACACACATGGACAAAATGATTGAGTGCATTCGGAGAGTCGAGTATTTCTAACGCTCACGTCGTATTGCAGTACGGTTTACACAAGTCGATATTTCACATGTAGCTGAGTTTATTGACAGTCTCTGTTCCACATATTATAAGTTGTGCCTTGAATCACCATTCGCAAATTATATTTGAAGAGATTTTCGATAAGTGATAGTTTTGATATTCTGTTTTCCTTGTACAACCAGGGTAAAGAAAATCTAATTAGTTACACTCACATGACTTTCTCTACCCCCTGTTTCTTATTAGTACGCACACAAAAAATTCTTACAAACTTTTCTTTTTGCATCTACTTCTATTTAATCTATTTAAATCTTTTTCACAAACAGCTATGTTACCCTTTTCGTTAGCGACAGCCAAATGTTTAAGAACCACATACCTATACTGGCTTTGAAACACAATGTAGTGTCTATAAACTCGTGAGAGACAACTGAATATCGGCAGAGCAAACTGACAAGAGTATTATATAAATTGATTTCTCGGTATTGGCTTATGGCACAAAAAGTTTATTTTAAATAATTTTTCTTCTATCGATTAACGTTAACCAATAACAAAAAATCACAAAAATTCCTTCCAAATGAAGAGGACTTCTTAAACTGTTCCCCAAAAATTTCAGATATACCTATATTTTATTTGATAGGTAACTATGTTTAATATCTATATGGTATAATCTTAATCTGATTTCAGGCTTTTACACAAGCAGCATTCTCGTTATTTAGTGTATTTAAACGAGTTTTCAATGAATCTGGGGGATTAGTATTATAATATGGCAGTTATAACTAGAGATAAGAGAGCTATACTTTCTGATATTCTAAGCAATTCGATCTTAAATATGAAATTGTTGTCGACCCCATGTTGGACGACGAATAAACGTATGCAGCATTTACCACGCCCACAGAGTGGACTGCGACCTGAACGCAGCGCCTTAGACCGCTCGGCCATCCTGACCCGATGTAACACTGCCCTCTATATGTCTATTTCTATAACATTCATATCGCAATGAAGATAGACAAAAAGCTATGTCAGGAGTGGGATTCGAACCCACGCCCACAGAGTGGACTGCGACCTGAACGCAGCGCCTTAGACCGCTCGGCCATCCTGACCCGATGTAACACTGCCCTCTATATGTCTATTTCTATAACATTCATATCGCAATGAAGATAGACAAAAAGCTATGTCAGGAGTGGGATTCGAACCCACGCCCACAGAGTGGACTGCGACCTGAACGCAGCGCCTTAGACCGCTCGGCCATCCTGACCCGATGTAACACCGCCCTCTATGTGTTCTATTTCCATAACATTCATATCGCAACGAAAATAGACAAAAAGCTATGTCAGGAGTGGGATTCGAACCCACGCCCACAGAGTGGACTGCGACCTGAACGCAGCGCCTTAGACCGCTCGGCCATCCTGACCTGTTGTAATACTGATCTCTATATGTCTATGTCTATAACATTTATATCGCAATGAAGATAGACAAAAAGCTATGTCAGGAGTGGGATTCGAACCCACGCCCACAGAGTGGACTGCGACCTGAACGCAGCGCCTTAGACCGCTCGGCCATCCTGACCTGTTGTAACACTGTCCTCTATATGTCTATTTCTATAACATTTATATCGCAATGAAGATAGACAAAAAGCTATGTCAGGAGTGGGATTCGAACCCACGCCCACAGAGTGGACTGCGACCTGAACGCAGCGCCTTAGACCGCTCGGCCATCCTGACCTGTTGTAACACTGTCCTCTATATGTCTATTTCTATAACATTTATATCGCAATGAAGATAGACAAAAAGCTATGTCAGGAGTGGGATTCGAACCCACGCCCACAGAGTGAACTGCGACCTGAACGCAGCGCCTTAGACCGCTCGGCCACCCTGACCTGTTGTAACACTGTCCTCTATATGTCTATTTCTATAACATTTATATCGCAATGAAGATAGACAAAAAGCTATGTCAGGAGTGGGATTCGAACCCACGCCCACAGAGTGGACTGCGACCTGAACGCAGCGCCTTAGACCGCTCGGCCATCCTGACCTGTTGTAACACTGTCCTCTATATGTCTATTTCTATAACATTTATATCGCAATGAAGATAGACAAAAAGCTATGTCAGGAGTGGGATTCGAACCCACGCCCACAGAGTGGACTGCGACCTGAACGCAGCGCCTTAGACCGCTCGGCCATCCTGACCTGTTGTAACACTGTCCTCTATATGTCTATTTCTATAACATTTATATCGCAATGAAGATAGACAAAAAGCTATGTCAGGAGTGGGATTCGAACCCACGCCCACAGAGTGGACTGCGACCTGAACGCAGCACCTTAGACCGCTCGGCCATCCTGACACATTGTAACACTGTCCTCTATATGTCTATTTCTATAACATTTATATCGCAATGAAGATAGACAAAAAGCTATGTCAGGAGTGGGATTCGAACCCACGCCCACAGAATGGACTGCGACCTGAACGCAGCGCCTTAGACCGCTCGGCCATCCTGACCTGTTGTAACACTGTCCTCTATATGTCTATTTCTATAACATTTATATCGCAATGAAGATAGACAAAAAGCTATGTCAGGAGTGGGATTCGAACCCACGCCCACAGAGTGGACTGCGACCTGAACGCAGCGCCTTAGACCGCTCGGCCATCCTGACCTGTTGTAACACTGATCTCTATATGTCTATTTCTATAACATTCATATCGCAATGAAGATAGACAAAAAGCTATGTCAGGAGTGGGATTCGAACCCACGCCCACAGAGTGGACTGCGACCTGAACGCAGCGCCTTAGACCGCTCGGCCATCCTGACCTGTTGTAACACTGTCCTCTATATGTCTATTTCTATAACATTTATATCGCAATGAAGATAGACAAAAAGCTATGTCAGGAGTGGGATTCGAACCCACGCCCACAGAGTGGACTGCGACCTGAACGCAGCGCCTTAGACCGCTCGGCCATCCTGACCTGTTGTAACACTGTCCTCTATATGTCTATTTCTATAACATTTATATCGCAATGAAGATAGACAAAAAGCTATGTCAGGAGTGGGATTCGAACCCACGCCCACAGAGTGGACTGCGACCTGAACGCAGCGCCTTAGACCGCTCGGCCATCCTGACCTGTTGTAACACTGTCCTCTATATGTCTATTTCTATAACATTTATATCGCAATGAAGATAGACAAAAAGCTATGTCAGGAGTGGGATTCGAACCCACGCCCACAGAGTGGACTGCGACCTGAACGCAGCGCCTTAGACCGCTCGGCCATCCTGACCTGTTGTAACACTGTCCTCTATATGTCTATTTCTATAACATTTATATCGCAATGAAGATAGACAAAAAGCTATGTCAGGAGTGGGATTCGAACCCACGCCCACAGAGTGGACTGCGACCTGAACGCAGCACCTTAGACCGCTCGGCCATCCTGACACATTGTAACACTGTCCTCTATATGTCTATTTCTATAACATTTATATCGCAATGAAGATAGACAAAAAGCTATGTCAGGAGTGGGATTCGAACCCACGCCCACAGAATGGACTGCGACCTGAACGCAGCGCCTTAGACCGCTCGGCCATCCTGACCTGTTGTAACACTGTCCTCTATATGTCTATTTCTATAACATTTATATCGCAATGAAGATAGACAAAAAGCTATGTCAGGAGTGGGATTCGAACCCACGCCCACAGAGTGGACTGCGACCTGAACGCAGCGCCTTAGACCGCTCGGCCATCCTGACCTGTTGTAACACTGATCTCTATATGTCTATTTCTATAACATTCATATCGCAATGAAGATAGACAAAAAGCTATGTCAGGAGTGGGATTCGAACCCACGCCCACAGAGTGGACTGCGACCTGAACGCAGCGCCTTAGACCGCTCGGCCATCCTGACCTGTTGTAACACTGTCCTCTATATGTCTATTTCTATAACATTTATATCGCAATGAAGATAGACAAAAAGCTATGTCAGGAGTGGGATTCGAACCCACGCCCACAGAGTGGACTGCGACCTGAACGCAGCGCCTTAGACCGCTCGGCCATCCTGACCTGTTGTAACACTGTCCTCTATATGTCTATTTCTATAACATTTATATCGCAATGAAGATAGACAAAAAGCTATGTCAGGAGTGGGATTCGAACCCACGCCCACAGAGTGGACTGCGACCTGAACGCAGCGCCTTAGACCGCTCGGCCATCCTGACCTGTTGTAACACTGTCCTCTATATGTCTATTTCTAGAACATTTATATCGCAATGAAGATAGACAAAAAGCTATGTCAGGAGTGGGATTCGAACCCACGCCCACAGAGTGGACTGCGACCTGAACGCAGCGCCTTAGACCGCTCGGCCATCCTGACACACGACGTGATGTTCTTGCTCTCTCCAGCGTTGTACTAATGAAAGGGAGTTACTCGTGCAAAGCATCATGTAATAATTTTAATAAACAATATTTTATTTGGGAGGGGGGGGGGGGGGTTGGGGGCTCATATGTCGGAATATTTTAATTTGAGATTGCTCTACATTATGCGCTTTTAGGTATACATATGAACATTTTATCTCCTTATAAACAGCAGCATTAAACTTATTTTTATTAGCATGCTTTATTGTAAACTAATAAAATATCAAGGTTTTGTAAATGTTTAAGTTTAAAATCGAGCTGTATATTAACATTTTCCCGCTTACCATCAGGATAATTAAACGTTTATCCTCATAGTTTATTCACATGATTCAATGACAACTTGTGGAGGGGGACTTAGTACCTCGACCGAAAGACAATCCTTTGTGTCTATACCCCTGACTGGGCACCTTCGGAAGGAAGGATGAGGTAAATGGATCCTAAGGGCGGACGTAAGAGGAGAGGGCAAGATTTTCCAAGTTAGAAGCACCCAAGTGCACTAATCCCACTCAAGAGCTATTTGGCCCAACTCGGTTTTACAATGAATAAACATTTTCCGGCACCCAAATTCACAGTCTTTAACAAATTTGGTTTAACACATTTTTCCATTCCTGTCTGTTCATCCATGTCTTCTATTTCCCATTCCCTCCTGGCCTCGTTGATTCCTTGGATACACGTAATAAGTGGATTTCCCTTCTTCCTCCTTCCCTGCGGTTCCCAATCCATGATAGCTTTGAGAGTCTTCCATCTTACATTCTCCTAACATCATTTAATTACAATAACATTTAAGCTACTTCTTCTTGATAAAATCTGAAATTGAGTGTTGGATCTGCATAATTTCTTTTATATGTGAATTTCTAATTTTTTTCTTTCCGGGATGTCCCCACAGAGCTTTTCCAGTAGTCCATTTCCGCAGCAAGCATTTTTTTCAGTTGTGAATTCGAAGCCCACACATCAGCTCCATAGGTCATTAAGCTTCTGACTATTGATTTAATTTGTTTTCTTTGAAAATATGTTTGTTCCATAGTATTCCATTTAGTGTAGCTATGGCATTCCTTTCTGTATTGATTCTAGTCCTTAACTCTTTTCTCTTGTTTCCCATCCATTGTAATCTTAATTCCCAAATATTTATACTCCTCAGTATGATTGATTGTCCCTAAATCTTCCTCTAATATTAAATCTTAAGAATCTATTCTCATATATTTGGATTCATCATATTTATTTTTTAAACCCCATAAACTATATTCTTGTTCTAATTTTCTTGTGAGGTATTCTATATATTCAAATTCTTGAGTCACTATTAGTTGATCATCTGCAAATTGGAGGGAATATACTGTTTAATCATCATCTAGTGGTATTCCCATCGTTTTGCATTTCAATGACTATAAATACTAAATGAAGGCACTGTGCTCTGATTATTTTCTTTTCTATAATCTGTTCTATACTGAAAATGTGACCTATGTTCATTTTTTCTTGCTTTTTATGTATGGTTGAAATATAACCTATTTTCCAACTGCTGGAATATCTTCTCCATTTAAACGTTTTTCAAGTAGACTTCTCAAAATTTTAAGCAACTTATCTGTTGCATATTTTAAAATTCAGCTGGAATATTTCCCTTTCCTGGTGACGTTCTACCCTTCAATGGCTTCACTGCATCTTTCACTATTTCCAGATGTAGATGTATATATTCGCTCAATTCCTCGTCAAATTCCTTCTCCATAGGATTTATATACTGTTCTCTATTTTGTGTTAATAATTCTTTAAAGCATTTAGCCCACGTTTGGAAATTAATGTATTTATTAAACTCTTCTTTGTCATTTTAATTTCTTTATAGTTTTCCATGCTTCTGCATTTCTTTTTCCTCCAATATGCATTTGTATATTCTGGCATGCTTTTCCCCAGCTTTTGTTCCTTAACGCTGATGTATTTCTTCTTATTTTTGCTTGTTGTTTACGAAGTTTAATTTAGTCCTCCATTGTTTTTGTACTAAGCCATTAAAAAAAAGAAAAGAAAACCTTTTATTTTTATTTTTACTTCTTAGTCAATTTCTTTATTCCAATAGTAATATTTATTATTATTTTTATATTTCACTTCACCAATAGCCCCTTTAGCTGCTTCATGCAGTTTATCGTTAATGTATTGATATTGTCTTTCTGTAAATTCAAATGTAGTTTCTATTAATTTCTCATTAAGTCTATGCTTGAATAAGTATCACGTGCTTTCACTTTCCAAGCTTATTAAATTAAGCGTATATACATCCACTTATTATATTACTATGCAAATTTTCATTTTCTTCGTTTTGATTACCTTTTCCTTGGATGCTTAAATATGGAAATATAATTTTTGAATTGAATAAAAAATGATTTCCTAATGTAATGCCTTTATATGCTCATATATTACTTTCAATTTTGTTTGTTGTTTAAGAATAATATAATCGATGATTGTTGTTGAAGAGTATCTTGCTGTCTTGTATGTTTATGCATATCTTTGTGCTGGTAATACCCATTTAATATTCGCAAAGAATTCAGCTCACAAATTTCTATTAGTCTTTTTCATTATCCTTTACTATATTCTCTCCATGTGGACCAGTAACATTACTTTGCATTTGTTTTCCTATTCTGCTGTTGAAATCACCAGTCATAATCATATCCCTTCCATGCCAACTTTCTTCTATTATTCTATTTAATTTATTGAAAAGCTATTCTTTTTATTTTCTCTACTACGTATACTAAAGAGAAGTATTGTATTCCACCTAAAAATTCGATGTCGGGATTTCACCTGAAATATATGTTTTGAGGTCCCCTGAATCCAAAAAAAGCATTTTAAAAAAAAAAGATCTGCCTCTCTCTCTCTCTCTCTCTCTCTCTCTCTCTCTCTCTCTCTCTCTGTGTGTGTGTGTGTGTGTGTGTGTGTCTGTTTGTCGGCCTATGGGCAACATAACTCAAAAACGAAAAGCCGGTTAAAAACCAAAGTTGTTATTTCAGTTTAATGTCTTTCAAGGATGCGACACAAAGATTTTGAAGAAAATTCCTCCTCCCAAACTGCCCTTTCCATGGAAAATTTTGATTTTTTTGAAAATGGCTCGACGATTTTGATTAAAATGCCATGTTTGAGATATATTTATGACAAATCAAATGTATATCTTGATTTTCTGACTATAGCCCATGAAGAACTATTTATTCTGGATGAGTTTTGCATAAATGGTAAACCGTAAGACAAAATCTTACTATACAAAAATTGTAGATCTTGCTAAAACACACAATTTATGTCTAAATAATTTTTGTTTTGTAGAGTGAACCATTTCGGGGGTATTCCAAGTTATTCGTGTGGGTTTTGGAGAACTTATACTTCTGTCAAATGGAACATCATTATACGTTTTTTGATATATTAAAATACAAAGAGAACGAAATTTGAAAGCTTTAAAACATTTGACTATCGCTCAAAGCCTACTGTATTCCCATATTCTCCTTGCAGCTACAAGGAAATGAACAATAAGATCATTTGTACAAATGTTTATCTCATCTAACAAGAAGAAGATATAGGAATAAGGAATAAGAGTTTGTAAGAATGGTTAGTAAAAGAGTAGAGAAAGTCATGTGAGTGCAACATATCAGATATTTTTTGCATTATTTTTATCTTCACTAATTGCATAATCGTCCACTATAATAACTTTATGTCCATATAACTTCAAATTTATTCTTATAGTATTTTCATTTATAGGTTCTCATATTTTCTGTATTTAATCATGAAAATAGGCACCCCCAGTTGGGCTGTTTCATGTTTTTTTTTTTACTCCAGTATAAAAATACATGTAAGATCCTTTATTTTCAACTTTAGTTCCTTTTTTTTAGTTTCTGTATCATGATGTCTTGTTTTTTGCTATCTAATTCTTTACAGATTTCTTCAAATGTATTTCTTATTCCTTGAATGTTCCATGTACTATTGTCATTGTGCTCTTCCGTAGCTGGTGTCGTATATCTTTAGATCTGCCCGGTTGTATTTCATTAGGTTGTTTAATATTGCATTTTTCCGATCACATCACATCATGTCCCAATCTGGAGGACCAGGAATTTGATTCTGGAGTTTTCTACTCCTAGATGAGCTGTCTAACAAGACCGACGAGCCTCAATGCCCTTTAAGGGCTTTCCATCAATGTCCCTTGGAAAGCAGGGTAGCCTATTCCGCTAGTGTCGCCATTCCGAAGAACTCCGGCTTCACTATCGTTAAGGACTTCGTCCGTATCCTCATTATGCCCTGAAACTCTAGGTCCTTGATAGAACTTAACTACTATTTAGCAAACTACCATTCCCCCCGCGATGAGAAGGCGCCTGCCAAGAATCCGCTAGATGCATTTAGTCAAAACCTCCTGCATAAGCTGGGTAGGCTTAACACACTTGCGCAAATAAAATCTAATATTAAAAAGGCGTTTAAAACTCACTCACTCACCCACCCATCCAACCACTCACTCACTCACCCACCAATCCAACCACTCACTCACTCACTCACTCACCCATCAACCCACTCACCCACTTACTCACCCACTCACCCATCCCCTCACTCATTCACTCACTCATTCACCCACTCATCCATCCACCCACTCACTCATTAACTCACTCACCCACTCATTCACTCACTCACCCACCCATTCACCCACTCATTCACTCTCTCACTCACTCACCCATCCACTCACTCACACACTTACTCACCCACTCAAACACCCACTCGCCCCTCCACTCACTCATTCACCCACTCATCCATCCACCCACTCACTCACCCACTCACTCACCCACTCACCCAACCATCCACCACTCACCCACTTACTCACCCACTCACCCATCCACTCACTCACCCACCCACTCACTCTCCCGCCCATCCACCCACCCACTCACCCATTCTCCCAAGCATCCACCCACCACTCACCCACTTACTCACCCACTCACCCATCCATTCACTCACTAACTCACTCACTCACCCATCCATCCACCCACTCACTTACCCACTCACCAACTCACTAACGCAACCATCCAAGCGCTAGTTCATTCACCCATGCACTCACTCAATCACTCACTAACCCACTCAAGAACCCACTCAGTCACTCACTCAATCACCCACCCAACGACCCACACAATCACTCACTCACCCACCCACCCATCCACCCACTCACTCATTCACCCAACCACACTCTCACTCACTCATTCACTCACCGACAGACCCATCCACCCACTCACTCATTCACTCACCCACTCACTCATTTACCCACCCATCCACCCACTCAACCCACTCACTTAATCACTCACCCACCCATCCAACAACCCACACACTCACCCACTCACTCTCTAACTTACCCAGTCACCCATCCACTCACTCACTCATTCACTCACCCACTCACTCACTGACACACTCACTCACCTACCCATCCACACACTCATTCACTCACTCACTCACCCACACATTCCCAGCCATTTTCTCACCTACTCACCCACCCATCCACCCACCCAATCATTCACTCACTCACCCAACCACTCACTAACTCACTCACCCTTTCCCCAACCCACTCACTCAATAACCCACAAAGCCACTCACCCACTCACTCATTTTCCCATCCATCCACCCACTCACCCACTCATCGAACCACATACTCACTCGCTCACCCACCCACACTCATTCACCCAGCCACCCACTCAGTCACCCACTCACTCACTCACCCACCCACCGACTCACTCACTCTCACACCCACCCATCCACCCACTCAATCACTCACACACCCATCCACCAACTCACTCACTCACACACCCACCCACTCTTCCACATACCCACTCACCTAATGACTCACCCACTCACTCACCCACTGACCCACTCACTCAACGACCCACCCGCATACACTCTCACTTACTCATCCACCCAGCCACACACTAACTCACTAACAAACTCTCCCGCCCATCCACCCACTCACTCACCCATCCATCCACTCATTCACTCGTTCACCCGCCCACCCAACGACCCACTTACTCACCCACCCATCTATCCACCCACTCAGTCATTCACTCACCCACCCATCCACCCACTCACCTACTCACTCAACAACCCATCCACCCACTCACTCATTTATTCACTCACCCACCCATTCACACACTCATTCGCCCACCCATCCACCCACTTACTCACCCATTGACTCACCCATCCATCCAACCACTCACTCACAAACCCATCCAGCCAGTCACTCAGTCACTCACCCACCCATTCACCCACTCACTCACCCACCCATCCACCCATTCACACACTCAACCACTCACTCATTCACACACTCACACACGCACTCACTCAGCAACCCATCCAACCACTCACTCACTCATTCACGCGCTCACTCACTCACCCACCCACACATCCACCAAACCCTGCACCCACTAACTCACTCACTAACTAACCCGCCCATCCAACCACTCACCCACCCACCCATTTACCCACTCACTGATTTAATCACTCACCCACCCACCTATCCACCCACTCAATCATTCTCTCACCCATCCACCCACTCACTCACTCACTAACTAACCCGCCCATGCACCCACCCACACACACATCCACCAACTCACACACTCACTGAAGCACACACTCACTCACTTACTCACCCAACCATCCACCCACTCACCCACCACCTCACTAATTCAGTCACTCACTCACACACTCACTCACTCATTCACCCACCCAACCTCTCACTCACCCACTTAGTCACCCATCCACCCATTCAACAACCCAACCATCCACCCACCCACTCACCTACTCACTGACACACCCAACCACTCACTGACTCAATCACCCACTCATTCATTCACGCGCTCACTTAATCATTCACGAGCTCACTCATTTACTCTCCCACCCATCCACCAACCCCTTCATCAACCCATCCTCCACTAACTCACTCACCCATCCACCCACGCACTTACCCACACACTCACTCACTAACTCACCGAACCACCAACTTACTCACTCAATCACCGACCCACCCACTTACTCACTCACTCACTCACTCACCCACCAAATCACTAACCCACTCACTCGCACACCCACCCAATCACTCACTTGCACACCCATGCCCACTCACTCACTCAATCACCCACCAACCCACTCACCCACTCACTCACTCACTCATTTTCACACCCATCCACGCACTCACTCACCCACTCATGCAACCACATGCTCACTCTCTCAACCACTCACACACTGGCTCACTCACCCAGCCACGCACTCACTAACCCACTCACCCACCCATTCACTCACCCACTCACTCATTCACCCACCAAATCTCTCACTCACTCACCCACTTAGTCACCCACCCATTCAAGAACCCACTTATCCAACAACCCACCTATCCACCCACCCGCTCACTCACTCACCCACACACCCACCCACTCATTGACTCAATCACCCACCCACTCACTCATTCGCGTGCTCACTCACTAACTCACCCACCCATCTACCAACCCGTTCACCAACCCATCCACCCAAAAACTCACTCACTCACAACACATCCAACCACTCACTCACTCACTTATTCCCTCGCTCACTCACCCATTGACGCGCTCACTTACTCACTCACCCACCCATCACCACACCATCCACCCAGTAACTGACTCACTCACCCATCCACCCACTCACTAACTCACTCACTCACCCATCCATCCACCCACTCACTTACCCACCCACCAACTCACTTATTCACTCACTCGCCCACTCACACATTCACTCACTCGCCCACACACCCGTGCACCCACCCACTCAGTCAATCACACACCAACCCACTCACCCACTCACTCACTCATTTTCACACCCATCCACCCTCTCACTCACTCACTCACTCACCCACTCATGCAACCATATACTTGATCACTCACACACACACTCACTCACCCAGCCACCCACTCACTCACTCACTAACCCACAGACCCACTCACTCACCCATCCACCCTCTCACTCTCCCCCGCACACACCCACCCATTCATCCACACAACCACTCACCCAATCACTCACCCGCCCACACTCTCACTTACTCATCCACCGCCCCACGCGCCCAACCACACACTAACTCACTAACTAACCCGCCCATCCACCCTCTCACTCACTCATTCACCCCCACCCATTTACCCACTCACTCACCCACCCATCCACCCACTCACTCATTCACTCACCCGTCCACACATCCCCTAACTCACCCAGTAACTCACCCACCCATCCACCCACTCACTCATTCACTCACCCGTCCACCCATCCCCTAACTCACCTACTCACTCACTCCCCCACCCATCTACCGATCATTCACACACCCACCCATCCACTCACTCACTCATTCACTCATCCATCCATCCACTCACTCACCCACCCATCCTCCCATTCAACCACTCACTTACTCACACATTCACCCACCCACACACTCACTCACTCAACCACCCACCCATTCACCAACTCACTCACTCACCGAAGCACACACTCACTCACTTACTCACCCAACCACTCACTAATTTAGTCGGTCACTCACCCACTCACTCACTCATTCACCCACCCATCCTCTCACTTTTTCACTCACCCCTTTAGTCACCCAGCCATTCAACAACCCACCCATTCACCCACCCACGCACTCACTCACACACACACTCACTGACTCAATCACCCACCCACTCACTCATCCACTCTCTAACCCCCTCACATACCACCCACTAACTCAGTCACTCACGCATCCAACCACTCCCTAAATCTTTCACCCACCCATCCACCCACTCACTTACCCACCCACACACTCACTCACCCACTCATCCATCCACACAACACTCACTCACCCGTCCACCCACAACAGACTCACCCACCCACTCACTCACGCACTAACACACTCAGCCACCCACTAACTCACTCACTCACATACCCACCCACAGACTCACTAACTCAATCACTCACTCACCCACCAACCCACACTCTCACTCTCTCACACACCCACGCAGGCACCCTCCCACCCATGCACCCATACACTCACTCACACACCCACCCATCCACCGAACCAACCACTCACCCACCAACCCACTCATCCAACAACTCACTCACTCTCCCAAGCATAAACTCATTTACTCACCCATCCAAACAACCAGCCACTCAATCGCTCACCCACCCACTCACTCACCGACCGATCCATGCAACCACTCACACATTCACTCACCCACACAATCTCTAGCTCAATCACTCTCTCACTCATCCACCCACCCACTCACAAACTCACCCACCCACTCACTCACATACTCACTCACTCACGCACCCAATCACCCACGTACTCACAAAATCACCCACCCATCAACCCACTCACTCACTTACTCAGCCATCCACCCTTCCACCCACTCACTCATTCACTCATTCAGTCATCCACCCAATGATTCATTCACCCACACAACCACTCACTCGCTCACTCACTCACTCACCCATAGACCCATCCACTCACACACTCATTCACTCACCCACGCACTCACCCACCCATTCACCCACTCCCTCATACACTCACCCCCCATCCAGCCACACACTCACTCACTCACAAACCCATCCACCCACTCAATCACTCACCCACCTATTCACCCACTCACCCACCCAATCATTCACTCAACCCACTCACTCTCTCAATCACTCACTCGTCGACCCACCCTCTCACTCACTCATTCACTAACTCACTCATTCCCACCAACTCACTCACTGAGTCACCCACCCATCTAACCATTCACACACTCACCCACCCATACACCCATTCACACACTCACTCACTCATTCACTCACTCACCCATCTACCCGCTCACTCACTCACTTACTCCCTAAATGACCCACCCTTCCACCAAATCACTCACTCTCGCCATCCCATCCACCAACTCACTCAGACACCCATCCACCACTCACTCAGTCACTCACCCACCCATCCACCCATCTACCCACTCACCCACTCACTCACCCACTCACTCACTCACACACCCACCAACACACACACTCCTTCACTCACCCACCAACCCATTCAACAACTCACTCACCGAAGCACACACTCACTCACTTGCTCACCCACCCCACCATCCACTCACTCATTCATCCACCCACCCACTCACTCGCTAACTCATTCAGGCGCTCACTCACTCACCCAACCAAACCATCCACCAGCCCATCCAACCACTCACTAACTCACTCACGCACCCATTCATCCACTCACTGACTCACCCAACCACCCACCCACTCAATCACTCATTCATCACACACTCACCCACCCACTCATTCACACATCGACTCACCCACCCACTCACTCAATCACCCACCCACACACTTACCCACTCACTCAACCACCCAATCACCCCCTCACTCACTCACTGACCCACCCACTTACTCAACCTCTCAGTCACCCATTCACTTATACTGTCACTCACCCACTCAGCCACCCATCCACCCAACGCACTCAGTCACCCACTCACTCAGTCACGCACACAATCACTCACTCACCCAACTACCCCACACTCACTCACCCACACACTCACTCGCTCGCTCATTCACCCTGCCACTCACTCACCCACCCAATCACCCACTCACTCAACCATCCACTCATTCACCCCCTCACTCACCCACTCACCCACCCACCCAACCACCCACTCACTCACCAACACATCCATGCACCCACTCACTCAGTTACCCACACAACCCCGCACTCACTCACCCACACTCTCACGCAAACACTCACTCACCCAACCACCCCCACTCACTCACTCATTCACTCACCCGCCCATACAGTCTCTCATTCACCCACGCAACCACTCACTCATTCACGTGCTCACTCACTTACCCACCTTCCACCCATCCACCAACCCTTCCACCCACTAACTCACTCACTCACCTACCCATTCACCCACTCACTAACTCACTCACCCACCCATCCACCCACTCACTGACCCAGCCACACACTCACTCACACAACCACCCATCCACTAAATCACTCATTTACTCACCCACTCATTTACTCACTCACACACCGACCCACCACCTCACTCAGTCAATCACACAACAACCCACTTAACCACTCACTCTCTCACCCACTCACCCACACATTCACCCACTCTCTCACTCACTAAAAAACCCACCCAACCACTTACACACTTACTCAATCACTCACTCATCCCACCAATCACTCACTCACGCACACACTCTCTGACTCCCCCAACCACACACCCCTAACTCACTCCTTCACTCACTCACCCACCCACTCACTCACTCATTCAATCACCCACGCAACCATTTACCCAGTTACTCACTCACTCACCCAATCACCCACTCACTCACCCATTCATTCACTCACCCCCTCACTCACACACTCACTTTCTCACCCACCCATCCACCAACCCAGCCACCCACTAACTCTCTCACTCCCCAACGCATCCAACCACTCACTAACTCACTCACTCACCCACCCATCCACCCACTGACTCATACACCCACACACTCACTCACTCACACAACGACCCATCCACTCATTCACTCACCCACTGACCCTCACACTCACTCACACAGCGACCCACCCACTCACTCAATCATCCACCCACTCAACCACTCACTCACTTACCCAATCACCCACTCACTCATCCTCCATTCACCCACGCAGTTACTCACTCACTCACCCTCTCACTCAGCCCCTCTCTCACCCCCTCACTCACCCACTCACTTAGTCACTCACCCACTCACCCAATCACCCACTAACTAACTCACTCACCCAATAACGCACTCACTCAATCACCCACACACCCATGCACCTACCGATCCACATACTAACTCACTCACCCACCCATCCATCCACTCACTCACCCACCCACACACTCATTCACCCACCCATCCACACACTCAGCCACTCACTCAGTGACCCATCCACTCATTCACCCCACACTCTCCCACTCACTAACTCACTCACTCACCCACTCACTCACACACCCACCCAACCACCCACTCACTCACCCACACACCTACGCACCCACTCACTCAGTCACGTACTCAACCGCGCACTCACTCACTCACCCACTCCCTCACGCACACACTCACTCACTCACTCACCCAACCACCACTCACTCACTCATTTACTCACCCTCCCACACACTCACTCATTCACCCACCCACCCACTCACTCACTTACCCACCCAATCACATACTCACTCACTCACCCACTCAATCACCCACTCACTCACTTATCCACTTACCCCCTCATTCACCAGTCACTTACTCACCCACTCACTCACCCACCCATCCACCCACTCACTCACGCACACACTCACTCACTCACTCACTCAATTACCCACCCAATCACATTCTCACTCACTCACCCACTCAATCACCCACTCACTCACTTATCCACTTACCCCCATTCACCACTCACTTACTCACCCACTCACTCACCCACCCATCCACCCACACACTCACGCACACACTCACTCACTCACCCAACCACTCACTCATTCACTCACCCACTCATTCCCTCACTCAATCACCCACCCACTTACCCACTTACTCACTCACCCACTCACTCACTCACCCATCCAGTCACTCACCCCCTAACTCACCCACTCGCTCACCCACTCACTCATCCACCCACCTTACCACCCACTCACTCACACACCCACACACCCATGCACCACTCACTCAGTCAACCATACAACCGCGCACTCGCTCACTCCTCCACCCACACACGCTACCACCCACACATCCACTCACTCACTCACTCACTCACTCACTCACTCACCAACGCACCAACCCATCCACCCACTCCCTCACCCACGCACACACTCATTCACTCACCCAACCACAAACCCACTCACTCATTCACTCACCCATTCATCCACCCATTCAGACACCCACCCATTCATCCACCCACTCAGACACTCACCCAACGACCCACCCACTAACTCACTTATTCACCCACCCACTTGCTCACACACTCATTCACTTACCCACTCACCCACCCAATCACCCACTCTCTCACTCATCAATCCACTCACTCACATCTTCACTCAACCAATTACTGACTCACTCACCTAGCCACCCACTCACTCATTCACCCACCCACCCATCCACCAACCCCTCCACACACTAACTCACTCACTCAACCAACCACCCACTCTCTCACTCACTCATTCACTCACCCACCCACTGACTCACTCACCCACCGACCCACACTCTCACTAACTCATTCACATACCCACTCACTCACCCAAACACCCAATCACTCACTCACCCATCCACTCATTAACCACCTCACACACCCACGCACTCACCTTCTCACCCACTCACTCACACACCCACCCACCCAACCACAAACTCACTCACTCACCCACACACCCATGCACCCACTCACTCAGTCAACCACACAACCCCGTACTTACTCACTCACTCACCCACTCACTCTCTCATGCACACACCCACTCACTCACTCAGCCACCCCCTCACTCACTAATTCACCCACCTAGCCACTCACTCACTGATTCATTCACGCGCTCACTCACTCACTCACCCACCCATCCATCCACACACTCACCCACCCACACACTCACTCAGTCAACCAACCTCTCACACTCTTATTCACTCACCCGCTCACTCATCCACTGACTCACCCATTCACTCATTCACACCCTCACTCACCCGCTCACTTATTCACTCACTCACCCACTCACTCAACCCACCAACTCACTGAGCCACACACCCATGCACCCACTCACTCATTCACTCACCCACCAATTCCGCCGAGCACTCACTCACTCTCTCAACCACCCACCCACCCACTCACTCACTCACTCACTCTCTCACCCACACACTCACTCACTCACCCACAAATCCATTCACCCATTCACCCACTCATTTTCCCAAACATCCACTCACTCACCCACTCATCTATCCTACCACTCACTCACTCACCTACAGACTCACTAACTCACCCTACCAACTACTCACTCACTCCTTCACTAACACACCCAGGCACCCACCGACTCACTCACTCACCCACACATCCAAACTCCACTCACTCATTCACCCACCGCCGCATCCACTCTCTCACTCATTTTCCCAAACATCCACCCACTCACCCACTCATCCATGCTACCCCTCACTCACTCACTCACTCACTCACCCACACACTCACTCACTCATTCACTAACTCACTCAGACGATCACTCACTGACTCATTCACTTACCAATCCAAACACTCACTCATTCACTCACCCACCCATCCACCCACTTACTCACTCTCTCACCCATCCATCTACCCACTCACTCACACACACACTCACTCACTCACTCACTAACCCTATCAGGCGAGCACTCACTGACTCACTCACTTACCAATCTAAACACTCGCTCATTCACTCACCCACACATCCAACCACTCACTCACTTTAACCTCCACCAACTCACTTGCTCACGCTCACACCCACCCATCCACCCACTCATTCACTCACCCACCCACACTCTCACTCAACTCCTTCCCACTCATCCACACACCCACTCACCCAATGACTCACCCACTCACTCACTCGCTCACCCTCTCACTCAACCACTCACCCGGGAACACTCTTACTCGCTCATCCAGCCACACACGCACCCACATACACTAACTCACTCACTCACCCAGCCACCCACACACTCACCCACTGATCCACCCACTCACCCACCAACCCGCTCACTCACTCACCTACTCACTGACTCTCCCACTAACCCATACACTCACCTACCCTTCCACCCACTCACTCCCTCACACACTCACTCATTCACTCACCCACGCATCCGCGCAATCACTCACTCACCCACCCACGCAATCACCCACATAGCCAATATCCCACTCACTCTCCCATCCACCCACTCACTCACCCACCCACACACTCACTCCCTCACACACTCACTCATTCACTCACCCACGCAACCGCGCAATCACTCACC
This sequence comes from Tenodera sinensis, assembly GCA_030765045.1. Classification (NCBI taxonomy): domain Eukaryota; kingdom Metazoa; phylum Arthropoda; class Insecta; order Mantodea; family Mantidae; genus Tenodera; species Tenodera sinensis. The sequence continues at coordinate 106,056,292 of CM060968.1, read as the reverse complement.
CACCCACCCACGCAACCACTCACACACCCAATATCCCACTCACTCTCCCATCCACCCACTCATTCACTCACCCTCTCACCCACCAACTCACTCACTTACCCAGCGACCCATTCACTCACTCAATTACCCACCCACCCACTTACCCACTCACTCAACCGATTAACCACCCAATCACCCACTCACTCACTCACACACTCACTCACCCACCTACTCACCCACTCATTCACACGCTCCCTCACACATTCACGCGCTCACTTACTCATTCACCCACCCATCCATCCACTCACTAACTCACTCACTCACCCATCCACCCACTCAGCCCCTCACTCACCCACTCATTTACTCACTCACTAACCCACCCACTCATTCACGCGCTCACTCATGCATTCACGCGCTCACTCGCTCACTCACCCGCCCACCCACCCATCCATCCACTCACTAACTCACTAACTCACCCATCCAACCACTCACTTACCCACCCACACACCTACTCACCCACTCATCCAACCACCCACCCACTCACTCATCCACTCACTCACCCACCCACTCACCCAATCATTCACACGCTCACTCATACATTCTCGCGCTCACTCACTCATTCACCCACCCATCCACCCACTCACTAATTCACTCACCCATCCACGCACTCATTTACCCACCCACACACTCACTCACCCACTCATCCAACCACCCAAGCCTCTGTCACTCACCCACCCACACACTCATGCACTAACCCACTCACCCACCCACCCATTCAAACACTCACTCACCAACACACACTCTCACTCACTCATTCACCCACCCAAGAACCCGCCCACTCATCCACCCAGTCACTCACTCATCCACCCACTCACCCATCCACTCACCCATCCACTCACTCACCCGCTCACTTACCCACTCACCCATCCATCCACTAACTGACACACGCACACACTCACTCACCCAACCACCCACCCACTCACTCATTCACTCACCACCCCCTCACTCACTCAACCACCCGCACACGCACTTACCCACTCACTCACACACTCACTCAGCCACCCAATCACCCACTCACTCACTCAACCATCACTCACTGACCCCCTCACTCACCCACCCACATTCCCACTCACTCACACTCACACACCCACACAATCACCCACTCACACACTCACACACTCACTCATCCACTCACTCACCCCCTCTTTCATCCACTCACTTACTGACTCACTCACCCACTAACCCACCCAACCATATACCCACTCATTCAATCGCTCACCCACTCACTCTCTCACTCACACACCAACCTACCCACTCACTCAATCACCCATCCACTCACTCACCCTCCCACTCACTTACTCACTCACCCACCATCTCACCCATTCACCCACTCACTCACGCAACCACCCCCCACTCATTCACTCATTCATTCACACACGCACATACTCACTCACTGATTCATTCCCCCAACCAACCCAACTCATTCACTCACACACACGCACATACTCACTCACTCACCCACCCACTCTCATTCACTAATTCACCAACCCATTCACCCACTCACGCATCACTCACTCACCCACTCACTCACCCACCCATTCACCCACTACTCTCTCACCCACCCATCCCGCCGATCACTCACTCAGCCACCCATCCCACTCACTCACTCACCCACACACTCACTCACTCAGCCACCCACCCACTCACCCACTCACTCACTCATTTTCCCAAACATCAACCCACTCACTCACCCACTCATCCATCCTAACGCTCACTCACTCACCTACACACTCACTCACCCACCTACTCACTCACTCATTCACTAACCCACCCAGGCACCCACTCACAGACTCACTCAATCACAAAGCCACCCACCGACTCACTCACCCACACACCCATCCAACCACACAGTGACTCACTCACCCACCGAAACTCCCACTCACTCATTCATCCACCAACCGCCCCATGCACTCTCTCACTCATATTCCCAAACATCCTCCTACTCACACACTCATCCATCCTACCCCTCACTCACTCACTCACTCACTCACCCACACACACTCACTCACTCATTCACTAACCCACTCAGGCAACCTCTCACTGACACACTCAATCACCCATCCAAACACTCACTGATTCACTCACTCACCCAAACCTCCACCCACTCACTCACTCACTCACTCAACCACCCATCCAATCACTCACTCACCTTCACCTCCACCTGCTCACGCTCACAGCCACCAATCCACCCACTCACTCACCTTCCCACACTCTCACTCACACACCTACCCACTCATCCACACACCCACTCACCCCATGACTCACCCACTCACTCACCCACACACGCTCTCACTCAACCACTCACCCGGGCACACTCTCACTCTCTCATCCACCCACACACGCACCCAGACACACAATAACTCACTCACCCAGACACACACTAACTCACTCACTCACCCAGCCACCCACTCACTCAGCTACCCACCCATCCACCCACTCATTCACAAATTCACTCACCCAACCATCCAGCCACTCACCTACTCACTCACTCAACCACCCATCCACCGACACACTGACACACCCACCCATCCACTCACTCATTCACTCACCCATCCACACACTCACTCACCCACTCATCCACCCACTCACTCATTGACTCACCCATGCATCCAGCCACTTACTCACTAAAACACCCGTCCACCCAGTCACTCAGTAACTCACCCACCCATCCACCCACTCACCCACTCACTCACTCACCTACCCATCCACCCATCCACCCACTCACTCACACACTTGTCCTACCACTCACCCCCCGACCCACTCACCTACTCACTCACTCAATCACTCATCACTAACCCACTAAGGCACCCACTCACTCACTCACCCAGCTACCCACCGACTTACTCACTCACACACCCACACACACAATCACTCACCCACACTCCCACTCACTTATTCATTCACCCACCCATCCACCCACTTCCTCACTCACTTACCCACCGAACCACTCAGTCACTCACTCACCCACCCAACCTTTCACCTACTCACTCATTTTCCCACCCATCCACCCACTCACTTATCCACTCATCCCTCCACCCACTCGCTCACTCCCCCAGCCACTCACTCACCCACTCACTCACTCACTCACCCAACCACTCCCTCACTCTCTCAGTCACTAACCCACTCAGCCACTAACTCACCCACCCACTCACCGACTCACTCACTCACTTACTCACCCACCCAACCATCTACCCATTCACTCACCCACGCACTCACTAACTCAGTCACTCACTCACACACTCACTCATTCACCAACCCAACCTCTCACTCACTCACCCACTTAGTTACCCACCTACCCAACAACTCACTCATCAACCCACTCACTCATTCACCCGCCCACCGACTCGCTCACTCATTCACGCGCTCACTAACTTAGTCTCCCTCCCACCCATCTATTAACCCATCTACCCACTAACTCACTCACTCACTCACTCATCCACGATTCCACCCACTCACTCAGCCACCCACCCACACATACTCATCCACCCATCCACTCACTCACCCACCCACACACACTCACTCACTCTCCCACCCACCAACCCAACCACCCACTCACTAATTCACCCACTCATTCACCCACCCACTCACTCACACACTCACTCACCCACCCACACACCCACTCACTCACCCACTCACTCAACCAAACACTCACTCACTCACCCACTCACTCACCCACCCATCCACTCACCCACGCACTCACTCACCAACCAACTCACTCACCCACCCACTCACTCACCCACCCATTCACTCACTCTCCCACCCTCCTACTCACCCACTCACTCACTCACTGACCCACTCACTCACCCACTAACTCACCGACCCACCCACTCACTCACCCATCCACTCACTCACCCACGCACTCACTCACTCTCTCACCCACTCTATAACTCAACTATCCACCTACCCACCCACCCACTCACTCACTCAGTGTTTTTGCGACTAGAAGTGTCACACTGCCTTTACTTTATTTCTCTAACTTCATAGTTAATCCTCCCATTTAACTCAATACTTTTAATAGATGCCGTTGAACTTCGTACGACAAGAAATTGAGTTTATAAAAGGGGCCTCCAATTGTGTCAAACACATCACAGGCAGAAAACGAAAGTCTGATTATTGAAATATTGTTTACTTGTTTATTTATTTATTTATTTATATAACGATAATATTAATAAAAGGAAGTATGGTAAAAGTTTTATGAGGAGTCGGATTTGAACCCACGCTCAAAAAACAAAGTGCGACCTGACTGATAGGCCATTCCGAAGCTTTGCATTACTGCTCCTTACATATTTATTACTATCACAGTATGCTATGAAAGGTAAGTATAAAGATATGTCAGCAGCGGATTTCGAACCCACGCCCTAAAAGTAGGCAGCTGAACGGAGCGCCTTGTACCCCTTGGCTATCCCTACCCGTTTTCATTGACACTCTTTACTCACTTATTCTTCTAATAACTGGATGCTAAAGAACGTGGCCAAAAGCTGTGTCAGCAATGGGATTCGAACCCACGCCCACAGAGTGGACTGCGACCTGAATGCGGCACCTTAGACCGCTCGGCCATCCTGACCCACTGTAATACTGGTCTCTATACTCTATTTCTATAACGTTCACATCGCATTGAAGATAGACAAAAGGCAATGTCAGGAGTGGGATTCGAACCCATGCCCACAGACGGGACTTCGACCTGAACGGAGCGCCTTAGACCGCTCGGCCATCCTGACCCGTTGTAACACAGGCCTCTATATGTCTATTTCTATAACATTTATAGCGCAATGAAGATAGACAAAAAGCTATGTCAGGAGGGGGATTCGAACCCACGCCCACAGAGTGGACTGCGACCTGAACGCAGCGCCTTAGACCGCTCGGCCATCCTGACCCGTTGTAATACTGGCCTCTATATGTCTATTTCTATAACATTTATATCGCAATGAAGATAGACAAAAAGCTATGTCAGGAGTGGGATTCGAACCCACGCCCACAGAGTGGACTGCGACCTGAACGCAGCGCCTTAGACCGCTCGGCCATCCTGACCTGTTGTAATACTTGCCTCTATGTGTCTATTTCTATAACATTTATATCGCAATGAAGATAGACAAAAAGCTATGTCAGGAGTGGGATTCGAACCCACGCCCACAGAGTGGACTGCGACCTGAACGCAGCGCCTTAGACCGCTCGGCCATCCTGAACTGTTGTAATGCTGGCCTCTATGTGTCTATTTCTATAACATTTATATCGCAATGAAGATAGACAAAAAGCTATGTCAGGAGTGGGATTCGAACCCACGCCCACAGAGTGGACTGCGACCTGAACGCAGCGCCTTAGACCGCTCGGCCATCCTGACCCGATGTAACACTGCCCTCTATATGTCTATTTCTATAACATTTATATCGCAATGAAGATAGACAAAAAGCTATGTCAGGAGTGGGATTCGAACCCACGCCCACAGAGTGGACTGCGACCTGAACGCAGCGCCTTAGACCGCTCGGCCATCCTGACCTGTTGTAATACTTGCCTCTGTGTGTCTATTTCTATAACATTTATATCGCAATGAAGATAGACAAAAAGCTATGTCAGGAGTAGGATTCGAACCCACGCCCACAGAGTGGACTGCGACCTGAACGCAGCGCCTTAGGCCGCTCGGCCATCCTGACCCGATGTAACACTGCCCTCTATATGTCTATTTCTATAACATTTATATCGCAATGAAGATAGACAAAAAGCTATGTCAGGAGTGGGATTCGAACCCACGCCCACAGAGTGGACTGCGACCTGAACGCAGCGCCTTAGGCCGCTCGGCCATCCTGACCCACTGTAACACTGCCCTCTATATGTCTATTTCTATAACATTCATATCGCAATGAAGATAGAGAAAAAGCTATGTCAGGAGTGGGATTCGAACCCACGCCCACAGAGTGGACTGCGACCTGAACGCAGCGTCTTAGACCGCTCGGCCATCCTGACCCGTTGTAATACTGCCCTCTATATGTCTATTTCTATAACATTCATATCGCAATGAAGATAGAGAAAAAGCTATGTCAGGATTGGGATTCGAACCCACGCCCACAGAGTGCACTGCGACCTGAACACAGCGCTTTAGACCGCTCGGCCATCCTGACCTGTTGTAATACTTGCCTCTATGTATCTATTTCTATAACATTTATATCGCAATGAAGATAGACAAAAAGCTATGTCAGGAGTAGGATTCGAACCCACGCCCACAGAGTGGACTGCGACCTGAACGCAGCGCCTTAGGCCGCTCGGCCATCCTGACCCGATGTAACACTGCCCTCTATATGTCTATTTCTATAACATTTATATCGCAATGAAGATAGACAAAAAGCTATGTCAGGAGTGGGATTCGAACCCACGCCCACAGAGTGGACTGGGACCTGAACGAAGCATCTTAGACCGCTCGGCCATCTTAATCAATTGTTAGCTTTTCTTAACTTTGGTATTTCTTGTACTAATTCCAGAAGTATTATTTCGGCAGGTCACTAAGAAGTGACATTAGATGTGCGATCCGAAACCCGAAGCTGGGTTTTGCTTTTGACTACTATTATTTTGCCGTAATATGTGTAGCTCTAATTATTTAACAGAAGAAAATAGTTTACATAACCTTAAAGTTATACACAGCATGTTATTATACTTAATATCGCGCAGTGATATAACATCAGCAAGGTGACATTGGTAGTCCAAGTTGCCGTGATTTATAGAGAGAAGATGAAATCTTTTTATGATATTCTTTTCTCTGAGGATCGGCGATTCAAATACTTATGTATATTCTTAGATATAGTATAACGAAAGTTGGCTTCATAATTATTATTATCCGTGCTGAGATAATGATAGACTACATTACTCCCGTAACTTGGCTCACTTCTCTCCCAAGCAATGAATGCATATAATGGCTGTTTTTCTTATTGGTTGAATACGTCAGGTAATAGCAATAACATGTAAGGATAGAAGCTAATGTCTTACTATTCCTAATTGTTTTAGGATTTATTTCCTATAATTTATAATACTAAGATTTCATGAAATTTAAGCAACTCGTGAATAATTTTAATAAGACACGTGAGAATAGCCACGTGAACGCGATAAACGTTCAGTTGTACAATAATCATCAAGATTATCCATTTGCATCATAATAGTAAATTATGCAACGAGACTATAATGATAGTAATTAAGATGCGAGTATGTTTATGAAACGAACGGAGTGAGTTTTATCATTTTCATACAGAATCTTGCCATTTTAATAAAGTTTGATAGGACAATTTATGCTGGAATATGCGTCTCACTTTAAAATATGTATATATTATTTTTAATATGCATCGTTTACGTGAGCCAATAAGTACATTGTAGTGAACTGGCAGCGTTGTGATATGTGCGCAGACAGGAAAGTATTAATTTTATTTTTATTTCTACCTTGAACATTTGATTTCGAAATTAAGTAGTAAGTCCACAAACTTGATTATTTCATACTTTGCGACAATTCTTCGAAGTACACCAACAATACATTTTGGGAAAATGTAGTTATCATTTTGATTTTCTCCAATCCATGAATTGTTCATAGAATTTTTCGTATGTTTCTCAGTTTCTGTAGCAATAACTTATTTGTCACATCGTGTGCCTTTGCAGAAATCTCCATTGTTGTATGCTGAATCTCACTGTCAATTGTGTCCGATATTTTTACTCTTTTTTAAACTCTCGCGAGTTGTTCTTCGATTGGACGTGGAAGAACAATCAATAGTTGCAGTTTCTTCCAATTGGTGGAGAGTAAAAATAGTGTTTCAGAAGCAAGTAATAGATTAAGATTTGACAACGCACTTATGACGTAGGAATTTGGTGGGGATCATCACGAAGCAGGATCACTTATGTTGATGAAAGAGGTGAATTTATAAAATTCGTATCTGATCTTTCATGCCTTACAAAAGTTTTTAGCTGCTGTTCTCATTATCGGCAGTTCGTAGCGCCTAACGACCGCGCTCAGGTTATGCATAATCGGCGGTCAACGCAAGAAGATTCTTCGATCATTTCAGTGACTCATGGCAACTTACGCCTCTCATTGTATTACGGAAGCAGTAATTTTAAGCTGTAAGGTTACTGATACGTCAGAAGTTAGGATATATAATACTTCTATAGTTACAGTTTCTCGTGCTAGCCTTCATTAAATTTATCACAAGTAATATCATAAGACGTCTTACCTATACGATCAATTCTCGAGTGGAGCGAGAAAATGTATGTATATAGTAAGGTCAGATCGTTGAATGACATTTACGTGGACTATTTCGTAAATAGAATATGAATTTAAATACCTACTACAAAGATTTGGCATAAAATATAAAATTGTATAAAAACAACCTAAAATACATTAATTTCAATTAGTGTACTTCGACTTCAGACTGGTAACTGAGGAAAACGAAATCCAAGAATTACATATATTTACATCTTCTCTTTGTTATAACAGAATACCAGTTTAAAATCTCAAATAAATCTCGCTTTATCTTTAACATTGATAAATAAACCTTCTTTTGGAAAAATACTTAGTTATTAAAAGAAAAATTGTTAAAAACACGGTTGCTAAATTGAGATGGGTGCTATTTTGATTGCCAATCGATTGTAATATGTAATAAATTGTTTTTCAGCGATTTATGAGACCAGTTGACGACTGTCCTAACCAAAGAATGACAAGGTGATAATTAGTATATGATAATTTAACGCCGTAAATTGGCATTGTCCATTTTCACACTCACCCACGCATACCCTGAGATGAATATCATTAGTTTGCTACTACAGCAGCTGGGAGGAGATACATTAAAGGGCTACATATTGGAGATGGAATAAAAAAATGTCGCACACCGTTTGACGTTAACCCTTCGTTAGTCGCTAAGGGCCTGGGAGACCCCTACGTTTATTTAAACGCTCTAGTTTCCGCATGAACGCACATATGCAATCGCCTGACTAGAACATCCCAAATCTTCTTGACTACTTATTTGTTTAGCTCCAAGAATGACTAATCGGCAGTTACGTGTTGCACAGATAAACCAAGCTCTCCGCGCCTACTCTCAATACTTATTACTGACATGTTTCCTCGATAGTTTGTGATATTGTTTTGTCATTGCAAGTAGTATGTTACTACTTCTCACAAAAAGGAATAAAAGGTATGATTTACAAAATACTAAGGATTTGAAAGATGTGCATAATCTACCTTGTGATGATGATGATGATGTCTTACGTGATGTCGTATGCGTATATGACAACTTGAATGAATCAGATGAATCCAATTATGAAGATAAACTGAAAATGAGATCTTTAGATTCAGAAACTGATCATATAGAAGAGGATGTGTTATAATGACATGCTTGTCAAAGATATTTATTATTATTATTATTATTATTATTATTATTATTATTATTATTATTATTATTATTATTATTATTATTATTATTATTATTATTATTATTATTATTATTATTATTATTATTATTATTATTATTATTATTATTATTATTATTATTATTATTATTATTATTATTATTATTATTATTATTATTATTATTATTATTATTATTATTATTATTATTATTATTATTATTATTATTATTATTATTATTATTATTATTATTATTATTATTATTATTATTATTATTATTATTATTATTATTATTATTATTATTATTATTATTATTATTATTATTATTATTATTATTATTATTATTATTATTATTATTATTATTATTATTATTATTATTATTATTATTATTATTATTATTATTATTATTATTATTATTATTATTATTATTATTATTATTATTATTATTATTATTATTATTATTATTATTATTATTATTATTATTATTATTATTATTATTATTATTATTATTATTATTATTATTATTATTATTATTATTATTAACTCAGGTTTAGCAACTACAACCCTAATGCACGTTATTTGCTGTACTGGGTATTCATTAATAACAAATATATTTAAATTAGCTTGTTTTATGTATATGTAATTACCGTAATTGGAGGTTTCCTCTATTGTAACACATAAATAATAATCTATTGGAACAGTAAAGTAAATGATTTGAATGAGTGGGTTGGTAGTAAGCGTATTTCCAATAGCACTGGGCATTGACACGGAATCTGAGAACAGACCAGTCTTCACATCAAATGATGAGAAAGTAGTCCGGAGAGTGATAAGAGAAATACTTGAGTTTATGACAGTGAGTCTCGTTTTCTCAAGATGGTCATGATAATCGTGGAGGAGTTACGAGATCATTGGCTGGTCACAGATGTGGTATTTGTGTCATCTTCATATTAATAGAGGTGATAATATACTGCCGAGGAGCAGATAATTTTACCTCGGCATTACTCCCTATAGCAGTATTGCATTCCACTCAAATATCCGATACAAAGATTTCACCAGAAACACATGTTTTGAGGTCTTGAATGAACGAATGATTTATTATCTTGTTTAAACCTTACATACAATTTACATAATATGCCTCTCTCTTGAAGCTGCTTATTTTCTTTTTCTTCCCCTTATATCGGGTGCAAGGTACTGCTTCGGCCATACGTTAACCAGGGATTCTGCAAATATGCACAATACAATTATTGTCAACAAAGAACCGTTTCGCCGAAAACAATTGTGTCAAATATTTGGAGCTTCTTGTCGAATGGACATAAATGGTTTATTAGGTCAGCTACCTTGAAAACGGTTAGTAGTTGTAATATCATTAATTACTGTAGACTTTGTTAACGTCAGTACAAGAGAACTGTGTTGTTATGCAACAATAGAGAGAGAGAGAGAGAAAAAAATAACTGGACTTGACTTTTTTCGTTTTTGTTACACTGATGTCAGGAGTGGGATTCTTCAAATTGTCATTTGTCACAATGTTAAAAATAAATTTTGACGGTAAAATCTTTGCTATGGCCTCCAAAATAGTTTTGTTTAAGAAGAGATTACGTAATATTGACTTATTTGTATGGGAATGTGATGTCTTAATACTTTTACGTGCTTTTTGTAAGTCTTAATGAATAAGTGCATGCATACTGAGGGTTTATTAGTGCTTAAGATTACTGTTCCTAGCCATACTCGTACATTAAACGGTGTGTTTTCGTTGCAGAGGCGGAGAATCGTTTCAGGACTGCAAGCGAGGACGAGAAGACATATTCTGAGGGAGCATCTGGGGATGACAGGAAAAAGAGACCTCGCACGGCTTTCACGGCGGCGCAGATCAAGGCCCTTGAGACAGAATTCGAACGCAATAAGTACCTTTCAGTCGCTAAGCGTCTGCAACTTTCCAGGTCCCTCAGACTTACAGAGACACAGGTAAGAAATGTTCCTATAAGAAGTTCGCCGATAACCTTTCATATTTTGTTAGGGACATAAATACATACATTTTGACAGTTGAGACGTTAATATGTAACCAGTTCAGTGTGTTAATTGTTTTTCCCCTCTTCGTCTAACAGCTTTCCCACAAACGCATCACATAATTTACTAACATGATTTCTGCACGCTCATAACTAAAACGCGAAATGCCTGTCAGTATAGACCATCTGATTTTCTTCCACGTGTTCACCCTTTGATACCTGACTTCTTTCCAAGTAGTTTGAGTCATTAACCTTAAACAAAGAATTCGAACACACCTTTATTTGATATAAGAAAATGAAATGCGCATAAAGTGAACATACCTATGCCAAATTCCAAACAAAAATTTGTCAACTTCTCAAGTAGTGTCTTAAAATACTAACGTCATCATTAAGACTATTAATTTGGTCAACTTTTCAAACAATTCAAGAGTTTTTACGTCCAAAATATGTAACTTTGAACCTTTTCGTTTCAATTACATACCATGTTTTTGGTCTCAGAATATGTTAAAGCTTCAACACATGGCCATTAAATTCCATGGGCACATTCTCTAATACCCTCTGTTTACTTCTAATGTATTTTTCTGATGTTGATTTTTCTTACACTTTTGTGCATTAAAATGTTCCATGCTGCGTAGTTCCTAACCAGTTTTGTTTAAAATTTTGGCAGAAGCTCAGGGATTGCGAGCTAATGGGTCTTCCTACACATTTCAATGGTTCAAGATATCACATACTTAATTCGAGAAGTGAAGATAAATTGTAAAACAAATCAATATATTTTAAGGTTTAAATATATTTTTTCAGACAAGCAGAAGAGTGAATGAAAGTTTATATAAACTTATACTAGTTTTCTAGACTAGTTTAAATAAGTACCAAGCTGGAGACCCAGTTTTGATTCCGGTGCCGCTTTGGGGAAATTTCTTCCGCTGCACAGTGGGATATTTGCATCCAAAAGCTGGCCAAAACTCAAATTTTGAAAGTCAACTTTGGCATAAATGAAACGCTCTGTATAGCTAGATAGATACAGTATCTTGTGCCATGCTTTATATATTTCTCAACATAAACAGCTGAATGTGTAGAGAGTCTGAATTCGGAAATTCTGACACTCCACGTCTGACAGTTTAAGCTCTCTGCAGTTATATCATTAGATAGAATTAGATAGAAGTACTGCATAATGGGTTATTCTCAGGCAAGTATGTACTAACTAATCAGTCATATTCTGCTTTAAAAGTTTTCTATAACACATCATTTTAGGCGCCTAGATCAAATGCAAACAAGTTTTTGACGTACTGAAAGAGTGCAGTGATAACGTCAAGAAAAAATTGGAATATGAGGAGAGGCTGCTAATAAAAATATTTCAAACACAAGTTTTCATATTAAATCACAGATTAAAGTTAGATGGCTAGCTGCTCACAAAATATAAAGTAGATTCTTGAGAAACTATAGTAGCTGGCTTCAAGGAACTCTGGAAATGCCTTGTGCAATTTCACCTTACCATGCAGGCAGGCCAAGATGTTCATGGAATTAAGCGTCCGAAGCAAAATGCAAAAGATTCAAGACCTTCGTGCCGAAGTGGATCCAGAAATATTAACCTACGTCATCCAAATGAAATGGGGAGCTGCAGGCAAAGTAGATACTGACAGAGTGATAAAGAATTTTACAAAATCCCCTCAACTAATTACTGAATAACAGACTAATCTGAAACGGAAATTGAAGAAGCAAATGTCACCAATGAAAGCTTAGTCAATCTTTGTCGAAAGCGATCTCTCAAGACCGCAATATAACACTATAAGAACAAGTGACAAGACAATGTCCTTTTTGCAGGTATTTGTAGAACGAAAAAAAAAAAAAAAAAAAAAAAACCGTTATCGTCTTCCAGAGTCTTATATAGTGACACCAATTTGTGCAGAAATCGACTTGCAATATTAGTTAAATCGCAGTGCTACCCGATTAATGCTCTGTTTAAAAGATGTAACCAAAGATCTTACAGATGAAGGAAGAAATTCTCTGCAGATGATCTGCAAACGGAGTTGCGATGGATCACAACATACTCAGTTCAAACAAAGGTTTGAATGAAAACAATGCAGATTCTGATAAAAACATATTCCAAAGCTCACTAGCACCTATACAAGTAATCTCTATTAGAGAAACCACAAGAATTGGTTGGAACAATCTTCGCCACGGTATTATAGGTAAAACAGAATCAGGTTTGTGAAAGAAACTGTGGACACACAAACGAAGAAATTAAATATATTCAGAGTAAGATAGACATATCACAAGTTATGCTAGCAAGTTTTAAGGGAACACTAAAGTGATATTTTACCCTGATTGGTTAAAAAAAAAAATTTTTTTTTTTTATTTTTATTGCAAAAAATGCGCCGTACCTTAAAGAATATATCTGAGAAGTTTTAATCCCATGGGGGGAGGGGACACATCTACTGGATGCCATTTTTAAAGTGGTATGCCTCTGCCTTTTAAATGGGCATGCCTACAACTTCCATTTCAACTTTAAACTCATTTTTCTCGGAAACAATTGTATTGTTACTATCTCATATTCAAAATCTATCTTCTCCCACTAAAATCTAGCTAGTGATCCAAAAATTATAGTTCAAAATATTGTACTAAAATGTCGGAATGGAATTTTGGCATTGGCTATAATTTTTTTAAAAAATAATAATTAATATAATAATGCACTATGATTTATGACATGTTTACACTTCGTGGTATTACAATTTTTTAAGAAAAACTTTTCATTATATGAAAATTTCCATCCCTTAATTTCTTACGAATGTAATAAGAAATACAATTTTAAAAAATCAACTTTTGTAGTTCAACACCTGTTGGAAGGGATAGATTTTTATTATATCCTATAAAATTTATTGAAATTAATTGATATACCAAGAATGTGATTAGATATTAGAATGAAATTTGGTACACCTATTTGTTTAGTTGTTGGAAATGCCTATGTAAATTAAATCTCTCACTTCAATGCTTTAGAAAACCACCATTTTCATTTCGGTGTAGCTCCCCTTAATTGCTCTGATCCTTTCTGACGAGCACAAGACACACATCACAGAAAAGATCTAAACTATTTCTTAAGAAAGCCTAGTTTGTTTTGAAACTACATATCTACAAGTGGCTATAGCGGGGAGGAGAAGTTGCCAACAATTGACGACGAAGGCATGGAAATTGTTTCCTCTCAATAGCGAGTTCTGCGTGAAGCTCAAACAATCATGTGTGAAATGTTGTATATCAATCTGAGAAGTATTTATTGTCAGTATTATATTAATACAGACAGCAGCGCATTTGCGTTTGCAGTAAGGAAATTAAAACACCGCAGTTAAATAGAAGACTGAAATTTGGATTATTGTTGAGCCTTGGGACATGGTATGTATTAATTTATTCCAAAACTTTAGTATCTAATTTACTTGTCTATGTAATATCTGATGCATTTAAGCCTGTACATATATTCTGAAGAAAATAATTATGTACAACAATTATTATGTGAAAATACCCCACTGTGCGCTGGTAGATCTGGCCCGGGGTGAATTCAGGTCGGAGGCACTGACCACGTCCCACCCTCATGAGACTGACATGGGCAGAGATGGGGGACGCAGCAGCCGAGCAATGGGCCTCGGCCCAGAAAGGGCCCTTGAGTTGCGGGGTTAGTTTTATTTAAATAATGCTGTATTTTTATGTTTTCAAATTCAGACTTCTATATCACGTGGAACTGATTAATTAATTAACAAAATTAAATTAAAATATAGTTTTTTTTCACTCAAAAATATTAAACATATCTATATGAAATTTAAAACACGCTTATAATAATCGAGTTGGAGCATATGCAAATATTAAATGCATCTCACAACAATTAAGTTTGTACCTTTGTCCTGGTGTTGTGCCAAATACTTATGGCAAGCCTAGACATACATAGTGAGTTTACTGCGAGCCAGATGGACAGGAGCTGTAGCGTTTCACGTTTCGGCAGTTTGCCCGATGCTCCATCAATAATGGTAATTATCAGCCATATCTACTTATAACGAGCAACACTTCCGCGTTACGTAGACATCTCCCATAACTCAGGCTTGTTAAACGGTGAAGGACTGGCGCCAGCAAGTGCCGTGCTATGCCATCCCCTGATACTTGGGGATTCCCGTTACTAGCTCAGGATGTGCCACACGTGTGAACTGGGGTGCTGTGACCACCACCTCCACCAGACAGATCATTCGCCCATCTGTTGCCCTCTAAAGGAACGGGTTTCTGTTTACTTACCAAGTAGGGGAAGTGTTACATTCCATCCACAATTTCAATACTGAGATTTCATCAGAAATGTAAATTTTCCTAGTCCCTGAATCCAAAAGAAAAGCATTTTTAGAAAAATCTCTGCCTGTGTAGTGTCTGTCTGTGAACAGATTAACTCAAAAACGAAAATCCCATTAGTTATCTAGTTTGGTCTTTACCTTAAGCAGATAGGACTCGAAAATTTAGGAAGAAAAGAAATCTTCCCTCCTGAAACTGTATTTATGTGGAAAATATTTCGAAAACTTTTATTTTTGCAAATATGACTAATGATTTCGATTAAAATATCATATCATCAAGGTGCTATAAACTTGGGAAATATTTATTTTTTGTGTTGAAAATGTCAAAATATGTACTAAACCAAATAAAATATTTTTATTTTCTCTACTGGTAAGTGGAGGAAGTATTTTATTCCACCCAAAAATTCGATGTCGAGGTTTCACCGGAAATATGTTTTGAGGCCCCCTGAATCCAAAAAAGTATTTTTAGAAAAAGGTTCGCGCGCGCGCGTGTGTGTGTGTGTGTGTGTGTGTGTGTGTGTGTGTGTGTGTGTGCGCGCGCGCGCGCGCGCGTGTGTATCAGTCTATGGAGAGCATGACTCAAAAACGAAACCTCGGTTAAAAACCAGTTGGTATTTAGGTTTAATGTCTTCCAAGGATGCGATACAAAGATTCTGAAGAAAATAACCCCACCCTAAACTACCCTTTACTTGTAAAATTTTAAAAAAAAAAATTTATTTTCTTGAAAATGGCTCTAACGATTTTGATTAAAATGCCATATGTTTAAGATATTGGGATTTTTGCTTCCAGTGAAGACATTTTTACACACTTACTAATACTAAATGTTATTTATAGTTACAACTCAGCTAATTTAAAACATTTTTATCATAAACTGCAATAATTATGTACCGTTTTTATCCACCTTATAGTTATGTTATTGTTTGTAATACTTCACTATATGTTTGGATTTAATATTACAATTTCGTTAAACTTTAAATGTTTGTTTACACTACTTACATATATGTTAAAATGTTAATATATTACTTATAATTAGTTTTTTTTTTCTCCCCCCATTGTCACACTCGCCATCTGGTGGATGTAATGGATGGTGTAACTGCCTGAATTCCTGAGATGTTTTTTCTTCAAAATAACCAGGACCCGTCCGCGCTAAAATAATTTAGTAAATTTTAATGGTTATGCCGCTGTGATGACTAGGTTACGTCGCGAAACGAATTTGAATATTGTAGTTTGTACGGTGACGAGTTGGGCGCGATATATTTGGAGTCGTATACCAGCCAAAGTGGAAATTTTAATAGTTGGAAATTCTTTCTCGCTGCGCGGTGTCTCCACTCGTGAAGGTGTATTTGCGGAGTGATGTGTCCAAGAAAAACTTCCACAAATTCCCCTTCTTTCTTCTCTGTGCTAAGTGTTTCGATTCACTTGATATTTTCGGTCAGTTTTATGCACTTTTCAAAAGTTTTGACTTTCTAATTAGTTTATTATATAAGCAGGCTGCTCTTTGCAGTTGATTTGGTATAATTTGTTTTTCAGAGCACATGAGTAATTTATTTATGTTTCTTTCATGACGACTGACAAGGCCAGGGTGCCTTCTACTTGAATAATAAGGTTTCTGGGTTGTTTTTCCTTATAAAATTAAAATTTAGTAATAACTCTTTCTTTGAAATTATAAATATAATTACGTATTTTGTGTGTTTTATGTGAAAACCTTGAGTATGATAGTTCTTTCTCAATAATAAATAAATTCTTTTAATTATCTGCAATAATTAAACAATATTCTGATTCACAACTTCGTTTTAATGCTAATAACACTATCTCAAGCTCTTTTAGAATATCATAATCTAGTTTTTGTGTTACGCTATGCTCGTTCACGTTTTGAGATATTTATCTGTTCGCGGTTTGCTAATATTATATTCAGTTGATTTTCAATAAGTATTTCTTAATATGCAATACTTATGTGTGAAGTAATTGTTTCTTATGCGCGAATGTTTTGCGTTAGGAATGTATATATTAGACCGCCTCCGTAGCGCAGTTGGTAGCGCGCTTGCCTCTGGCGCGGAGGACCCGGTACCAACATGGGGATTTTATCCCTTCTGGGAGGTCTGGCACGGGGTGCACTCAGCCTCGTTAGGTCCCGGGGGGACCAATTGAGGAGCTACTTAATGGAGAAGTAGTGGCCCCAAAAAAATTAAAAATTATTTTCTTATTTAACGACGCTGTCAATTGCCAGGATCACATCAGCGTCGCCGGTGTGCCGGAATTTCGTCCCGCAGGAGTTCTTTTACATGCCAGTAAATCTACTGACATGGAGCTGTCGTTTTTAAGCACACTTAAAAACCATCGGCCTGGGCCGGGTTTGAACCCGCGACCTTGGGATCACTAGGCCAGCGTCTAACCAACTGAACCACCCAGACCGACGTAGTAGTAGTAGTAGTAGTAGTGGCCCCAGGTCTAGAAGACCGCATAACTGGTCGGGAGGGCTCGGGGCGCTGACCACGTCCCATCCTCCAGTACTGCACCTCACCAATGACGCCTGTAGTGGGCAGAGGTGGGGGACGCAGCGGCTGGGCGGTAGGCCTTGGCCCTTCGTGGGCTGTCACGGCGGGGTTTAGTTTTATGTATATATTAACAATTAGATACTTTCCCAACGCGTAGTATATCTATACTCAACGTTATAAAGAATGGCACATTTAATACTTCAATCAATAAATAATTCACACGTTTGCATATTTTGCTAAGGATTCATTAATAAGGTTAGTTTGCTGTTGGGCGTGACGTCATTTCCTACTGGTACTGTAAGTATTAAAGCAGTTTTAGCTTCGTTGCCATGGGAATTGATAAATGAATTGTAAACTATTGCAAAAAAATAAATAAGAAATGTAAGGAAATATAAATTCAGCATAAACTTATATTTTTAATGAGCACCTGTAATACTTATGGTGTAATTGATAACATAGAAAATTGGCGTTTGTTGCATTGCGATAGTTCAATTATATGCCGAGAAATCGTAACTTGTTCACGTTTGAGGTTAGACGAAACGCACAACAGCAGCACATCCTGAGGTTAAAATAATTAAAAGGTCTTTCCTTTTGTGTTTTATTTAGCTATACCAGAATTTGTATTACACATCGTTGTGCGTTGTACAACGCACATGGCAGAGAAAGTAAAAATTAGTGATTAGTATGGGGCGAATCAGATGATCGCTTTTTGTGAGGCTACCTTACCTTGTACTATTATATACACTGTGTTGAAGGAGAGAGGGCGAGTCCAAGCGTAAACAACGGGCACGTGTCTGCAGTGCTCGATACGTTGTATCAAAAGAATGACGACTGTTTGTGCTGTTATTTTATTATAGAACACTACCTTTAAGTATAGGAAAAGTTAATACAATATGTCTGTTCATTACAGTCGAAAATTATGTGTACATATCGAACGTGAACGCTCACCGCCTCTCACTTAAACGAAAGGTATATCATGAGAAACTTCTTTTACCAACAGTCTGTACACAGGGGACACATACCACTAAGACAGTATGCTCCCTGAACCAGTAACTTCAAATCATGGACCAGGACACTCTAATATGCCCTCTAGTCATTTGTCATTTCGAATAACAAGAGAATTGTTATTTTTGAACCACTTTCTTGTCTTCAGAAGTGCTATTTTTCATGCTAATGAAAGATAGTCCTGTTCTTCATAAAAACTAAGAGAAAATTGGGAGCTCTTGTCTGAATATTCCTCCCCATAAATGGTATGTTAGCTTTAAGTTAATGATACAGTATGTATTGTTTGCAGATCAAAATCTGGTTCCAAAATAGACGCACCAAGTGGAAGAGGAAATATACAAATGACCTGGAAATACTAGCACAGCAGTACTACAGCTCTATGGGCATCATGGCACCCAGACCAATCTTCCTCGGGGATCGTCTCTGGTAAATATGTCACCTTAAACAGTCTGCTTGTAAATATACTCATACAACTATACCTATCCAAGTCAAGTCACCATAAATCTCATAATTCATTGTGAGATTTGTTCAATACAAAAAACAAATTCTGATGTTTTTTACATTCACATGAATTTTTCTACTTGCTCTTGTACAGACTATTCTTTCATCCATCTATAATATGTTAATAGAGATAAACGTTTGCAGCAATTGTATTACGTATTTCCTTGCACTGCTGTGGGAATACAGCACACTTAAGTGACTGTCAAATATCTTAGGAGAGGGTCACTGTGTAGTGACTTTAAAGTGCAGATCTATCTGCATTGTCAAGAGCTTGGAGGGTGACCAGTTGCTCCATTGGAGAAAAGAATGAGATGTAATAAAAAAAATAAGGAACATTATTAAACTTGTCGGGCTTTATGAATCCAATTTTCAAAACTTTTATTTTGTTGGTGCATATATTCTTGACTTATGTTAACATCTGCAGCAGTTTTCGATGTTCAGTTCATTGGTGACAGTCGAACAAGCAATACTTATTATGGTGCACTCAAGATTTTTAATTTCAAAAAAGAATAATCAAGAAATTTACATTAAATTTTGTTGAAAAATGCAGTAAAGTACACTGCATTCGAAATATTGACTATGGTTTTGGTAAATCTACTATGCGTATGACAAGAATTTTACAAGTAGTGCACACATTTTAAAAAGGGCCCTAAAACGAAAGTGAAGACCACCCTGGACGCCATAGCACGTCAATATTCTATCACAATCTCGAACAAATGAAGGAAATTAGTGTGGAAAATCCCCAAATCACTATCAGAGAGACTGCTCACGATGTCGGTATATCATTTGGCTCATGTCCAGCAATTTTTTGGATGTTTTGAACATGAAATGTGTGGCAGCAAAATTTGTTCTGAGATTGCTGAATTTCGACTAAATTCATTCTGGATCATCAACGATCCAGTACTTCTTGAAAAGGTCATAATGACAGAACATGGGTATATAAGTATGACGTCAAAGCCAAGGCCCAATCGACCCAATGGAATCTAAGTTCGATCAAATGCAAAGATTCCTCTCATTGCTTTCTTCAATTTCAAGGCACAACACTTAATGAATTGTTGCCATGTGGTCGTACGGTTAATAAAAATATCACCTGGAAGTTACGAGTCGCTTGCGTGAAGCAATTCATCGAAAACGGCCAAAATTGTGGCAAAACTACTTGCAGAAATTGCACCACGATGATGTTCCCACTTACAGCTCACTGCTGGTTCATGATTTTTCCCCCAAAACCAAAAGCACGGCCGTTATGTTGCCTCAGGCTTTTCTATTCCTGAGGCTGAAGAGAACCATGAAAGGATGTTGTTTTGGCACCATTGATGAGATTAAAACAGAATCACGAAAGAGCTGAAGGCCATACCAAAAAGTGAGTTCCAGAAGTGCTGCCAAGATTTGAAAAAACGCTGCCACAAGGATGATGATAAATAAAGTTTTGTAAGAAACGTGAAAATAGTCACACAAACACGCACGCGCGCGCGCGCGCACACACACACACACACACACAAAGTTAACAATAACTAGTGTCTATTTCTTCAATTACTCTCTTTCCCATTCTTTTGATTATTTCTTCATAAGTAGCAAAAGACAAGTAGGAACTTTTTCCATTTCAGAATCCTTTTATTGTGACATGTACCTATGAAAAAATGGATCAAATTCAGCAACACATTCCATACATTATAAAGTTACCATTAAGAACACTTCCAAGCACTTCATCAGCACAGAAAGGTAGTCCTCAAGAAGAAAGTTTCTTCACAACAGCAACAACTCTTTGTAATACATTAAGCTAATAATTAAGCTATCTCAAGTTGTGTGAATAATTTCCTATCTATTCTGGTCAGAGTAGAGCTTCTGTTTTGAAAACTAACAACATATTCTTGGTGCCTTGAATTGTTTTCATGAGCTGCAGTAATTAACTCAAGATGCTTCCAGTCTAAGATAGCATGAGGTCCTGCCAAATTGATCTTCCCTCAAACAGAGCCCATGGTGCACAAAATAATATTCCTCACTCTCAGAATAAACTAATAATCTGTCTAGTAGAATTCCACCTCATCTGCAGAGACATGATATATGGATGACCTAGTAGTCTCAGAGATCGTTTGTTATTAACTCCTGTTTTCCAATTTCCTCTAATCTTGTTTTTATCCCCTTCCAGAATTCTTTTCTCATTGTTTCCCCATCAAGCCATATTGAATCCCATGCCAAATAGTATGAGTTATTAGTTATTTATAATAATAATTTTGACCAATATGAGTTTAAGTGCTTTTGGCTCAATTACAATCAATGTAGTTGATTTATACATGTCTCTTATAGGTTCTTCAACTATCCCCACAATACATCACAACATCAAGGGCTGACAGCGCATTCATCGCTTGTGCCAGCTGCTAGTCCTTTTATGCCACCTCATGCTCATCCGCTGCCACCTCTGATGGGTTTACCTCCTCCGCCACCACCGCCACCACCAGCAGCAGCACAACACTGCCTTCAGCCTGCACAACCCCTGCCAAGTAACATCGCAGCTTCATACCCTGCATACATGGGTTATGGAATACCGCCTCACCAGCAGCCTACAACAGACCCATATACTCAAGAGACCTCTGCCACTATGCAGAATGGTTCCAATGGGTGACAACTTAAAGACAAACACCAAGCAGACATTTTTTATGCATATGTTCCCAGCTCACTTCAAACATAAGTATTAGTAAAATGTTTACTTCTGTACAACAGAATTTATTGTTCATGCTGTGAAATACAGTTTATCAATGACTAAGCATTCTACTTTGAAAGTGAAAGAAAGTGTATAAGTAGAGAACAAACCAAGTTTTGTCTAAAGGTAAAAATAAAAGTGTAATTTTTGTGTTCTACCTTAAGATGGTTACAAATGAGCATGCCGTGGTTACACTGTGGTATCACAAGTAATGTTTGTCAAATTAACAAATAATGTGGAGACCACAGGCTTCACTTAACTTAAATATGTGGTGTAAGTTGTTGAAACACTGACTATTGTTCGTCAGCTCTTGCTGACATTCTCAACGTAACTGACCTTGGTCGACCTTTCCACAAGTGTCGTGTGACGTGATGTCACCATTACCAACCTCTGAATGCAAAATAAGTTTGTCAAGAGAATTAATTGCCGATATTTCGAAATTCATAATTTGGTCCCTATTTTTCAAAATGAATATTTTTTCCCAAACCATTAAACCTATGGGTCAATTTAATTGTTTTAATGATTTGACCTCTGGATTTATTTCATGATTAAATGACCAACAATGATCTACCACAGCTGATTTATACTGATTTATATTTATCCATCTGTTTATACTTAATATTTCTAAAATGTTCTTTCATTCTTTCTAAATGATTTTAGTTTTATCGATGTAAACCTTGTTGAAGTTCATACAACTAAATTGATAAATGTCAGACATTTTATAATTTATAATTTTGTCCTTTTTAATTTTTCTAATGGTGCCGTAACATCACATGATGCTCATTCTCATTACCTTGAGGATGTCAGCAAGAGCTGATGAAATCATAGTGTTCCTACAACTTAAACCACATATTTATGTAAGCGAAGCTTGTGACATCTACATTATTTGTTAATTTGGTTGATTATATTTGCTTCACTGTTATTAGCGTCAGGTTGGTATGCCATAAACAAGTGCTGAGTATATTTTGATGCCTTAAACAAGTATTGCATATGACACAACTTGTGTAAATATTGCGTCCAATGATCACAAATCTCTGTGTTATTTGTGATAGTCTTCTGTTGATGAAAACAGGACTGGGCTCTTTACAAGCCTCCATGTAGTCCTTTGTGCCTTTTAAACTGAGCTTTCAATCAAATCCAATGGTCTCAAAACATGGGCCATATCCTTCATATTTGTCCTTATAACCACAGATACCAAGAAAAAGGAGCCTAAGGATACACAGCATGTAGTGTGGCAAAGTCTTCAAACTCGCATAGTACCTATATGCTGGAAAGGGTTTATTTTTCCTTCCACATTTCCTACATAAATAAACTATCTTGTACATATCCCATTATGTGCAAATGTCTACGCAGTGTGTTGTTGCCTGTAAGATAGCTAACAACACTTCTAAGTTTAGATCTAGTTAAATTTGAAAATACCATCTGTACCTAAAATTAATTCATGGGCTTGTCTAGCAATAGTTTGTTTATTCCCTACTTGTTAGTTGGTTAATCTCGTAGTTGATATTTCTGGGTGACATACCACAATTGGGCTGTTGTCCAATGAAATTAATGACAAGTACCTCTTTTTGCAGGCATGTCCACCATCCCTTTATGTCTAATACCTGCATGTCCAGGGACTCAAACAAGAGTGTCCAAGCTGCTTTTTGGGGTTATAAAATTTATTTCAATAATATTTTTAAGAATTATTTTAAATGTCTTATTATAATGACAATGAAATTCCAGATTGGTTTACACAAACTTGCATTCCATTTCTCACAGTAACTTTCCAGATATCTTATTTTTGTTTTCGTTATTTCACCTAGTCCCTATGACAGAAAAAGCTTTATATGCTTCAGTTTAACTAACACTGTCTTTTCAGACATTCTTTAATTATACGAGATTCAATCTGCAGTGCATGTGTGCTTAATACTGTGAATCCATCCATACAGCAGCACAATATCCCTGAACATTTAATACAGAAAAAAATTCTTTTTGATGGTTGTGTTGTGGCCGAGCAGTTAGAGCATTTGCCTACTACCTAGACCCGCATGTGGTATTCTTGGTGATGAAGCAGGTTTCCTCTGGGTTCTCTGGTTTCCCCCACCACTCATTCCACCAACTGCTCCATTGTCACCTTTCCAATCATTGCTTTTGCCTGCATCTCATATCATCCTCTTCCACACTATCATACCTGGCACTTGGCTGACCACCTGCTTCCAGGTCTTCACTCTGTCCAGTCCATAGGTTCTTTTGTGCCCCGACAGGTGTCGGGCACTACGCACTGGCTTGTACGTCTCAAATAAAGAAGTGTTTATGGGGCTGGTATTGAACAGAAAAACTAAGCTATTTGCTGCACTTTGTTGAATTTTTCATCCGAATGACTCAGTACCTATCCAAAACTGTCTTTCCTAAATATGCTACTCTGTTTCCTGAACCCAACCTTCCACAGACATTACTGATATATATATATATATATATATATATATATATAAGTTTATCACAGAATGCACTGTCATCTACAAAATATTTCTCTTTCTCAATTTAAACATACAAATCTAAATATTTTTCCCTCAGGTTCTTTAGAAAGAATTAACAATTCATCATACAGCATTATATAACCTCATTAACTTGCTCATATAGTCATTAGAAACAGAATGCTGATTAAGTACTGAAACGAGTATTCCATTTTCTGAATTTTTTAACTAGAGTTGAAAAATGATATTAAAAGCTGGGGTTCTTGCTGATTTCTTAATCACTTTCTCTTATTGCAAGTTGGCATGCTCATCCTGTACTTTTATGTATTGATGGCACATCAGTGACCATTAAAGACTTTGAGGTAGGGCTTGAAATGAAAGTTGTTCCATTTGGAATACTTTCTTGTACCTAACAACAAAACTACAATGCAATATCTCTCAGCTCCATATACGCTGACATAAAAATATCAAAGGAGTCCTACAAATTGATAAGAAGGGACAAATAAAAATAAAATTAGATGTAATCAAAACCAATAATATTAAGTATAATTTATAATATTTTGAATCAAAGTAGTAATTTGTTTTTGAGGGAGGTTCTAGAAACTTCATACTAGATAAGCTCTATTTTTGATGCAGCTATCATGTATGCTGGCAATGAAATAAGTTTTCTACTGTTATACATCTGTTATTTCTAATTTTATTTTGTCACTGAAAGTAGAATAAAACCTTGTAACACAATTCAGCTCCTGGAACATTTTTTAAAGATTGTAATATTTTTGTAAGAGAATGAATATACAAAATAAATGTAGCACAATAAACTGAATACTTGTTATAAGTGCAAAGAAACTTTTGTCTTTCTTCCATTTCTATATTTTAATAATATTGTAGTCTTATAGGTTAATTATGCTAATTATTCTGGCCCAGAATGCAGTCAATGTGCCTTAACCCATAAATGCCCAGCGGTCTATTTATAGTTGGAAGCTTTCATGGCCGGAGTTAGAATTAGGGCTAGAGATTTCTTCCGGGCTTAAAAGACGTGGTCTGCTGGAGGTTTGAGTTCCAGGTGTTTTGTTCACATCTGCGGTGGACATCATCGGTGGCGCAGTCTGAGTCTTCTCAGTGAAGGTTCAGTTACAACAGAATCCTTTATGACTGGAGGTGCCGTATTTATATGTGGGCTACTCACACGTGATTTGCTGGGCTTGAGCGGGAGGTGTGTGTTAGATGGGTAGGCTGTTCTGATTGCTGAAGACTCAGACTATGCAACCATGCACACCAAACTGGTACGGGCACTAGGTCAATACGACCACGAAGCAGCCCATAGAAGGAAAAGTTACCGCCTTCCTAAGGACGCCCTTGGGTAATGGTAATGCCACTCCCATCACCTAACACATACTCACCCCAACACCGATTCCTGACCCCTTCCTGCATCCAAACTTAGGTATTCAGGAAGAAACCATTGTCCACAGACACAAAAGCTTGAAAAAATTTGACCACCTTCTATACTGCAAGCAATTCTAATGTTGAAAATGTGAGCCTAAAAACAAGCGATCTAGGTGAATAAAAAAGGAAACAAACTAGAAAGAAAAAATAACTTGGGCATTAATGAGTTTAAATAGAATGTATTATCCTTCAATTCAGAGGCAGAAATAGAATTAAATATTTTGGAAACTGGTAGGGGAATGCCTAAGTAAGCATCGTTTCAAAAAGTATGAAGTTCCTCTTTCCTAATTTTGCAGGAAATAACTTGTTTTGTTGTAAAATATGCAGTGCTTGCAGAAAAATCTGATGTGTTGCACTCACATGACTTTCTCTACTCTCTCTTGTACTGACCATTCTTACAAACTCTTATTCCTATACCTTCTTCGTGTTGCTTGAGATAAACATTTGTTCAAATTATCTTATTGTTTATTTTTTGTAGGTACAAGAGGAATATGGGAACACAGTAGACAGTCAAATTTTTTAAAGCTTTAAGATTCTGTTCTCTTTGCACGGCCAAGATATGAAAAATTAATAACCATGTTCCATTTCACAGAAGTATGTGTTCTCCAACACTCACACAAATAACAAGAAATATTCCCCAAATGGTTCACTCCACAAAAAAATTTATTTCGACCTAAACTGTGTTTTAGCAAAATCTACATTTTTGTACAGTAAGATTCGGTCTATCTCTTATGGTTTACCATTTATTCAAAAGTCATCCAGAGCAAACAGGACTACATAGGCTATGCCTGAAAATTCAAGATATACATTTCATTTGCCATAAAAAATATCTCATACATATAGCATTTTAATTAAAATCAAAATTTTCGAAAAATTTTCCATGTAAAGGGTAGTCTAGGGTGGAACAATTTGCTTCAAAATCTTCGTGTCGCATCCTTGAAAGACGTTAAACTTCACACCCACACACACACACACACACACACACACACACACACACACACACTCAGTGACACACACGCGGACCTTTTTCTAAAAATGCTTTTTTTTTTTTTTTTTTTTTTTGGGATTGAGGGGGCCTCAAAACATTTCCGGTGAAATCTCGACATCGAAGTTTTGAGTGGAATACAATACTTCCTCTACTTTACTAAACGTAGTAGAGAAAGTAAAAATGCGTTTTTTGTTATTCCTATTTGGTAATGATTCTGGTGATCCTGCATATGTATACCAATGTTTACGAATTAAAATAGGGCGCATTTAATGAACAATTGAACGTCATGCATAACAATCTTTTGCTATAGATGGTCTGTTTTCTTTTCACATATTTTCTGGTGAATTTCGGAATTAACTGTCATGCATAAAGAGTGCTGATTCTGAAAAGATGCTATGCAGCCCTCCCACGAGACGCCATTGTTGTAACTCGTTTTCTAGTTTTATCACAATGAAAGTCTTTTAACAAATCATTGGTTTGTAGTTTTGTGTAAATAGTCACAACCTTATTAAATGTCTGATAGTTATTAAGATACACCTCGTGAAAAATATCAAGAACCGGACGGATATAAAAACAAATTCCCTCTTTCTCAAGAAGCAAGATATGAAGATACAATGTAAATATTAAAGTAAAAAGTGCTACCAACCGTTTATGTAACTCGTGTTACAGATCTCAATAAGGTTATGGCAGCATTGAGTAAGTTAGCAATGGGAAAAGCAACAATTTCAAACAAATGACTATCATATAATGTTAGCATTACCACAAGTGAACAAGAGACACTAGAAGCGTGACAAAGCAACTAGGAAGCGTGAAATTATTGTTTCTATAATATTGCTTTGAGGAGGAAAAGAACGTCTCTTAATATCTTGAGTGTTACCGACTGCTGAGAGACACGCTGTTACGTGAGGAATAACACATAGGTACAGTAACAACGGCCTGCAGAATAAACTTTATGACCAATGGAAGGAGTAACGCCAAATTTGAGAGATGCCGAGGATCCCGAGGATGTGGTGATACGTCAGCACGGTCCTTTGGAAAATGTGTGGAAGGATATAATCAACGATATGCAAGAGTATCTCAGACTGACGAGACAGGCAAATGACAAGCTAAGTAAGATAATAACCGAACTCCGTCAGGCACGACACCAAGAATCGGAAGGTGTATGGAACTCAATTAAACTAGACCTGGCTAAATATTTACAGGAAGCTGAAGAACTTCATACATTACAAGGGAAAGAAATACAATACATACAGCAGCAAATATGGGAGAGTTTGGAAGTACTATCCTCTTCTAACGAGAGCCAGGAAGAAGAAGAAGAAGAAGAAGAAGAAGAAGA
Organism: Tenodera sinensis; assembly: GCA_030765045.1. Lineage (NCBI taxonomy): Eukaryota > Metazoa > Arthropoda > Insecta > Mantodea > Mantidae > Tenodera > Tenodera sinensis. Next base: position 106,027,648 of record CM060968.1, on the reverse strand, counting down.
AGAAGAAGAAGAAGAAGAAGAAGAAGTAGCAGAATGGATGGTTGCATTGCTAAACGTGGCTGAAGAACTCAGGGAAATACTTAATGAACCGCCCTTAAAACACAGTCCAGAAAACGAGGACGAGAAAGATTGTGAGTGATTATCCACGTGCACTCTGTATCTACCACCACAAGTTTTTCTATTTTGTTGTAATGTTGCAATATTGTACTTGAAATAATAAAATTATTGAATATTTCGTTGTAAACTCCTAACGTCCTCATGCAAAATTATTTATAGTATAAGCCTAACCGAACCTCTCGTTCATCAGAAGTAAAAGCTTCTATGCATTTATATATGTTAAAGCCCAACCTAACCTTCCGTGAATCTGAAACACAAGCTTAAAGTAAGAGACGCTCGCTTCGTTCGCGTACTTTGGTGTAACCAGAAATGAAGAGTATTACATCTTCTCACATTTCTTTATTACCACCAATGTCCATTACTTTGTTGACAAAATATTCCTTTTTTAGAACAATACGCGTAACATTAAGTCCTATAACAAATTAGGGAACCTATGAAATGCAGTACTCTAGAAAAACAGAAGAACACAGTACAAAACACATTCTAGCGGCTTTGAGTTCCTGCACTTGAATTGGCAGCGAAAGAAAATTCAATGGTTTGCTGACATTGTAACATGATTTTTGTATGAAATAAATATTCATTAAAAAGGTGAGCTCAGAGTATTAGCGCCGTCGAAATTGCTGAAATAGTATCCATAATGCACTATAAAATCATTGTAATAACTTTGACATGATATAATTAATGTCCAGACTTGAATGTCGGTCTGGGTGGCTCAGTTGTTTAGACGCTGGCCTACTGATCCCAAGGTCGCGGGTTCAAACCCGGCCCAGGCCGATGGTTTTTAAGTGTGCTTAAAAACGACAGCTCCATGTCAGTAGATTTACTGGCATGTAAAAGAACTCCTGCGGGACGAAATTCCGGCACACCGGCGACGCTGATGTGATCCTGGCAATTGACAGCGTCGTTAAACAACAAAATAATGTAATTTAATTTTTCCAGAGTTGAAAAAATGTGTTAACGAGAGAAAAGATTGGGCACGTTCAATTAGGGTTAGTGAATTACAGAGCTAAAAACCTGTGTTGCACTCACATGACTTTCTCTACTCTTGTACTAACCATTCTTACAAACATTATTCCTATATCTTCATGTTAGTTGAGATAAACATTTGTACAAATTATCTTATTGCTTATTTCCTTGTAGATACAAGGGAAATATTGCAATACAGTAGGCTTTGAGCGATAGTCAAATCTTTTAAAGCTCTGAGATCCCATTCTCTTTGCACACTTAACATACCTATAAAAAAAAATGAACCACAATGTTCCATTTCACGAAAATTTTAAGTTTTCCAAAAATGACACAAATAACAAGGAATATCTCCGAAATGGTTCACTCTACAACAAAATTTATTTGGACATAAATTATGTGCTTTAGAGAGCTCTATGTATTTTTTTTATATATAGTAAGATTTTGTCTATCTCTTACAGTTTACGAGTTATTCAAAAGTCATCCAGAGTAAACAGGACTACATGGGCTATAGCCAGAAAATTCAAAATATACATTTAATTTGCCATACAAATATCTTAAACATATGACATTTTAATCAAAATCGTTAGGGCCATTTTTAAGAGAATCAAAATTTTTGAAAATGTTTCCATGTAAAGGATAGTTTAGGTTGGAGGAATTTTCTTCAAACTGTTATTGTCGCATCCTTGAAAGACATTAAACTTAAACACCAAATTTGGTTTTTAACCGACTTTTTGTTTTTGAGTTACGTTGTCCAGACTGACAACCAGACACACACAGACATTTTTCTAAACATCTGATGCGTTGCACTCACATGACTTTTGCTACTCTTGTACTAACTATTCTTATAAACTCCTTTTCCTATATCTTCTTCTTGTTAGTTAAGATAAACATTTGTACAAATTATCTTATTACTTATTTCCTTGTAGATGCAAAGGGAATATTAGAATACAATAGGTTTTGTGTGATAGTCAAATCTTTTAGAGCTTTGAGATTTTGTTCTCTTTGCCCACTTAACATATAGAAACAAACCAATGTTCCATTTCACGGAAGTTATGTTTTCTGAAACTCACACACATAACAAGCAATATCTCCGAAGTGGTTCAATCTACAAGAAAATTTATTCAGACATAAACTGTGTATTTTAGCAAGATCTACATTTTTTGCATAGTATGATTTAGTCTATCTCTAACGGTTTACCTGTTACGCAAAAGTCTTCCAGAGTAAATGTGACTACAGGGGCTATAGCCAGAAAATTCAAAATATACATTTCATTTTGTCATAAAAATATCTCAAACATATGACATTTTAATCAAAATCGTTAGAGCCATTTCCAAGAAAATCAAAATGTTCAAAAAATTATCCATCTAAAGGGTAGTTTAGGGTGGGGCTATTTTCTTCAAAATCTTCATGTCGCATCCTTGAAAGACATTAAACTTAAATACCAAGTTTGGTTTTTAACAGACTTGTTGTTTTTGAGTTATGCTGTCCACAGGCTGACTGACACACACACAGACTTTTTTTTAAAAATGCTTTTTTTTGTATTCAGGTCTTAAAACATATATTTCCAGTGAAAACTCAACATCGAATTTTTGGTGGAATGCAATACTTCCCTTACTTACCAGTTGAGAAAGTAAAAACAGTATGTATCTCTTTAGACAAGAATAGCTAAATCACACAAAATTTGAAATGTTTTCCCACCTTATTCCCAAGTTATTTTAAATTTAAGAATCCACTGAATATGTTTTGAAACACATTTTGATCCATCTATGGGATTTACTAGACTTTTGCCATTTTGTAGTAACGTTCTACCTCAGTCTATGTTCTACTACTGGGAGAGACTGGGGCACTGCACCCCACTCATGATGCCTGTGGTGGGGAGAGGTGACTGGACAGGCTGCGTCACAGGCTTAATTAGTTAATTAGATAGCACATTACTGTTCTCTCCCTTCCGCTCAAGAAAGTAAAAATAAATACTTCTATAGTAGACACAAAATTTAATGGCAGCTGATACCTGAGCAATTGTATTCTCTTTCCTGTTCTGCAAATAAGTTTTGTGGGTGCAAATGATTTTTATATCACTGGCTTTACAGCGTGATTTCACACCGTGTTTAATTGTACAACGCAAGACATGGCAAGCCTCTGATTGGATGTTGTAGTATGCCACCCACCATTAAATTTTGTGTCAACCATAGTAGTTTGCTTGAGTAGAAGTGGTTAAATTAAATCTTGTAACATAAAATATTAATATGTAATTTATTTTGGTAAAACACTACAAAGATTGAAATTACTCAGGGTGACAGTAAAATTTGTAACAAATTATATTTTTTCACATTTAAGAAATAAGGCACCAAATAGGAAAACAGTAGAAGAATTTATGTTTCAGCTTAACATGAGTCTTCATACCTTCAACATTTTGTATGTATATTTGAATTTAGTATGTTTTCAAAGAATCTGATGTTTAAATTCGCACGGCTTTCTCTATTCACTATTGTTTATTTTTATACAGCTTCTACAAACTAATCTTAGGAAACTCATTTCTCTATCTACTTCATGTTAATGGAGATAAACATTTGCTGAAATAATTTCATTACACATTTCCTTGAAATTACAAGAAACAGAATCAATAGCGAGATGTGAGATGTTTAAAAACCAGTCCACTGTATGCTGGCCTAGAAATTCTGTACTCTTTCCATTACTCACAAGAAAAAACTAAATGGCCTTCAAAAAATGATATGAAAATTCAATCCAATAAGAATGTGCATATCTCCACTGTATGCTGGCCTAGAAATTCTATACTCTTTCCATTACATCACAAGAAAAAGTTGTTTGAAATGAAGCGTGAGCTTTAAAGAGGCCTAAATGTGTTATACGGTAAGCTGTTTACCCATTATCAGCAAATTAAGCTATGCAATAAGAATCCTTACTTACGATCTTCTGATGTTTTAAAAGTGGTCTATTTTGGATGCATACATTCGTTACTTTCTTATGGTATAATCTGGAAGTCTTCAACTATATCAATAGGTAATTATTATTTATTTATGCCAACAACCTTACTGCTGGTGTTTTTAAACACACAAGCTGTGTGTGGGCAATGTTTAAGAGGTGGAAACAGGACTGAAAAATTCAATGCCACAGCCGGGATTTGAACCACGGATCTTCTGGCCAACTTGCCAGTATGACAGTATAAATAATAATTACCATCTAAAGGTTACTTAAAGCCAGGATATAAAGTACTTAAAATTGTGAGTCGCCCTTGGCATATTTACCTCTGATGTAAGATTCCCTTATGGTCTACCGGGAAAGTACAAATTGATTGTGGAATTTAATGTGGCCACGGTAGCTTAGTGGTTAGAGCAGTCACAGCCAACTCGCTTGCTGCGGTGTATGTGCTGGGCTACAAGCACCGTGTTGCCTCAGTTCGCACTTTGCAGTGGTAGTGGTCAGTTTGTCTTCCTTAGCAGTGGCTGTCCATACTTCAGTGTCAGTTTGATATGGAAGAGCACTCATTAAAGCAAAGGGCACCCGCGCCGACACATTTCAATCCCAAATGGGAAGCTGAGTACTTCATGGAATGTAGCGGTGGTACTATTTGTTTAATTTGCCAGAAAAAATTGCAAGTGCTGAAACTATTTAATCTTTAGTGACATTTTAATACATTGCATGCTAATGATTATTTGGCTCTAGAAAAAGAAGAACGCACTCCAGAGATACAAAAGCTCAGAGAAAAGATCACATAGCAGGAAAAGGAACAGGAAGAAGGGGAGGGCGGAGTGGCAGAAACCTCAGTTTATGCGAATTAGGAAATAGCACTAGAAATTGCCAGATCATGTAGTAGTTTTTCTGATGGTCCACTTATTAAACGATGTATGCTTATAGCTGTAAGTAAATTCACCCATGTCAGTGTTCACCAGTTCGAGAGTGTGTCTGTCACCTCATACTATTATATGCAGAATTCAAGATCTGGTGGACAACATTTACGCACAACTTATTGAAAGAGCAAGAGAATTCGTTGCATTCTCTATTGCCTTTGATGAGAGCACTGACTTATCAAGTATGGCTCAATTATGTATTTTTAGTCGTGGAGTAAATTAAAATTTGGAAGTTGTGGAAGAAATGCTAGATCTGGTGCCAATGAAAGGCACAACAACAGGATCAGACATTCTGAATTGTGTAGTAGAAGTTGTGGAGAGTGCAGGGATTCCATGGGATACACTCATATCGGTAGCCACCGATGGTGCCCAAACTATGGTTGGTTCACACAACAGATTTGTGACCTCCTGAAAAGTAAACTAGCAAAAGAAATAACAGCAGTTCATTGCTTAGTTCATCAGATGTGCCATAACACTGAATGTAAACAATGTAATGAGTCTGGTTGTGAAGATTGTAAACAAACTGAGGTCCCACGGTCTAAAATACAGACAATTTAACAGCTTCTTAGAAGATTTGGAACATGAGTATGGTGATATACTGTATCATACAGCAGATTCTTTGAATTATTGGATGAGATATGTTTGTTCATGGAAATGTGCGGAGAAACTATTGAAGAGCTCACGAATGTTAAGTGGAAATGCGATATTGCAATTATGGCCGATATAAGTGGACATTTGAATACTTTGAATGTTTCACTTCAAGGTAACAACAAATTAATCACAGATATGTTCTCTACCACTGAAGCTTTTAAAACTATGCTCTCATTATGGGAACGTCAACTGTCAAATGGTGATCCTTGTCATCTTCCCAGGTTGGAAAGTGTGATGCGTGATTGTGATTCCCTAGAAGTGGGATGTTATGTTGAAAATCTGCAAATGCTTTCCCGTGCGTTTGATGAAAGATTTCACGCTCTCACGGACATAAAAGTGGATTTTGATTTATTTGCTACACTATTTAGCATGCATATTGATGATACTCCCAAAGATGTTCAACTGGAGCTTATCACCTTGAAATGTGACATTGAGTTAGCTGACAGTTACAGAAATGGAGGAAGTTTGCTAGATTTCTAAGATTTCCTAAATCAAGATTCCCTTGATTACACAGGCGTGCGGCATCTATGATTGCAATGTTTAGTTCGACCTATGTATGTGAATCCTTATTTTCAGCTATGAAATGCATTAAAACCCTCAGAGAGCCAACATCAGTGATCTTGAAGTGTGCATTAAGGGTCCAGAGTTGTGTTTCATTGTCTCCAAATGTGGTGAATATTATGAAAACCAAAAGATGAGAAGGCAAGGATGTCTACCAAAAACTGAAGGTATAAAATTCTTAATTAAAACGTGTATATTCGTTTAATATGAAGTATTCTGTGTAATATTAGCACTGCATAGTAAATGATATTGTGACTTTTTTTTTGGTTGTGTGGGTGTGAAGTAAAGTAGACAGATGTAGTCGAGATAAAGAAACACTTTTATTTCCGTAAACAGTAACTTTGTACACTCGTTGCAACAACAAGAAAGTCTTTTTCGATTCTCCAACAGCACGGCTCCGAACTCGTAACACAAAGAACTGTCCCTTCTCCGTCGGCACGACTCCTCAACCTTCACATACGTCTGTCCTCTCCGTTGGCACGACTACTCAACCTTCACATACGTCTGACTGACTCTTCTGTCGCACTTTACCGCTATTTATATCTCCCAGGCACTATTCTAGAAGCTTCAGGAACGTTCAGTTATTGCGGCGAGATACAAAGCAGAGAAGATTCTCGAAGTGTCTATCCTTTTCTCTCTTTCGGCAAGCGCCCCAACAATGCGGCCATGCTCTGTCTCTTTCCTTCGGCTCCTTTGCGGTAGTGCCGACAATAATGCGATGGGTGACACTGCTGTTGTCGGTAATTAGATGCGGCGGGCGCGGTGACACTGCTCCCTCCTCAGAGCTGGTCGTCCCGACCAGCACTATCACTGCGGCATCTCCCTTGCGCCCCGGTGGACTAACCCATCGAACCTCTTCTCCAGGAGGCACGATCCTAGGTATCGCTGTTGGATAGTGTCCCTTGGTCCGGGTAGGACGATGTATGCCATCCTGCTTCGAAATTCTGCAGCAGTACCGCCGGTCTTGACGGTCCCTCGTCCAGTTGCCCTTCTTCCTGGTGTGTTGACGGGCCATCCTGCGCACTTGGAAACGGCTCACTAGGTACCATGTCCGCCGACCTCTCTGGCGCACCTTCGCAGCCACCTTGCTTCCGATGGGTCCGGCAACAAACCCCACCACATCCGCGCGAGTCGCGTCCACCGCTGCACTCGTGTTCACTCGTGCTCGGCACGGCCTCTCCTGTATTCTGCCGTTCACTGCACTATGTGTCAGGTGATTGGATGGCTCTGACGGTCCCCCCATGTCACACGCCAAGTCGGTTCTCACGTGTTGCTCGTTTGCTTGTGCGCTTCCCTGCTGATCGTCCTCCACGTCATATCCTGGTTGGTTACGTACCCGACACACTCCTACAGAGGATCCTCGACGACGTCCCTGAACTGCCCCTTTGTCTTCCCCGAGACGTACACTTTCGTTATCTGAAACGGGCGCAACTGTCGCCTCGGCCACTAGGTGCTCCCTCCCCGGGTCCGCGGTATTCCGTCTGCCCCTGGCATCCAGTACTTTGACGCTCTCGTCAACTCTTACTACCAGGGCGCCAAGACGTTCCCCGTCGTCCTCCACGACGTCCACATGCTGGCAGAGGTCTTCCACCTTTTCGCCGAGTTCTTCCACGTCTTCCGTCACGCCAATCAGTTCGCCGAGTTGTTCCACGTCTTCCGTCATGCCAATCAGTTCGCCGAGTTGTTCCACGTCTTCCGTCACGCCAATCAGTTCGCCGAGTTGTTCCACGTCTTCCGTCATGCCAATCAGTTCGCCGAGTTGTTCCACGTCTTCCGTCATGCTGATCAGTTCGCCGAGTTGTTCCACGTCTTCCCTCACGCCAATCAGTTCGCCGAGTTGTTCCACGCCTTCCCTCACGCCAATCAGTTCGCCGAGTTGTTCCACGTCTTCCCTCACGCCAATCAGTTCGCCGAGTTGTTCCACGTCTTCCCTCATATCATCTGAAACGGGCGCAACTGTCGCCTCGGCCACTAGGTGCTCCCTCCCCGGCTCCGCGCTATTCCGTCTGCCCCTGGCATCCAGTACTTTGACGCTCTCGTCAACTCTTACTACCAGGGCGCCAAGACGTTCCCCGTCGTCCTCCACGACGTCCACGTGCTGGCAGAGGTCTTCCACCTTTTCGCCGAGTTCTTCCACGTCTTCCGTCACGCCAATCAGTTCGCCGTCAATTTTCGCCGATAGCTCCGTCTTCATGTCTTTCAACTCGGCAGCGAGGTTGTTGGTTGCCGTCTTCATCTTGGACATTTCTGTCTTCATTTCGGTGAATAATTCTTTCATCATTGCCATCATCCTGGTTTCCGAATCTCCCTCCATCTTGGTTCTAACGTTGCAACTTCTAACGACGATGTAACGAAACTAGAAGCAATTCGACGAATCCCACTTCTGACACCAGTATGACCTTTTTTTTTGGTTGTGTGGGTGTGAAGTAAAGTAGACAGATGTAGTCGAGATAAAGAAACACTTTTATTTCCGTAAACAGTAACTTTGTACACTCGTTGCAACAGCAAGAAAGTCTTTTTCGATTCTCCAACAGCACGGCTCCGAACTCGTAACACAAAGAACTGTCCCTTCTCCGTCGGCACGACTCCTCAACCTTCACATACGTCTGTCCTCTCCGTCGGCACGACTACTCAACCTTCACATACTGACTGACTCTTCTGTCGCACTTTACCGCTATTTATATCTCCCAGGCACTATTCTGGAAGCTTCAGGAACGTTCAGTTATTGCAGCGAGATACAAAGCAGAGAAGATTCTCGAGGTGTCTATCCTTTTCTCTCTTTCGGCAAGCGCCCCAACAATGCGGCCATGCTCTGTCTCTTTCCTTCGGCTCCTTTGCGGTAGTGCCGACAATAATGCGATGGGTGACACTGCTGTTGTCAGTAATTAGATGCGGCGGGCGCGGTGACAATATTTTGTTATTTTATACTTTTCATTAGTTTCAGGATCAAAGTAGTGCTAATTTCCACAAAGTACTGTTTCGTTCTTATAGTTAAAAATATTGCTTTTATATGCCATCATTTGGTTGTATAGGATTGAAGGCTATAATAATCTTACTGGTATTGGGTTGTTTTATCTATAATTTAGTAACAAGTAGCAGAGAGATATTAAATCACGTATTATACAGTTTCTGAATTGTTCCTTCACTACTACCTTGTCCTTAATTATTTAATGGTAACACAAGTGCAGATTATGGAATGCCACTGGCATATCTCCCTAGCACTCGCCAGCAATGACCAGGCACGCCGGCACCGTGCGAACTGTACAGGCACACTGTCAGTTGGCGATCCCTGGGTTAGAGTAACTGCTGGATAAGAGGAAGATCCATGCTTCAAATCCTGGCTGTGGCATTGAATTTTTCAGTTCTGATTCTACCCCTTAAATGTTCCTATAAATTTGCCAACTAAACCAGTGTTTAGAGAATTCTGTATACAACTATTAATTTGTATTTACATTTTTGAAAGTGTTGCTTTAATTCACAAGAATCTACCATATTTTAGCAGGAATTTTGACTACCATTCTTATAATACTGGGGATTAATAAACTTGCATCTTAATTACCAAAGCAACAAAATCTGTGTTCAAAGTATGTCACATCAGGGATTAAGTCTTAACACGGTGAGCGGAAATAACAAACAGTTTAAACAGAAGGATGAAAATCATCTCTTAACTCACCTGTTCTACAGTATTAATGAATTCATGATTACTCCTTTTTCCTAAATTAGTTTTAAGTTTCTGTTAAATTGTTCATACTAATTGTAAGTTGTACACCAGAAAACTGTAATGTTATTTGACAAAGCCTTTGAATTTTTGTAATTCTTTTGGTAAATAAATATCTTATCCAAAATTATAGAAAATTCCTTCTGAATGAAAAGGACTTCATAGGCTATTTCCAAAAAATTTAATATGTACATTTTACTTTCATTGAAATATCTTAAGTATATGGTATTTGAATTAAAAGATATTTTAATTAAAATCGCTTGAGCTATTTTTGAGAGAATAAAGAGATGCTCTACAATTTTACATGTAAAGGGTGGTTTTGAATGGGCCAATTTTGTTGAAAATCTGTGTCACTTTGTTTTTGAGTCACACACACGTGAAGACCATTTTCTAAACGTGCATTTTTTGGATTCAAGATACCATAAAACTATTATTTTTGGTGAAATCTCAACATCAACTTTTCAGGTGTCGCATGATGTCTCTTCTATTGGGGAAAGTGTAAATCAAACAGAATACCTTTTTCAAAAATTTGGTTTAATATAGGAAATAATGATTTTTTAATTACTTACATAGTATTTAAGCATACAACTTGAATTGCAATAACCATATAATACAGTAGATGTTTATCAGAAAAACTTCTTGGAGCACAAATAAAAGAAAAGTCAGTATTACTATTTCCATACTTCACTAATATTCATAAAATTGACTATGATGCCGAAAACTTTGGAACGTAAACTAGGCTTCCTGTTGCTTCATTCCACATGTTATACTGCATGTGGATTCCTGTTTCACCGGGTCCTTGACTTCTTGAGGTAACTGATGCATAACGCTGCAAAAAGACAAGAAAAGAAAGGAAAAAAGTGACAGAAATAAATCAGTAGAAGTGCTAATCCATGAACAAGAATAATAGCATAATAAACACTTCTAGAGGTTTCTTGAAAACACCATTAAACACTGCTATGTCTGTAGCATGAAAGAATTGCTTACTGGTGTGTGGTGGACAGTTATACTTCTAGGCCCCATCCCTGTCCCTACCATCTTGCTTCGTTACATGTCCACAGAGGCCTTAGTGCTAGGCAAATGTACCTCTATTTCTATGATGGGTATATGTCAGCCATGACTCACGTCCACAGAGGCCCTAGTGCTAGGTAACTGTATTTCTACTTCTACACATGCAAAGTAGATGCCAAAGGGACGACAGCTACTTTCATTATCTCTGGATAACCTCTATTTTCATTCTTACTACTGTATTTTACAGACTATAAGACACTTTTTTCCTTTGAGAAATTACCTCCAAAATTTAGGTGTGTCTTATACTCAAAACAATATTCAAATGGCCAGTGTTGATTTAAAACTCCTGCCAATGTTACAATCGCTGTAAATTAACCTACCGCTATCTGGAAACAATGTATTTAACTGGCAGCAGCAACTCACTGTGCAGTGAACTTGAATTGAAAGTGATTTGTGTTATTGGTAACAGTGCAATACCTTTGCTAGTAGCTAGTCTTGCAATGGAAAAAAAAATCCATATGATGTGAGCTACAATGACAGTGAAAAGGAAAGGGGAGGAGCAGAAGAAGAAGGTACGTTCAGTTGATGATTTTCCAGGATTTTAAAGATCAGTTTGGTTTTATAAACTAATAAAAAATTATTTACTTAGCATGGCTTTGCAATCTAATGATAAATGTTACAAATGTCTTTAGAAAAATTGTTTAAAAATTAATGTGTCTTACATTCTGTAGTGTCTTATAGTCTATAAAATACAATATTGTTTTTAGAGTTAAGGTGGAACTTTGGGTCATCACATTAAATACTCAATGTGTCAACTGGGAGAAACTACGAAAATGAAAAAGAAACAGTTAAGTAAGGAAATAATGAAGCTATTAACAGTGAAGCAAAGAAACAGATAACTTGGCCAATGGGATTTGAACCCAGGACCTCCTGAATAAGTGCCACAGCTGTTACTGCCTAAGTCATCCTGCTCGGTCATGAACACTTCCGTTATTTCATTCTTACTTTGTTTACCATTTTCAGAGGCCTGAAAACCTAGACAGTTCAACAGCAATAGCTGTCCAGGTTTCCAGTTTTCTGAAGATGGTAACCAGTGCTGCAAAAAATGTGATGTATGTTCACTTTGATTAATGGACCACAGTCTTTCAACTCAGAACTTATTATTTCATTGATTGACTCGGGTTATGAAAGTCTCTGTACACAAAGAAAAAATGTTTTCATAGAAGAAGAATTTAACCTCTTTGCATAATAACATTCATTTATTTTTAGATTTTATATGACAATCTGTATTAAAAGTAACTCAATATTTGAAATTACAAACAAATATGTAACTGTAATATAATCTTTCATGAAGTACAGTAAAACATCGTTTATCCGGACTAACAAGCACCAAAGGCAATCTGGAAAATAAAAAATCCGGATTATAGGGTAATAAGCAAATTATGTCTTGTAACCAAATTACGTAAAGTACATAGAATGAATTGTTTGCAAGACACTAAAAAATAAAAAAATCTTAATCACATTTCTTAACAAAGAATTGATCCACAGTCTTCTGTTTTACACATGTATGGCATTTGAACGAAGTAAGGTCGTGTAAATGCTTTATCATTAATAGTTCAGCTGGAGTAGCATTGGACTGATGTTCCAAGTACGCCGCAATGTTTGTCAGCTATTGCGCAGCAACTTCCAATTCAACAGATGTTTTCTTCAATATTTCTCCCTTATCTATTTAATAGCATCCAACATTTTATCCATTAAAACCACGACCTTCTTTCTCTTTGATGTCATTTTAAACTTGCACACTGAATTATAATCCCAAACACTTTGACAAGACACAAAAACAATCCAGTTGAAACAGACATGATAAACTTAATGACACATGCTGTTTGAAAACAGTAGGAAAACTGAGGAGATTGAGGGAGGTGTAGTGACGGGTAGGGATCAAGATCAATGCTTTCTTCCAGCACAATTTACAGCTGGTGAGACTTACTGCGTCAGCACCGTGTGACACACTGCTAAATATTTCTTGAACTCAACAAGCAGCGTTTTACAGTACAGTATGTATTACCACAATTTATTGTACAATTTATGCAGGAACCATACATTGAATCAAACTAAAAAGCAAATTTTTGACTTACATACTTATAGTTACGTTCTTGCTATCGTAATTAAATTTATAATCTAATGTGAACATTAAATGTAAAAATATATCTACAAATAATCCAGAGATCTAGATAAACGAGGTTTCACTGTGCATACAATATTGTCTTGTAAGAGATATTTGGATGGCCCTGTATTCTGTAGTTCAACTGTTCATGGCTGTGTACAGCCTCACACAATACTCAATGAGTGGGTTTTAACTGGACAATGAGCATATGAGCTCATATGCTATGAAAGTCGAAAGACTTATAAACTAACCTTACCATAAGAAATTCCAAGTTCATGATGCAGATGGAGATAGCACTTTTGTAATGCCAATCAGTCTATTTTCACTCAATGTTTGATCATGTACCACTCTGCCATATGAATGAATATCATGGTCATCATCCTCATCCAACATATCCTGCATCCGTTGCTTGTAACTGAAGATATAAACATAAAATTAGTAAAATATTTATATGAAATGCTATTATGGGCAGTTCACAAAGGCATCTGTATACTGAGTCACAATAGAAATTAAGGCATACGGAGAAAAAAAGCATGGAATCTGTATATTGCACTGCACAAGGGAAAGTACTGTTGAGCCCCATTCACAATGAACGACCTAACGTAAGTATTAGCCAATCAGAAAGACAGAACAAGTAAAGGTTGACTCATAGCTGGGTTAAAATGGCTGTTCCAGAGCAGAAAGTTATAACGTTTATGCATACACAAACTGCAATAACTAATTTACTCTAATATATTTTAAAAGATCGCTCCTCTCAGCAAAGGCAAGGTGGTTCATCCCCTAAATTAGCGGACTCCCATAATCCGTTACATGAAATGAGATAAAATGCACTGCAATTCTAAAAGTACATGAGAATGAATCCTGATCAATTTGATATTATTGTCACATTGGGTGTGGTGCACAACAAAGGGGCTAAGTTACTTCACACTGCATACCAGGCCGGCGAACAAACAAAGGTGCAAGGTCAAGCTTCCCCACACCACTCATCAAGTGGTAACGCAAAGGGTTTTACAGAGCTTTCAAGAACAATATGGCAGCCAATGACGTGTTTATATAAGTTCCAGAAAGAACAATGTGACATCATCCCCACTATATAAGGAGGCGAGGAAACAGCAGAGGAAGGTTATAAACATGAGTGTCAGTGTGTCAGTGAGTGCAAGACAGCTGTGTGTGGTTGGTACAGTCGTAAAAGATATGCCATGTTGAAATGAAGAAGGTTTAACGAGCATCGAGTGATTGTATCATTGGAGTTAGCGTATGAGAGACAGAGAAAGTGAAGCAAAGACAGTGAAAGGACTGAGTCAAGGTTATAAGAAGTAAACAGTTGTGAGTTGTAATATCACAAAAGACTGTAGACCATGCTAACGTCAGTAGAAGAGAACTGCATTTTTGTGCAAAAGTTTGGAAGAAAAATAAAGTGATAGGAAAGTAACTGGACTGGATTTTGTTGTTTTGTCACATTATTTTAAATATAGTAGCACTGTTAAAAGGCAAAAGCACCATCTACCATCAATACTTTGTTTTGCTGGAATGTTTATAAATATCCTGGCCTATGATCATGTACACAGACAATTGACAAGTCAACAAATGGCGATGGAAAATCTTATTTGAGACAGCAAAATAGTCATGTGATGAAAACGACTCCGTGATTGGTTAGTGTAGTTTCTTATATATAACATAGACATAAACCTAAAAAGCTTGGACTTCACCAGCTTCTAAATTTACATTTAATTCTGAATTACTTTTAGGTTTACGTGATTCATTATGATTGGTTTCATAATAATACATATGATTTAGCTTTTAAGTTTATGTAATCCTATGGTAAATTTTCATTGTGAATGGGGCCTAATTCATTTCTGCAGTTCCATAGGAATGATCAAACACTTTTGACACAACACAAAAACAACTGCCTCAACTTTAAAACTACTATAAATACATGATATATGGATGCGTGAAACAATATTATAGGTTATGATAGTTCATATACAGAGACGAGAATGAAGACAGGAGAGAGAGTGCTGGGAAGAAGATGCTACAGGCTAACTGATGCCAAGTATAGAGAATGAACAGTATGCAGAAATTAAATCTTACATTTGACTATCTGGGTTGTTTTCTTGATTTCTACATTTATCCAACTTCTTTTCCAGTTGCTTCACAATTTCTCTGGGTGGAGTTTCAATAGATTTCACCATAGAACGGATCTCTGAAAGAGGTAAAACATATTAAGAGACATTAGAAGATTGAAATATGTCATGATGCCCCTTGAATCATATTCCTGTAACTCCATATATATATATATATCCTGGGTGTCCCTAAAAAGCACAGAACACGTTTAGTATGTTGTGTAGGATGGCACACTGATAAATTTTCACAGGCCCTGTCTGAAAATGCACGGTTTGGATGCTGGAGAGCATTGAAGTTTGAGAACGAACGGTTGTGACAATTGGTTAACATTGGTTTTGGTATCTTAATACGGAAGGTATGCAAGCCTTTAGCCCATATGTCCTTGGTGCTCATCCTAGTGTATCACTTGTGCAGTTTCCAGAATAGTAATGTTTCTTAACAGTACGACATGTACCAGTATACAGCTGCTGAAATTGCCATCTTGAGCACATGTAAATGTGCGGAATCACCTCTACGTCACATATGCAAATCGATGGATTGGTAGAGGTGGACCAGTTCCATGGCCAGCAGGGTTGCCAGATCTGACACCTCTTGACTATTTTCTGTGGAGTTGTATGAAGAGTATGGTGTATGGCATTCCAGTAATGTAAGCAGAGGACCTTATGGCTCGAGTCCACGGAGCGATTGAAAATCTTCAAAGTCCACAGTACGTATTCAGTTACGTGCATGAGGCTCACCACCGGTGATGTAGGATTTACACAGTTCAAAGTCCATTTCTAATGTAGACAGCTCGATGTTGTGTTCATTGACGAAATGTGAATGTGCACCCATCTCACACTTCGATGCACTACAGTGTTCAAACCGTGCATTTCTAGACAGGAGTTCCTATTTGAAAATCAACCACTTTGCCTCCCGTACAACGTACTAAGTGTTGTCGGTGTTTTTTGGAGCCCCTGTATGTGTACATATATGGTGTGGACCTACAACCCTTGTTGTTTGAAATCTGTTTTACTGATATTGCACATAAGCTGCAATAGTTGTTTTAAATGGCATAGTGAAGGAATGTAGGTGCTAGTATTTGTAAGGCCTGCAGTTAGTCAATGGATGTTTAGCAAGTGCAGTTAAAGTGCATCTAGTATGGCAAGATACACAGATACAGTCATACTTATTTGACTTGCAAATTTTGAAGGTGAAGACTTTTAACTTTTGTCAAAATTGTTATTTAGACTTTATTCATGTTATTCAACTAAAATTCATTAAAATTCAAAGACTACTACTTTAACATACAGTTTGATAAAATTGTGAAAGCGGGACATATTTAAATTCATGAAGTTTTCCTGCACATATCAAGGCAGGTTACTTCTTTTACCTCATAACATCATATATGTCAAGTGTTGTGAGTGGGATATAGTTAAATAGCATGAGCAATGAAATAATGACCTTTTATACATCTACACAATAGGACAGATAAGGAGAAGAGAAATAGTGAATAATTTTTGGAAAATGGCAACAAAGGGATTTAAGAATATAGAGATACAACAAATGTTTATTGAGGGAGCCAATAAAGATCATTAGTATTTTATAAACTACGGAAAGACACTTCAGGAAGGGAAAAATGCATAGATATGATAAACAAAGAGTAACAAGAAGGTATTGCATGGGTAAGAAAAGGAGTCTGGGGACTAAATAGCCTAAGCAAGGGTATCCCACAAGAGCAACGTTCTTTATGTGGCGGAAATGAAGATCTTAAACATGTAATATTTAAATGTGAAGGAACTGGGCAATGTCATGGCCAAGCAGTTAGAGCGTTCGCCTACAACCTAGAAGGTCCAGGTTTGATCCCAGGGACCCACATGTGGTATTTGTGGTGGACGAAGCAGCATCAGGATCACCGGGTTCTCAGGTTTCCTCTGCCACTCAGTCTAACAATTGCTCCATTATCACCTTTCCAATCATCGATCTTGTGTGAATTTCATATCATTATCTTCCTCACTCTTATAACTGTTGCTTGGCTGACCCTTGCTTCCAGGTGTTCACGGTTTGGTCCATAGGTTCCTGTGCTCCCCAACAGACGTCTGACCCTAGACACTGGCTTGTAAATCCTAGGAGGTGTAAGTCCTACATAAGGGGAGGGTGATCAGGTAAAGAAGAAAGAAGGAACTGGGATTTGGAGAAATGAGTACATCAATAAGAAATGGTTTAAGATAGAAATATTGTTGTTGTTGTTGTTTTCTAGTGCCTTGCATCTGGCAATGAAGCCATTAGCATTCGTGTTTTCCAATACTTTTGAACTGTAGTTTCTTCTGATCTTAATGCTTCAAAGGTCTTCAAGTGGTCTTCGTTCATTTCTGCTGGATCGTTACACAGGACACATTGGTGAGGCTGAGATACCTATTCTAGATAGAAATAGTGTCATAATTGAAATTTTTATAAAGATAGTAACAAACAGGGCAATTTCTTAACACAGTAAAGAATAAATGGGTATGAACAGTAACTACAAATTCAATACTTACTTCTTACAGATTCTATGATGTTGGGCAATTTTTCTCTTCCTTGCCCAAAAAGTGTGTCAGTAACATAAGAATCTAGGTTCTCTTGTATTTTGCTAGCAGCATGGAGAATAGCTGCTAAGGCAATTTGTGACGGAGCATACAGAAGAGAGGCATCTGTGAGAAAGCTTTTATCTAGCAGCTCATCTACTCCTGGATGTAGACGATCTGGATCTTTTAGTGAGCAACGAGTCTGTCAACAATTTAAAATATTACAATGAAAATTTCTTGTTGCCTTCTGTTGAAGTTTGCATATTTTTATAAAGTTTCGCTTTCTGAAAAAATGATTAATTCAGCAATGCACACAGCAATATGGTTTGCAAAAGAGTAGTATAAAGCAGCAGTTGGCAAGTATCGGACTTATGACGTAGGAGCGGGCAAACACGATAAAGCAGTGTGTTAGGAGAAGTGCACATACAGCAGCGGTAAGACATGTAGTGCCATGGCGGCTCATATTTTTGCAACATGATTTTAGTTGATGAAGGCAGTACTCCAATGCAATTACAATTACAAAATGACATGAAAACAAAAGACGCATTTCAAAATAAAAAGGATCTGTGTAACTTTAACAGAAACTTTTCAAGCACAAAATTTCCTCTCTTGCATAGACTTACTTCTAGGTTGACGAGTATGTTTGGCTCTACCTATATCTGTGAACAGTTCTTTTCATGCATGAAGCTATGTAAGCCTTCACGACAGGAAGTGTATCTTAGAGTGAGCTTAACAAAAGTTCTTCGCTTGTCCATTAGTCAATGACCCTGAATATTGACTAATTAGTGAAAGACAAAAGGGCGAAAAGGTCTCAAAAAGTTGAGATTTTGGAAACTGAAGTGGCTTAAAAGCACTGTTCCACATTTGCATTCATTTACTTAATCTGGGTAAGTGTTATTTCATTTTGAATCTGACAAGCATGTAGAATAAGTTGTGTCTCTATTTTTCATTGAAATGATGAGTAGTTTTTCTTACAAACTGAATTAAACATTTGACTGTGGTATACTGCATGTGATAAACTGTATTTATGTAAAACCTATTTGGTGTTATTTTGTATTTACAGTACTTCACTTGTCATTTACTATTCAAGAATCAAATGCTACCTAAATTGTGATTGGAAGTTCTATTATATTTACCTACTACATATTACAGTGAATTAAATTTATTGCAAAATTCAGTTAATTGATGCAAAGTCATCTAGCCGTATTTATTATATATTTTTATAATACTGGCATGTTTTTCGTGTTTATGACAGCTGAAAAGAGGACTCCATTAGCATAAATAAATACATTTTAAGTTTAAGAGGTAGAACTGAAACTTAAAAATTCAATGCCACAACTGGGATTTGAACCACAGACCTTCCGCTTGCCGGGCGGACACTCTAACCACTGAGCTATTGTGACAAACTGCCAGAATGGCATTAAATTCTCAAGTTAGTTCCCAGTTGTGGCATTGAATTTTTAAGTTTCAGTTCTACCTCTTAAACTTTGCCCACACACGGCTTGTGTGTTTAAAAACACCAACAGTAAGTTTGTTGGCATAAATAAATAATAATTAACATTTTAAGTTTCCCAACAAAGGTACCATATCCTGCTTGTGCTACTGGTTTCTAAATTCATGCAATTACAAAGTGCAAAGGCCACTGCTGTTCAGTGGAAGGGTAATATCCTCCCCTCCTAAGCAGCTGTGCTGAGAAAAAGGGAAATTCTACTCTGCGGTATGACATCACAGAGTGGGTAAGCTGCTGACCCCTGGTATAAAGTACCTAGTTAAGCTAAAACGTATAAACAAATACACCATGACTTACATGGTATTCTCAAATTACTGACTACTTCTTGAAGTTATTAACTCATGGTGGTGCACAAGGTGCTGAGTTTACTGGTTATAAGTTACAAATTTTACAAGATATGGCTCTTAAGTGTAGTGGTCTCTTGTGTTTGTGAAAGTAGAGTGTCATTAGCTTTAAAGAGACTAATTAAAATATTTTTATTAAATTCAATGAATGCAGTACTAAAGGCAGTGCAAATCATTTGCTATACAATAAAAATGGTAGGGGGCATGGTAAATTGAAACAGGTTTAAGTTTTAGCAATACCAAAATCCTATTTTATTTTCTTTGTACTATACTGCTGCTGATAATACATAATTGTTATACTCTATCCTGCTTAAGAAAGGATTCTGGTATAAACAAAACCATGTGCCACTCTTGCAGCAGACCTTTCAGGCAAATGAAAATTGTTATTGCACTGTAATAATATGTAAGCATAACATTTTAATAATGGTTTTATTTAAACATAACTTAAATAATAAGTACCTATCTATTTATTATCATGTCCATGCAGTCATCAGTGTTCCTTCATTGTTTACTGAACATATTCAACTTTTAACTCTTTTTAAGCATTATATCCTTGCTGTTAAGATGTACTGGTTGAGAGATACTGTGCTTTTGTACCCAAATGGAATATTTTGGAAACACATTCATCCAGATTCATGGACATCGGCAGACTTTTTTATAGGGAGGGGGGGGGGGGGGGCAAATGTTGCAATCAGATAATATTAATTCATTTTGCTGTCAAAAGTTATAGTATTTGTCGAGGATAACCGTATTAATTTGCGCTAAATAAAAAATGTTCTTTACATAAAAATTAAAATAATAGTTTAACAGTCAGCATATTAAGTTCATTCATTTCCAAGGGGGGGCCGCAGCACCCCTGGCCCCCCCCCCCCCCCGCACCCTTTGCGATGCCCATGTCCAGATTCAAAACATAATTTTTCTCTAGATATATAGTAATAGTAAATGTGATCTGTTACACAAAGTTGATTCACTATTAGTGTTTGTACATGCAATTCTTTCATCTGTTGTATTTCCTTGGAATCTGTTGGAATAAGTCAATAAGATGACAAAAGCATTTGATGTTATTTATTTTTTATTTATTTATTCACTTGTGCTACAACAGAGCAAAGCTCCAATTGCAGCAGTTACATGTAATTTATTTACACAAGTTTGACTAAATATAAAACAAGAATACAAGGACTACAAAGAAACTAAAAATAAACTATTAAGCTATTATTGAAGACAAGACTGTATACGTATCAAGTAAATGATACAACTGAATAAACAATAATTAAATTTAAATATAACAGAATATATTGACAATATGATCAAAGAAAATTGAAGCTATTAACAGTGAAGCAATATACGTTAATAAATATATCCCTTAAAGAATTTAACGCAGAATATAAACACATTATTAACATTGCAGTAATTAATGGTTTTAATACAGATTTAATACATAAAAAGGTAGAAAAATTTAAATATCCAAAGACTGTTAAAGAAGTTTCTACCCTCAAGAAAATAAAACATTATAGTATTTTTAAAAAGTTTACTTACCACCCTTAGTAATAAACCATTGGGCTAATAAACAATTTACAAATATTTTTAAAGAATATGGAATAATGTTGGTCCCTCAAAATAAATGTAATATACAAAATTTAAGAGGTTGAATCAGAAACTGAAAAACTCAATGCCATAGCCGGGATCTGAACTATGGATCTTCCGCTTATCGAGCGTCTGCTTTAACCACTAAGCTACCATGGCCAACTGGCAAGGGCATCTCCCCTTTGCAGAGGTTACCCTCATCGCACAGCTGCTGCGTCCTCCAGCTGCAGCCAAGGCCACAGAAGAGTGCAGGTTGGGGATAGCGGGGGTCAACATTGACTTCCCAGACTGTAGGGAATTTGGGATGCTACCTTTCTATCAGGATGGCTCCTCAATTGGCCCTTCAGGGACCTAACGAGGCTGAGTGCACCCCATACCAGACCTCCCAGCAGGGGAAAAATATTAACAATATATACTAAAATAATACTAGAGAAAGTGCAAAGCTTAATGCCACCCACAACACAGAATCAAAACCATGACCCCGTGCTTAATGTTGATTCACATAAACTTAGAAGTTTAAAACTTCAGAAACTTTACACAATAACTGTGAATACATTCCTTCACATTAAGTCTGAATTGATTAACTTTTAACATTACAATATTTAAACACTTAAACATACTAACCTTGATATCAATCAGTAATCCTGAAACTGGACGATAAGGATTATGAATTGTGAGGTTATAGTTAAGTTGTTGCATCAACAGCAGTTCATTGTTGAGAATTATGTCAGATGCTTTCTCTCTGTCGCCTTTAATGTTGGCCACAAACTGTGAAATTGAAATGTTGAACTCTTCCACTTTACAAGCCAAGTAGACACATGTTACCCTGGAAGGAAAAAAACAGATTTTTCTTTAAATACTGTAGCACACTTATCTACTCTAACATTCTGCTGATTTTTATTTATTTGCTTCTGTTAGCCCAGTTTCCTGTAAGAGCATAGCTCTTGGTTCAATAACACAGTGAGTCACTCCTTGGTAGGGTTGTATTATGGTACATATTAGGCCGTATGAGAAAACTAGAGGATTTACTTCAGAGCAAAGCATCAGTAAGAGGTAGCAGCCAGAGGATTTCCTTCTCTTGGTATGGATAATCTCCAACCTTATGCTTGTAATTCAGAAGGTTATGCTTCCAATTATCGCTGTTTATCTGATAGTGCAGTGTTTATACTCTTGACAGAGAGGTGATTTAACATAGTATTGTCCGGCATTTAGCCAGCATGTTGCTGTATATATATGCCATGGCATTGTCCGATTCCGACACCAGTGTTAAACCAATTGAAAATACCATTATATCTTTAATTTTAAGTTTAAAACAATATCTGCAAGCTTTGGAAAAGTTGCACACACCAGAGACCAAAAAGAAGAAATAACAAATTCTGCAAAATATTGGAGAGCAAGAGGATTAATGACTTCATTGTCAGAAATCCAGCCTTAGCTAACAACAACAAATTTTGCAATTGCGGAAATAAAACTGCGTCTTATAAACTTCAGGGTACACATGCATAAATACCATGAAAAGGAAAAGGAGATAAAAAAATGAAGACAAGATCGAAGAATAAAACAGACCAAAGTTACCACATGAATGTCATTTTTGTTTGAAGTGTTTAGTGTCTGAGAAGCAGTGAGTTTCTGTGTATTTTCAAACCCTTCAATCATTTTTTGCAGTATCCAATAAATAATGGTATAATTAGTGCATAAAATGGCAGTGAATGACTTTATTTACATAAAGAAAAAATAAGATAAATGAACATGTAATGTATTTTAGAGTGTGTAAATTTGTATTCAAGTTGCACGTTCTTCCCTATTTTCCGTCTTTTAATTAGGATGTATCCTTGGCATTCTTCAGTTGTACATTCTTCGCCCAGATCACCATGATGAGCAATGTCTTCTCTAGTAAAATCATCATCCTGTAAATATTTTGCTATACTGTACAACACTGCATAGCATATGAAACGTTTGAAATAGCAACTCTGCAAACACATCTATTGTAGAATTGGAAATCAACTTTTTAACTGTCCAAAACCTTTTCTGTTAATGCACTCATCTCTGCAGGTTTAGAAATACGCACATGTGTGCACTCCAAGATACTCATCCTGAGGTGTTGGAGGAAAATGAATACAAGTACTAGCTTTCTCAATATCTTTTTTTTTTTTCTGATACATAGGTGATAATTTTAGTTGCAGTACTCTGGTGAATATCGATTTGTGGTATGCCAGACTGAAATCCTGTATCAGACATACATATTTTGTAAGCTCCAGCCCCAGTGTCATGCATTTCTTCAAGAGAATAAAAAGCTACCAACTTAACATTTTCACTGAGGGGACATCTATGTACTTTATAACATTTTTCGTGTCATGTTTGAACCAGTAATTGAACTATAACTATGATCTGGACAAAGCGGAGTCTGTTACTGACCAACCTTCTGATTTTCATAGCACATCCATCACTTTATTCATATGGTTATCTAATCTTGAGGTAGCACACTCGGCCCAGACCAATGCTTTTTAAGTGTGTTTAAAAACGACAGCTGCATGTCAGTAGATTTACTGGCATGTAAAAGAACTCCTGTGGGACGAAATTCTGGCATATCGGCGACGCTGATGTGATCCTGGTAATTGACAGCATTGTTAAACAACAATTTTTTTTGAGGTAGCACAAGCTTGTGCTTCTGTTTGCTGTTGCGTCACCTTTAGCAGAACTTTCTGCTCAATGCTTATTCATAAACACCAGAAGATTTCCTTCTAAATAGTGAAGTGGAAGCATGTGCTCTGCTTTATTCATACAGTCCAGTGCCTATGAGTTACATGTTGTCCTTCATGGACCAGGTTAACATACTAGACTTGGTTTATGAGGTTGCAGGTTCAATTCCAGCAGAGGGTCATGGATTTTTTCATTATTTTTTGGAAGATAAGCAACATTGAAGGTCCTGTGTCAAAGTTTTATGGCATGTAAGAGAATCTCAAGCCACATAAAGAGTAAAACATAATCAGTCTTTCATGCCCAATATACTTATAGAATGAAATGCTAAGAACTATGGCAGTTAAAGAGCATTAAAAAAGAAAATTGTTACATTGTCATGAGAGCGAATGAAAGACTGATTATTTGTCAGTATTTAATTACATCAGCTGTAAATGTAAATGTATATTTTAGTTCAGTAAAATATTGTGTTTAAAAACTAATGTTTGCAGAATAATGAATTCCATGTTGATCATATGAATATAAATAAAGAGTATAGGTAACTCTAAAAAAGAAATTGTGTGCCTCATGCCTGCGAGTTTATTGTTTCCATATTAAACTTATGTGAAACGTTTGGCAGCTCCTGATATAGAGCAAGATCTCGTATACTAACCTCAGAGGCATAACACACTGAAAAGAGAAATATTATCAAAAAATCGAAAAGAAGTTGAAACATACTTGCTTACTTGCAGAGTGGAAACGATTTTATGATGATGCCTTAATTTATTCAAACTCTGCAAAATATTGCAGCTCTACAACTAAGCTTTTAACTATTGAACAATTTTTAACAATTAAACATGTGATTTACTTACAGTATTTCCTTCGGATGATAATCCATTACAGAGTTACGCAGATAAAATCTCTTGAAGTAATGGAATGCAGTACCAATTACAGGTCGAGGCATTGGAGGGTTGAACCTCCGACAAAAATCCCTCAACTGCAATTCATACTGCCGTAATAATAGTCGTTCTTCTGCTGCGCTGAGGAATGTACGTTCACGTTGCTCTTCCTGCAACATACCCAATATCCATTTGTTTACGTTTGTTCATTTGGTTACTCTGTGAATAAGGCTCAGGGACATTGAACATGTCATACAATTATGAAATAATCAAGTACATACCCATTACCAAGATTTATTTTTCTATTTCAAGGGGGGTTCTTCCCATCATGCATTATATACAAGATGAAAATTTGTAAACTACCACCATTTCAAGAGTGAACTTTCAATATATGTTACGGTAGGATCAATAGTAATGAATAAGTGTAAAACATCATCATCATCATCACATGTATCATCTGTCCGTTGTACTAAAGATTTACTTGTTGCACGACATATAAAAAATTCCTCACAGTATATAGAGAATGAGTATATAAGAATGACTTTAAATCGTTCTTGAAGATTCTATTGTTAATTAGAACAGCGTTACAGTTTCAGATAAAAGAATTTTTACTGCAGAATGCACCGTTCTGTAGTATACATACCAGCCCCCCCATTACATCAAGACACCAATAATGCTGTCGGATGTAGACCCAATACTGGCATCACTCCCATACGTTACGCTATTGTGACGTCAGGGAACATGTGACTTTGCTTCACGGAGAGGCAAGACAGGTGGAGCTACCAGAGAGGCAGTTCTTCAACTCGGAGTGACGAGCGAGTACATTTTTCTCCTGGGAAGGCGAGCAACATGTGGCGAGGTATCTCCTGGTCAAATGCAGCTGGCATTATGGCCAGATGGTTGCTGTTTTTTGCATATGCCTTTTTCCTATTTTCAGCATAGTTGGTGAGTTAAAACCTTTTAAAATGGTTAACCTTTACCTTTACCTAAATTCTTTAGCATTACCTCAGGTTGAATTACGTATAGAAGTGAACACTTGCTATAACCTAAGTACGTTACAACTCAGGGATGAGAAATTGCCTTCTTGGGAACCAGTGGAAGTAAATTCTTACTTTTTCACAGGTTAAAGATTTGTATCATACGAAGAAAAGTTGTGTGACATACATTTGCAAACCAAGAAACACAGCAAGATATACTGAAGTTCTATAATAACCAGTGCTCTAAATTTAAAATAATTTAGCATTAAGTGTCCTGCTGTATTAATTTGCTCCTTGTTACATCTAGTAGTCTTAAACAACAGTGAACTTGTTATTTATAAACATATAACAACATGCTCTGTTAAAATCACGCTGTTCCTATACTTATGTCCGTACTGTATAATGAAACATGAAGTAAAACAGTTATCCAGATGCATACACACATCATGAACAGTTATATGAAATTACACGTATTCAAACTTTTGTATTATGTGTATAATTGCACGCTAACTACTAAATGACTTAACCGCAACTATACATATAACCTACTAAATTTTCAATTCTGTGAACAGCATATGAAGTGTGCACCTTTAATTGGATAGTCATAAATGGCAATTATAAGGCACTTCCTAAGGTATTCATTTATTTTATTCACTATTTTACCATTAATGCTTTGAGGCTATCTATGAAATTAACTCCATTCAGACAGACTTTAAATAGTAAAATCGTGTAATTGTTTTAGTCGAGGAAATTCTATTTTACATCATGAAAGCACCACAGTTCTACCCAATTAAATCGATAACTTCATTATGCACCCAGGTTAAATGTCCGCTAATTTTTAAATCAACATAACGTGCTTAAAGTTCAATTTCAAAATCTTAAAGCGCTAAGGTTAGCTGAAAGCATCAGGTGGTTTAACAGAGGTTATGAAATACGTACAGTCATGTTTGCTCCGTGTTTCAATATGAACTTCCTATTTGCTTCTTGTCTTAAACGAGTGAGATCATTTTCATCACAAAATGTCCAAAACTTCTTCTGAGAGCTTAGAGGAAACATTTTTGTTTCACCGTTATGTACCACAATAGACTTTTAAATGTTTACATTTGGCATTTGCATTTTGTTCAGATTCGCCAACATGACAGAGAGAAATGTTGATACTTGCTACAGTTGTTGCATCTGTTAACTCTGTTAGTTTATAAAATGTGCAGTAGGTGGCAACCACATTCTTGAAGAGTGTGCTACCATCTAGGCCAAGAAAGTGAAAGCTAATAACATAGAACAGGACCTTTAATCTAGAGAGTCCTGCATAGAAGAGATTAAATTGGAGTTAAAGTCTTAGATATTTATGGACGCTCTTTAAATGCAATGGTTCTCAGCGTCACATTTCGTAATGGCGTGAAAGACCATTTAATTTTGCTCACTGTACGCTTTATCAGACCTGAGGTTCCTTTACGTGCCGTAAATTTACGACCCCCACCGGCTTTACTTCCTTCCGAAGAAAGCCAAACCAAGGATTTTACGCCCAAAAAATCCATCGCTCTCCGCCGGATTTGAACCCTTGACATTTAGCGGGATGGCTCAGGCGGTAACGTCTGTGGCCCGCATTCGGGAGGTCGCAAGTTCAATTCCTGCGGTCGCCTTCCTGACCTTGGGTTTTTTCGGGTTTTTTCCCGGGTCACTCGGGTGAATTTACCTTACATCCCCGAATCCTTTCATTTCATTTCATTCATTTTTACACGCCTTATTTCTCTCTATCCGGGCTTTCCGGTAGTAAGAGTCAGCAGGGTCGCTGGTAGGATGCACTGCGGTGGAGGTTGCGCTCTGAAAAAAAAACTGGTGTTCGGCTGAGGGGAGGCGCTGTGGTCGGCCGACCGCCATCTAGGGGGACTGATTGATCAGCCGGACCTGGCTCGTGACGCGCTCTCTGTGGAGACATGGCACTCAATCGGCTGAAGAACTGCCTGCACCCGTTAGGCACCCACCGTAATAGTTCTGTCTGTGATATGTTCTAGCCACCTATAGGGTATTTCGTTCCGCACAATAAGCCATCGGCTGACGTGCCGGAATCCCCTCCGTGAGGGACAAGACATGAACCCTTGATCTCGGGAACCAGAGGCTAGCATGTTGCCCTAAACCACGGAGGCTATCATATGTAATATAGAGGAGACGGTCCAAATTTGAGCTAGCTATATAATATCTCAGCACGTAACAGAGGTATAGAGTAAAATATTGTCTTTGAAATGAATGATCAAGAAAGTAATTACATTATTTATTTGGCATTTTCCAAAAAGCAGTGTTAATTTGGCAGGATTTCGAAGTTTGGCCTGAATTCAGACTACGTGCAAATTTAAAGGAGTTAAATGAAGAAAATACAGAAAATGGATTATATTGAATTAATGTAAATTTATTGTGTAGAATACACAGGTATTCAAATACCTAGCAATCATTATTGGTGATGATACAAGTTACCATTGGTGATGGTATGTAATTGTAGTTTAAAAATAAAATTAAAATTCTTAGTTTCAACTTATTGAACCTAAAAAGGGATAATATATTAAGTTATTTGCAAGTGCTTTTATCGGCTCCAGCACTCTCATTATATACCCACATTTTGCAAATAACACATTATCCACACAGCTCCTCCTGCACCACTAGGGAAAACTCTCGAAAAAAATGGAAGGGACACCGCCGCCGCCACCGCCATCATCATCATCATCATCATCATCATCATCATCATCATCATCATCATCATCATCATCATCATCATCATCATCATCATCATCATCATCATCAGGTTTGTTTTCACCCATAGACAACTCCAAGTCACTTTATACATCATCTATTAGGTCCAAGACAGCATCTTGCAAATTCTTTCCTTGAACTTTTTAGTTTTCATTTTCTTCCTTGTTTGTCTTTCCCAGTTGTTAAGATTTTAGTTCAATTGACGTCGTCTTTTTCTTCTTCAAAGGTTTCTCTTTCTTTTGGACTTTAATTTTGGCTGGGGAGATGACGCAAACCTTTTCCAGAGAGAGAGAGAGAGAGAGAGAGAGAGAGAGAGAGAGAGAGAGAGAGATACAGACAGACAGAGCTAATGCCTTTTGTATGGGATGCCAATTATTACGCAGAATCCTATAGTAGTTTTTCGACCTTCACTGTTTTGCTTTCCTTTGGCTGAGGAAAGATGTGCAATGCCGTAAGGGTTAACAATTTTGAGGTAGACTTTCGAGGAGACCTCGTATCTAACTGAGGGCCCTATAGTATGAGGTCCGAAATCACTCTTATTTTCTTGCGGGCTTGAACTGGACGTTTTGGCTGATGTGCTTTGAGGCGCTAAGCAATCAACATATTTTGTGAGTATGTTTTTGTTGAGAGAAACAATCCCTGTTGCCTTGAAACCATTGACTAATTTCTCCCGTTTGCGGTTTCAAATATGATTTGTCAAATAAGTTCATAATTTTACAAGGGATTACTGGTCGTTGTGAATGGCAAAGCCATTGCCTGGTTTCCTCATCTTCCTTTAAGGAACCCATAATGATTTTATCTAAGTTTGGAGTTTATGCGTGCACTAAGAGGGCAGTGACACAACAGTTACATGATTTTCACTTTAGAATATTTAAGTTATGGACTTTTCCACAAATTGACAACCAATTTCTGAAGATATTGACCCGAAGCCAGTCGATGGATGTGCGACACCAAATGTTTCTGGAGGAACCCCTTTTGTGAGTTGAGTGCTCATGATTTTTCGAGGAATTGCCCCGAGTGGTGAGTACTCATACAGGCAACAACAGTTATTGTTGAACCTCTTTCTGTAGATGTTATTGTAGCAATTTTCTGCCTTCCTTTTCTTCTTTTTATGGGATTTTCCTTTGAGCAACAGCTCATCCCGTTTCATCTACACTGTAGATTCTTTCAGCAGGAAATTTGTACGTCCCAAAAGCCCCCTCTAACAACCAAATTGGGTCGTTTTCTTTATTAAATTCGAATGCACTGAACATTATATTCCACAACATTTTTATGACTTTGCAGGAAAATGTTTACTCAAGTTTTGCCATTCCTAAGCGGATGTTCTTTGTTGTTTATGACTGATAATTAGTATATTCAATAATTACATTTGAAGCAGGTCTCCAAGTGTAAAACCGTAAAATCTCTCTTCTATGTAAAGTAGGAAGTCTGATTCTCTGATTCCTGACCCAAACAAGCTTTCTGCTTATTTTGGTCAACACGACTTCTGAAGAGGAAACCTCACTTCTTTTGTAATGTTAAAAGTTTTCGAGTATCCCCCTCTCTCTATCTCTCTTCCCCCTCTCTTTCTCTCTCTCTTGGGTGGGGGCAGTATGAATTACCTTTACCATTCCTGCTTCGTTCCATTTCTTCCCTTTTAATTTGATGGACGTACTTTGGAATCACGTTCGGCATTCTGTCCAAAAGGGACTCATTTAATTCTTTTGGTAGTGTTGCCTAAAATTTGGTTAGTAGCCTAGTATCAGACAAGTGGAAGCTCACTGTTCAACTTTTTAGGTTAGCTTAACAATAAACAAAAACAATAACCGTTCCAACAAAATATATTATGTGAGCTTCAAATGTTTTTAATATGATAGATAGGAACAAGCTTGTCAATAAAGCACAAGTACTGTGTAAAAGGTATACATGATATCTGAAAAGATTATGTGTGAGAATTAATTTGGCACATCTACCTGCTAGTTTGAGGATGAGCAAAAGCCAGCCAGTCAGTGGGCGAACAAAGGAAACCTGCCGGTAAACTTAATGACCTTCCTCTAAATGACCAGTAAGTCTGTAAGTGTTGGGTATAGTATTAGTGAACAGACGGAAGTGTTACAGTGGGTCCTAATTTTTACATATTTTATTGATTGTTCCAGTTAGTCTGAAGATACAAGAGATGCAAGAGCTTATTACGTTGCCTCCATATTATCTGTATTTTTATTGTAACGATTTTTCAAGTTGACATAGGAACAATGCAAGCGAGATCGTGTTCAATGTCCATAATTTTTTCACGGGTGAATTTGAGGCACTGAAAAACGTTAGACCAACAATATCAGTTGTAGATGTAATGCACAGAGTAGCTGCTGTGATTGGTGTATCCCGCAGCACCATCTATATATTAATTGAGAAAATTGAGAAAAGAATGCTGATGCTTCAGAAACAGAAATTCGGATTCCCGGAAAAAAGGGCATAATAGGACATCAATAAACAGTACCGTCGATTTGTTTACTGCAGCTGCTTATTATGAGGACGTTTTATTCCTTGTATCCTAAGGCGGGAGGCACCGGGGCCGAGTGGTTAGACCGTTCGCCTACTACCAAGGTGGCCAGGGTTCGATCATAGGGACCCCCATGTGGTATTCTTGGTGGATGAAACTGCGTCTGGGCGGGTTTCTCCGGGTTCTCCGGTTTTCCCCACCACTCATTCCATCAATTGCTCCATCATCTTTCCAATCATCCATTTCGCCTACATTTCAGATCATCATCTTCCTCACTCTCATATCTGATACTTGGTTGACCACCCACTTCCAGGTCCGATCCATACATTTCTCTGCTCACCGACAGACGTCTGACCCTAGGCTGTTTCTTTGGTAGTGTTTAACGTCCGCTTTTACTACATGGGGCACCACAGGCGGTGACACTGATGATGCATGGAATGACGATGGAGCACTGGTGGAATGATATAGCGGGGAAACCGGAAAACCCGGAGGAAACCCACTCCAGCGCCGCTTCGTTCACCGCAAATCTCACATGCGGTTGCCTGGGATCGAACTCGAACCGCCCCTAGGCTGTGCCAATTAAGTCCAAGGGGGTGTAAGTCCTACATAAGGGGACGGCAATCAAATAAAGAAGAAATGTTCTACGGTGTATATTCCTAGTTTGCTTGACATCCACAAAATTTTGTTACAAGAAATATTAATTGAGGGCATTATTTTTTGTTGTTTAACGACGCTGTGAATTACCAGGATCACATCAGCGTCGCCGGTGTGCCGGAATTTTCGACCCGCAGGAGTTCTTTTACATTCCAGTAAATCTACTGACATGGAGCTGTCGTTTTTAAGCACACTTAAAAACCATCGGACGGGGCCGGGTTGAACCCGAGTCCTTAGGATCAGTAGGCCAGCGTCTAACCAACTGAGCCACCCAGACTGACTTAATTGAGGGCAGCATCTGGACGTTAAGAAAAAATTTAAAACGGCTTCAATTTCGATACACATCAAACAATAAGGGTCAGATTTTTCGTTGTTGCTGTAAAAAAACAGATATGGTGGCAAAGAGATTTAGCTTTTAAGACAAATGAATTCTGTAAGAGCTATTCTTTATCTTGACCAAACATAAGTTAACGTTAACCGTGCAAAAAGTGTGGATGTGTTTAAAATATGATAATGACATCAACGTACCTCTGAATATACCGTTAGGAAAGATACTACAGCGGGATTCATCCCACATTGTCTCCTTTGTTTCCTATCTATCACAAATAATGAGTATCATGAAGAAATGAATGCCTCCGTTTTCAAGGATTGGTTTCCCAACACTCTTCTTCGAACATTCCTCCAAATTTTGTAATATTTTTGCATAACGCGCCATATAATTCCACTATACTAAATAAAGCTTCAACATCGTCATCTCAGAAAATTTTCGTAGACATGCAAATGCGGTTAACAATGAATTCGATCCTAGAGCAACTAAACTGGTGATGTATGGATCTATCAATAAAAACAAGAGTCACAAAAGGTACGAAATAGATGCGATTGCGGAACTGCATGAACCTACTGTCGTAATCAAACACCATCTTACTGTCTGTTTAATAAAATTGTATATATTTTAATGCTGAGATTAGGATGAGGCTCACTTAAAGTTACTTCACGTGACGGACGTAATGTGAAGAAACTAGCAGGTTTATTAAGGTGCATTTTAACGTAATGGGAACGATTCTGATTGGTTATTCTTCTGCTCAGCATGGCGGATATTGGAAGCAGCTGTCTTTCTCTAATAAAATTATTAAAGGTTATGTTTTCCAAAAATGAAAAGAAAGAGAATACGAAAATGTGAAGTAAAACTTCCACGGAGATGGGCATAATCTACTTTATGGGCTAAACAAAAGAAATAGAGAAAGAGTTTTGATGCAAAGAGCTGCATATGGAAGCACAATTTACTTCTACATGGCACCACTGGTCAATTGGTTCAAATTAGTTACGTGGCCTTCAAACTTTACGTAACGTGATGGAAAAGTTTACGTTACGTCACGTTAAGTTAAGTCTTGGCTAACGAATCGGCTGCGGCGCGAATCGGAGTTACGTAGTAATGGTAGTCTAATGCACGGCTAACACTGTATATTATCATGATAAAACTGTATCTTTGTATGAATTCAATGGCAAGTTTATTTGTTTGTTTAGAACTGGTTATATTAGACGACTGTGGTTTTACTTTATTGGGCCATGATTGGACTAGGAGAATTACGTTACTGCAATTTGTGCCGCAGCCTGTCTCTTTCGTTAGCCACGAAGTTGTCTTCTTAAGTCGACCCTAAATAGCTCTATTTAATATGTGTTAGACTTTCCCCTTACGTCCCGTCACGTTAAGTCACGTTACGTTAAATAATCGTAATACCTGCATAAGAAAGGTATCGTAAAATAACTCTTCGGGGGTGCCCTGTCGATGGTAGCTGCGGATGGCTGGCGAGAAACATGTGAGCTCGTGGAAAACCACGAACACTTTTATTGGGATCAGGACAGGTTGATCGATTAAATTACCGATCAATTCATTATTAGCTTAGAGGAGTCGGATTTGGAGAATGAAGAGGTAACCGGTGCAGGAAAGCCGAGAAAGAACAGTATTCGCCACAAACATTTTCCTCTTACCAAATGATTGTACAAGTGAAACCTCACACATTAGAAGCGCCAATGTAAAGACTAAGTTGTAACAACCTGCCTGAGATCTGTTGAACATTCCTTCATGTTGACCAGAATTTCTCCAGCCACCTGTGAAAGTGCTATGTAACACTAATATCAGAAAAACAAATCAGTATTCCTGTAACAGCCCAGACAATTTGTTACTTCAATAATTTCATCATGCAGCGCTTAGTGATGTCCCTATCATTCGAAATGTAATTACCTTTCTCAAAGTAAATGAATTATGCAAGCATGCTTAAAGAAAAAAATAAGAACACAGTTAAGCTGTCTCAGTTTTTATTATCTACATTACCCTTGTATTAACTGCGGCATAATTGTCCACCATATATATGAAGAAACTGAAATTGGACGCAGTAAGGCAAAAATGCTTAGAGCGATTTTAAATTAATTTGTAGGTAATACATATCAAGACAGTTATGGTTATTACTATTGTTCCGAGCAAATTACAACGTTAGTGGCAAGCAAGCTAACCATTTAAAATCTAAAGTCGGTGTCCCACGGTTCAACTTATTTGACCAACTTTTTTATATCCAATGGAGAACTGCGCACAGAAGAAACTGTCTGTCACACTGATTCATTTTTGTCCGATACAAATGACAGTTCACGTAGCAAGCGTGAGAAATAAACATGGCGGATGCAAATATCAATTTAGCGATTGCTATATCAAGTATAGGTTTGGGATATATTTCCACGAGTTTCAGTAAGAAGAAAGGATGTATTAGAAGTAAAACACGTTGGTGGACACGGTCATGAAAACAGGGCACAGACCGAGGTATATTGCGTCTACTACTAAACGAATTGAGGTTAGAGGACCCGGAAAACTATCGCAATTTTCTACGAATTGACTAAGATTTATTTCTCAGCCTTTTACATTGTGTCGAAGACAAAATTACACACCAGGACACAAATATGAGACAAACCAAAGGAGATAAGGAACAACTGTAATAGCTTTGAACTTAATATGGATGCACAGGAGATATAAACTCATTTAATGACATAACATTTAAACATACTGTTAACTGGATTTCTTATTATTTATGAAATATGGCTATGTAATAGCTACCTCAGTAATATATGTTGATGGTCACAAAAAATCGTTAATTAATCTCCCAGAAAAATTAAACTTTTTATTAAAATACTCATCATATTGAAAGTGCCACAAGGTGTATATACACAACAACTGACTGCACGTTGCCTGCACAGTCCGAAATATTGTTACGCTACAGGCGCTGATTGGCTACTTTCAAGTTATTGGATAAAAAGATTACATGCAACTCAATCGCACTGTATACAAACAGGTTGGATACAAACAAACAGGATAGAAATTGTATGGAATAAAATTGTATCCAACTCTCGATGTCTCACAATGCAGTTTTGTAGTACATAATACTTTGGACCAAAAAGTTGGACCGTGGGACATCGGCATAGGATATATGGAATTCAGTTATGGGCTTGAGCAAGTAACTCATAGAAATACTACAGGAATTTCAACCTAAAACTCTTCGAACCATGGTACATCAGTAATAAATATAAGCATTTACTATAGTTTACAGCAGTGGTGTTATTGAGGAGAAACAAGGCGGTTGCTTTTTCCTCTTCCTAGATGGGCAAGTGATAGAGTGCTGGGAACTTTGTAACGGGACACGTTGAGCCTGACACTGACTTTCTTATTTTGTGGAACTCAAAGGGGCTTAGATGAACCACATCAGCCAATACCAGTCACCTTTACCCTGCATGGCCAACCCACTAAGGCAAAGTGGATGGAGAGGTAAAAGAGAATGACCTGCGGTGTTACTTTTTGGCACTTCTAATTTAGAGCTTCAGTCAGTCAAATAAGAAATCACTGCGGTCTCTCCTTCCAGAAACGCTTCAGCAGTCACTCCAATACACTGACGATAAATCTACCAGACAACAATACCAAAACAATCAACCGACCAAAAAGAATCAGGTTTTGTAACTGCTTACATATTTTCACAAACATTACAAGCAATTACATAGCCAGTGGGCCATAGTTTGTAACAACTTGCAATGTTATCATTATTGCTTATTATTCAATTATTGAACATATTGTAATTTTGAAATAAAAACTTAAACACCTGCATAGTGCTGTTCTCATGTGCGTATGTTGTTACACCCTGTATATGAATGTATGGAGGTATTTTAAAAAGAAGGAGCATATCCGATCCACCCCAGTGGTGATACATTTCGTCAGGAGAAAAATTCAATTTGAGGGAATGTTATGTTTCCCTGGTGCGTGTTAAGGGGTTGAGTCACGTAACCATAAGTCTCCCCCTACCCTATTCGCCCCAGGGTCAGGGCCACACCCAGCGGCCAGGCCTCGCCCTGATATGACCACACCTACAAATTCATTTGTTTGTTCCTGCATACCGCCCTCACCAGAGCTCCTCTTTATATTTATCATCATCCCTACATCTTAATATTAAACAAGTCTCTTACCCTCGTTATGTCAGCGCTACCGATTGTTATCGTGCTCTGGTACGTTAACATCTTGCCACGGTCGCTAATTCAGCACTGACCGATATTGCATTCAGATCCACATCATCGAGCGCATTGACCTATTGACCTATTCTCTCAGTCATAGAGTGTTTCATAGTAATTTGTATCAACAGTAATTTCACTTGAGTGGGTTTTAATTGACTATCTCACGTTTAAAAGAAATAAATATAAAATAAATAAAATAACTAGTTGAAATACCCAGCATTGTCCGTAATTTTAATGATTTATCACTATTAACTTGTAGAATTAGATTGCACTTGCCCAACAGCCCTATGTTTCTTTGATACATTAAAAAAACATTAAACAATTACTTCTTCCTGCGTCCTGAGATCACAATACTAGAGTTAAAATTACTATTTTGTGCTCAACGAGTTTCTATGGGTCAAAATTGAACAAAAATGAAAGAAGTTGTGGTGGCTTCTTTGGGAAGGTCTAAAATGACCTTCAGACAGCTACACATTTTGTTATGTGAATCAATATGAGTTATAAAGTATGAAAACTACAAGAATATTCAAAATATAATTTTTTTTGGAGGGTTTGATGTTCAGGAGGGTTTTAGGGGTAGTAACACAACCTCGCGACCACGTTAAGTTTTTGTTTTTATGTACGGACAAGGGTTTTTATTTGAAAACCGAGCAATTTGCCGTCCCACATTACATACATTTGTCGGTGTTTTTTGGGACACCTATATATATACAGGTGAGTCAGAATAACACCGAGTAATTTTATGCCATGATTTGAGTAGTTTCGTTCAGTGAAAATATGTGTGCAAACGTCTCGCTGTCAAGCTAGAGGGCATTAAAAAGTTTGAAAATCCGCGTCGGGTTAGAAGAAATTCTGCCGAGGAGAGCACTACACATTTTTACTATAAGACATTAGGAGAATTTTGAAATAAGGATAGCCATGCAACTTTAATTTTGAAAAATTCAATACAAAACTCTTTTATATCTTGGTACTAAATCCATGTACTCTAAGGCAGATCAAACCTTATAACGACCTATAATGCACGTTATTGTCAATATCATACGCAAATGCTACTGTTCAAAATTTCTCTGCCATTAAAAGGATTCAAA
This sequence comes from Tenodera sinensis, assembly GCA_030765045.1. Classification (NCBI taxonomy): domain Eukaryota; kingdom Metazoa; phylum Arthropoda; class Insecta; order Mantodea; family Mantidae; genus Tenodera; species Tenodera sinensis. Next base: position 105,990,432 of record CM060968.1, on the reverse strand, counting down.
CATAGTTAAAATAAAAACGAAAAAAGAATTAAGCTAGTGCGCAGGTAATTGCTATTTATTTATGCCAACACACCACTGGTGTTTTTAAACACACAATCCGTATATGGAGAATATCTGAGAATTAGAATCAGGACTGAAAAATTCATAGCGACAGCCGGGCTGTACGCGGTGGTCCCTCCAGTGAAGCACAACCACCATTTCTTCCAGGAGATTAGAGGTACAGCCGGCCTCAAATGTTCTCCGAGTAACATGCTTGTAGCCGCGGGGGGAAGGGTGTCCGTTCCCGTTCCCGTTCCCGTTCCCGTTCCCGTTCCCGTTCCCGTTCCCGTTCCCGTTCCCGTTCCCGTTCCCGTTCCCGTTCCCGTTCCCGTTCCCGTTCCCGTTCCCGTTCCCGTTCCCGTTCCCGTTCCCGTTCCCGTTCCCGTTCCCGTTCCCGTTCCCGTTCCCGTTCCCGTTCCCGTTCCCGTTCCCGTTCCCGTTCCCGTTCCCGTTCCCGTTCCCGTTCCCGTTCCCGTTCCCGTTCCCGTTCCCGTTCCCGTTCCCGTTCCCGTTCCCGTTCCCGTTCCCGTTCCCGTTCCCGTTCCCGTTCCCGTTCCCGTTCCCGTTCCCGTTCCCGTTCCCGTTCCCGTTCCCGTTCCCGTTCCCGTTCCCGTTCCCGTTCCCGTTCCCGTTCCCGTTCCCGTTCCCGTTCCCGTTCCCGTTCCCGTTCCCGTTCCCGTTCCCGTTCCCGTTCCCGTTCCCGTTCCCGTTCCCGTTCCCGTTCCCGTTCCCGTTCCCGTTCCCGTTCCCGTTCCCGTTCCCGTTCCCGTTCCCGTTCCCGTTCCCGTTCCCGTTCCCGTTCCCGTTCCCGTTCCCGTTCCCGTTCCCGTTCCCGTTCCCGTTCCCGTTCCCGTTCCCGTTCCCGTTCCCGTTCCCGTTCCCGTTCCCGTTCCCGTTCCCGTTCCCGTTCCCGTTCCCGTTCCCGTTCCCGTTCCCGTTCCCGTTCCCGTTCCCGTTCCCGTTCCCGTTCCCGTTCCCGTTTCCGTTTCCGTTCCCGTTCCCGTTCCCGTTCCCGTTCCCGTTCCCGTTTCCGTTTCCGTTTCCGTTTCCGTTTCCGTTTCCGTTTCCGTTTCCGTTTCCGTTTCCGTTTCCGTTTCCGTTTCCGTTTCCGTTTCCGTTTCCGTTCCCGTTCCCGTTCCCGTTCCCGTTCCCGTTCCCGTTCCCGTTCCCGTTCCCGTTCCCGTTCCCGTTCCCGTTCCCGTTCCCGTTCCCGTTTCCGTTTCCGTTTCCGTTTCCGTTTCCGTTTCCGTTTCCGTTTCCGTTTCCGTTTCCGTTTCCGTTTCCGTTTCCGTTTCCGTTTCCGTTTCCGTTTCCGTTTCCGTTTCCGTTTCCGTTTCCGTTTCCGTTTCCGTTTCCGTTTCCGTTTCCGTTCCCGTTCCCGTTCCCGTTCCCGTTCCCGTTCCCGTTCCCGTTCCCGTTCCCGTTTCCGTTTCCGTTTCCGTTTCCGTTTCCGTTTCCGTTTCCGTTTCCGTTTCCGTTTCCGTTTCCGTTTCCGTTTCCGTTCCCGTTCCCGTTCCCGTTTCCGTTCCCGTTCCCGTTCCCGTTTCCGTTTCCGTTTCCGTTTCCGTTTCCGTTTCCGTTTCCGTTCCCGTTCCCGTTCCCGTTTCCGTTTCCGTTTCCGTTTCCGTTCCCGTTTCCGTCACCGTCACCGTCATCGTCACCGTCACCGTTCCCGTTATCGTTCTCGTTCTCGCTATCGTTCTCGCCATCGCTCTCGTCGTCCTCGTCGTCCTCGCCATCCCTTTCGTCCTCCCTGTCATTATTATGATTGTTATTATGATTATTAATATTATTCATCATTATCATCATTCATCATTATTACTAATACTTATATTACTATTATAATTATGATTATTATATTTACTATTGTTATGAGTGTGATATTAGCATAACATATTACTCATAATCAGCATGCAATATATCTTTTTCTACTAATACAATTGTAAAGGCTGGAAAGGACAGTGAAGTCTGTATAATATTTTTAAAGGTATGTAAATGTTTAACTCTAAGTAAGACAAACATTAAGTGCAGTACTAAAACCAGGTTACAAAGGTGGTTTAGTATTTTCTTGCCAACATAAACCACTGCACATTGTATAGGCTCGATTCCATGTTCTTGACTATATATGTATTCCTTGCGTTTGGACATTTATGTAGCCAGAAGGGTAAACTTGCAAATGGATTTCGATTAAAGGTATTTCTATGGCAATGTTAAAATTGTGATTTATTTTTCGAATGTGCCCTTAGGCAGCTATGATGATGACGGAGGTTTTATTCACTCGAGTAAACAGATCATCCCTCTTTGGTGCATAAGTCACACTCCTAGTAAAGTACACACACGCGATCACTAAAATAAAGCTTGCAATTGATAACAATCGATTTGGCAGGTGTTTCAAATTATTTCCTTGTGCTATAACAGCGATAAAGATTAGAGGATTTACAGATAAGATAAAATACAGAGGTGAGGAAGGTGTTTTTCTGTCAGTGATAGATAATCTGATCAGCTTGATGCAGCGATCGCAGCTAATTTCAGGATGACGATGCACGTGCCGCTTCAGTTCTGGTTATGGACGCTCATTGCAACCTGCGCTTTCTTGACAAGTAAGTTTGTGTTTACGGTTCAACTAATGGAATATTTATGAATGACAGAGTTTGGGTTTATCGTACAGCTAAGACGCGAAAACTTTCGTTTTTTTCTCCGCTTATTTCTTACTTACCTTCACTAAGTAGTGGAAATATATTTAATAATAAAAACAACAACAACAACAATAATAGTAACAGTAAAATAAAACAATAACCTTAATAAGAAACAAACAAATGCCAACGAAACATTGCGTGCCCTCATGCTTGTACTTCACAATCTGTAATCCATAATATTAGATTATAGCACCATATACTGGAATGAGTTTATTCCCTGGAGAATAAAGATCCTGTAGTAAAAGTGAGACCTTTTCGGTTGTATATACTGTTATTCTCTATTATCACGGACTACACACGCTAGTTCAACTGCCTCTCACCTCACGTCTTCACTGAGAGGGAGAGCAGGCCACTGCCGTCTGTTACGCCGTGGAGTTCTGCAACTGTTTTAACGCACGAAGGGTTATCTATTTACGTCGATGCCGCATGAAGTGGGCCACCTGGTATATAGATATTCTCACAGGAACGATTTCAGGCAGAATTCATATTCAGACAGTAGCTGCCAAAATTGTTAGTTGTATTGTTTATCTTTGCAGAGGCTGTTCAAGGGAAAGATATCCGTGTAGCAGGTGGAGGACAAGTAGACTTTCATGAGTATCCTTTCCAGGTAAGCAGTAATTTAATAGAGATATTACTTATAGGAAAGTATCGACTTTATTTCTTTTTTTTTTTTTTTTTTTTTATTTATTTATTTAGAGTCGCTTTAACAATTAAGTCATATCGCGACTATTCTATGGAATACAGCGGTATACAATAAATTTAGTACAATTATTTTACCAAAAACATGAGAATACAATCAAATCAGTACAACAAGTATCTTTCATATTATATTTTCGCATGCAAGCCCGTACCTTTGAGAAATGATAACACCCTTCTGCAGTTGGATGGCGTGTTCAGAGTGATGGATAAGTCTCCAATGATGTGATGAAGCTGTCGTTGTGTAGCGTATTGCTTACATTCTGTGAGGAGATGTTTTACTGTGAGGCGGGTGTTGCAGACTTCACATTGTGGTGGCTGGCCTTTGCTGAGGAGGTATGAGTGGGTTAACCTTGTATGACCAATGCGGAGACGTGAGATAATCACCTGCTCTTTCCTGCTAAGAGAATAGACAGGGGAAGAATTGGTGTCTCCTTTCCTTACCATGTGTAGTTTTTCTGGAGGCGATTGATTCCAGGCCTGTTTCCATCTTGTTTTTATTAGTTTGGAGAAGTACTTTGTAATATCACGGTAAGGTACTGCTTGCTGTTCATGTGTGTCTGTTAACCGACTTGCTTCTTTAGCAGCTTTGTCCGCTTCTTCATTGCCCTTAATGCCGCAGTGTGAAGGGACCCAAATGAAAGTAACTATTTTCTTTTTATTTAGAGCAATGGAATAAAGACTGTGGATATCTTGAAGCAGTTGGAGGTCAGTTGAACGATCTCTGAGACTTTGGAGAGAGCTTAATGAATCAGAAATTATAAGAAATTTACTCTCATTAGATTGGATGATGTATGTTAAAGCTTGCTTAAGTGCACAAAGTTCGCAGGAGAATATGGAATAATATTTAGGGAGTTTCAGCTGAAGTTTCTTATCTGGGGTAATTATGGCACATCCATTGTCGCTGTCCGTTTTGGAACCATCAGTGTAGATAAATGTATGGTTAGGGTAGGCATTTGTTATTTCTTGAAACAGCTGTTTATAGCAAGATGCATCTGTATGGGATTTATGGTAAGCTGTAATATTCAAATTTAGTTGAGCAGTTGGTATTCTCCAAGGTGGTAGACAATGAAACTTTCTGGGCATTATGGCAGGAACTTCTATGTTATATTCTTCAATGCATTTGCTTATTTTAGATTTAAATGACATTTCTTTTTGTGAATTAGCCTGTAAACGTTGGTTGGACGTTTCTGGGAGGACGTACTGGTAGATCATTGATTCGGGTCTTGCTAAAGTTTTAAGGGCGAATTTTAGGCTCACATCTGTTCTGCGGACGTTCAATGGTGGTTCGTCGGTTTCCATTGTTAAGGCAGAAACAGGGCTGGTTCTGTAAGCTCCCAAGCATATTCTTAGAGCTGCTGTTTGAATTGTATCTAGTTTCTTTAAAACTGAAGATTTAGCTGTATTGTAGATCTGGGCTCCATAGTCGAGTTTACTTCTAATGAGAGCTTGATACGTTCGTTTGAGGGTACTGAGATCAAAACCCCAGTTTTTGCAGCTTAGGGTTTTTAGTACATTTAATCTTCTGAGGCATTCATTTCTCATATCATCAATGTGATGTTTCCAGCTTAGAGTTGCATCAAAAGTTAAACCTAAAATTTTGATAGTTTTCACTGAGTCGATTAGCTTGTTATCCACGCAGATTGTGGGGTTTGGGACTTTACATGGTGATTTGGAGAAGCATATGCATTTCGATTTATGATATGACAAGTTAAGACCAGCATGATTAGTCCAAGTGTGCAGATTTTCCAGTGTTTCTTGAAGAAGTGTTGCAGTAGTAGAGGGGTTTTTCCCCTTACAAAAGATAGTTAGGTCATCTGCAAATAGTATACCTTTTACAGGTGGTGTAATACTGCTTACTATACTGTTGATAGCTATGAGAAATAGTGTGACACTGATTACTGATCCTTGTGGAACACCTCTATTAATGGATTCTTCTTTTGACATGGTTCCTTTGTAGCGAACTTTAATTTTCCATTCCTGAAGGAAGTTGTCAATAAAGTGATACAAATTACCACGGATACCGATGTTACGTATTGTTTTGAGTATGTAAGCTCGTGAAATTTTATCATACGCTTTTTCTATATCTAGGCTTATTGCCATGAGATGTTGTTTCTGTGTAAATGCAGCTTTTATTTCAGAATCAAGTATTAAAAGATGGTCAGTGGTGGATCGAAACTGGCGGAAACCATTTTGAAGTTCGGTGAAGAACTGCATTTTCTCTAGTTTCCAACGCAATCGGTTATTTATAATTTTTTCAAGTATTTTACACATAGAGCAGGTGAGGGCTATAGGTCTGAAACTTTCAGGTGAAGTAAGATCTTTGTTTGGTTTGGGGATGGGTACTATAGTTGCTGTGCGCCACTGTTTAGGAAAAGTTCTTGAGTTCCATATATAATTAAGGATTTCGTGAAAGTAAACCAGTCCATCTTGCGGTAAGGATTTTAACATTATGTAAGGAATGTTATCCGGCCCAGGGCTGGAGCATTTACTCTTTTCAAGTGCCTCCATGAATTCTGTGAAAGTAATGTTATCATTGTAGTTTTCTTGGTTATTTTCGTCAGGTTGGTAGCATTGGGTCACCTTGCTTTCGCAAGCTTCTTCTCTTGAGGCCTCTGCAAAAGTATGCGCCAGTATGTTTGCTATGGTTTGGGGGTCAGTACTTGTAGTGTTTGTTGTATAATTGTGGAAAACTATATTATGTGTTCCATCGTAAGATCCCCGTATTTTGCGAATTTTTTGCCATACCACTCGTGACGGGGTTTTTCTGTTTACAGTGGACACGAATGTTAGCCAGGACTCTTTCTTGCTGTGTTTTACTACTTGACGTGCTTTAGCTCTGGCTTTTTGAAACTCGATTTTGTGTGTGGGGGTAGGTTGCCTTTTGTATTTATAATAGGCTTTATTTTTTAATGCTATCGCTGTTTTACATTCTTCGTTCCACCAACATACAGTCTTCCTAGAAACAGGGTATATCCTAGGAATAGTGACCTCGGCGGAATTGAAAATCACTTCTGCAAACGAGTTTACTAGTTTGTCAGTATCTGACTGACTGAAATTCATGGGGGATGTTAGATAGGATAAATTGTCAGAGACGTGTGCTCTGAACTTGTTCCAGTTTGCGCATTTTAAATTCCATCGTGGCTGACAGTTAAAAGTTAAAGGAATGTTATTTGCATTAGTTAATAAAATTGGGAAATGGTCACTGCCATGTAATTGCTTGGCGACTGTCCATTCAAATTTATCTTGGATATCAGGAGTGATTAATGTTAAGTCGATTGCACTGGAAGTACCGTTGGCTGTACTGAAGTGAGTTTGTGAGGTATCGTTAAGCATATTGAGATTTTCGTTGTGCAAGAGCTGCTCCACTATTTTACCTCTTGCGTTGGTATGCTTACAACCCCATATAGTACTATGGCTATTAAAATCGCCCAGTATAATAAATGGTTTAGGAAGTTGTTGTGTTAACTCCTGCAGTGCATGTAAATCAAGTGGGCTTTTATTTGGTAGATATATGTTGCAAATGGAAATAGGTGTAGGAAGGTTTACTCTAGTGGCAATTGCTTCAAGTTCAGTTGTAAGCGGTATTGCCTGATGTTTAATGCTGTCTTTAACGTAGGTTACTACGCCGCCACTAGCATGGAGGCAGTCCTTGCGGTTTTTGTGATATTGAGTATAACCTCGTAATGATGCAACATAGTTTCCTTTGAAGTTAGTTTCTTGAATGCACATAATTGCAGGGTTATGTTTATTGATCAAGAGTTTAAGAAACTCGAAATTGCCATGGAAACCATTAATATTCCATTGAAGTATGTTATTCATATGTTAATTTTGTTTATGGGATAAGGTGTTATATCTATGGCGATTAGTTTTCGGGACACATCGGTTTTGTTCGCTCGGAGGCATTGTTGACCTGATTAATGTATTCCAGCAGCTTTTTTTGAATTTTACTACTTCTGGTCTTTATACTACGCTCTGTATAATAGGGATAGACTTTTTGCATTGTGTTCACTAGAGATTCTAGATCTGAAGTGTATTCCAAAGCTATGGGGACAATGTTTGTTACTCCAACACTGTTTTCCATAAAGCTTTGGAACTGGCTGAAGTTTAGTGCATAATTGTGGGTGTCGGCGTCGATAATATGTTTAATTGGTCTGAGAGATTCAGCTATTGACGAAATAAGGTTTGCTTTCTTAACCTTCTTAGCCTGCTGTGAAGCGAGGAGGTGCCGCGCTTCTTTTCCATAAGCATTATCCTCTGAATCAGTTGTGCTGTTTGATATTGGTCGTTTAGGTCTTGTTTGTGTTTCCATTAGCATAGGTTCTGGGGAATTGTTGCGTTCGTCTTGAAATGGCAGGATGGGCTCAGGGGTAGAAGTGAGGTTAGGTGATTGCTGCTGTTCAGTATCTTTTCCTTTAGGAGGGGAAGGGGAACGGTCCTGGAGGTTTTTGGTAGCGGTAGGCAATTCAGGAAACATGTCTTTGTTTAAGACCTGAGGAGTGGTTTCTTGTATACCGTCAGCTTCACGGCAATTTTTTGCAAAGTGGCCTTCCTGCTTGCAGATGAAGCAGGTAGGGGTATCCGCTGTTAGGTATATCCAATATTTAGTGCCTTCATATAGGATCTGTATGCTTGGAGGTAATTTCTCCACATCATTGGGTGGAATATAAAACTGACGTCTGAAACTAAGGATATGGGAAAGTCCTGGCTCTGAAATGCCAGCTCTTAAGTAGGTAATGTTTGACATTAGTTTAATTCCATATGCATTTAGCTGAGTTTCTATGAGTGAGTTTGGTATAACTGGACACACATTTGAAAGAACGATTCTTTTGTTTGGAGTAATTAGAGGACGGATCTGAAGAGTAACATTGTTTATATTTATTTTAGGATGTTTGGTAACCAGTGATTCTGCTACTTTAGATGACGTTAGGTATATACATATTCTGGAGTTCGAGATCCGTGAGATAAATTTTATGTTACTTGGTTCAGTTAATTTACTTACTGCGAGAGCGTAGTCTCTGATGGTAAGTCCGTCATGGGAGTCAATGATGATAGCTTCTTCTTTCTTGGGAGAAGTCTGAGTAACTGTAGCATAGCTGGAGTTTCTTGTAGCACTGTTGTTCATGGTGGTTGTGTCGACGTTGTGAGACGGTAGACTGCTGTACTCAGCAGCTGCCATTGCTTCTGATGGTGTACACTAGTTTGCTGTGTGAGGATTTTTAATAATGTCTTACTAACCCGCTTGTTATACTCGTTTAATTGTTAACATACGAGAAAGCATATTTAGTAGACTCGTTCTACTTATCCGTTATGTACGGTGAGCGTCTTTTGGATTCAGATTATTGATGTGTATCGGAGAACGTTTGACTTTATTTCTTGATTTGTCTTGTAACGCCATTCATGGTTTTAAAACGATTGTATTTATGAATATTAGAGAACTTCTTGGAATAACAGCTCAATTTTGACTGCCTTTGCCTTCAAGCTGTTTTTTTTTTTTTTTTTTTTGCCTCCCTTTGCCTTTAACCACTCTAGTTTCTCAACATGGAGGTCCGGGGTTCGATTAGCGGCTGCAGCGAGGATTTTTCCTATTAACACAACCATTCCCTATATTCCACATAGGAATAAATATGTTTAATATTAGAATGATAAAAGTCAACGTTAAGGAACTCCGTAGGCTCAGTGTCTGAGATGTGTATCTTATATCCTATGGTACCGGGAGGGCAAAAAAGTTCCGAACGGGCTGCGCGGTGTTTTGCCGGTCCGTGTTCTCAGCGCTCACTGCGTCTGCCGCTATCATAGAAAGGCGCGGATGAAACCATTCATCACTCTGTTTGAATTACTCCAGGGCAAACCTGCAAATCCTGTGCACTTATGTTCTAATTCACTCCAGAGATAGAAACTGCAGGGGTTTACATCGGGATACCGAGGGGGCCACAAATCTCTACTAATAATTCTGTCCTGAAACTCACTTTCAATTGCTCTCATCGAAAGATTGAGTTATTGCAGGGTCTTGCTGGAGAAAAAAAGAAGAAAAACACGTCCCATGTCTGTTAATTCTCTAAATAAAGGACAAAATTGTATTCACATATGTACAGGTGTCAACTGTTGACTCGAAAAAGAATGACCCTATAACTCATAACCTAATATTGTTCATGAAGTACCCCTTCATGATGAAAAATTGGTGTATAGTGTGCCATTAATGGAGAAAGGTTTCTTAGGGCTCAAATAAGCGACTTCTATCTCTGGTGTAACTTGAAACATAAATTGTACAACACAAATCCACACAACGTGGAAAAATTAAAACAAAATATCTTCCGGGAAATTGCCGGCATTTCTTAACGTGAACTACGGCGAGTGATGGATAGTTTCCTAAAGAGGTACCAAAAATGTATGGACAACGCCGGTGGCCAGTTTGAGCATCTCCTTTCATAAAGTTGGTAAGTAAAACCTTTAAAAGTAGTTTTAAAAAATGTTGCACGACTTCATCCGCGCCTTTATAAATGTTAGCGGCAGACGGCAACGAGCACCGAGAACGCGGACAGGCAAAACAACGCGTAGCTCTTCGGAACTTTTTGCTCTCCCCGGATTTGATCAGTGTATATTCATAACATGTAGAGTGAAAACGGAGGGGATAGCACACTGAACCCATATTCAGGCTATTGTATGTCGGACCTCGGAAGGGAGGAAGGAGATGGCAGTACCCAATGTTCAGGTCAGAATATGGGGTCCTTAACGTGTACTGGAAATTCTTCGTCTTGGCGCCAGGTTTCTTCGTACAGCGCCTCCTTCATGAGCTTTGACACATTATTAAAGCAGAAATAGTAATTTTTAAACCATGAATACTTGATAAGTCAGACCTCACAATACTTTAATAGTTATAATTTCGAGTGCTAATATTCAAAGTATGTGAACTTTTGTAGCCATCACATGAAATTACACAATTGTGTGAAAGTTAAACAGTAATTTTCGCCGTGAGTCAAAGGTCCTAAGTTTGGTGAAATAGGTTAAACGGTGTAAAAGTATAGATATAAGAAACACACAAGCACATTCGCACACCTACCCAAGGACACACACACACACACACACACACACACACACACACACACACACACACACACACACACACACACACGACTTTTACATTTTAGGATAACAGGTTGTGAATGCTGTTGCAACGCTTAAGATGAACTACACAATCAAAACAAAACTGTTACTGTCGATGCACTTTTAAAATGACAATAGGTTTTCGTACTCTGCGAAGTTGAATTTTGTCGCCCAGTGCTAATTAATAAATAAGGCATTGTGGACGAATTGTAAATTTGTAATTGTAATGTGTGACACTGCAGTCTATGGACAAAAAATGTATTCTTCTTCTCATCATCATCATCATCATCATCATCATCATTAATTACTGTTTTATTTCGCTTCAGGTTGCCCTCGAATACAACACCTTCCATCGCTGTGGTGCTGCTATCTTGTCTAAGAACTGGGTAGTTACTGCAGCCCACTGTTTGCAAAAGTAAGTATCTAAGTGTTTATCCCCCAAAGTGGCGGAAAAAATGATTTAAAATGATTTTGTTCTTTAACGGCGCTGTCAATTGCCAGGATCACATCAGCGTCGCCGGTGTGCCGGAATTTTATCCCGCAGGAGTTCTTTAACATGTCAGTAAATCTACTGTCATGGAGCTGTCATTTTTAAGCACGCTTAAAAACCATCGGCCTGGGCCGGATTTGAACCCGCGACCTTGGGATCAGTAGGCCAGCGTCTAACCAACTAAGCCACCCAGACTGACCAAAAGTGGCGGAATTGATTAATATTACTATCCTCTTTTCTGCTTATTATTCATTCGTTGTGACTGAAGAACCCTTTTATTTTTGGATAGATAGATCACACCAAATGCCATAATGCAGTGCGTCGTCAAAAAGTCATATTCTTGTGTGCTCGATTCTATCGTCGACTTTGCATTTGTGTTCAAATATTTCGGTCTGTATATAGACAATATACCATAAATCACATTTGTACATCACAATGACTCTGTTCTAGCCAAAACGTATGAGAATTGTGTCGGTTTGCAGAATGTACACAGTCGCAGTGGTCCAAGACCTACCACGTAACGGACAACTCTGCAGATAGTGGGACGAATAGGATATTTCTTCAGCTTCAAAATACAGATAACCTGGGTCACCCTTCAGACAGAAAGAGTATGGCCGAAGGGAAGACAACGTGGCATGGTGGGTGTGTACCCTTCAGGGCCTGCGGCATTTTAGAGAGGCCCTTAGACTTCGCTTGGTCTAATGAGTGGAAGTCGGACTGTCACTTCTGTAGGAGGCGCCGAACATTTCGCCATACTTTCCAGCGAACGCTCTCGAAGAAGGCGTCGTTATCTCTCGGCCTCATAGTCTGTAAGTCGGTAAACATTTAGTTAGGTGTTCTCTGGCCAGACCTTGGATGCCTTAGAGAGTAGAGGTATGGTGATCTGGGCGGTCTTTTCTGCGATCTGCCAAATGTCTACTTGAAGTTCATGCAGGTTATTGTTTCCTCTCACGCTTGCACCTTATGCTCGTATAGGTAGAAACGGACTTCACGGCGCAAGCACCTCAGAATGTCTCGTTTATGTGATGTGTGGCGAGGATGGTAGAGTCCGTGGGTGGTCCCAGAAATGTGGAGTTCAACTGGAGGACATCTTGTGGTAGGATTACCGTGGTGTAAAGAGTTGGGTTGTGAAAAATTTGCAGCACGGAAGAAGTGAAAAAGGAGACATTGTGCTGTCCCCTCAGCGACACTTATGCTTTATCTTCAACCATTGTAGCTGAGAAACTGGAAGTAGGTGTTTAGATAGAAATGTGCTTCCCCGATTAAGATGAGGTTTAAAGCATGTGAACGCGCAAAATGCCGAAACTCGTACTGATTGGGCATTCCATTTGCATTCCGGAACGTAAATCGTAACGAAGTGCGAATTATTATAGTTGGACTATTGTGGAAGACCTGGATGACGCTGTCAGGGGTGATGACGATAATCATTTTGGTGGCAGTCAGTGGTAGATATCAACTTGATTTACAATAGCGCTTCAACACTCCTTAGAGCTGCAGGCAGGAGTGTAGCTTCGTTATGGAAGAAGAGTGTCGACGCCCCGGCCTACCTGTCGTCTCTCAGCTAACGCGGACATGTGGACCAGCAGCAGTACAGCATGAGAAAGCTTGTGTACCTAAACAAGAAAGTAGAACACAGAGCGAAGTTGCCATAATATTCTTAACCAATACGAGAAATACATTGTAATAGGGTTATAATTCCACAGATAATTGTCTCAAGACTTAAAGATAAAGATACCTCGACAGATCCTTTCGGGCAAGGACCTCTCATGGCTTGTGGGGATATCTCTATGGAATTCACAGGTGAGCTAGTTCCTGTGAATTTTCCTTCTGGAATTAGTTGACGCGATAATTTAAAAACACACGCACAGTGGTTGTCCTCTGTTTTTTTCCCTCCCACTTCGGATTCTACATAAACGTGGCGTAAACCCACATACTTTGAGGCATTCTGGCCACCTGTCCGTCCATGTCCATTTATGTGTTCTTGAGCTTTCAGCCGCAACCTCCATTCCATTTCTTCTTCTGAGCTCTTCGTTTCGCACTTTATCCGTGAGTCTGATCTCTAATATCCTCTTCTCCATTTTCCGCTGGCATATCTGAATCATCTCGACCTGTTTCGCTGTGTATGTCCAACTCTGGCTACCATACAGAAGTACTGGGATGACACAGGTTTGTAGGATTTCAAGTTGATCGTCTTTTCCATTAATAAGACAGTTGCAGAAAAATATCAGATGGTATGAGATTTTGCATACAGCGGACTCTTATAGACACAAGTAAAATAACTCATTATTCCGGATTCTTTGGAGTCGGGCGTGTAACAGTTCCGCGTACCACACATACGAACGCTCTACAACTTATGTGTTTAATCAGTGTAGTGCGGGGAACAAACTCTGGATTGACATAATACAATAATTACTGTCTCTGTGTAAATAAAACGGCCATTCGTCGTAACATCAGAGGCATGACAACCCTATACATCCAAAATGTTCAATTCAACTAAGCAATCCTTTCTTTCTTCCTCTTCTACCTCTCATCTATACATTCAATTATATGATTATCATCTTAAATGGTTGTGTCTAAATTATCTTTTGTTAATACCTGACTGTTTTAAATTAATTTAAGTGCAGAACCAGAAAATCTGAGAGTAAGATGGGGCACCCCTTCAAGAGGAATTGGCGGTACAGTTCATCAAGCAGTACGACTTTTGCCACATCACCAGTACGTCTTCGGCAGTTACGATTATGATATAGCCTTGATCAAGGTAAGTATCGAACCTTTGTTACAGAACAGTGAGTAGAGAAAGTCATGTGAATGCAACACAGATCTTTTGAATAGGTTCAACGTTCAACAATGGATGACACAGGTGGTGAAAGCCGATGTCGTTTGAAATGAAATGACTATGGAGAATGGAAATTTGGAAAGGCAGTGTTCCAGGTCTAAGTAGTATGTTATCTATTAGGTAGAACGAACTGAAGTCTGAATTGCTGTCAGTTCTAATGTCAAACCCCAACAGTGAATATTACCGCCGCACAATCTTAATAAGAGCAAAAACTAATGTTTAAAATGTGATATCACCGAAATTTAATATTTATGAATAACTTTTTGATTGAAATAAAAGCATTAGGTGAATATCTCCGAAATGGTTCACTCTAAAAAAATATTTAGACATAAATTGTGTGTTTTAGCAAGATCTACATTTTTGTTTAGTAAGATTTGGTCTAACTCTTACGGTTTACCAGTTATGCAAAAGTCCTCCAGAGGAAATAGGACTGCATGGGATACAACCACAGAGTTCAAGATATACATTTCATTTGTCATAAAAATATCTCAAACATTTGGTATTTTAATCAAAATCGTTAGAGCCATTTTGAAGAAAATCAGTTTTCGAAAAATTTTACATGTAAAGGGTAGTTTAGGGTAGAGAAATTTTGTACAAAATCTTCGTGTTGCTTTCCTGAAAGACATTAAACTTAAATACTAACTTTAGTTTTTAACCGACTTTTCGTTTTTGAGTTATGCTGTCCACAGACTTAGAGACGGACACAGACATACACAGAGGCGCGAGCCTCTTTTTCTAAAAAACCTGATGTGCTGCACTCACATGAGCTTCTTGTGCTAACCATTCTCACAAACTCTTATTCTTCTATCTTCTTCGTGTTAGTTGAGATAAGCATTTGCATAAATTATCTTATTGTTTATTTCCTTGTAGGTGCAAGGGGAATATGAGAACACAGTAGGCTTTGAGTGACAGTAAAATTTTTTGAAGCTTTGAAATTCCATTCTCTTCGCATGGTTAACATATAAAAAATGAATAGCGATGTTCCATTTGACAGAAGTATAAGCTCTACAGAACTTACATAAATAACGAGGAATATCTCCGAAATAGTTCACTTTACAAACAAATTTATTTGGACATAAATTGTATGTTTTAGCGAGATCTGCATTTTGTATGGTAACATTGGCTCTTATCTCTTACAGTTAACCAGTTATGCAAAAGTCATCCAGAGTAAATAGACTACATGGGCTATAGCCAGAAATCAAAATCGTTAGAGCCATTTTTATGAAAATCAAACTTTTCGAAAAATGTTCTATTTAAAGGGTAGTTTAGGGTGGAGCAATTTGCTTTAAAATCTTCATGTCGCACCCTTGAAAGACATTAAAATTAAATACCAACTTTGGTTTTTCACCGACTTTTCATTTTTGAGTTCTGCTGTCCACAGACTAATACACACACACACATACACACACATACACACACAAACAAACACACACAAACGCGCGCGCGCGGACCTTTTTCTAATTTTTTTTAAAGATTCAGGGGGTCTCAAAACATATTTCCGGTGAAATCTGACATGGAATTTTTGGGTGGAATACAATACTTCCTCTACTTTACTAAACATAGTAGAGAAAGTAAAAATTCCAAAGATTTGGAAAAAGCAACCTATGTCATAATAACATGTATTTAGTACGTAACTTCACATGCTTGTCAAAGATATTAATTATTATTATTATTATTATTATTATTATTATTATTATTATTATTATTATTATTATTATTATTATTATTATTATTATTATTATTATTATTATTATTATTATTATTATTATTATTATTATCATTATTATCATCATTATTATCATCATTATTATTATCATTATTATTATCATTATTATTATCATTATTATTATCATTATTATTATCATTATTATTATCATTATTATTATTATTATTATTATTATTATTATTATTATTATTATTATTATTATTATTATTATTATTATTATTATTATTATTATTATTATTTATTACTGATTGATTTCAAATTACAATTTGTGCAGCTGAACATCGCAATTTATTATCTTTCCATGAAGTTTAGTACAAATTATAATATATAGTGTGTTCATACCACATTTTATTTATCTTTGATCAATCTAGTGAGAAAATGCTAATAAAAGCTACGTATATTTAAGTTAAATAAAGCTAAGCATATAAGCACACAAATATAGGAAGGATCTACTAGGCCCCGCGCGACTAACTGTGGTTAAAATGTTTAAAATTAATGTGTTTATCATTTAATAACATTTTAATGATTTCCTCAGGTTTCTCCTGACTTTGCTCCCAACACAAGCATAAGCCTGGTAGATCGGAACGTGGAACTGGTCGAGGATAAAGCAGTCTACGTCGTTGGCTGGGGTGCGGACTCTTCCGGAGGGTGGCTGTCCAATACCCTGCAGGCTGTTGAACTGTCACTAGTTTCTCGCTCATACTGCCAGTTTGAGTACCAGGTTATAGGGGATGAGGTGACCCCACGTATGGTTTGTGCCGCACATTATGACTCTGGACCACGAACCCCGTATGGACCATGTACGGGTGACTCGGGAGCTCCTCTGGTAATGGACGACATGCTCCTGGGGGTTGTCTCCTGGAGTTATGGTTGCAATGATATGTCTTACCCTGGAGTATTCACCAATGTGCAGTCTTTCCAAACCTGGATAGAAGTTTTTATTGGCGAAACGCCTGGTAATTGGTAAAATCCTAATGCAGATTCCTATTAAGGGGAGACATTTGTGAAAATGACTAGGATCTATAATTGTTGTCACAAGGCTGTGAAAATTTTTATGTAGCTGTGCCAAAGCATATCTAGCAGGCTTGCCAAATTTTGATTTTCTATGTAAGATAGTTTTTGCAAGATTTTTGTTGCAATTTTACTGCATATTATAAAAGGTGTTTCATGTAAAATATTAATTGTTACAAATAACTAGCTGTATGTTTGTTATATTTATGTCTACAAAGCCTGGTATTTTTATTTGGCTATGACAAACACTTCTGGAGAAAAAGCTATTAAATACATCGATGGATACTTTTCTTAAAATTATTAATAATTTTCAAACTCAATACCAAATAAACTGTTCTGTTTATAGCACTTAAAATACCAAGTTTTATGAAACAACTATTTAAGAATATGTATGCAAAATTTCAAAGAAATATATTAATAATTACACTACAAGGAGCATTTTGAAAGTTGAAAAATTGAAAAAAGTAGAAAGCGAAGGAAAATGAATTTAAACTTGTAAGTGTATAATAATACATATTTACTGCTTTAGAATTTCCCTGGATCATACGCTTAACGCTCTTCAACTGTTTAGCTTCTTGTTTTACTACTCTTAATTCCATTCCATTTTCTTTCCTTTTTGCTAATTTGAATGTATTTAATGTATACTTAATGCACGCTGCTTTAATCTTCACTAACATTACCAATTGTTTTAGTGACTGGACTTATTTTGAAACCTGTGACCCTTTCCTTTACGTACATTCAATCCATATTGAATGCAATAACAGCTGAAGACACTGTAACTTGCAATTTCTTTTTAGAAACAAAAGTTCTTGTATAAAATTCTGAAATACACGTCCACGTGGTTAACACATGTACACACAAACATTTCGCTCTACTTTAGCACTGTTTTACAAGGATGAAGGGCCCAAATGACCTCGTTGTCGTCGGGCCGTTAAACCCTACACACTCACTCACTTACCAGGATGAATGTTTGCAGAAAATTCCACAAGATGTCTCTGCTTACATCCACCAGAAACTCCGTGATTTAAACTTCAAAATTGTAGGTGATTTTACTGCAATGGGGCAATGGAATGTATTTCAGGAGTTAAACCCATCCACACATGGGAATAGAAATCATGACGCCTTTTAAGTGACGATGTGGCGTAAACGACGTACATTCTAAAAGTACAAGATACAGACAGAATTTTAAGGCAAAAAAAGAAAAATCGGATTTATCATTATTTTCCCCCAAATTTCACTGATGCCTCCCCTTAATAGAGCTAAGGTATTTCAGATTCCAATGCTGGTATTTGTTAAATCTGTGTGAGAATGACGGAAAATAAAAGCTAGATATTTTAATGAATGTTTTTGTCGTTTTTAGAAATGTGCTGAATGTCGAATATGAATCTTTACTCAGTAAGTTTTACTATAAATAAATTAATCATAAAATGATTCTAGTTTATCATTTGTATTGTGACGAAATGAAAAGTCCAGTCCAGTTACCTTTTTCTCCTTCATTCCTTTTAAAACCTTTGTACAACAAAGTTCTCTTTTACTGACGTTAAAACAGTCTGCAGTCTTTTTGAAATTACATCTCAAAACTGTTTTCTTCTCGTAACCTTGACTTACTCCTTTGTCTTTCTTCACTTTCCCCGTCTCTCAAACACTAACTCTGACGATACAATCACTCAACGCTCATAAGTGCTTCGCTATCATCCTTCACAACGTGGCGAAACACACACACACAAAAACTAAGAACTGATTGACTGCTGTCCGTAACTCACACACTCTTCTCGTTGCGTCATCTCCTTATATAGCGAGGATGACGTAACGTGGTCCTTTCTCGAACTTCTACAGACACGCCGGCTGCTGGGCACTTCTCGAATAATCCTTAATAATAACCCTTTTGGTTCTGCCGTTCTAATTGTTGTCACGTGTTTGGTCACGTGAAGAACGGTGGCCTTGAGCGTCTTTGTTGATAATTTATGTTTTTTATGTATTCCAGCTCCGTCTGTGTAGCAGTTTGCCTTAACTTGACAAATTGTTAAGAGCTGTCCCGCTTTAACTACCTTTTAATTTTCCACAGATTTCAAATGCGGCGACCACGGCGTTGTTACTTCCTTAACCGCTTACCTTCCGCCAACACTTAGAACCCTGAAGTGGTTAGAATAAAACGAGAATTGAGGGGAAATGGAAGGACAGAAAATTCTGTGCTAGAAATACGCTTCCCACATTCGCCTAGAGATCTGGGGATATCCCCGAAAAAAAAAAAAAAGTGGGTCAGGAATGCCAGCCACGGTAATTAGCCTAAGGTCTCTTCTCTAGAGTTTCAGGGCGTGGGTAGGTCACAGATCTTTGCTGACTGCTGGGATGGATGAATGCACCCGCTTTCGTTCTATTAATAGTTGCTCATTGTCACCGCGTGGAGGTGTTGTACACAGAGCACAAATAGTAATAGATATGGAGTTTCTGATGGTTGTAGGGGCATTTGTAGGACGTGTCTTCTGATATTGGTCTCCACCAGTTTCAAAGGGAGACCTCCACCTCCTCTCGGATCCAGTTGAGGGAGGTGGCTATACCTATTCTTAATTAGCCAATGAGTTGACAACACCAGTATAGGTATGCTCTTTTGACTTGACACAGAACACAAGGAGTGATACGGTGACAATATTAGCCAAGAAAATGAAATCATGACGTAATTAAGTACACTACAAACTGTAAGGAATGGGGTGTCCGCAAGAAGGCAGTGTTGATCTCTTTCCGTTTTGTTTGCCTATAAAAAGAACAAAGTTGACTGTCGACTTTGCATCACTCTTCGGCTTATAAATCTGTCCCCGTTCAGAAATATTTTCGTAGAGGGTGCCTTTAGATGTGCGGAAGTTATTATAGAGTGACTTCTCCGAGGAAACTAGTATTTTCGCCATAACACTAAACTTCCCCTACTTTACGATTTTGCCCACTTTTGTTAATCGCGTGATATTTTACGTCAATTTTATTTGTTCCTCGAAAATTCTGATTGGTGTATTCTTTCTGTTTCATATTTGCTTACACTTGGATTTCTCATAATGTTAAGAGTCTGTTTAGACAACGCGTGTGCAGTTGTTCCACAAAGAAAATGTGCACTAACCACAACTAATGACTGTCATAGATCCATTTCTGTCCTTGAAGACCAATAGCAACCCTGATTTTAAGGGAGTGACAGATACATGCTGACTCCAAGTGGAGTTTCAGTTGCCAAAATTCTGAATTCTATTTCTTTTCTGTTTCATTAGCTGCAAAGGTACAGTTAAGACGCTAAAACGCTGCAGAAAAACTTGCAAGAGCAAGGGGCACTGTCGTAAAACGATTATAAGGGCTCCTCAAAGGACGCAGCCGAATTGCACATAAGTAAACTATTTCAGACTTAAGACAGAGAACGGATATTTCCAATCAACCTAATCCGTAACTCCTTTGTTTACATCACGTAGATAAAATTCGTACAAAGGACAGTGCATAACCGAACCAGCGTCAAACATTCATTCAATATGAAGCAATTCCTTTAGTGCCTGCCTAAAGGGGTTCTACCTTTCTGCAAACTGACTCAAGTTCACACGCACATAGTTATTTCAGCAAAATGTATTTATTTTCATGATAAAAGAAGACATATTTTCCGTTAATATGATCTTTAACTAAATTTCATAAATATACTGACTGACCCAAATAACACGACAACGCGTCGAATTTCATGAACGAGCGGTTGTGATAATTTGTTAACATCCGTTTTGGTATCTAATACGGAAGGTATGCAATCCTTTAGCCATCTTTGCACTGGGATAAACGACCTGAGCTACATTCCTCCATGGTGTCCTTGGAGCGTTACTTGTGTATATTCCAGTACAATAACTTTTTAACATCGATGCGACACGTAACAGTACACAGCTGAGGAAATGGCCAACTTGAGCTCCAGCACACCTTGATGTAAATGTGTGGAATCACCTCTGCGTCGCATTTTCAAAACGATGGATTGGTAGAAGTGGACCAGTTCCACGGTCGCCAGACCTGGCACCTCTCGACTATTTTCTGTGGAGTTGTACGAAGAGTATGGTGTATGACACTCCTGTAACGTCAGCGGATTTCCTTATGGCTCGAGCGATTGAAAATCTTCCAAGACAACCGCACATATTGGGTCATGTGCATGAGACTCACCACCACCGATATAGACTCTGCAGTGATGTAGGAGGTGCACAGTTCGAAGCCCGTTTGCAATCTAAACAGCTGAATCTGGGCTTTATTGACGAAAATTTCGTTCACATTTAATGAGAACGCACTCCCATCACAAACTTCGACGCTCCCTCTTGACCGGAATTTCCGTACGGGGTTTCCTATTTCAACACCGATCAGTTTGCCGTCCCGCACAACATACTGCGCGTTTTCGGTGTTTTTTGGGACACCCTGTATATGTTTGATACATATTTATTATTATGATGCACCATTTAACGTTTAATGGACAGAAAGGACTTTGGACTCTGTACAAATTGCTGTCTGTAACATCAGGTGGTATTATGATGCTGATATAGAAATAATAAATAAATAAATAGTAAGCAAGTCGCTTTGAGAAACCTTTCTCCGCTAATGGCGCACCATACACCAAGACTCTGCAACAGCTCATACAGCCAATCTTTCGATGAGAACAATTGAATGTGTGCTTCAAAACAGAATTGTTAGTAGAGGTCTGTGGTCCCCTCGGTCCCCGGACCTAGCCCCTGCAATTTCTATATCTGGCGTAACTTAAAGCATAAAGTTAACCAGATAAACCCACACGCTTTGGAAGAATTAAAACAAAATATCCAGCAGGAAACTACCAGCAGCATTTCTCAACGTGAACTACGGCGAGTGATGGATAGTTTCTTAAAGAAGTGCCAAAAATGTATGGACAAGAGAGTGGCCAAGTTCAGCACCTTCTTTCATAGAGTAGATAAATAAAGCCTTTTAAAGTACTTTTAAAAATATCAGTACTCTATGATAGTGGCAGACGGCAACAAGCGCCGATGACGCGGACAGGCAAAACACCGCGCAGCCCATTCGGAAGTTTTTTGCTCTCCTGGTATAAGTTTTCCTATCCAGCTACATACATAGGCAGAGAGAGATTGTAAACATGTATCACTGGACCGTTTTTAGAAAAAACAAAGGCTTCAACTTCCCCTCTGTTATTGCTGTGTTATCAAGCTACCACGGTCAGCAGTGGGTAAGTATCCCAGAAAACGACAAAATCTGCCGAAGATTTTGGCGCTCTTTTCTAACGTCAGCGAGATGTTCAAGATTGGAACAATAATAAATAATGCTACAAGAGAAAAAATCTAATCTGTTGCACTCACATGACTTTCTCTACTCTTGTACTAACCATTCTTACACCCTTATTCTTCTATCTTCTTCGTGTTAGTTGAGATAAACATTTGCAGAAATTATCTTATTGCTTTTTTTCCTGTACGTGCAACGGAAATATACTAATACAGTAGGCTTTGAGCGATAGTCAAATATTTTAAAGCTTTCAAATTTCGTTCTCTTTGCACGGTAAACATATAAAAATGAATAGCGATGTTCCATTTGACAGAAGTATAAGTTCTCCAAAACTTACACAAATAACAAGGAATATCTCCGAAATGGTTCAATGTACAAAAATATTTATCTGATCATAAATTGTGTGTTTTAGCAAGATCTACATTTTTTGTATAGTAAGATATTGTATATCTCTTACGGCTTACCAGTTATGCAAAAGTAATCCAGAGTAAACAGGACTACATAGGCTATAGCCAGAAAATTCAAGATATGCATTTCATTTGTCATTAAAATGTCTAAAAAATATGGCATTTGAAATAAAATCATTAGTCTTTTTCAAGAAAATAAAAATTTTCGAAAAAATTTCCACTGAAGGATAGTTTAGGGTGAAGCAATTTTCTTCAAAATTTTCGTGTCGTGTCCTTGAAATACATTAACCTTAAATACCAACGTTAGTTTTTATCCAACGTTTTTGAGTTATTCTGTCTACAGACTGATGCACACACAGACATACACATATACATACACGGACCTTTTTCTAAAAATGTTTTTTTTTTTTTTTTATTCAGGGGACCTCAATACTTCCTCTACTCAACTATACGTAATAGAGAAAGTCAAAATGAATAATAAGAATTCGGTATAAGACTATGTAAGATTTAAACAACTGAGTTTTGTTAAGGAGATATTATAAGAATGAATGAAGATAGATTACCGAGAAAGATTTTGAAATGTAAGAAGAAGAAAACGAAGACCTCGTCACTTAGGAATGCAGGAAATAAGAACTGGAATGAGAGCAAGAGAACTGGAAGAAATCGAATGTTTGGATAGGGATGGGTGGAAAAAGAAGATTCGTTAGGCACAGAGAGATGTGTAAATATTAAAAAAAAAATTGTATGTAAATAAAATAAATTAAAATAAAATAAATAGATAAATAAATAATAGCTATATATGTACGAAAGTGGAAACATGTTTATATGTAATTATATAACACAGTAGGATGTGACAAAATTTTGAAAACATTTGGATAACAACTGAAATTGCACCTGTGGGTAAGCAAGTTGAGATGCTGTTTTGTTAAGCAGTGCAGCTCTTATAGAAATATTTCACACCGACTACCGTTTGTCTCGACGAGGTTCAGCTGGTCTCAATGTCCGGCAAGTTTCCAGAAGGCGGTGAGCACTGCCTCCTACGGAATAGTGGGCAGGGGCGGGGAAGCCACAAGATATGACCGTTCACAGCGGGCCATGTTTTATGTATGAAGCTACAACATCAGCATTGCCCTGGGCCCCAACCGGGTGGAGGGGGCGGGGCTACACTGGACTCTCTGCTGGGCTACTCAACACCATCTAAAACACTTTTCGATAGTTAGTTGTTTTCATATTTAACAGAATCATGGACAACATAACAGACAATTACATATTGATGAACTAAATAAAAATCTGATGTGTTGCACTCACATGACTTTCTCTACTCTTGTACTAACCATTCTTACAAACTTCAATTCCTCTGTCTTCTTCATGTTAGTCGAAATAAACATTTGCAGAAATTATCTTATTGCTAATTTTCTTGTAGGCGCAAGGGGAATATGGGAATACAGTAGGCTTTGTGCGATAGTCAAATCTTTTAAAGCTGGTCGGTATATTGAGTTCTCTGTGCACGGCCAAGAGATAAAAAGGTGAATAACGAACTTCCGTTTGACAAAAGTATGTGTTGCAAAGCAAATATCAATGAATATCTCAGAATTACTTCCTGCACAAAAAATTCTTTTGGACCTAATTTGTGTGTTTTAAAGATATCTACATATTTTGTATAGTAAGATTTGTCTATATCTTAAGGTTTACCAGTTACGCAAAAGTCATCAAGGGTAAACAGGAGTACACAGGCATTAGCCAGAAAATTGAAAACGTATGTTTTATTTGCAGTAAAACTATCTTAAACATATGTCAGTTTAATCAAAATGTTTAGAGCCACCCATGAAAGGATCAAAATTTTCGAAAACATTTTCATGTAAAGCATAATTTAGGGTTGGGGAATTTTCTTCGAAATCTTCGTGTTGTATTTAAATATATTAAACTTAAATACCAACTTTTCTTTTTAACTGACTTTTTGTTTTTGAGTTATGCTGTTCACAGACACACAGACACATACACACATATACACATTTTCTAAAACTATATATATATATATATATATTTTTTTTTTAAATTTATTCGGAGAGTCTCAAAAATTCTTTTCGGTAAAATCTCGACAGCCAAATTTTGAGCCGAATACAATACTTCCGCTATTTACTAAACGTAGCAGAGAAAGCAAAAATGCTTATTCTTCTATCTGCATCATTTAAATCGAGATGAACATTTGTAAAAATGGATTATGTATTTTCTTGTAGGTACAATCGCTATAGGGGAATATGGTAAGTTTAAGCGATTCTCAGGTATTTCAGAACTGGTCGCTATGTAATGGCTTTAACATTCCCTTGTCTTTGCATGGTCAGGGCATAAAAAGACAAATAGCGACTTCCTATTTGAGATACATACAACTATTTAGAAATTCAAAGCAGTTTACCAGTTTGCAAAGAGTAAGATATAGCAAAATCTAACTACCTATACAAAAAATGCACATCTCGTTAAAGCACAGAGTTTATGTCAAATTCCTATTTTTTATGCAATTAACAATTTCTGAGGTTTTCCTAGTAATGGGTTTGAATTTTCCAATACTTTTTCAAATGGGAAGTTGTTTCTCGCTTTTTTTTTCACCTGAAATATATGGTTTGATCTATCTGAGAACACCATAACTCAAAAATAAAAGGTGGATTAAATACCAAACTTTATTTTTAAGTTCAGTGTCTTTCAAGGGTGCGCCAGACACCAAGATTTCTTCAACAAAGATCCCTATCCCAAAACCACACAGAAAATCTTTCAAAAATTTAGATTTTCTGAAAAATGGCTCAACTTTTATTCAAATAATATACGTTTAAGATATTTTTGCGACAGATGAAATACATCTATCTATGTATACCTTGAATTTTCTAGGAATTACCTCTGAATGACTGAGTGACTTTACTTTTTAAATAACTGGCAAGCCTTAAGAGATATACAAAACCTTAACCTACAAAAAAATTAGATGTCTTAAAGCACACATTTATGTCGAGTATATTGTTTAGTTAACAATTTCCGAGGTGTTATTTTTGTTAGTTTGTATTTTGGAATCTTTTCTCAAATGGGTAGTCGTTATTGGTATTTTTCACCTCTTGTCGTGCAAAGAGAACGGAATTTTAATGCCATCCTATAGGCACCCGCTCCTAAAAGTTTTTTTTTTTACAAGATTTAATCTGGAATAATTGTTTTTTGGTGTTCTTTCTTTAAAAGCTGTATGTGTCAACGTAGATCAGTTGCGATACATTGGAACAGCTGTGTGATCCAATCAATATTGTTTATTTTTATCTCTAAGGCAATGTGTGTTAGTTTATCCGCCAAAATCATTAAATTAGTGTAGTTTATCGGGCAAGTAGCAGCTGTTCTGGATGTGGAGATTAGGGCAATGTTACATAATTAATCAAAACAGCCTAAGGCGACAGGAAAGAACGGAACTGCTGGAAAATTTGAAATTTGAGTACAGGGTGAAATATGACGACTATTCCTTGATTATCAGCTCTTTGTCGTGGTGTTAATGCTTTGGTTATATTACCTCGTTTTCTTACGTTTCTGAACATCTGAAGTATCAATGCGCAGTATAGCGCCCAATCAAAAATGGCAGACAAAAGATTTCACGGATATTCTTGTGAAGATATTATTTTAATTGGTGAGGCGAAGTCAAACAAATGTAACTTTAAATATAACAGACCTGCCTTTAATAAATAGCCTACTAACACGAACTCATTCATTTATATTCATCATATCTCTTAATTCCCTGGATTAAACGTTAAAATTATTATTGCTGTTGTCATAGCCTACTGAAATAGTTTAATGCCAACTGTGAAAATAAATCTTAATTAAAATGTATGAATGTTACTGCAAGATGTAAGTTGTTTACTTGTAAATCACTATTAATATTAAACATCATTAAGTAAATGCAATTACTAATTATTTCGTGGAATACTCTAAACAAATGCCACTCGGTTTTCATATTTGGGATAAGTTTTCTCGCGGACTCGCTCGCAAAATTATCGTCATATGAAACCTTCTCGTGGTATCACTAGAAATAAACATTTTATAGCAAGACAGATTTATTTTAGATTGCCTGGCTTACATGACGTCACACGGTTAGCTTTTTTAACTCGAAAACTAAATAATTTATTTTATTTATCTCCACCCACTCCGTTTGTCAGTTATTTGTGTCAGTTTCGGAAAACAAAACCTTTGTGAAATGGAACATCGCTGTTCATTTTTATATGTTAAGCGTGGATCTCAAAGCTTTAAAAGATTTGACTATCACTCAAAGCCTACTGTATTCCCATGTTTCCCTTGCACCTACAAGGAAATAAGCAATAAGATAATTTGT
This sequence comes from Tenodera sinensis, assembly GCA_030765045.1. NCBI lineage: Eukaryota > Metazoa > Arthropoda > Insecta > Mantodea > Mantidae > Tenodera > Tenodera sinensis. The sequence continues at coordinate 105,963,823 of CM060968.1, read as the reverse complement.
GAAAATGTTTATTTCAACTAACACGAAGAAGATATAGGAATAAGAGTGTAAGAATGGTTAGTACAAGAGTAGAGAAAGTCATTTGAGTGCAACACATGAGAATTTTTGAAATTATTGTGCACTTATTAGAGATTTTTATGGTGAATAATGCCCCTTTAACCCTTATAATTGTAATTTTGTACAGCCTTGACTATATATAGAGTAGAAGGGAAGTAATTACATTCATTCTAATATGTTCTTCATAGAAGCATTACAAGCAAAAAAGTCTAATTATATTTTGTTCTTTGATCAGCCGATTTCGAAAAAAATAAATAGTTTTTTATCCAAATCGGATGCGTCATTCCACAAGAGTGTACGAAGATAACAGTTTTTTACTTGTAAGATGCGTAGAGTAACTTATTTCTTGCATAGCTTCGGTAGTAACACAGGTTTTCGAAATAATTAATCACTTAAAAGACGTGAAGTAATATTCCAAGCTGCTCTTTCAGATCTGGAGTAAGTCGACAACGTTGCGTTGAAGTTGGTCAGGGAATTGACCTGGTTTGTGGATGTAAACAGGTAAGGCGCTTTCGTGTAATGTTTTGAGAGTTAACGCTTCTGATTGGCCTACACTCGCACAGTATACACGGAAGAACAAGGCAGGTATGAGTTTGTTTTCAAGACGCACCGTTACGGTGTTTGTTTATATATTGAGCAAGGGAAAGTGACCACCCACACAATCAGCAGTGTTGCCAGGTTGTTTTTGACAAACGTAAAGTATCTCCGTTGGAAATTGTCAGAGACAAAAACGTAAGATGTAAAATGAGCTCCAAATACCGAGAGCTCCACTGGTTTAAATTAATGTAATGACTTCCCTTCCACCTGGTATATATAGGATGAGAAATCCTCTGATATTCACACAAAAGGATGTGAAATATCGGCGGAATGCCTAACTGCCTTTACACTTTCTCCCTCTGACAAAATTCCACGTTATAGAAATGCTGCATAATCAAAGGACCTTTTGACGGTGGAAAATCATCAGTGGGAATAAGCGAGTAATTTTTTAGGTATTTAAGCAACTAACCTGCAGTGCAATAGCCCTTTTCCGGGCCAAGTCCTACTCCCCGGCCGCTGCGTACTCTATTTCTGTCCACCATAGGCACCATGAGCGCGGTGTAGAAGTTGAGAGTGGGACATGGTCAGCGGCCCGGTCCCTCCCAGCTAGTATATGCAGTCTTCGCAACCAGGGGCTACTACTTCTCAATTAAGTAGCTTCCCAATTAATCTCTAAGGGACTTAACGAGGCTGAATGCACCCCGGATTTGGTCGGTGCCCACGCTGGTACCGGGAATCGAACTCGGGTATACATCTTGGTAAACATTAACGCTGCCACCGATCTTTTAGATACCTACACTAGGTGAAATTTTAAACCTTGAGGAAAGCTGTACCAAATGGGAAAAATTGATGAATCAAAAACCTGCACATTAGATCAACAACACCATCTTCTCTTTGGTCGCGTAATTATTTACTCATTGCATAGTTTTCACCTAATGCAGAAACATAAGGTATAGTTGGGCTGCTCTTTGCCTTTCCAGTTCGGCTTCTTTGATTCTAGCTTTGCGGTAGCTTGACACATAAATAAAGCGAGCGCTTTGTAAGGAACTGGAAAGCCGACTTTCGGCCGAACTATACAGTGGCAGTAGGTGAATATTAAGAATGCGCGCTCCCAGTTCGCCAAGATAATCTCTTTGGAAACACACATAGTCTGCGAGTATCTTAGTTGTTAGTTATAAACTGTTGGTTAACTGTTTCTAAAGTTCAGAATTGTTTCTCTTTTGACAAGGATTTAGCATATCCTGGTAACGTTATTGATTACTGCAATTGTATAGAAAATAAAGAAAGTAAAATATTTTACATGAGAGTTATTAAAGTACTTTGACTTTGGTTATATATCTACGGATTTTCTTTGGTTTTGCTGCATCTACTGTTTTAGTTGCTAAATCGTGATCATATTCTGTGGAGTGACAGTTACTTTATATTCCATGACAATCTGAACGAAAATTCAGAATTCTTTGCAACTATTTTCTTCTGTAACTCCAATGTATTCTGTCGTAGTATATAGGTTTTGTACATCCTTTGGCAATGATCAATTGGCATTAGAAGGTATCTTACGGTCCATGTCGTCAGAACAAACAGGGCTTTTCAATCGCACAAAGAATTATCAAAATCGTTTGAATCGTTTTTGAGATTTTCCTACAGTCAAAACATACTCATAAACACATAGTACATACCAATTTTCTCTCTTTATACAATTAGTAATTGACGTTCAGTTTTATAATGAAACCAGTAACCAGATGTAAGCTTTATTATTATTATTTTTTAAATTTCCAAAACCTTTGGATTGTTTACTTTCACTACGAGTTTATTATTATGCTATGACGTGAAGAAGATGTTTTCAGTAAATAAATGAACTACAACATTCAGAAAACATGGTTCTCCACAAACAAACATTTGAATCTATTTAATGGCTTGAGTACTTTCACAAAGAGTGCGTGGAGGAAAGAATACAATGGCTTCATGACAGTGAATAATATGGTTTATCTGGACTATAAAATATTATGGAGCCTGAGTAGGTATATCACAACTGTTTGAGCCCTACATATGTGCGTTATTAGTTAGGGTAACAAAATTTTACATATAACTGCTTCTCGTGTTCACTCGTTCCGCGATGAACGCAGATTGTAAAGTCTAATGATACTACGATAAAGACTTATTCATCAGTGTTTGTTACCTTAGTGTCTGTAAACAAGACTTTGAACATCTCAGAAACTGAACATCTGCAAAGAAGCACAGTAAACCTAAAAATTTAAGAACTAATTAGGCAGTAGTATATTGTGACATGTGTGTGGGTAGGTGGATCACTGTAAAACGAGGAAGAGTTTTAAAATACGAGACAAAATTGAGTATTTTCCATTTCCCAGACTGTCCAATGCACCTAGCACACGAGTCTTGTTAGTGAATAATATTAATAGCACTTGCCGAAATTAAAATTCATTATTAACAGCTGTTGAATATGGTGGTTTCAATTGCAGGGTCACCACACCTCATTGACAAATTACTAATCTTCAGACCATATTTACTTGCAGCCGAACTATATCATAAGCAAATATTAACAAAATAAAAGGAAGTAAAATTGTATTAACATATTAAAATCTTTTGAGTAATCAAAAAGGAGACAACTTCGCATGTGAAGACTTTAGTTCTGTATGATATGGGGGTAACGCTGATCTATGTATATCTACTGCAACTCCCCAGTCTTGTCAGCGATCCAGAAGTCTGAAGTTCATGATAAACTGAATCAGGCTATGGACCATGATGGTTCAAGGGTCCTGCAATTTTTAAATTTGGGAAGAAGTGTTGGGTATTTGCACAATAGATGGACAACTGTTTCATCTACCTTTTGACAGCGTGTATACGCAAGATTGAATTCAATTCCATCTGTTTTATATGAACTTAGTTCTCGCGTACCTTTCACAGTTAACTCCTGACGTTCAGCTTGGCTTCAAACAACCTCACCCCTGTCCACAGCTCCATCACGTAGTTGATGTTCTTTAAAACACCAAAGAAGAAAACGGTGTGTCCATAAGCCTGCTTTTAGACTCTGAGAAGGCTTTTGATAAGGTTTGGCATCAAGGTTTGCTCTATAAAACGAACACACGTCTTCCTGGACTTAAGCAGTGGTACCACACCAATAGAAGTTACACTGTCAAAGGTGAAAATTCTGTATCAAGATTTCATTTAATAGAAGCTAGTGCTCCACAAGGAGGTGCTCTGGGTACCATTTTATATCTTATATATGCCCACATTCTTTCCAAACAAAAATTTAATAGCATTGCATTGGCTCAGTTTGAGATGATGTAGCAATTTTGAGCAAGTGGATACTCGAATCTAGTGCAACTGAGCTACAGCATTTTGTACCTTGGTTCGTTAAGAATAACACTCTCCATAGAGATCTTCGTGGTCCTGAAGTCAACAGTATTCTTAAAAAACACTACACTAAACTTCATTAGATATTTATCGACCATCCTAAATCAATACTCAATCACACCCCAGAGCAATACTTCTGCCTACCTAACATAGGCTTATGGCATGGAAAGTAACAATGTTAGTACTTAATAACTAATCGGTCTTCAAAAACGCTGGTGAGTAGTTTTCGCAATTAACTGAAGATGTAACAATTGGTATTACTTTAGTTATTTTTTAATTATAAGTTATTCGTTCTTCGATTTCTTTTATACCTTGAAATTTATTATACTGTGCATCGTTAATGTTTTAGTCTTTTTTCACTTTTGCTGAAGAAGTTTGAGTTAGGTAGGTACATATTTGACTGAAGCTATTACTAAGCCTATTGGGTGGGTATAGACTTCGTAAGCTACAGTGAGCAGAAATGAGGAGCCTTTTTGAAGAACAAAGGTTAAACCTTGAGCATTATCTTGTTTGCTGTCTGAGAATCCTTTGGCGCGGTGCCTGTCATCGCAGATAAGGAGTATGCGGAAAAACCAGTGGCAAGATACGATGCTCCCGTCTGATAGCACCACAAGCAGCGAATATTCAGACTGTGCTGGCTAGCCCCCGGCACTGCGGTGTATAGATGAATCACAACGGTGAATTAGTTTTTATGTTAGAGCCCAACTTCCGTGCTACATAAATATCACCATTATTTGCATCATATTCGAGTAGCACGTATAATTACATGGCCACAGTGTTATTCTGTGGACCTTAAGTGTTCTAGATAGTTTTCTAGTTGTTCATTTGTTTACCATTTATATCTGTCAAATGCCAATGAAACTAAATCGAGTTTTTACTTTCTCTGCTATGTATTCCCCCCTCTAAAATTCGATATCGAGATATCACCAGAAATACATGTTTTGGGGCCCCCTGAATATGAAAAAATATTTTTAGAAAAAGTCCGTTTGTGTGTGTTTAAATAACAATTTATTTCAGCATATTCCATTACAGAAAATGTAATACTACATGCATATATTCAATATAATTGTAGTTATCTAACATTCCTGTACAATCGTTATGTAATGACAGTTATTTACAAAAGTTCAAAGGATTTTAAAAATAGCCTTTTGTAAAATTGTATGTAATTTACCAGATTGCACAAATCCGTAATGTAATTTCCTTTACTACTCTTAGTTCAAAAGAAAATAAATTTTAAGCTCAGTCATTTGAAATTTCTAAGTTTTATTTTTAATTTTTGTATAGCTTCCAAAATTAAAAACTCAAAAAGCGTTAAAAAGAAAATCATACATGACAAATTTAGTAAATTATTGTTTTGGGAATTTCCATGAGAAATTTCAGAAGAACTGGATGAAAACTGCATCGTGGAGCGTTTTAAGAAACTGAATGTACTGATAAAAATAACTTCCAAGAAACCTCAAATTTCAAAATGAGAAACCATTCTATTCTGGCTTTCAACCTACATTATGTAAATTTAGGCACTTATAATGTAAAAGTCAAAATTCTTTATGAAATTATGGTCCATAAGTATTTTTAAATCTGGAATACATATATCAACTTTTGCGAGTTTTTACGAGTTGTCAGTTTCTAAAAAGACATAATTCTTCAAACATATTTTAATTACCTCATTAGCGTATTTCCGCCAATTTTACGTTGTTTGTATTACTGACATTTAACATTTATATATTGTTGAAATAGTTTCATATATTTTCCCACTAGTTCTTTATTTTTATAGGCCACTTTTCTGTGTAACTGCTTTTTTAAAATAGGTTCTTTCCCTTTTTAATTTCTCACACTCCCATATAATATTGCCCAGTTTCCTATCTACATACGCATGTTGGATCATTGGTTAATTTGAATCTATGGAAGTATTCACCAAAGCTTCCCTGGCCAGTAGTAACTCTGTCAATTTATGTGTTACAGTAGAAATATCTTGTCTTTTCATAATGCTGCGAATACAGGGCTTTGTTAGTGCACCCTCTGTGTGGTTTTTCACTAACTTTCTCGCCGTTTCAGGCTTTTTTCTCCCAGCTCAATTTTCATTGTGCTAATGAGCATTAGATCTTATACTGTTGCTGTAATTGGATTGTTTGCTGCTTCTTTAACTAGTGTTTCAGCAAGCTCATATCCCTGAATCCTTGTGTGCCCTTTGACCCATGCAATATTATCTTCCATTCTTTGGATTTTGAGTTTCTTAGGTTGGTTTTTATTTTCTCTGTCAGGGAATGTTTTCTGTTCTGTTCACGCAAAATGAATGGAATTTTAAAGCCATAACTAACCAACTCTTAAAATACTTAACTATCACTTAAAGCTACTGTATTACCCTATTTCGATTGTACAGCTATGGAAAAAAGATTGATCACTGTAAATTTTCTAAGTGCCGCTTCGGCCTCACGGAAGTACCCGAAGTAACCAGAGCATGGTTCACACGCCGCGTGCACTATGCTCCAAAGGAGGCTTGTACACAGCGAGATAAGACACAGCGTATTACTTTATAACATAAAATAGCAACCAGAATACAATCAAAAGAGTCGTTCTTCGCCAACATGCACACTCACGAAATACGTAAGCCAAACCCTGAGAGTTGAGCTGTCTGTTAGATCTCTGTAAATGAGAAGAGATTCTCCGTGGTAGAAATGGTTCAGTATCAATATTCTGTGCTCGAAACTCGAATAGAGTTCGAGTCCAGGGACTCGGGTGCTTTCTTATTTCTTCCTTTTTATTTTTTCGTATTAACACCCCTTATTTCGATGTAGATTACGTTCTGTGAATCAATATTGAATACTGTGTGCGAAATCTTTACCTGCTGTTCTCGTAAACCAGAAAATAAAGAAAAACACAGCAACCTGATCTCCGGTTGCTTTTAAATGCAACAAAACTTTAATAAAACGAGGAAATCCAAGAAATAAATTCTAATACTTAGTGTGATCTCTATTATTTGATATCACTGCCCTCAATCTTCGTGGCATGGAATCCAGTGTTTGAAAATAATTTCCGTCATCTGCTAATGACTCCCAAGTGTCTGTAATGGTTCACCAGAGTTGTGTAGCATTATTCAATCTGGGACCTCAAGAGAGCCTCTGTTTTGCTTTTGCCCAAACATGTTCAATTGGGTTTAGATCTGCTGATTTCGGAGGCCACCGTATCTGTTCTAAGTAATTCCTGTGCTGCGAACGTACGCCGTATTCCAGCAACTTTACAACGGTTGCTAACCGCCCGAGTACTGCCCGGGAATAAAGACAATGCCTTGTGGTCGGCGGCGGTTAGAAACGGATCTCTTTCCACCTCTGCCAAGATCTGTCTTCATTCTCGGTAGATTCACATGGGCGTCGTGTACTCTTCTTTGCAGCCACCTGCGCACTTTCACGATATGATGACACCCACCTCCTCGCAGTGAACTGTGCAACACCACAAATGCTACCAGCTTTGGTGGCCAAAGAGCCTGTGAGAACAGGGTGAGAACAGCAGGACGTTTATCAACGGCCTCTGCTATTGCTTAAGTATGAACTTTAGGCTACGTAGTGATTAAGGACCTCTTTTGGTGCTGAATGGAACTAAGCATAAGTCTATGACCGACACAGAAAGAAACAAAATGATACAAGAATCGAGCTTGCCACCAATTAGTTGAAAGAGTTGGCTATCTGCATATATATACTCAATTCATAACTAATATTGCATAAAATCTACATTAGTTTAAATTAAAATACGAACTATAGCATGAAAATAGAGGAAACAAAATAAAGGGAGGAAAAAGGTATATTCTGTTGCCGAGGTTTGAACCTAAGTTCACCAGTACTCAAAGCGTGTGCGTTACCTCTAAACTGTATTTACTTGGGGCTGGAAACGTCCACTGGCACATCTATATATACGCTGTAACTCCGGCCACGTTTTTATGGTAACATGACAATTTCTCGTATTCAGGGTAGTTCATGTCTTATGAAACATGTCATTGGTTGTTTCGGTTGATTGGATATCACTGCTCCTCCAAAATGTAGAACTACCAATGCGCTGAGTAAACTACGCTGCTATACGAAATGGGGGTTAGATATTTTCTGCTCTCCGAGTGCGTTCAATCATTTTTTTCCATGGCTGTACATACAAGGGAATGTTTAATAATAGCATTTCTACAAATATTTAACTCGATTAACGTGAATTAATATAAGAATAAGCTTTTAAAAGAATAATTGGTTAAACAATTGGCAGAGAAATACATGTGAATGTAATATCAATTGTTTTTTATTTAAAGCCAGGTTGTTTGTTCCTGTCTTATCTGCCAACAAAATTTTCCCTTAATGCAATTGTCAGGAACTCCACCTCTTCCTTTTGAATTCCATTAGCTTTTAGAAGCATAATGTGCTTTTTTATTTATTTGACTGCTTCCCCCAGAGGAGGCTGCCTGAACGACAAAGAATACGAAAAACATCAATCACTGAAAACAACAAAATTACTAATGATAATACTTCAAAGAAAGTCAAAATAAATATATGTACATATAAGGTAATTAAATTAAAATATATAAAAATACAACAAGAAAGGGGGGGGGCATCCTAAAGTTTATTCAGTAAACTTCGCGATATTCTACTCCTAGGGAAAAAAAGTCGTTCTTCGTTTCTTACTTATTTTCTTTCTTTCCTTCCTTCTTCTCCTCTTTTCTTCTCTCTGCCTCTCTATTTCTCCTTGTCCCACCTTCTTTCTCTCTTTCCTTTTTTATTTCTTTCTCTGTCTTTCTTTCTAACTTCTTTCTTATTTCTTTGCTTCTTTCTTTATATTTCGTTATATTGTATTCTTGCAATGGGCTTATTACTTACAAACCAGTTATTGTTTTGAACTTAAGATCTCTTCAGCATCGCTCGAGACATTATTTAAGATAAAATAATAAATACTGCCAAGGAGGTTACCAAAGAGTACGTTTAATCGCTCTAAGATAATTGTTGTTGGACGTTTTGTTTAATGGCGTTTTTGCACTGCGAGTGAGCATGCGCATCTGCCGAGCGACACGTTGCATATTCATACCGGAAATGTAGCGGCTATTACTCTTCTGTCAACACACTACCGATAAACACTACCAAAGATGTCGTGGCTAACCTTAAGTTCGAGAAATAGAGATAAATATTTCCAAGCGGGCCGTCCCAGAGCTGCGCTTCGACTAAAGCAGCTGCAAAAAATGTTGGCATCCCTGAATGCAAAAGTAACGAGATTAATGAGTCATGTCCATAACTAACAATTAGCGATCCGTTCTTTGCTGGTGTTATCACTGCTCCACGGTTTAAACTTTTGCTGTTCCCGTTAGATGTACACGGAATCAAATAGAACCTTCTCGCAAAAAGTTTATCGATATTTTGATCTACTTCGCTCCATTTCTTGCACTTGAATTTAGTGGATTAATTTGCTAACATAAGTTAATTCATGAAACAGGAACACGTTCTATCAAGATATGACATCGTGATGAACTGCCCTTTCCCAATGGCCTTGTGTTTCTTTAAATTCATAAATGTTACTTAGTAACTTTAAACAAAGGCTTAATTAGAACCCTTGGTATACTAAAAAGAATACAAATACTGCAGGAAGAGAAAACTATGTGAGTGTAAGACGTTGCATTTCTATTCCAATCATAGAAAATTGTATAATTCTTTTATAGAAGAGGGAGTAGAGAAAGGAAAGTGAGTGGAGAACATCGTGTGAATGCAATGTCAAGAATTCCAATTTCAAACATATAAAAATTGTAGGTATGACGTCTTTGTAGAAGGAGTAGAAAAATAAGTGTGATTGTGTTTTATAAAAGAAAAGTGAATAAAGAAAACGGTGTGAATGTAATTCATTGCATTTATATTTCAATTATAGGGCATTATATAAATAGAAGGACAAGTAGAGAACATGCGAATGTGTTATGTAAAAGAAAGGCGGGTAGAAATCGTGTGAATCTAAATCGTTGCATTTCTATTTCAGTCTTAGAAAACTGTATGAATTGTATGTTGAAGGGCGAGAAGAAGACTTGTAAATGTGTTACTTGAAAGAAGAGTGAGTAGAGAAACTATGTGAACGTACTACGTTGCATATTAGAGAAACAAGTGTGCTGTGTTCCGTAAAAGAAAAGTGAGCAGAGAAGGTTATGTGAATGTAATACGTTGCATTTCTATTTCAGTCATAGATATTAATATGAATTGTGGTTTTGTGGTTTGAAGGGTGAGTAGAGAAGAGTATCTTGTAGGAGGCCTTTGCCCTCAATGGGACATCACAGGCTATTTTCATTCATTCATACCGCAACATCCCCACGTCCTGATCAATCTCAAGAGAGATGATCAGTTGTACAGGACGTTTCTGGTTCTGCAATCTCGTCGACTTAAAATGCCTGCAACATTCTCCATTTCAGTCCACTGCAATTTCTTGTGTATAGTTCTGGTATCCTCATCAACAGAGAGTGGGGTTTTAGTAAGTAAACATAGGAATAAGATTAACAACACGGAGTATAGAGCCGGCAGGTAGCGTGAGGGTTAGTACTGCCTTCCACTCAGCAAGATCGCCGGCGCTTCCACTTACCGTTGTAAGTGCCCGGTTAAGTTGATGGATTTCGCACTAAAACCCCGCTCCCTGCCAGGACCTCCTAAATACCGGACCTGACACTGTGATTCAAGATGGCGGCCTATATGGTGGGAACTACTTATAAACAACTCGTCTACAGGCTACGATTTCAACGCAGTAAAATAAAAATGTTGTGTAATAACACGCCTATTTTGTGAATATGGGCTGTGTTAAACACAAAAGCACTGTCTTAAACATAACCTCAAGTAAACAAAAAAGGATGACATTTAATATTAAACGATAACCCATGAGCAATGAAATATATAACCTTAAACATCATTCATGCTATCTACAGGTCTACATGCCATTATGGAACTGCATTACACACTCAAATTACAAAGAAGATAGACAAAACTGCAAGCACCATGTTACTTAAATAAAAGAGAAGTGTTGACATTGAGTTGACTCAATTATTAATCATTGTTTACACTGTTTTTCACATTTGTACAATGTACATAATGTTATATACCTACACAAAACATATTATACTGGATGGCTGATATACAAATGCTGCCATTTTGGATAATTAACTACCATGGGCGTCGCGAAGGGGGGGGGGGGCAAGGGAGGGCCGCGGCCCCCCCCTTGGAAATTAATGAACTTAATGTGCTGACTATTAAACTATTATTTTAATTTTTATGTAAAGAACAATTTCTATTTAGCGCAAATTTATATAGTTATCCGCAACAAATACTATAACTTTTGACAACAAAATAATGAATTAACATTATCTGATTGCAAAATTCTAACATTTGGCCCCCCCCCCTGAAAAAAAGTCTTCCGACGTTCATGTTAACTACCTACTAAATTCAAAAGCTTTAGGGTGGAAATTTGCTTTTACTATTACTGAAAACTTTTGATTACTCAGTACTTCATGACACTTTATTTTACAGGGGGAATCCACAAAAGCAGATGAAATATTAAAAATAATAACCGTAAAACAGTACTGTAAATGAAATATATGAAATACGTAATCTTAAATCAGCATTGTAAAGCAACATTGTGTTATGTTAGGTTAATGTATGTATATGAGTGGGGTGACAGGATCCTGTTATCGAAATATTTACAATTTGGGCAGTGTTTATGCAATCATTTCAACGTAAATGCATTAATCAATAATTGTAGCATATATTACACTCGTTTATACACATTTATTAGCTAAATATCCGCCGCATAAGCGAAATAAAACCACTTCATCGCACGTATGAAATTTTCTCATAAATAAAACACGAAGCTTGAGCGCACAATAAAACTTACAAGATCGTAATCAGCAATAAAAACTGCATCCATTGCACTATATTTCATTCGTTTTCTTGAGCGGCCGATTTTGTAAATATTTACCAAACTTTGCTATAGTCTACAGTTTTACATGCAGCAACATAACACATTTCTTCTAAACTACAGCTACACATTTAAATTACAAAGACAAAAGATAATGTATAAATACAAGCAGCATACTACTTACATGAAGCAAACTGTTGGTGTTGCAGATGCCACTAATTGAGTTCACTCGAAATTATTATCTTTCACTATTCACCATGTTATATATACACGGGCAAGTAACACACATAACGCTGCAATTTATAGTAATTAAATACTGAATTTAGAAGCTTTACGTTGTAATTTACCTTTTGTTTTAACTGAAAGTTTCTGATTTTTAATTTGCATCCGGGAATGCAACAGTTACGGGGCATTGTGATGTTTGAGGTTAGGTTGAGGTACGACTACATTAACGTACACTACTGGAACAGTTTTTCTTCAACAACCACTCACCACTGTAATCGTGACACAAATTGTACTTGCAAGCATAAATTAACCACACTATACGGCTAACGTAGCCATAGCCTTAGATGAAACACAATAAACATGAACACGTGGTTAAACACACGGCACAGTCAACAGTTATTAGATTTATTCCCGTTCCCTATACTGCCCAAATAAAACTTTCGAAACACTCGCTTTGCTAATATGAAGACAAACTTACATAGGAATTATTATAACAAACAATAACTCGAAGACAGAAAATAAAACCAAAAACAGCGTGTGGAAACACCTCAGAAATCACTCCCACCATCCGACGCCATTTTTGTACAGCTGGGATGCCAGGGTCAGGTCCGTTAATCTAGAGGGTCCTGTCCCTGCTCGACAGTCAGGGGAATGCTGAGGTTGGTAGTCCGGCGGACTGCTGTTGGACTTACTGGTGTGGCTACCGTAGAGTGACTTGCTTCCGTAGTGCAGGAAACAGCTCTTCTGGATTCCAACATGTTTCGGCACCAATATACCTGTTGCAATCTCCCATAGTGTAGAACACGTAACTCTTTTCTGGATCCCAAATGTATATGTTACAATCCCCTGTAGTGAAAGAAACGCAAGTCTTCTCTGGCGATGCTCTCCAATTGTATCACTTCTAGCTTTCCTTTGTAACATTGTAGTTCTAAATGCTTTCCTTATTTTACATAACATCCTAAAACTGCTTCTTGAACTGCTCTGAATTTCTCTCCTTATATCTTCACCTGTACTAACTTCTGTCACTAGTTTGTCTATTTTTCTTCACTATTGGCCTACACTACCTTTAATTTAATTTTCACACACCTTTGTGCAATATTTCTTGATCTTCTTCTCTCGTTGTTTATTAATTTTTCTCTTAGCTTGACGAATCTCCTCAACTCATGTTTCTAATTTAATAAACAGTCAATTTTGAGACAAGTTCAGCTAAATATTGGTATAAGTAAGTTCTTATCTGCGTGTAGTAGCGATGCGTAGTTTTCTATAGTAGTGCTCCATTCTATCTTATTTAGAAAGTTGGTAGCTCTGTGATTCCTTCTTCTTGGCAAGGCTGTACATCCCGGGATCGGCACCAAAATGTTTCGTGATCAGTAGTGTATTGGTGCGTAAGTAAAGTCTTTTTGTAGACAATTGATAGTAAAAGTCGGCCTTTTAGCAGTTTACGACAGTGTTAAAAGTATGAAATTCTTCCACTCAGTGCTCAAAAGCTTCTAACACTCCGGTAATACCAACTTTGATTTCTTACGGAATGTAATCATGGCCTCAATTCAAGTAGGCCACGAATCTCAGCTACACATGATTATATACAATGGCCGGTCATTTGAATAATAATTGTACAATAAACATTTCAGTTTCCTCAAAAGATGAGTAGGTTTGAAAACTTGTAATCTATTAATTAATTAACTAATTACAGTTTTGTTACATTATTTTCATCGTTTTAATATTTCCACTTATAAAAGTCATCATTGTCAACACTGATACTAAGCAAAGCAACAACTGAACATCTCAGCCCGATGACCAGTATGACCATGAAAACGGTAAAACAATACCATATATTTATATGTAATCTATAACACATCTATAAATATTCAGCCTTGTGTACGATGCAGGGGTTAAAATGAAGACTTTATTTTATGAGTAGCTATGATTCATTTTAGCCCTTGTATCATAAATAACTATTATCGGCACCATGGTTAATTTATCCTTTCGTGTGGACAATAGTACAAATTAATATAAAATTTGAAGATGCTAGAAAACAAAGGAAAACGGAAGCCACAAAACATAGAGTTACAAAAATATAAAGCCACTTTATTTTTATATTCTATACCACAACAGGGCTGTTCAACGAACCAAGCCGTTAAGGAGGATGGGGGTTGACCGATAAAGTACTCGCTTTCTAGTCACTTGTTTCTAAAATTTGCCGCTTTTGAATTATTCAACCAACTTTCATGAAAATTAACTACATAATAAGGAGGTTATTTATTGACCAGCAAAATGGCAATGGTTTAAATTTCACGTTTTTTGCTATTACCAGCTATAGGCATTAATTACTTATTTTAGTTATACATATTTTTATTTTAATTACCTTTCTCACTTAATGTTGTCATATTAGACATTTCATATTTGTACAAACTATCAAAAATGCTTTCAGAATTAATCTGAAGCACCAATTTCTTTTACGGGGTTCGTTGTTTTGGAATTAAAATTGTTTATTTATAAAAATTAAAAATATAAAATATTTTAGCACATTTAAATTTGTTTTTATAAAACGTACGTAAATATTATGTAAAAGTTGGTAATTCATATTAACAAGCATGCATCTAGGTGCTCTAAGAACAAATTTCGTGCAATTCTGTCGAATGATTTTGAAATGAAAGACTTTCATGAGAAGAGAAGCTTACAGCCGAGAAAACATGCATTAAAATGCCACGTCTATTAAATCTATAGACTTTAAATGCTTGTAATTCTGGTAACTATCACAATATTGACGAAAGACAAACTTTATAATAAATTTTGAAGTATCAACAATTTAATTCAGAGGAAAGAAAAAAAAGGGGTTTATTTTTCACGGAATACTTATGTTAACCCCCCAGAGAATATGTTTATGGATATGCAAGAGCATCACCCACCCCAAAGAGGGCTGATCAATGAACCAAACTGTTAAATGTATGTGAGAAAGAAGGAACAAGTAGTTAACATTCATTAGTTTTTGCCTGGCCATCCCCGCCATTATACACGCACCCTTTGATATGAATATTCCCAATCTGTGCTTGTAGACATGTTTGTGACTAATGGATCGATTTTACTTTCTCTACCGATTACTTAACAGTAAGTGAGGAAAGTTTTGTATTCCACCCAAAAGATTGATAAAATTTCATCGAAAATACATATTTCCCGAAATAAATCTTTAAAAGGGAAGTTCTATTTGTGTGTATGTATGCATGCATATATGTGTCGGTCTATCTGCGAACAGTAGGTATAACTTAAAAACAAGAATTCAGTCAAATACAAAACTTGAATGCGATATGATTTTCAAAATAGCGCACGCATCCACAAGTTTGATTTTCACAAAAATGCCTCTAACGGTTTCAATTAAGTTACCGTTTAAGATTTTTGTTCTTCTTCTTTACCTGATTTCCCACCCCTTATGTAAGACTTACAAACCAGTGCCTAGGATCAGAGGCCTATCGGTAAGCACAGGAACCTATGGACCGGACAGAGTGAAGACCTGGAAGCGGGTGATCAGCCAAGCACCAGCTATGATAGTGAGGAAGAGGGTGATATGAAATGCAGACGAAATCGATGATTGGAAAGGTGACAACGGAGCAATTGGAATGAGTGACGGGGGAAACCGGAAAACCCAGAGAAAACCCGCCCTAATGCCGCTTCTTAAGATATTTTCATGACAAATAAAACCTGTATATCTTGTACTTTGTGGAAATGGCCTTTGAAGTCCTTTTCATCTTTAATAACTTTTGCTATTCGTTTGAGGTTTTCTAAAATTCTCCCACCTGTTTATGCAAAGAAAAGTGATTTTATAGCCATCATAAAGCTATCAGAACATAAAAGTTTTGGCTATCGCTTAAGAAAGTGCAAAGGACTGGAAAACCAGACAAGGGCGTGGCAGCATGTTACTTAAATGCGATTTTGACAGCTATAAAATGTACAATAACCTGTATATTATATATCAGTTCAATGGATGAGAAAAAAATGGGGATTTAATTACCGAAAATAAAAAAGAAAAGGCCAATTGTTTTAGCTCAGAAACTACCATGTCTCCTTAAGAAAAGTTTGTAGAAGAGGGGGTAGAGAATATCATGTGAATGCAACACATTTTACTTTCTCTACTATGTATAGTAAGAAGGGGAAAGTATTGCATTTCACCCAAAATTTCGATGTCGGTATTTCACCAGAAATTGTGTTTGAGGTCCTCCAAATAGAAAAAAATCTGAGGTGTTGCACTCTCATGACTTTCTCTACTCTTGTACTAACCATTCTTATTAAGTCTTAATACCTCCATCTTCTTCGTGTTAGTTGAGATAAGCATTTGTACAAATTATCTCATTGCTTGTTTCCTTGTAGGTGAAAGGGGAAAATTAGAATACAGAAGGCTTTGTGCGATAGTCAAATCTTTTAAAGCTTTGAGATCCCGTTCTCTTTGCACGCTTAACATATAAAAAATCTGATGTGTTACACTCACATGACTTTCTCTACTCTTGTACTAACCATTCTTACAAACTCTTATTCCTATATCTTCTTCGTGTTAGTTAAAATAAACATTTGTACAAATTATCTTATTGCTTATTTCCTTGTAGGTGCAAGGGGAATATTGGAATACAGTAGGCTTTGTGCGATAGTCAAATCTTTTAAAGCTTTGAGATTCCGTTCTCTTTGTACACGTAACATATAAAAAAATGAACAACGATGACCCATTTCACGAAAGTTCCAAGTTTTCCGAAACTCACACACATAACAAGGTATATCTCCGAAATGGTTCACCCTACAAGAAAATTTATTGACACATAAATTGTGTATTTTAGCAAGATCTACATTTTTTGTATAGTATAATTTGGTCTATCTCTAACGGTTTACCAGTTATGCAAAAGTCGTCCAGAGTAAATACGACTACAGGGGCTATAGCCAGAAAATTCAAGATATACATTTCATTTGTCATAAAAATATCTCAAACATATGACATTTTAATCAAAATCGTTAGAGCCATTTTCAAGAAAATCAAAATTTTCGAAAAATTTTACATGTAAAGGGTAGTTTAGGGTGGGGCTATTTTCTTTAAAATCTTCGTGTCACATCCTTGAACGACATTAAACTTAAATACCAACTTTGGTTTTTAACCGACTTTTCGTTTTTGAGTTATGCTGTCCACAGACTGACAGACAGACAGACACACAGACACACACACGGACCTTTTTCTAAAAATGCTTTTTTTGGATTCAGGGGGCCTCAAAACATGTATTTCCGGTGAAATATCGACTTCGAATTTTTGGGTGGAATACAATACTTCCCCTACTTACCAGTAGAGAAAGTAAAAATGAACAACGGTGTTCCATTTCACGAAAGTTTCAAGTTTTCGAATCTGACACAAATAAAAAGGAATATCTCAAAATGGTTCACTCTACAAAATACTTTATTCAGACATAAATTGTGTGCTTTAGTGAGATATATATTGTTTGTATATTAAGAATTTGTCTATCTCTTACGGTTTACGAGTTATTCAAATGCCAATCAGAGTAAACAGGACTACGTAGGCTACAGCCAGAAAATTCAAAATTTACATTTCATTTGTCATACAAATATCTTAAACATATGCCACTTTAATCAAAATCGTTAGAGACATTTTCAGGAAAATCAAAATTTTCGAAAAGTTTTCCATGTAAAGGGTAGTTTAGGGTGGGGCTATTTTCTTCAAAATCTTTGTGTCGCATCCTTGAAAGACCTTAAACTTAAATACCAACTTGGTTTTTAAGCGAATTTTCGTTTTTGAATTATGATGTCCATAGACACATAGACACACAGACACACACACAGACACACACACACACACACACACACACACACACACACACACACACACACACACACATCCGGAACTTTTTGTAAAAAGTCTTTTGTTTTGGATTCAGGGAGCCTCAAAAAACATATTTCTGGTGAAATCTCGTCATTGAATTTTTTGCTGGAATGTAATAATTCCTCTACCTGCTACACGTAGTACAGAAAGTAAAAATTGTTCATTACTATTTTGGCTCTTAATAGATTCTTCCCATGTAACGCCATTACTATAGTTTTACTTGGTGATATTTTAGGTTATGTTATAATATTGTGTGTAGAAATTCCGCAGGAGATGAAGTTTTGGGTGCGGGGCCAGCCAATGTTTGGTTTGTATAAACGAACAAGGTAATGAAGGGTTGCAGTGGCCCGACTCCCACGCTGTGCGCGGTAGCAAGGGAACATTCATCAGCGACGATAAGAACTGCCGACCACTCCCACCTTCTGGAGGAATTGCACTGCGGCAATTATTTATGTTTTCCTCTTACAATATATTACATAATTATAACAAGGCACAATGAAATATATAGCACTATCCAAGTATGCTACGAATTATAGCGACGACCTCAAATTTTAACTTAAAAGTGCCTTGGTTATTCAGTATAGCATTTTCAGAGCCTTGCCGTGTAATTTGGATCGTGTTTCAAATAGTATTCTCTTTTAAATGCTTTCATGTAGACTTAAAACAAGCTCACAGTATATATACCGCTTTTAGTAATTATACTGTAAATATGCACGGCCATTTTAATCACAAACAAAAAGAATTCTTCACATATCATGGAAATAAACACTTATTGTTCTATTTAGCAAGGTTTATTTCAACGTAATTAAACATATTTTGAGGGATAAGGTACAGCTTACAAATTTCAAAATAGTTATTTATATAATTAGTGTCACGATGAAAAGATTATGCATGTATTACAGACAAAACTTCAGTTGTAGCATTAAAATACGTAAACATAATTAATAAATTTGCTAAATGTAAGATTATACTGTATCAGAAATCAGAGATGTATGACGTAATATCGTTGCTAAGCAGATGTTGTTTCATTTGTTTTAACTTATGGGGGAAAATGGAAGGTAATGATAAAACTATTAAAATACTGACCTTGACATTTTGAAGGGAACGAGGAATGCTGAGAGTTTATTAATTTCAGAAGAAAATAAATAAATAAAAAATGGAAAAAAAGGCTAAGGTCGGTATCGTACTCGTGTGATTTTTCCGGGAAACAAAGCCACTTGCTTAGCTGCAGGCTCCGGAGTCCAAGACAGACTGTTTCTCTGAAGATGTCCGACGCAGTATTAGGCGAAACGTCAGAGAAAAACAAGAACACTAGACCAAGGCCTACAAGCCCTCAAATATCACACATTGAAGAAAGCAAAAAAAGTTTACCAAAAAGACTATGAAAACTTTTGCTGAACGGAGAAACGAAAAATGAAAAAGTGACGATTTCAGGTTTTTTTTAAAGGCTCACATTAGAGAAAATTGTGTTGTGGCGGTGATGACGTCATTCACTTTCTGGCACAGGTGCCAGAAAGAGATGTCATAATAAACGGTTTTAATGCTAGGATTGTATAAAATTGTATTTTAAAAGAACGTTATTGGATGGAGCAAATATTTAAATATATTTTTACAGAAAGACTTATTTATATATCAGCGTTAATTTCACAGTAATGATTTAAAAGGCAAGACACAGCACCGCGTTGTAAATAGTTAAAAAGGTATCCAAATTCGGTATCAAAGTTTCAAAGCTTATTTCCCACAGATTAGTTTTCTAAAATTTATCCTTGACAATTCAAAAACTATTAAAGCGATTACTGTGCACGTAATCTAGAATACTAACCAGAATTATGTTCCTCTGTGTGATAGTTATTCTGAAAAAAATTATGATTGAATAATCTAATAAACTACTTTGGGAATTTGAAAATGGCTTTATAATATTTTTTTTTTGCATGTAGAAGTCTAGTTGTGGTCATTTCCTCAAAAAAAGCCTAAGCTTTAAAACCAAAAGTTTCAAAAACGAGCTAACACCTTAAGAAAATTGGCATAGCAATCTGTTCTGTTACATTTATATGACTTTAACTACCCATCTTGAACAAAGTATTCTGAAAAAGCTTGTTCTACTGTCTACTTCACGTTAATCATGATAAACAGTTCTAGAATTAGTATTATTATATGTTTCCTTGTAATTAAGTACAAGAGGTGTATTAAAAAAATTATTGTGTTATTTAACGACGCTGTCAATTGCTAGGATCACATCAGTGTCGCCGGTGTGCCGGAATTTCGTCCCGCAGGAGTTCTTTTACATGCCAGTAAATCTACTGACATGGAGCTGTCGTTTTTAAGTACACTTAAAAACCATCGGCCTGGGTCGGGTTTGAACCACGACCTTGGGATCAGTAGGCCAGCGTCTAACCAACTGAGCCACCCAGACCGACTACAAGAGGTGTAGGAGAATATAGTAGGCGTAAGCGTTAGTGAATTTCTATTCTTTCACATAACCGGGAGGAAAAAAATGAATAACGACTTCCCATTTGAGAACAGTTGATTTTAAAAGTGAAACAAATAAAAAGGAATATCTCGTAAAAGGTTAACTCCATAAAAGGACTAAGTGTGTTTTAACGAGATTACATTTTTTGCGCAATAAATGTTTCTCTATCTCATACAGTTTAGAGTCCATTTAGTCAACGCGTGTGCAGTTGCTCCACAAAGGAAATTTGCGCTTCCCATAACTGATGATTGTCATAAATCCATCTCCACGCTTCAGAAAAAAGCAAGCCTCTATCCCAGTCCTTGAAGACTATTAGCATTCCTGATTTTAAGGAAACCACAATTACAAGTTGCCAAAATTCTCAATGCTTGGAATTGTTTATTCCTCTGTCTACGTTAATAGAGATAAACATTTGTAGAAATGATCTTGTGGTTATTTATTTCTAGGTGCATAGAGAATATGGGCTTTGAGTGACAGTCAAATTAGTAAGACCTGGTTGCTATGTGATGCCTTTGAAATTCCGTTTTCTTTGCAAGGCCAACATATAAAAAGCAAGAATATATTTCTATTTTAGGAACGTGTAAGTGTTGGCAACAAATAATGAAGAATATCTCGGAAATAGTTCACTCAAAAGAATAAATTATTTGACATTTAAGGTATGACTTAGAAATTGTCATGGAATCGCTTGTTTGTGTCCGTCACTGGATACTGACTGTTGTGATTCTATGCACTAAGTGGCCTACCTTCCGACTGAAAGAGGAGGTGGGGTTGTAGCTGATAATTACGTAAGCGTTTCCAAAGAGACAGGTTGGGAAGTTGCTTCAATTATTTTCTTTGTCCAGTAACATTACTAATTTATCATTATTTGCTACTTTTTTGGATTTTACCTGTTTTAAGTAGTGCGCTTTCCAAAGCCGTTCATTTGTTTTCCTTAACTCATAGAGTGTATAGAAAAAGCTGCCTGTTCAAATCTTCTGTTTAGCTGCTATAAAACATGTATCGAAACAAATTCTTCCAACTGTTATCATAATCGACACGAAGTGGATATTTCATATGAACAATTTGTAGAATAGATATGGAAAAAATGATAGTAGAGAAAGTGTGGCTATGACACATCAAATGTTTTTATTATATACTCCACGTGCCTTTTAGTTCCGCCAACACGCCCTAAAAATCTTATCTCTTGCTGGGGCATAATTTTTATCTCCTGCTTCAAAACAGAGCTTTCACTATCTGCCATGAGTTCAGTTTCTCTTTTTGTGTTTTTAAGTTATGCTTTCTGTTGCCACCTCTATAAATATACAGAAAATTATGTTTTCTTTTATCATACTTATAAACTACATTACAATGTTAGCTGTTAAAACTGCTGCAGTTCATCAAAATAATTCAGATGGTTTAAGTCCATATTCACTGCTGCTTTAACGTGTTACGCGTTCAGTCATAATCCCCACATAAACGCAGAGATTAACACGACCAGTAAACAAGGTAGGAACACGAATGGCTGTGTCGTCATGTTGATAAATAGAAATAAATTATATAAATTTAGTTTAAATGAAACAATTATTAAAATACTACGCTTACTAACCGTCTGAATTGTCTGACGTACAACAAATACCACAACACACACAGTGTACTAAGGAACTATTTTTATTCGCCTAAAAGTGTGCTGCGGCGATGTTGTGTGGATATTAACTACAGAGATCTACAGGCGTATTGTCAGAATATTTAGTTTTTATTCGTGTTTTCATTTCAGTGATTATATTACTCTACTTATATGACGCATATACAATACGGATCTAAAGTTTAAGAATGCTTTTGGGTATGAACCTATTATGGCTTATGTTTTAAATTGTGGGCCTTCAAGAACATGAAGTATTTCTAGGTAGTGATCAATATCCGAACTTCTCTGCTTGTAGAAAGCTTTATACTAGTAAATGCACACATAGCTGGCTTGTATTCTAAAAAATACATCTTGTTCCTCGAGAATATCTGTGGTTTATTAATTTTTACTTTCTCTACTACTTAAGTGGAAGTCTTGTAAAAAAAAAAAAAAAAAAAAAAAAAAAAAAAAAAAAAAAAACGTGTGTGTGTGCGCGTGTGACGAAACGTCGGTTAAAAACCCAAGTTGGTATTTCAGTTAAAATTAACATATTTTAAGGATACGACACAAAGATTTTGAAGAAAACTCCTAAACTAGCCTTTACATGTTTTTTTTTTTCTTTTTTTTTTTTTTTTTTTTTTTTTTCAAAATTGTGGCAAACTAAATCTGCTACATGTTGGTGTGACAGTTTAATGCAGAATATGACTGCCTTACGTCATCTCACTGTTGTCGGTGAAATTATTTAAATCCACAATGGTCTCCGCCGATAGTTTATTATTCAGCATATTTTATAATAATTATTGGTATTATTCCTGCTCTAGCAAAGATGCACTGTGCCAACACAGTCTCAAAATAATCTTACGTAGTTATTCTCAAAACGCATACCTGCACTTTTGGTCGTTTGTATTTAGATGTTGGTTTTTAAAATTATTTAAGTTTTAATGGGACACAGGCGGAGAGGTAGCGATCGTGGTGATTTACAATCATTAATGGGGACGTTTTGTGCTTTTAATGTGCTATGTTTTTCTGAATTGTCCGTTTTATCTAATGGACCTGTATGGCCGTTGCTAAGTTTGTTCTGGAACAGGATACGGGATTTAGTATATCTGAATTGCGATTATGGGTAATTGAAGTACCTCGTGCAGTAATATGTTTAAGGATGGATAGGTATAGGTGGAAACCATTTTGTACCCGGTAAACGTATTATCTTGTTGATGTGAAATAATTATACATTAACACTTCGATATGCCAAGTGACAATCTACTTTGAAGTTAAATGAAGATCAGTCTTGTAATGTACCTATCTGAGTTTAGAATAAATTGTATCTTTTCTTCTTAAACCATATTAATAGTTGCATTATGAGTTGTCAGAAAGCTAACTTTGTTGACCCTATATTTATGGCATTTTTGGAACCTTCTTCCGTATCGAAAGTTACCCAGCGTGTTATATTTGTGTGGACAGGGAGATATGCAACGATTGTGCAGTGACGTGATGCTTATGAATTACCCTTTGGAGCTTAAGATATTGTTTATAAAGTTTATTTGGTTATATTCATGAAATGTTCTTAACAAATAATACCATTGAAAGTTTTGAACTTGATCAGAAAACTTCTAGAATTCCTGGCATATGACAATCTTAAGCTTTAGGATTATGATGCGTTTATCAACTCTTTAAATCGCTGGTTCAAATTTATCTGTAATTGTTATTCATTGATAAGATAATACCTCTCTATCTTGGCTAGTTACCAATTCTGCATTTAAATTATATAGAACAAAACAATTGGCCGTTTTGAGTTACATCCATTTCCTGGTTCATGAAGCACTTCCCCACAAAAAACCGCGATATCGTGAACCTCCTTCAGTCACAAGCTGCAACAGATATGTCGGTCACAATATTTATTGTAAAAAATCAAAACTTTCAATGCAATTATCTCAGAAACGTGTCTTTTGATTTGTGGCACTGTGCGACATTTTATTGATTATACAACCATCTTAAATATGGGTATTTTAATCCAAATAGTTATTTTTAGCAAATTAAAAAAATTGATGTGTGCACTCACATGACTTTTTCCACTCGCTCTTGTATAAACTAAGTTAAAAATCTTGTTTTTCCATCTACTTTCTTGTTACATAATTGAGATAAACTTTTTTAAAGATGTTTTTGTTACATATTTTCTTATAGATACAATGGGAATAGGAGGATATTGGTCTTAAGTAATAGTTGCAATGTGATAGCTTTCACACTGCATTTTCTTTACCCAACCAGGACTTAACAAAACGAAAAATTAGTTCCTATTTGAGAGAAGTACAATACTAGAAAATGTAAACCAATAACAAGGAATACCATGGAAACTGTTGTTTCCACAACATAAATTGTGTTCTTTACGATATCTGCATTTTTGTGTAGTGCGAATTTGTCTATCTCTTACAGTTTACCAGATGTCATTCAGAATGGACGAGACTTCAGGAGGTTATTTCCAGAAAATTGAAGATTATAATTACTATATATATATATATATATTTCATTTGTCATGAAAATATCCTACAGATATAGTAATTTAATCAATAACGTTTCTTGAGACCATAAAAATTGTCGGAAATGTTACCATGGATGGTTCGATGTGGGGGATTTTCTTAAAAATCTACTTGCAGGAAGCGGAACTTAAATACCGAAGTTGATATTAAATTGTCTTTTCGTTTCGGAGTTATGTTGTTCAAAGTCACACACACACACACACACACACACACACACACACACACACACGCACACACGCACACACGCACACACGCACGCACGCACCCGCGCACCCGCACCCGCGCACGCGCACGCGCACGCACACGCACACGCACACGCGCACGCGCACACGCACGCGCACACGCGCATGCACGCACACACACACAAAATGAACTTTTCCAATATTATACTTTAGGTTCAACAGCCCTCAAAACATACAATCTCCAGCTGAATCTTGAAACTGAATTATAAATGTATTTGTGCCAATAAACTAACTGCTGGTGTTTTTAAACACACAAACCGTGTATGGACAATGTTTGCAAGTCGCCCTTGAGGTATTTATCTCTGATGTGATTTTCCTTTGTGGAGTACGAATCGACTAGGGGAATATGATGTCATACTGACAAGTTGGCCATGGTAGCTTTGTGGTTAAAGCAGCCGCTTTACTAAAAGTTCCTAAAAGATCAGTTCTTCAGTGAATAAGTAAGCTCATGGAATGATCCTAAAATACAATAACAATGACACTGAAGCAGCAAAGATTGGCACAAGTTCCATTTTCTCGCTCAGCTTTTAAATGAATGGAGAATTTAATAACATATACTAAGTATATCTAAATCTAGTAAAATAGGGGGTAAGCTTGAAAGCGGGAATGGCAAAGAACAGCGAGCCAACTAACATTTTCTAAAATACCTTGTGTCGCTTCTATGCTGATGGGAGCGTCACTTACTCGTCGCTTGTCTGTAGACGTGGACGCACGCGAGTGAAACCAACAGTTCAACATTTGTAAAGTTCAACGTAATTATAAAAGTTGTTATATATGTCTTGCTAAGTTATAGCTCCACGAATTAAATATTGGTCGGTATATCTCGGTCAATAGTGTATGAAGTGGTACATCATTAAAATGTGTTAAAGTTTGAAACTAGTGTCATCTTTCTACAATAGCTACGCACACCCTGAGATAGCAATTTTCATCCCTCGAGATATGCAGGAAGAGTAACTACAGGAATCATTTCTACATTGTCAATCGACGGAGTTCATTATCAACGAACTTTGTTACAATTCTTGGCTCAAGATTTCAATGAATGTTCAATTTCCTGGAACGATCCTAAAATACGGTGACAGCGACACTGAAGAAGCAGAGATTGTCACAAGTTGCACACCCTGGCTCAGAAAGCAAAATACGGAACAGGAGAATCGATGCAAGTACCGCCTCACGTGGTCCTCAAGCGTGGGACGGACGGTAGCCAGACCCTAAAATCCTGTTTTTATTTCTACTTGTTCCTTGTGATGGTATTAATTATTGCTGGACACCCGTGGCCTCAGGCTTGACAGAGAAGGAGCTTCTGCTCGCTGTCTTCCTCCCTCTACTTGTAGGTACATACGTGTACCTCTTATTGTGGGACACGTCTTCATTCCAGAGAGGGGTCATCGTCATCATTTCTTCAACTGTGCCATTTACTGCAGGACAAATCCACATTTAAAAGGAACACATCTATGTTTACAATCCTCACCGTTATGGCCACCATGACCATCGCTTTATTTATAGGCAGTAGAAGTTTCATAAGTTTGAACTAGTTCGGAATCAGTAGACCAGCATCTAACCAACTGAGCCACCCAGACTGGCTTCATCAATATTTTATCTATTGTACGGCCAGTGGATCTCCGACCCTGACGTTTCACAGCTGAGATGAGTTGGAGGGGGAAGGCTAATGCTACCAACATAATATAGTAATGAGTTTCGGAAAGTGGATTCTCAAAATTATCTTAACAATGATGGTACCTATAAAATGTTTATAAATTTTAAAACATTGAAATGCATGTTTAAGTTTTATTTTCATGCAGTATGTCGTTTCACCACTATTCTGTTCGAATATTACCTGTTATGGGCAGTAGCTGATACTTTTGGCAATACTGGAAGCGAGTAACGCACCAGTTCTGCTAGCACCAATCAGCGTGGTGGCATGGGTTTCAACATGTTGCCAACTCCGTTTTGCAAGGACCACGTGGTTTCAATTGTTTTGGTGTTTGTGCAGTTTTTTTCCTGTAGGTAAACGATATATCTACCATTCTGTGAGCATTTGTATGCATACTGTCCACGCAAATTTACGAAGTAGCGATGTGATCTGCAGACGTATGAAATGTTTCAAATACCCTGTTTGAAATTCCCGCTAAAGAACTGGCAACACTACATCACAAGGCCTTGAGAAATGTCCGAGCCAGAGATCCATTGGCTATACATTAATAGTATCTTAGTATATATTGCACATTCACTATATTTAATGAAATTTATTAAATACGGAGACGATATGTTTAGAGTAATTGAACTTTGGAAAAAAAAAAGACACAATAGATTAACAGACATTGTGGTTATATTCTCCAATAACTAGTACAATAGTTACTATCAATCTTGAGAAAAGGTTTTTGTTTTAATGCATATTATAATCAAGAAAAATAAGACATAGATGGTCATTATTATGTTTTGCTGAACCTGTATTTTGTGTTTTGACACATGTTTTGTGTTTTGTTAGAATATAAAGTTGTGCCTATGTTACCTAGTGACTACTAACTAAAGCTCAATTATTTTATTGTAATAGTAGTAAAAACATCTTTATTAATTATGTAAATGTGCAGTTAAGGTAGACGTAGATGAAGACTAAACAACAAAGGGGATCACCTCGTACTCTACGGCCTTCGTAGGTCCCTCAGGAGGAAAGGATAAGGTGAAAGAACAAAGAAGGCTACGTCAGTTGGACACACGCCTGTCTATTGATACTACTGAAATGTGAAAGAACTTCTGCAGGACAAAATTCAGCAAACTGGCGGCGTGTATATGATATTGGCAATTGACAGTGGCGTAAATAAACAAAAAGGTTGTTATTAGAGGAGGCTATAGGTCACAGAGACGCGCGGAAGTCCCTGAAAGTCCCAGGCTCTAGTGCTGTAGATTATTAGAAAGAGACAGATGAACGTCAAGAGGCTCTCTGAGTCCAAAAAAACATTTTTAGAGAATGGTCTGTGTGTGAGTGTGTGTGTGAACAGCATAACTCAACAATGAAAAGTTTGTTAAAAACCAAGGTTAGTATTTAAGTTTAATAGATTTCAAGCATCCGACACCAAGATTTTGAAGAAAATCCCTCAATCCTACTACGCTTACATAGAAATTTTTTTCGAAAATCCTTATCTTAAAAACGGCTCTAACAATTTTGATTAAAATGCGACATGTTTAAGATATTTGTATGACAAGTGAAATGTATATTTTGAATTTTCTGGCTATAGCCTTTGTAGTCCTATTTACTCTGGATGACTTTTGCATAACTCGTAAACCGTAAGAGATAGACCAAATCTTACTGCACAAGAAATGCATATCTTGCAGAAACGGACAATTTATGTCTGAAAAAAATTTTTGCAGAGTGGACCATTTCGGAGATATTCCTTGTTATTTGTGTCAGTTTTGGAGAACTTATACTTCTGTCAAATGGAACACCGCTATTCATTTTTTATATTTTACAACGGAATTTCAAAGCTTTAAAAGATTCGACTATCGCTCAAAGCCTACTGTATTCCTATATTATCCTTGTGCCTACAAGGAAATAACAAATAAGATAATTTCTGCAAATGTTTATCTGATCTACCACGAAGATAGAAGCATAAGAGTTTGTAAGAATGGTTAGTACAAGAGTAGAGAAAGTCATGTGAGTGCAATACATCAGATATTTCTACCCACTCTTCTACAAATATTTTTACAAAAGCTTATGCTTATCTCTCTTTTAGGTTAATTGAAATAACATTTGCATTGAGTATTTCTTACATAGTGTCATTAATTTATCATATATGACTTTTTGTACAATTTACTACACATTACAATCAAAACTCAAAATGGAAGTTAATTCAAAACTTGCTTCAGCACTTAAGCCTTACTTACAGAAAAGTCAATAGAGAAAGTAATAAACAGTAATGGTATGTAAATGTTACATATTAAATTGTTTGTAATGGAATCAATTTATACACAAGATTAAAACTTAAATTATTTGTAAATTCCCTTTAGAAGCAAGATATGTGCAGGTATTTGATGTGTACTCTGTTCAGCTATGGGACAAAGTGCATGTTAAACGTTGCGTGTTATAAGGAGGTATACAAGTTAGCTGTTCGTTTAACGGTCATTTAATTATCGTGCGAACATATTCAAATATTCTTTAAAGCTTGTATCCACAAGAGATGACGTAGAATGCTTTACTCACATGCTAAACTTCTCTCTCAGTGTTTACACAAAATGTTGCTTTATAATGCTTTTAAAACCTAAATACAAACGTTAAAGCATTCTGGAAAACAGTGGCAAAAATGGACCATATTTAATCGCTTTTCTGAATGTAATGCTACCTTAGTACAACTAGACTTATTTGAATGATCCTAATAGTAAACTTAAAAAATTTGATGTGTTGCACTCACATGACTTTCTCTACTCTTATACTAACCATTCTTACAAACTCCTATTCCTATACCTTCGTGTTAGTTGAGATAACATTTGTACAAATTATCTTATTGTTTATTTCCTTGCAGGTGCAACGGGAATATTAGAATACAGTAGGCTTTGAGCGATAGTCATGTTTTAAAGCTTTGAGATCCCATTCTCCTTGCACGCTTAATATATAAAAAAATGAACAACGTTGTTCCATTTCACGAAAGATAAGTTCTCCGAAACTGACACAAATAACATGGAATATCTCCAAAATGATTCACTCTACAAACAATTTATTCAGACATAAATTGTGTGTTTTTGCGAGATATACATTTCTTGTGTAGTAAGATTTGGTCTATCTCTTACGGTTTAACAGTTATGCAAAAGTCATCCAGAGTAAACAGGACTACATAGACTATAGCCAGAAAATTCAAAATATGCATTTTATTTGTCATACAAATATCTTAAACATGTCGCATTTTAATCAAAATAGTTAGAGCCGTTTTTAAGATAAGGATTTTCGAAAAATTTTCTATGTAAGGGTAGTTTAGGATTGAGGGATTTTCCTCAAAATTTTCGTGTCGGATCCTTGAAATGTATTAAACTTAAATACTAACCTTGGTTTTTAACAAACTTTTCATTTTTGAGTTATGCTGTTCACA
Organism: Tenodera sinensis; assembly: GCA_030765045.1. Taxonomy (NCBI): domain Eukaryota; kingdom Metazoa; phylum Arthropoda; class Insecta; order Mantodea; family Mantidae; genus Tenodera; species Tenodera sinensis. The sequence continues at coordinate 105,933,946 of CM060968.1, read as the reverse complement.
CACACATTCACACACAGACCTTTTCCTAAAAATGCTTTTTTGGATTCAGAGGGCCTCAAAACATATGTTTCCAGTAAAATCTCGATATGGAATTTTTGGGTGGAGTACAATACTTCCCTTACTTAGAAGGTAAAAACATCTTCTTACCTTACATGGCTTTATTCTCACACTGCGTTTACTTTACTGAAGCTTCTCAATCCATTGTTACGAAAAATATTCTCAGTTTATTTCACGTTAATCGAGATAAATATTTGCAGAAAAGATTATTGCTTATTTAGCTGTAGGTGCAATGAGGATAGAGGTAACCGAATAGAATGTCATATGTTTAAATGCGAGTCGCTAAATAGTAATATTTATAAGAATAATATAGAATATAGAATCTTAAAATTCCATACTCTTTCCATGACATCGTCAGAGAAACCCAAAGAGCAACATCACTTTAAAAGCTACAAGGCATTTATAATTTTAAACCAGCAATAACATATCTTGGTAAGGGATGGAGAAACAAAACAGTTGCTGGAAATAAACTTGAGTTTATTTACACTTTTTTGTATTGTATGTTTTATCCTTATTTTATCGTTTACCAATTACACAAAACTAGATGAGTTTACAGAAAATGTAAGACGCGTATTTTAATTTGCATGTAAATATATCAAATATGCAGTATTTTAATAAAATCGTTATAGCTAGCTTGGGAACATCAAAATTTAAACTTCAAAACTGTTACACTAAATATTTTGAAAAATGTTCCATCTAGCGTGAAGAGGTTTTGTTTTTAAATTTTGCGTCTCACATCTTTGAACACATTGAACTTAAATACAATTACCTATTGGGATTTATAGTTTGGGGGTGAAATGCTAATTATTTTTTTTTTGCATATGTAGGCGTGGTTGTATTATTCATCGCTTTACAAAATAATCAATTTTTAGTTTCTGTCATGTTGGCTGCATTTTTCTTTATGTACAAACACTATAATTCCATGTAGTTATACTTTTTTAATTTCCAATCTATTAGTGCGATCACAAAATCCAATATGATTTTACATGGACAATTTTTTTCGAAAATAACGATTTTGATTAAAACGCCATATGTTCAAAATATTTTTTATGGAAAATGAAATGCATATTATGAATTTTCTAGCTATAGCCTATATAGGTTTGTTTACTCTTGATGACTTTTGCATAACTGGTAAACAGTAAGAGATAAACCAAATCTTAATATACAAAAAAATGTAGATCTTGTTAAAACACACAAGTTATGGCCAAAAGTACTTTTTAATGTAGTGAACTATTTCAGAGAAATTCCTCGTTATTTGTGCGAATTTTGCAATACATAATACTATTTCCTCAAATGGAAGGTCGTTATGTTTTTATGTTTTGGCCGTGCAAAGGAACGGAATTCTCTTGCACATACTAGGAAACAAGCAATAAGGTAATCTATGCAAATGATTACCTCTACTAACATGAAGATGAGGGAATAAGAGTTTGTAAGAATAGTACAGGAGCAGAGAAAGTCACACATCAGATTTTTATTAAAATACCATATATTTACGTGCAGTATTTCAGCTTTATTTATTTTTTATTTCATATCTTCTGAGACACGTGCTATACCCTCCTCTATTTTTCGGAGGCTATAGTACGTAAACAAAGCGCTTCTAAACAGGTGCTTAAAAGTAACATCACTCCAGTCTTGTAATATATATTTACAACCCACATGAGGGAATGCAATTAATATATTGCAACATATATTAAACGTGAATAATAAACGCTCAGATGACGTTGAACAGAATTAATGAATTAAGAAATTATACATATACTGAGTGTCCCCCACACCCCCCCGCCAAAAAAAAAAAAAATAATAATAACCGCCGGCAACGCTTAGTATGTTGTGCGGGATGGCAAACTGGTCGGTTTTTATACAGGAACCCTTCCTTATCCGGAAATATATGGATGCACCGATCATGTAGAAGTGATCGAATCAGCATATAACGGTACGTTACACATGCAACAATAATGCTGAAATATTGTTATAACTGTTGTGTAAGAAAGTTTTGCTTTGTTTCCTTTATATGTAGTAATCAAGCACGTCAATAGTGAAACAACAATTAATCAAAAAGAATTATTTCAAAAGCCATATTAAGATAACTAAGTGTTTTAGTAAGAAATTATTAAGAAACTACGGCAAACCAAGACATTGTTAAACGAACAAGGTTAACCAAAGATTTATAAGGAGTCACTTTAAAAAAGGAGATAAAATAATAAAAACTCAATGTAGCATAAAAAGGTGTGTTATATTGTGACAAATGACAAATCCAGTTCTGCTGTCACATTATTTCTCTTCTGAAACTGAGTCACAAAAGCACACTTGTGCTTTATATTTAGCAAAACTTAAAATTCGCCGTGTCGGTGCAATTACCAGCTGTTCTGTATGTTCGTGACCTTGACGCAAAGTGATTATGCTGATCTACTGTACACACGAACAACTCCGACGATTCGCTGTTAGCTTATTCAAGACGTTCTCGGGCCTCGAGCCAGGTGTAGTGATGAAGAGCCATCGACGTTTCGGGAATGTGCACACAAACTGCTAGCTGTCTCCCTCTAGCCGTGCCAACTCGTTATGTAGGCGAGACGAACTGCCGGCGAATTCTCTGGAAAGTACGCCTTTTTCAACACTTCTGGTAAACCAGCTGGCAGTCGAACGTTTCTTACATAATCTAGAATCCCTTTGTTCCGCAATGCTATAGTTGCTTTTGTTTTGAATGCTGCGTTGTCGCGCCACCTGAAGCCTAGCAACGTCGTGGTGTGAGGTACCCTGAACTTGAACGTCCATTTGACATACGGCCAGCGTCAAAATATGAGTTGTAATATATATGATAATGCAACTACCAAACAGAATCTCAACAGAAGAATTAAGAAAGGGGAAAGAAGTATTTTTAATATAACATGTACATAGAGTATGCAAACCATATAATGTACATAAAAGGCGAACATTATGAAAAAGTTTTCATTTTATGAAAAAGTTTTCTTCAAAATCTTCGTGTCGCATCATTGGAAGGTATTAAAATTAAATACCAAATTTTGTTTTTAACCGACTTCTCGTTTTTGAACTATGCTGTTCACAGACATATACACAAAAACACACATACTTGTACTTTTTTTATAAAAATGCTTTTTCAAGGGGCATCAAAACGTATTTCAGGTGAAAACTCTACGTCGTATTTTTGGGTGGAATACAATACTTCCTGTACTTACTGCACGCAGTAGAGTAAGTGAAAATAACATATTTATAATTTACCAGTGTATCAAAAACGCTTACTAACCAACAGAAGTGCTCATGCTGGAGGCAAACTTGCGATCTTAACCACAAAAGCGTTTCATAATAATTAACCATAGAGCTTAAAAACTGCGCAGAATAAACATTGCCTTTACTGCGTGTCATATAACATAATTGCTCCAGTGGTACATACACAGCTTTAAGGTATGCTAACCACGTTTTATGCCTATTTGCTTTTCTCTTGGGAGTCATATAACAGCAGGGGAAAAAATCTTATGTGTTGTACTCACATGACTTTCTCTTCTCTTGTACTAACTATTCTTACAGACTCCTATTGCTCCATCTTCATGTTAGTCGAGGTAAACATTTCCAGAAATTATCTTACTGCAGTTTGTCTTATAGATGCAAGAGGAATATGAGAATACAGCAGGCTTTCAGCGATAGTCAAATCCTTTAAAGCTTTGAAATCCCGTTCTCTTTGCAGGGCTAAGATACAAAATGTCAATGACGATCTTCCAATTGACGAATGTTTGAGTATTCCAAAACCCACAAAACTTAACTTGTGTGTTTTAACCAAATCTACATTTTTGTACAGTAAGATTTGGTCTATCTCTTACGATATATGCGAAAGTCATCCAGAGTAAAAAGGACTACATAGGCTATAGGTAGAAAATTCAAAATATAATTTATTTGCCATAAAATTATCTTAAACATATGGGGTTTTAATCAGAATCGTTTAAGCCATTTTTCAGAAAATCAACATTTTTTAATAATTTTCCCTGTGAGTGAGCAGCTTAGGATGGCGGAATTTTCTTCAAAGTCTTCGTGTGGCATTGTTTAAAGATATTAAACTTAAATATCAAGGTTGTTTTTTAAACGACTTCTCATTTTGAATTACTCTGTTCTCAGGCGCGCGCGCAGACACACACACACACACACACACACACACACACACACACACACACACACACAATAGCGACAAACAAAAGTAATAACAATAACAAAAATAATAAAATACAACAATAATATTAATAAGAAACATAGAATTGCCAATCAACAATTACTCGCCTGATGTTTGCATGAATTTTGTTACGGCAATTTGCAATCTGTAATCTGTAACGTTAGACAATAGGAGCATGTACAGGAATGAATTTTTTCCCTGGAAAATAAAGTCTTGTTAGTGATGTGGAAAATATTCTAAGACTGTTCCTAGTTCTAGTTGAAGCCTGAGCATTTCCTCTGTCGCTCTCATAAGCAGAACAAAGTTCACACACGCCACTGACTGGATTTACGCCTGTGGTTTCTGCAACTCTTTCAACGCACGAAGGTTTATCTACTTACCCGCGGGCCGGCTGGAGTGGGCCACCTGGTATATCATTCCAGGACAAGTACATCAAGGCGCCATTGTATGTGGAAAAACGTCTGATATGTTACATTCACATGACTTTCTCTACCCATTCTTTAACAAATAGTTCTTAAAAATGTTTTTTCTCTAATCTACTTCACAGTTATGGCGGTAAACATCCGCAGATTTTCTTCGCATAGACTGGGTATCCCAAAACACACCAACAACGCGGGATGGCAAACTGATCAGTTTTAAAATAGGACCCCTGTCTGGAAACGCACGGTTTGGACGCTGTAGGGCGTCGAAATTTGAGAACAAACGGTTGTGTTTTGGTATCTTAATACGGAAGGTATGCAACCCTTTAGCCATCTGCGTACTGGGATGAATGACCTGAGTATAATAAATTCCTGAGCATGGGCTAAATTCCTCCATAGAGTCTTGGTGCGCATCCTACTGCGTTACTTGTGTAGTTTCCAGTACAGTAACGTTTTAAAAACAGTGAGGCACGTGCCAGCACACAGCTGCGGAAATGACCATTATGAGCTCCAGCACACCTTAATGTAAATGTGCAATATCACCTTAACGTCACATGTCCAAGTCGATGGATTGGTAGACGTGGATCAGTTCCATGGCCAGCAGGAAGCGACAATCTTTAAGAGCTGGTCGCTATACGATGACTTTGAGATTCTATTGTTTGTATAAGAAGAGATACATACAACCGAGCGGACGTTTATCTAAACATGCAATTTTTGGTGTGTCCAAGTTATACATTTTCGGTAAAATTTCGATATCGAATTTTTGGATGGAATCCAATAACTATCGAATTTTTGGATGGAATCCAATAACCTCCCCACTTACCATATACATGGGGGAGAAAGTAAAATTAGGCAATAATTCGAAGAACATTTTGTCATAACACGCATGATTAATTAGCAGTAAGTTTGATCAAAGGAGGATAAATTGATTGAAAATAATTGCAATCAATTTTAAATCAGACGAAAGAAATCACCTTTTAATGGAATGTCAATAAACAAACTACTTTTAAGAAAAGTTGTATTTATTTTACTCTGGAAATTCAAATAAATATGCATCTTTTAATTTTTAATTGCACAATGTTTGGCATAGTAGTCATTAAATTCGTGTACTGGCGCCTGGAGCGTAGGCGAAAAGCAGAGTTCAGATGTTTCACCAGCTGCAGCCCAACACGGCGTTGATTTACACAGATCAATATCATGCATCAAAATAGTCGCTGTTGGCACTCTGCAGAGTTAATATAGCTGTCGTTAGAGGAACTACCCAAAGATATTGGCAGGAAAATTACGTATGCTTTTGTGGAAGTGTCCTCGCCCCAATCTACGTCAACGTAGGAAAAAGGTCTCCTGGTGCAAAATCAGGTGAATATGGAAGATGTGGCAGAAGGGTCACCTTCCTATGGCGTCTATGACAGCTAGAGTTACTGGGCAGTGCAGGATTGTTCCCATAGATTGTTTATATTGTGTGTGATGTTAATTCTTGTTTAATTTTCCTTGGAACATTGTGTTCACTGCTCGGACTAAAACACTTTCAAGCTCCGACATGTAGTTTTGCTTACACTATCAGCACACAAGTCCGTGACTTGACAACAGACTGCACACGAAACACAAGTTTCTTGTTGGAACAAAAGCCTTACATCTATTTTGTGAATAATAGCAGAAATTCGCCATAACTTGTTTCATACAGCTTAGTTCGGGCCCTTCCTGGAACTTCTACTAATACGCCGCCTACCGGACACTTCTCGAATAATCTGGAAAACCCCTCTCTAATTGCTGTCACGTATTGGCTCGCATGAAACACTCTGACCTTCAACGCCTTTGATACACGCACTGTCAGTTGGATGGGGCAACCCTGCCCCTACCGTCCTTTGTTGTGCACCGGGGCCGTATTTTGCACGAATATTTCGGTATGATAAAGCTGTCACTAACATGGGTGCCTTGACTCCTCACAGTTGACAACAAGTGAAATCTTGTGACCATTTCACAGGAAAGTTTGAGCCTATTCCAGAGCAACCCAAATGAGTTTTTACAGCGGTGTATCATGGTTGACGAAATGGATTCATTACTGTCAACTTGAGGCAAAGCAACAATCCCAGCAGTGGATTTCTTTCAGCGAATATGCTGCAAAGAAAGACAAAACCGTTTCGTCAGCAAGAAAAATCATTGCAAGTTTCTTTCGTGATTGCTACAGGGGATTCATCCACTATCAGGAAGAGCAGGTAAAACAATCACAGGTTCACATTATGCAACCATATTGTATCAATTTTACAAGGAATACTTAAAGAAAATACACCCACCGTTGCGCTTGAAAAATTTCTGGAAATGGGCTGCCATATTCTCTAGATTTGACCCCGAGCGATTTCCTTCTCCTTGAAAACCTGGAAAATTGGCTCAGTGGAAAGAAATTCACATCCAATGTAGACATCATAGCAGAAATAAACCTATATTTTACAGACTGTCAAAAATAATATTTTATGGAAGAGCTAAAAATGGGTTAAACATTGGATAACGTGTATTGAGTTAAAACGAGACTATGCTGAGAAATAAAGTTGAACTTTCTGGAAGAATATATTTTCTTTAAAAATACACGCACTTAATCAAATCGCCCTCTATAAGTCTACTGCACTACTGGGATAAATTATTGTTAGTGGTTCTTTATTTTTTATTTGAATTTACTCTGCTTGGTTTTAAAAATTGTCATACACAGGGGTATATAACATTCGTAAGCACCAAAGCTCGCAAAAGCTCAAGTTTGCCGTTCAACTTAGCAAACATTATACTTGCTTTTAAAAATATATAATCATAATCTGAGAACAAGTATGCCATATAATTTACTTTTATATGCAATCGTAAATTACAGCAATACGGAGGTAGAAGAAACGGAAGTGGTCGATTTACAAAACCTATGGTCAATCACAATTCAGTTTGTGAATATCTGCCCCAGTAGTTTTTCTGACACAAGTAATTACATTTCAGAAGATCAGTTTAAATAGAAATATAATTGCATTATTTACTTCTGTATCTTACGCACACGTATGCATGGGTGTTTGCACCCCAACACTTTTTAATGTTTGTTTCAATCATTAACTTTCTCGCTGATTACCAAATATGACTGAGAAAATTAGAGTATACTTGACTGAACTTAATTGGACTGCGTTGATTGATTTGGGCTGGACTGGATGTATCCTTATGAAGTCTTCACAAAGTTATTAACCTTACCATCCAATAATTCTAAGATCAATGTTTCTATGAATGGCCCTTAATTCTAGCATTACCCGGGGGGGGGGGGTTACTTCTCAGCCATCTTCTGTAATTTTATAAATTCTGTTCTTTTAAATTTTTTATTAAAAGCCTGCAGTTAATTATTGTCAATCACTGTTTGTGCTACTGAATTGCGTAATTGTTTCAAAGCTTTCATTGTTGGTCTTTTTGAAAAACAATGAAATGTCACGGTGGACAAAGTATTGTCCCGTCGGTATAATATGATTCTGTAAAAGGAATAGTTAAGTAATTTTAAATATAACCTTTATAAACATGACAAGATGTAATACCCAATTTTAAAATAAAGTTGTTTTAAAAATTGCTCAGACATTTTCTTACCAGTGGTGGTCACTATGTACCTAAAAGTTGGCAGTATAAGTTCTATAATAAATATTGGCATATCTAATGTGATTCATGTAAAAAAGTTAAAAAAAAAAAAAAAACGAATAGCTAAATAGTGTTAAAATTACCTTTATAAACACGACAAGATTTAATACCCAATTTTAAAATAAAGTTGTTTTAAAAATTTCTCAGACATTTTGTTACCAGTGGTGGTCAGGAAGTCACAAAGTGACTACCCCTTTTGTAGCTTAAGTTGTCGAATAACGCTTGGTAATGCAAGGGTTAGTTGGATTATTATTATTTATTATTTTCTTGTTAACGACGCTGTCAATTGCCAGGATCACATCAGCGTCACCGGTGTGCCGGAATTTTGTCTCTCAGGAGTTCTTTTAGATGCCAGCAAATCTACTGACATGGAGCTGTCGTTTTTAAACACACTTAAAAACCATCGGCCTGGGCCGGGATTGAACCTTGGGATCCGTAGGCCAGCGTCCAACCAACTGAGCCACCCAGACCGACGGTTAGTTGGACTTGACTGGATTAGACTAAATAGGATTGACAAAATTGAAGTGATTGACTGGACTGGATTCGTTTGACTGAATGCATTTATTTTAACACATGGAAGTTATTGATTGCAACTCCTTGTGATTTCTTCGTAAAATTATTAATCTTGCCAGTAAAAATTCTAGCATTAATATTAATGGTTCTTGTATGTGAAGGCCCTTAAGGGTTACCCTTCTGGGTTGTGTTATTTTATTATGACCCAAGTAGTCTGAGTCTAGAATCTCTGTTTTAAGAATGTGCCCCTGGAGAACTGATCGTGTTGCAATCAGATGATGCGATACTTTCATTCTCTGTGCGCTAAATACCAGAAGCTGCGTTGTTGGTTTCCTTTTGTTGGAGTCACCCCGTGGGGTAACAATTATCGAGTGAAATTGCTGTTGACATTATCGAAGTGTCTACTTGCATCTCAACATGAGCATGCATGTATGCATCTGTATGGGCCAGTCGTTATATTTCACCAGTCCAACCAACCGGCCCTCCCTCCCTCACTCCCTCCCGCCCGCCTGCCCCGAGCAAGTGGCAACTATAATTATCATCTGTTCTATCGCGGACCCGCCATAGCCAACTTAAAGTATATAGTAGCAACAAACCTCCTCGTACTGCTGGTGGTGAATCCAGGACAGGACGAGACAGGACTCTCCCTATACCATTTTGGGGAAAAACGGGATAAGCACACTTGAGACTTCTTATACCTACCTGCCGGGATAACTTTATTATGCAGGGATCTGGCAAACAGTTATTTTCACATAACGGTTACATTTAAGGCTGCTAGTAACAAAAAATCTGATGTGTTGCACTCACATGACTTTCTCTACTCTTGTACTAACCATTCTTACAAACTCTTATCCCTATATCTTGTTCGTGTTAGTTGAGATAAACATTTGCAGAAGTTATTGTTTATTTCCTTGTAGGTGCAAGGAGAATATAGGAATACAGCGGGCTTTGAGCGATAGTCAAATGTTTTAACATATAAACAATTTAATAACGATGTTCCATTTGACAGAAGTATAGGTTCTCTAAAACTGACACAAATAACAAGGCATTTCTCCGAAATGGTTCACTCTATAAAAATTTTTCTTAGACATAAATAGTGTATTTTAGCAAGATTCACATTTTTTGTATAGTAAGGTTTGGTTTATCTCCAACGGTTTACAAGTTATGCAAAAGTCATCCAGAGTAAATACAACTGCAACATTTCGTTTGTCACAAAAATATCTGAAATATATGGCATTTTAATCAAAAGCGTTAGGACATTTTGAAGAGAATCAAAATTTTCGAAACATTTTCCTTGTAAAGAGTAGTTTAGGGTGGAGCAATTTTCTTAAAAATCTTCGTGTCTCATTCTTAAAAGACATTGATCTTAAATACCAACTTTGGTTTGTAACTGACTTTTCATTTTTAAATTATGCTGTCCATAGACTGACAGACACACACATAGACACACAGGCAAACAAAAATGTTTGATCTTGAGATCTCTTTGTGGTTTTCTGGAAAACATGCAAATCAGGTAATGTCGTGCCTGTATGTTGCCATGGTAGCTCAATTGGTTAGAACAACCAGACGACAATCGGGAGATTCTGGTTCAGATACCAGATATGGCATTACATTTTTCAGTCCGATCCAATCTTTCGAGCTAAGCCCCTGCACAGCCAGTATTAAACAACAATTATTAATTTCCATTGATTGCCCTGATAGTTGGTTAAACTATGAAGCCCAAGACTTAAAGTACTTACAGCATTAGAAAAGGTGGAATGAGGCTGAAAAATTCAATGTCATAGCCGGAATTTGAACAACTCAAGCTTTTATGAAATAAAATACCTTATTGGCGACTTACAATGTTGTGAGTGCATAAGTTCCGGACTTCTACTTTAATTATAAGGTCAATCAATGCGATTAAGTACTTACAATATTGTACTCGCCATTAAGGGGTTTTCTCATGAGTTTGAGACCCCCTTCTGTGGTTTACCGGGAAAATGTAAGTTGGGGATAGTTTAATCACCAAATCAATTTATATCATCTAATCCATCCAATCCAAATTAAACCCATTCCTATTCAATCTAACTCAGCATAATCAACACAATCTGTCCAATTCAGTTCAATCCTGTTTATGCAGTGCAATGAAGTCCAATCCAATCCAGTAAATCCTATGATTTGCAGTACTGCAAATCCTTTCCAATTAGGTCCAATCCAATTCTCTAAATCAAATTCAGTCCAATTCTATTAATCATATCCACACAAGCCAGTCCAATTCTCAATGTAGTCCAGTCCAGCGAAAGTCAGTGAAGTCCTATCCTGTAAATCAGGTCCAGCTCAATCCTATTAATATTGTCAGTCACCTCACACTCCAGTCCTGTAACTACGAACCAATCGTGTCCAAACCAGTCCAGTAAATCCTGACAATCAAGTCCAACCCAATAATATAATCATATCCAATACTGTCACCACAGTCCAGTTTAATGAATACAGTTAAATCCAATAAAACATAGCTAGTCCAGTCCAATCCAATTCAGTCCAGTCTAGTATAACTCATGTATTCCAATCCAATTAAGCTAGTCCAATCCCATCTAATAAGTATGTTCGAATCTTGAGATTTTTGTATGAAAAATAAAATGTACATCCTGATTTTTGGGGGGATAGCGTATGAAATCCTTTTCACTCGAAAGACATTTTTTTATAATTTTGTGTCGACGATAAGAGACAAATACATTTTTTTGGTATAAAAATGTATATATCTTTAAAATACAACTATTATTTCAGGTAAACTTACTGTGGCATTAGCCATTTTCGAAATATTTGTTGTTACTGATTTGAATTTTTCCATACGTTGTCATGTTATTTGATACAAATATTTTCAGAAATTACTTTAGTGCACATTTTCTTGTAGGGACAACGGTATTAGAGAAACACGGAAGGGTTACGCGATTGTCAAAATTTTTAATATGGGTCGCTATGGGATTTCTTTGAAATTATTTTCTCTTTGAAGACCAATAGAGGGGCGGGGCAATAAAATAATTATTTTGCATTTGAGAAAAGTGTAAGTATTTTAAAATGGAAATGTGTTTTTTTTGGGGGGGGGGGGAGGTGTCCGGGGCCTCAAAGCACATATTTCGGGAGAAACCTCTTCATCAAATTTTTGTCTTCTTCTTCTTCTTCCCTCATGCATAGACATTTCTGTCTGTAGCAAACTACATATATTGTCCATGCCATCTTTATTTGGCCTTCCAACATTTCTTTTCCCTATTAGTTAGTAAATATTGAAATGGAATAGTAATCGTTGTCTATTAATTCTTTTAATATAAATTATTCCACTTAGTTTTCTATTCTTTAATTCCATGCTTCACTCCCATACAGTAATTTTGGCAATGACGTTATTTTATAAAATTATAATAGTCTTTTTGTTTTTCAAGCTTCTTTTTGAGATGCTATTAATATAGTTAATAACTTTCATTTTTAATTGATCAATTATTACATCCTAAATACTTAAATTCTACCACCTGTCCACAACCTTATCTTCTATAATAATTTTTTATCTTTTACTCTTCGAGTTTTTGTTTGGAATGCAACGCCTCTGTGTGTAGCACTTTCCAAAATTATTTTTACTTGTCTAAATCTATGTAGTAAGCTGTATTAATTTTCTTGCCCCCGTTGTTCATCAAATGAGTAAAATAAACCTCTTGTGCCACTTTTGCACGTAGTACATCATGAGAATTTCCTCCTCCCTCTTGATTTACTCGTATAAAGTGAGTGTGTTACGCTGGGTTTTGTTTTCTTTTTGTTTTTTTAAGCTCACATCCACAAGGTTTTTTTATTGATCCTGGTTCGATGCGTGGTTTGGCGCCATAGTCATTCGTTTTATCTCTCCGTCCATTTGTGCGTCTGAGTCGAGCTCCTTGCCCTCGAGATAAATAAAAAAGAATGTTCCCAGAAATGAACTGGACGCTGAATGATATGCACATTTTCATTAACTACCGTTCCTCTCATGTAGTAGCAACAGTGTTGCCACAATGTGTCAAGAGAACGAATTACCGGAAGATGTTAATGCATTCAAAACAGGAACAATTAACATACAACACTGCAACAGCTGATTTAGGTCAGAATCTCACAAACAAAAACAAGTAGGCCACGGTGGGAAGTATTGGACGAATCTCTCTGGTGCACGATAGACTTCCTAAGCCTGCTACTGGGCTTGACAGTTCATATTTAATGTGGGAAGTTTAAAACTTCCAAGTCCATAGCTCAGGCACACAGAAGGAAACATTCAGATTGCAATTTTTATAACCCTTATTAAGTTGTCTTCACTAACTCAAATACACTACAGAATTTAATTAAGCCGTTTATTTGTTTTTGTAATTATTTCACGATAACACGTGATTATATTCATTATGTTATAAAACAAGATCTAAGTAACCAGAATATAATCATAGCCCTCATATTTAACTGTAGAAATTAGGAAACTAAAAGTAGAAGTGAAGATCTTAGATACTTCTTAATATGCATTTGTTACCTGTGAGAAACATACAAATAGCAAATGTGTTGTATGATTTTGTCTAGTCAATTATTTCTTCTATATTGCTTGTTTAGGAATATACCTTTCGTTGATTTTCCATACACAAATGGTTATAAATGCAACAAGTATACCTATAGAAAGTAACACGTGAGATAGTTGTAGTGAAAGAAAGAAACAGAGGAAGAAAGAGAGAAAGAAAGTGAGACAGAAAGAGAGACAGAAAGAGAGAAAGAAAGAGAAAAAGGAGGGAGAAAGGAAGAGAGAAAGGAAGAGAGAAAGGAAGAGAGAAAGGAAGAGAGAAAGGAAGAGAGAAAGGAGGCAAAGAAGAGAGAAATAAAGGACAGAAGGAAAGAAGGAAGGAAAGAAAGAAGGAAAGAAGGAAATACAGAAGGAAAGAAATAAGGAAAGAAAGAAGGAAAGAAAGAAGAAAAGAAGTAAATAAGTAAATAACTAAATAACAGACAGACAAATAGACAAACTAACAAATAAAACAGAGAGAGAAGAAAGAGACAAAAAAGAGAGAGAAAGAAGAGAAAGAGAGAAAGAAAGAGAAAGAAAGAAAGAAAGAGAAAGAGAGAAAGAAACAGAAAGAGAGAAAGAGAGAAAGACAGAAAGAAAGAGAGAAAGAGAGAAAGAGAGAAAGAAAGAAAGAAAGAAAGAAAGAGAAAAGAGAGAAAGAAAGAAAGAAAGAGAAAAAGAGAGAAAGAAAGAGACAAAGAAAGAAAGAGAGAACGAAAGAAAGAGACAAAGAAAGAAAGAGAGAACGAAAGAAAGAGAGAAAGACAGAAAGAGACAAAGAGAGAAGACAGAAAGAGACAAAGAGAGAAAGACAGAAAGAGAGAAAGACAGAAAGAGAGAAAGACAGAAAGAGAGAAAGACAGAAAGAGAGAGAGACAGAAAGAGAGAGAGACAGAAAGAGAGAGAGAGACAGAAAGAGAGAGAGACAGAAAGAGAGAGAGACAGAAAGAGAGAGAGACAGAAAGAGAGAGAGAGACAGAAAGAGAGAGAGACAGAAAGAGAGAGAGACAGAAAGAGAGAGAGACAGAAAGAGAGAGACAGAAGAGAGAGAGAGACAGAAGAGAGAGAGAGAGACAGAAAGAGAGAGAGACAGAAAGAGAGAGAGACAGAAAGAGAGAGAGACAGAAAGAGAGAGAGACAGAAAGAGAGAGAGAGACAGAAAGAGAGAGAGACAGAAAGAGAGAGAGACAGAAAGAGAGAGAGAGACAGAAAGAGAGAGAGAGAGACAGAAAGAGAGAGAGAGACAGAAAGAGAGAGAGAGACAGAAAGAGAGAGAGACAGAAAGAGAGGAGAGAGAGACAGAAAGAGAGAGAGAGACAGAAAGAGAGAGAGACAGAAAGAGAGAGAGACAGAAAGAGAGAGAGAAGAAAGAGAGAAAGAAAGAAAGAAAGAGAGAAAGAAAGAAGAAGAAAGAAAGAAAGAAAGAAAGAAAGAAAGAGAAAGAAAGAAAGAAAGAAAAAGAAAGAAAGAAAGAAAGAAAGAAAGAAAGAAAGAAAGAAAGAAAGAAAGAAAGAAAGAAAGAAAGAAAGAAAGAAAGAAAGAAAGAAAGAAAGAAAGAAAGAAAGAAAGAAAGAAAGAAAGAAAGAAAGAAAGAAAGAAAGAAAGAAGAAAGAAAGAAAGAAAGAAAGAAAGAAAGAAAGAAAGAAAGAAAGAAAGAAAGAAAGAAAGAAAGAAAGAAAGAAAGAAAGAAAGAAAGAAAGAAAGAAAGAAAGAAAGAAGAAAGAAAGAAAGAAAGAAAGAAAGAAAGAAAGAAAGAAAGAAAGAAAGAAAGAAAGAAAGAAAGAAAGAAAGAAGAAAGAAAGAAAGAAAGAAAGAAAGGATAGGGATTATATAGGGATTTATAAAACCTTTACTTTACACTGCTGTATTCTTCTTATATGTGCAACGAAACGTGTAAATGTGTAATGAAGGTGTTTATTTTCCTTAATAAGTTATAGGTAGAAGAAGGGTGAGTTATTAAAGTCATAATAGCGTTTTATATAGCTTTACTATCTACTCTAGCAAAAAATTTTTGTCCATTCCTGTCAATTTATGACTGACACAAAATTTAATGGCTGGTGGCTCAACCTAACATCCAATCAGAGACCTGCCACGCCTTGTGGTGTTATATAGTTAAACACGCTGTAAAATGAGCAATAAAACGCCCACAAGGTTTATTTGCACAACTAGAACGATAATAGTAATAGTCAACTATCAGCTGACATTAAATTTTGTGTCTGCCATAAATGAACGTTTATGGAAATAGTTTCATTACGTACTCCTTATATGTCCAAGGAAAGTGGGGGGGGGGGGTCTGAAACAATAATCAATCGTTTTGTTGATTTGAAGCTCTATACTGTTTTCATGACGTCACAAAAAACAATTGCAATGTTTGCAACTGCTGATTTGGTTTTTCTTCATTTATTAACTCATGCTTTATTTAAGGGGGCAGCACTGAAAATCCGAGGTTATTAACCAAAATGTGGTTTTTGTTTCCATTAATAAAACATCTTCGCTTCTTTATCGATTTATAAATGGTATACCTTTTGTGTCATTTTTAAATGTCTAAGCACTCACTTAAATATGAGAGTGCACAACATTTAAATAACCATTACATTTTATTTTCTTCATTTCTCGAAACTACATTTCCTTAGCATTGAAAGGTCCTTGTGATGCAATTTTGGTCAGATTTTTATGAAATTAAAAATACGCACAAGTTTCTTTGTGCCTTTGTTTTATAATTTGGTCTGAGTTTTGTTGAGATATAGTTTATTGAGCATGCAAGGCTCATAAATATTAAAGTTGTATTATTAAAAAAAAATAAATAAATAAAAAAAATAGAAATTGCGCATACAAGAAATTCTGTAAAATCCACAAATATGTTTACGAAATATCGTAACTGAACGATGAAAACTGCTTCACAAGGAACATTTTATATCGTACTACAAATTTCTAAATTAAATAATTAATAAACTGGAATATAATTTGAGGAGAAGCCTCAAAAATTGCAGACTGCTTACTATTAATATGAGAAGCTAAACCATAAACTTTAAAAGCCCTAACCTTAAAAATGAGAAGATTAGGATTTTTAATTAAATCATTATTTTTAATATATGCGGGAATAGTGATTTATAATGCAAAGGTGCTTCAATGTACAGGCTGTCTATAAATAATTACCCTAATTACCGCAATTTATAACAACATATTTGTTTGTATATTTTCAGTTTTATTGTATTACAGTATAACATTTTGCTTTATGTGCAATACCTGTGATACAGGAATTATTATTAATGAATAAGGTTTTAATTCAATATAAAAACTCATAGACTAAAATAGTGTTTTAGATGTGAATAAGAAGTTTAAGATTTGGCAACACATTGATAAAAAACACGTGCATTTCTAAAAGCTGTGTCTTTCTTTCGTGTCTTTTGTGCCTTAAACCAAACTTGAAATATCAGTGTAAAGCATATTTTAAATGTGCAAATACGAGTACAGTTTTATTTGACTGGTGAATTGTTTTACAATCTACATTGGTTGGCAACTTCTCAGTGAAAATGGTGAAAGTATTGGAAATATTTATTAAAATACGTTATCGCCATGATTAGATCATCATTTTTAAACAAAACCTACGCATACCCAGGGAAAGAAATCTCAGTACTTTATTGGTGGCAAGGCACTGAGCCAAAGGACTTTGAGACCTTATTAGGTTACTTGAGGTATTGTTGCTTCAAAGTCTTATCAACGTGTGACCTACAACACACTCTTTTGAACGTACGATTGAATAAAGTAAACGTTTTAAATATATCTATATTTTTGGTTTTGTTTATCATGTTATGTGTTTGACCTAGAATCTTGATAGAAATAGACATAACTGATACTCTAATGTCTAATTTTGTTGAAGTGAACAGGTTAAAACTGAAGCTATAATTTTGTGTAACAAAGAAATTTAATTATTATTTAGAGGGATTTATGAGCCGTTGTCTCAACTTCAGCTTTCTACTCCAGAAATATTACACAATTCAATGCATGCGTACTAGTATATGAAAACCGTTAAGATTCTTTCAAAACGTCCAACAGATGTTGATCGACTATGAAACATATGCAGTAAATGTTGCGAAACATTATGTGAAAGTCACAGCTGTTGCATGAAGACACGAATTGTAAAACGATGACACATCTAAATTAACGGTCGTCTAGCTTGACTGAAGTAAGAGTGAATGAATCTATTGAAACCCTTCCAATTTATTACGAATTAAGATGTCATTCAAATTGACAAGTTTTCCTTTTAAAGGGGCGCATATGTACTTTAGCAGTGAAGGAGGTAAATGTATAGTCTTCCTTCTACTTTGGGTTTGTACAACCATGGCAGTAATATTAAAACAGAATAGAAGCGTATTTGTGGAAACTGAGTGAAAAGGAAAACAAGCTTGTGTCCGTGTGTGTCTGTCTGTCTGTCTGTCTGTGTGTCTCTGTCTGTGTGTGTCTCTGTGTGTCTGTCAGTTTGCATTTTCCTGAAAATGGCTCTAACGATTTTGATTAAAATGCCATATGTATGAGATATTTTTATGACAAATGAAATGTATATCTTGAATTTTCTGGCTATAATCCCTGTAGTCGTATTTAATCTGGACGACTTTTGCATGACTAGTAAACCGTAAGAGATAGACCAAGTCTTACTATACCAAAATGTAGATCTTGCTAAAATGCACAATTTATATCTAAATAAATTTTTTATAGAGTGAACTATTTCGGAGATATGTCGTGTTACTTGTGTGAGTTTTGGAGAACTTATACTTCTGTCAAATGAAACATCGTTATTCAATTTTTTATATGTTAACCATGCAAAGAAAACGGAATTTGAAAGCTTTAAAACATTGGATTATCGCTCAAAGCCTATATTCTCAATCCACCTACAAAGAAAGAAGCAATACGATAATTTCTGCAAATGCTTATCTCAACTAACAAGAAGAAGAAAATATAGGGATGAGAGTTTGTAAGAATGGCTAGTACAAGAGTGCAACACACCATATTTTTGCATAATCGTGTGTTTTATTATTTTGAATTGATCATTAATAAGGAAGACATTTCTAATGAACAAACGTCCTCAGATATCCAGCAAGTAACACGTAGGAGAATCAGATTTCAGACTACTTAACGGAAAAAGAATTAACTTCATAGATAATGACTGATTTAAAAATAAGAAAATAATTCTCGGGATTAGACTAAGTATGAGTAATAAATATAAAATATGCAATGTTACCAACTCAACAGATACAACTAATAATATGGCTTATTGGTATACTATAATTTAGGGGACTTTGAGACAGCTCTAACCTAATTTAAGGGGTAAATTTAGTGTATATTTTGTGAACATTTTACGTTGATGTTCAACTGCTCAGAACTGTTATATGTTTTGAACATTAAAAATCATGGAGCTTCTGTATAATATAACGCCGCATTCCATCAGTTACAAGCAGTCATTTTCATTTATTCATATTCATTATAGCAGACACAAAATTTAATGGCGGATGGCAGGGAGAGGTGGTCAACACAAAATAAAATCAGAGGCTTGCTTTGCTGCGTTGTAAAGACTGTGGAATGACGCCGGCGATATAAATATAATTTGTGAGCACAAATTTTATTTGCGCAACAGAAGAGAGAATAATCTGATCATGAAGTGATCAGCTAACAATCGCCATTAAATTTTGTATTTGCCATAGCATTCAGTTCTGTCTGCAGAAGTACAAATAGCTAGTACATCCACTTGATGCTAATGCTGGAAAAGTTACTAGGTATAACAGAATATTTGAAGCATGGCACTCGGTGATGCTTGACAATAAATAAATATTATTGTTGTTTAACTAATACAGAAATTCCTATCTCCGTGCATTGTGTCACATGTGTTGAACCACGGGGAGTTCCTTTTTACAGTTACTTTCATGTTTATATGGGTACCTTGGTATTTAAAACTTGTTACTTGTTCCAGAGGAATGTCACTTAAAACAATTTTTGTTATTGCATAAGAAAATGTTAACAGCATAAAATAACTGTTTTGAGTTTATGTAGTGAGAGCAAGTCACAGTTATTCCCATAGTCCCTGTGTCTTCGAAGGCCCCAAGGGCCTAAAAACTAAAAGTCTAGACTGGGTCACTGAACATTCATAAGCTACTGTATCTGATATTATAATTGATACGCACCAGAAAAAAAGGCCTGTTTTAGTTATCGCGATAAACTAAAGCTTAGAACAATTTTTTTCTCTAATTCTGCGCGCATAAAGGGAGCATCAGGGAAGTGTGAAGGCAGTAATTATCTAATAAATAAAAGATAAATTAATATTTATAGCAATTTTTTGTTCTTATCCACCATCTTGCTCCACCTCTATCACCTTTACATCAACCCTTCCGAGCGTTTGCTCCAAAACAAGGCTGCACACAGTCAACAAACATGGCATAACATTATCCCACCTCATCCCTACCGAGTTTTCCCCTCCTAGTCCCTCTTCTCTCCCCCTCCAGTATAAAAATGATAATGACTATTCTGTGACGGAGCGGCGGCGGCGGGACCGAAAATTGCGCGAGCTGCGATTTGGAAAATTACTTGTAATAGGTAGAAACGTCTGGCCGGGTCTCTCTCTTGCTGGCCAGGTTGGTTATAAGCAGCCCTCCCGCCCTACCGCCCGCCCGGCAGATTAAGGGAAAATTATACTCATTACACGCTATGAATAAGTCGCTACTACCCAGGCAGAGTACCTCGGCCCAGTCGCCAGGAACACACACTTCGGCAGAACACAAAGAAATATACCTATCAGTAGTTTGGAAGAAAACCGTATTTCTTAAAACTTCGGTTTCGATAATATTTGAGTCCAAATAAACTAGCTGTCTATGAGTCCTTAAACTGCACTGTCTCACTCATTCAACTCACTCACTCAAGTCAACTCAACTCGTTCACTCACTCACTCCACTTATTCAATATCAATTAAAGGAAGCTTAATTTAGTCTAGATTTTAAATAAAAATATAATATATACTGTGAGGTTCGCATTTGGGAGGTATTGGGTTCGAAATCCGACCTTGAGTTTTTCGTGTTTGTCACTGATCGGTAGGCGATGTTGGAGTGGTTTTTCATTTACCACGATTTTCTTTCTATCACTTCTCACCTTTCAGGTGTGCTTCTAGCTTTCATGGCGTGAGGCGGTGCGGATGTGTATGAGGGTTCCTTGGTCGACGGTTGTTCATTGCAGCTCCGACAGTGAGAGGGTTTTAGAGGCAGTAAATTAGAGACTTCCGCGCATCTGACTGAGGCCTGTAGCCTCAGGTTCCCTTACCAAATTAATTCATTTAATCACCAATACCTAAACTCTCCATAGCATCACTTGTGACACTGTTTTTAAAATTTGGTTGGGGATATTAACCCACAAAAATATTGATCAAACAATAAAATGACTCAAATACATAACTGTTATAATCATATTTTGCTGTTCTTTTTATTAGAACAATACTATTCAGTGTTTTACATTTGGCATTTTTATTCTTTATTTGGAAATGCTAGCAGTGTAAACATATTAAACTCACTTAGTAAATTAAAGAAAAAGAACTTCTTTCACTTTGCATTGCATCTGAACACCCTGACTATTCACAGAGCAGAAAGTGCAGCGGTCATGTGGTTGTCCTTATGCCACATTGTCTCTCAAACATGATGAGTCTGTTCTTTCAAAAGTTGCTGCACCTTTTCGATTTTGCAATGAGGTAGATGTAGGGATTATTTTAAACCTTATAAATTCAGAACACGCTGAACAAAAGCATAGTTCAGCAACAGAAACCTCAACATCCAAGACTTTGGATTGTTTCATTCGATTTCTTTCCAAAATAACTGATAGTAATCCTTTGTGAGTAAGTTATACTCTATGCTGGGTCGTGTTTGTCGCAGCAGCATGTTGCATGTCTGAGAAGCAAGCGGCTGGTCTGTCGAGAAATAGCCTGGAGGAACCGAGGGCCGACGTTTCTGGGTCGGGTAGTAGCCGCTCAAATTGCTTCCTATAATCTCAGGCAAAGGCTTAAAACCTGCGTTGTTGCTGCACTATACTATAGACCAGCATATATAGGATCTTTTCACAGTCATTATTATCATTATTATAGTTAGTTAAAGGTAGGTGATGGCGTACCTACTTTCTTTTTGTTGTTTAAAAAGTTATTTTGATCATGATCGCCCCCCTCAATTGCTTGTTGTATGCAATAATAAGCGGTCAAGACTATAGACACACCGAGAAAAGATTAAGTCCATTACATGCACAGCGAATAAAGGGGGAAAAATTATGTTTTCCAAGGTAAAAGGAACAAGGAAGGAGAGGAAGAGAAAAAAGAAGTCTTTTTCGTCAGAATCGTTTTAAGAGATTTCCCGTCGTGCTGTCAGTTTTGAAGCTTGTAGTGCAAGGGTTTGACGTGTTGACGATCGACTCTGCTTCACACACTCTTGCGCGTTCAGCCGCTTTTATCAATATCATTTTGCAAAATGTTTTGGGGCGGCTTTAGAACGCTACCACCACATTACGCGCACTTATCGACAGTTCCGGAACTTAAACGTTTCCATTTTAACTCACCCAAGGAGAAGTTTATCGTGCGAAAATGTAAACAAAAGACGGTTACTCTAAAATACGGAACCGGAAGTATCGACGCGCATTGCGTCGTGCGTGTGTGTAATAAGCAGAAACATATGACAAGCTAACGACAAGGAAATACTATTGAAAAATGAAATACCAGAGGATATAAAACTTTCAGGTAAGCTACGTGACACAACATTAACATTTAAAAATACTGTTGACTAAAAAGGAAATGTCAAGCAAATTTCTGCTTTTAACCTAGCAATATTCCAGAATTTAAATCACCAACCAAAGAGTTTACTTTGTGGCCAGCGCAAATTATTTCAGAATTGGATATTATATCTTGTAATGTTTATAAAGATAACATTTAAAACTGTTTAACTATTCCTTTTCTCCTTCTTTATATGAATCACATTATACAGACGGGACAATAGTTTATAACATTACATTGTTTCTCAGAAAGACCAACAATGCAAACTTTGAAACAATTTCAGTAGTAGAAACATTTATTGCCAATAACTATTAACTGCGTGCCTTTAATCAAAAAATTAAAATACAGAATTGAAAAAATTACAGAAGGTGGTCATAGAGTACCCCAACCCCTTGGTAGTGCTAGGGTTAATGCAATTGCTTCCCTTACTTGAGAAATAATCATAGAAATTTTACTTGAGCAACAGCAAACACTTTAGCGGAGTCTCTAATTCATTTAAGCCTAAACTAAATTCAATACACACATAAAACGCGAACAAAGCTACAATGTGCATAGTTACATGATGTCATTAACTGCTTTTTTGAGCGATTTTGTTCAAAACTGCCTCTTGCTATTTATGGTTTTTAATACCTAACACTTCATTATTTGCCCCGCAATTAATTTCTTCTTGCTCCCCAGGTTTTAAATGGTTTATATTAAAAGAAGCGTAGCCTATGAATATTTCAGGGAACTTAAGAAATGCGTGCATAAATATCAGTATCAGAATTTATGGCAAATCCTTGTGCATGTAAAAAGGAAACTAAAAGGCTTCTGAGAAACTATTAACCAGATATTGTATTGAACCTGATGACAGTGAACTATTTATGAGTATTGCTGTGTTTGGGATGGTGAGTCTGTAAGAAATGTGCTACATAAGCAAACCTGGTTTTTAGTTTATTGCTGGCGGATTCATATATGAAGGAAACGGCTTCGAATCCCTGTTACCAACTGAGGTTTCATCCAGTGTTTTCGAAGCCTGCTTTGGTCATTTTGAAACCGTTATTTTTATTGTTTAAGCATTCCGTTTTCTAGACTTATCTTATTTTTGATCTCAAACAATACCTTTTGTGAAGAATGTTTGAGTGTATAAGCTATATTTATATATCATAAATAAATAACTAAAATGAATAAATGAAAGTAAAGAAAGTAAAAGAAGATATACCTAGATAAGGCTGACTTATTATTCTGTTTTTAATTTTGGCACCTTAAACGTAATTGTAACAGAATATTTATCAGTATTTCAACAAATTCAAATACTTTGAACCTTTAACTTCAATTGAAGGGCTGAGAACAATGTAGGCCATCTGCCATTTAAAAAACAGAGAAAATTAAGACTATAATTTAGTTAATTTCACAATGTACTGAATAATTTGTACCATGTGTTGTTAATAATATGTTAATGCTATATTATAAAACCACTATAGTTCTCGGCCCTTCAATTACAGACGCATTCTCTCTCATAATCTTTAAATCTATGTGCTGACTATTTAGATTGTAAGTATAAGGGAAATATGATAATACAGTAGACTTTAATTGTTAGTCAAATGTTTAAAGCTCTTTGTATGGACAATAGATAAAAAATGAATTACACCTCCCACTTGAGAAAAGTATAAGTATTGAAAAATGCATACAAATAACAGGAATATCTCCGAAATGGTTTAGGTACTTGACAAAAATTCCTTAGAAATAAACTGTGTGTTTTAACAAGATCTACAGTTTTTGTGCACTAAGATTTTGTCTATCTCTTACGGTTTATAAGATACGCAAAAGTGTCTAGACTGCAGTCTTCTGAGGGCATTCCCAGAAAAATCAATATATTTTTCTTTCATTTATCATAATCATATCTTAAACATATGGTATTTTGATAAAAATTGCTAGTCATTTTTGGGAAAATGAAAATTTTCGGAAAGCGTTCCATGTAAAGGTAGGAAGTTTTTCTTGAAGATCTTTGTATCGCATCTTTGCAAGATACTAAAGTTAAATACCAAGTTTTGTATTTTTCGTTTTTGAGTTATGCTGTAAACGCATGGTCACACAACCCTATTTCAAAAAAATATTTTTTTTATTGTTAAATCCACGTGTTACCAAAAATGTGTTTTCGGTAAAATATCGATATCGAATTTTTGGGTGGACAGATGGTTTTGGTTTTTGCTACACTTTTAAACTACTACTTACGATATATAATTAACTCACCACTGAAGATAAAATTATAGAAAAACTCTCTTTGAATGTTTAAATTTTTTTCCTAAAATAATGAACAGTGAAAGCTATATGCTAATTTTGTGCATGTTTGGTATTTAAATAATTTGGTGCTATTTTTTATTTTTTTTTCAGAGGAATAATGCCTACTTAAATTGAGAACACACTTAAATTTGCGATAAAACTCTGTAACAACACACAAACGCTAGAAGATTTTCCTTTGGGTACCCTTAGTAGATAAATTCTAACATTTTATAGCATTTTATAAGATTTTTGATCAACATTAACTTTTCAATACAGGCTTTTAAACTTCCAGAAATTTCTGAACACGTTTTTCTACACTATGTCTCTTTGCAATAATACATTTAAGGGAAACATTTTTTTTCAGGGATATGTAGTGAGGTATGAATAATGAGTAAAGCATTATGTGAACATTTTAAATGTTGACCACCCCGTTTATTGCACTTTGACATATATTTAGCGCGTATTAAGAAGGGAAAAATGCATTGTGAAAATCATAATGATTCATTACTCTGATATAAGCATTTGCAATCATTTGTTTAACGAAACACTAGTCGGAAAATTCATGAATGGTTCAACTTTGTATTTGATGGTATCTGCATATATTACCACAGGGAGATTTCCAAATACTTATTTTTGTTTCGTATTTTTGAAACTATGAAAATATTGCACAATAAAATTTTACCAGAAGTACGAGCTTTGAAGCTCCCATACCTCCAAAAAGCAGTTTTTAGGAAATAATCTACGCGTGTGTGTGTGGGTCCGTACACAGAATAACTAAACATTCACACGAATTTCTCTACTCACTCTTGTACGAACTATTCTTACATATGCTTATTCTTCTATCAGCTCCATGTTAATCGAGATAAACATTTTCAGAAATAGTTTTATTACATATTTCCATGTATATACAATGTGAATAATGAATACGGTTAAGTAATAGTCAAACCCTTTGCTTAGCCAAGAAAAAAAAATTGAATAATGGTTTCCCATTTGAGAAAACTGAATTTAAAATGTAAACTAATAACAAGAAAAATCTCGGAAATGTTTTAACACCCCCCTACCCCACAAAAATAAAAAAAAATATGTGACGTAAATTATGTGCTTCAATTTATCTACTTTTTCTTGTTGCTGTGTTGTAATATTTTGTGTATCTCTTACGGCTTACGAGTTATGCAAAACTCACACAGAATGAAGAGAATCTTCAGAGATTATTTCTAGAACATTCAGGATAATACACTTTATTTGTCATGAAAATACCTTAAGCTCATCATTCTTAGATCCATTTTTGCTAAAATCAAAATTTAGGAAAAGGTTACATATAAAAGGTAGTTAGGAGTGAGGTTCTTTGCACCCTTGGAATAGGCTGAACCATGTTTGGTTTTCAACCGACTTTTCATTTTGGAGTTATGCTGCTCATAGACAGATACAGACATACACACATTTTTCAAAAAATGCTTATTTTTCAGGTTGTCTCAAAACATGTATTTCCGGTGAAAACACGGACTCAAATTTTTGGGTGGAATAGAATACAACCTCTGCTTACCGTGATTATCTAGTAGATAAATTAAAAAATGAAAGCTCCAAAGAATATTAAATTTGATATTTAATTCTAG
Source organism: Tenodera sinensis (assembly GCA_030765045.1). Taxonomy (NCBI): domain Eukaryota; kingdom Metazoa; phylum Arthropoda; class Insecta; order Mantodea; family Mantidae; genus Tenodera; species Tenodera sinensis. Next base: position 105,907,944 of record CM060968.1, on the reverse strand, counting down.
TGCTTTTCAGGGATGCAAAGATAAGATTTTCGCAAAACTTCCCAACTTACGAACTAATTTTTATATAGAAAATATATCAACTTTTCACTCTCTCAAACATATTCCTAACGTAAGTTCATACTAAAGAAATTCGAATTATAATGTGAGAAATTGACTATGGGCAGACTTGAAATAAAACAGTGGAGGAACGTGTGGCGAACATTTTTTGTTACCAAGCCAAACTGAATAGGAGATAACCTTTTGTTTATTATATTTGTGAAATATTAATGGGCAGAATAACTTGGGTGCTTATGACACCTTTGATGGGTAGAAGTAAGGGACGCAGCGGCCGGGCGAAAGTTCTGGCTAGAGGGACTCGTGGTTAGAATAACTCGTGTAAGACCATTTTTATTTGTTAATGTAAAGATTTAGTTTAACAAATAAAATTGAGCACTAAGCATGGATGATCAGCATTCAAACCCTAAAATACTAATGTTTAAAAATGAACGCAGTTGAGCTACATTATACAAAAAATAATTATTCTCCATTATCTTAAAATAGTTACGCTTTCAAAAGTTGTATTAAAACAATATGTTATTGATCTTGGGGTAGGATAGCGTCGGAAGGGATTTGGCACCTAGACCATGAAGAGCTTTTGTACCTATGCCGCATGTGGTGCACCCCGCGGAGAAGGATGAGGTGAGAGGCGATATAAGGCGGCCACCAAAGGAGTCACGATAGAGCACAGGGCAGGATACCTACGATTTACAGATTGGAACTCCCTGTGGCCTATAGTGCAGGGGCATTCAGAGACCGGAGACTGCCCTTCTAAGGACGAAGGTTTACCGAGAGCATATTTCCTCTCAACCCCCGAAAAACCCGAGTAAGGCACGCTGGCCGCAAGGATCGCACACGCGACCTTCCGAATGTGAGCCACAGGCGAAACCGCCTGAACCATCTTTTATATTGTGTTAATATACACGTTTAGAAATAAAATATCCAGGCTTTATGTTGCACTTTGAATAAAAGTTATTGAGTTTTATGCATAAAATCTCTGATTTTTTAGCTCTTATTCTGCAGCAGTGGGGAGAAATATTTAAGCACGTCTTGGAATTTGTTATTTAAAATAAAAAGAAACAATGTTGTTATAACAGAAGTACAGGTTAACAAAATATAAGTGGATCATTTGCATTAAGGAGGGATGTAGGTAAAAAAAATTCAGCTCCACCTAACCTAGAAAACTGAACTTTGCTGTGGTAACTGCTGTGTAATTGTTTCAGAATTTGCTGATGTCCTTGAGTTGTACTATGCTTTCTGATATTGTTACTTTGACATATTTCCTAAAAATCCACTCGAGTAAACCTTCACCAACGTTTAACTAAAATGTTTATTAAAATTCTGTTCCACAGGATTATGCACTTTTACTGATATTACACAGTGTATATCTTTTGTGATATTACAAGACACAACAGTTATCTTTCTGTCTTTTTTCACTTTCTCTGTCTCTCAAACAGGTAACTATAATGATACAATCACTGAACACTCATTAACTGCTTCGCTATTTTGCTGCACCTTGCGCTGATTCTCTCACGTACATATACAACTCACACACACACACACACACACACACACACACACACACACGAATTACAAGCTGAACCCAACTAATTCCCGCAGTCTCTCCTCCTTATATATCGGGAATGACGTAAGATGGACCTTTCTCGAACTTCTACAAACACGCTGACCACCGAACACTTCTCGAATGATCTAGAAAACCCCTTTTGGTTTTGCCACTCTGATTGTTATAACGTGTTAACAGCAGTCATGCGAGGCACCCAGGCGTCCTTTGTTGTACGCCGCAGCCAACATCACAATACGTGCCTGGATCAAGTGCAACGGGAAACATTTGAGAAAATTCAAAACTTGTGCTGATTTTGAATCTATGTACAACTGCTTGAATCCACAACAGATGCTCTTGAAATTAGAGGTATTTTTTCTGTGGATTGAAATAAATTTTACATACAGTAATCTAATGCAGCAGCGTACAAAATATTTATAGCAGAATACTCTTAAACTCTCTTTAAGAAACCATATGAATATGTTTCTTTTAAATGTAGGCCCATGTCTAACATTTTAAACGATTTCTTAAAAATGCCGTTAAAAGTTTATTCTCGGTCTTCCAGAAAGCAATAAAACATTATATTTGACATGTTATGACATGATTTGAATTTTACACCGTATAACTCAATTACTTTATACTCAAAGACGTAAACCTGTCAGCATTAAATATGTTCTGCGTTTATTGCCATGTGCTTTTCATTTGCTGGTTTTATTAGGCCAGTGGCCGAGAGGGAATTAAATAGTTGTTCTCTATAGTCTTGTACGAAAGAACAACTTATCTGTCTCCATAAATTTGAGCATATATTATCATAGCTTAAGGTATAAACAACATCTTAGATAGCATCCTGCAATAACTATGGCCTACTTTTTATTTTTATATTTCATTCCATAACTCAGGAAACGAGAATGAACTTCAAAGAATGGCATATAAGTTGTACAAATAGCAAAACATATGTCTAGAAATAAAATGAAAACAAAGGCATCCATCTAGTTCAGTTTAAAATAGTTTTAGAAAATAACAACTGAACAAGTCTCAAAATTAAATTTCTTTGGATGTGAAATAATATACAGGACAGATATAGATATTGAAAAAAGCTATTTAAAACAGTGGCTGTTCTAATTTTAACATGGGGATATGGACAATGATGGTATAACATAAAAGAAGTGTGCAAACAGCACAAATGAAATTCCTTTGAGCTATAGCTGGGTATACAAGACTAGAAAAAAGACAAAACGATCAACTACAGCAATTAAAGGTACAAGAATTAAACAAAACAATAATAGAACACAAAACAAGTTGAAACAACACTTAAATAAAATGGAAGAAACTAGAATTCCTGACAATTAAAAGGACAAAGGAACAAAGGACGACCGAGGAAAAGGTGGAAGGAAGAAGACTTTGAACCCGAAGCAGGCTAAATGGCCTAAGCCGTGTTAAAGAAGAAGAAAACTGAAGAAATTAAGTGACATCAAGTCAGGTATAGGCGATACACGTGGCGAATATCTTGAAGCTCCGCAGTGGTTTATGGTCCAGTTCTCTTCTGCATTTATAAAACCGAATTCCGTGTAGTAAACATCGCGGGACAGCACTTGATTAAGCTTGCATTATCAGCAGTCTCTTGTTTATTTCAAGTAGTAAACAGAGGCGTTACACCAACTATTTGCATGACGTCACCTGCGCAGATCCTAGTAAGGTCATTCGCCACGCCTAAAAATATATCTGTATTAGTAAACAGTGCTTATTTTATATCCGTGATATTTACACGATTATTGGGACCATTCGTCTACCAGCTAGGCCGCCCAGGTTCGATCCCAGAGACCCGATGTGGTATTCCTGGTAGACGACGCGGTGTCTAGGCGCGTTTTCTCCGGATTCTCCAATTCGTCATTCACTTCATCAATTGTTCCATCATCACCCTTCTATTCATCGATTTTGCCTGCATTTTATATCATCCTCTTTCTCATATTCACACCTGGTGCTTGACTGACAACCCGCTTCCAGGTCTTCACTCTCTCCCGTCAATAGGTTCGTCTGCTCCCCTAGGCATTGGCTTGTAAGTCCTAGGGGGTGTAAGTCCTACAGGGTAATCAAGTAAAAAAGAAGAAATTTGCACGACTATTGTTCCTTCGTTTTCAAGGTTACATAGATCAAGGGAATCGCTGCGCATTATCTTCGAATCATGAAGATAAAAGAAAAAAAATGAAGAGGTAGTGCACTGCATAACCGTGTATTCGTCATTGATGTCCCACACACTCTCTGTCCCCGGTCATATCCTGAAAGTAGGGGTGGCATTGTAGTCGCCTGGACTGCCGGAGAGTGTGCATGTGGAATTCCCTCTACTCGTAGAATTGTTATTCTGTTTCAAGTTAGGTGTATCAAAGATTTAAATTCTAACATTAAGAAATTAAATCACGTCTCTGGTTATCTTTTTGTTTTTGCTGGATTCAACTACCTGACTGTGAAAATCAGGAATCTCCATAAATAATCAGTGTAATTTCAAATCCCCAGCGCTGTTTTTCAGACTCTCATGTTTCGGAATACACGAAAAAGAAGCGGAAGATAGTTGACGTTATCTTTGATCTGCCGCATTCACCGCAAATGAAGACATTTTTCACAAGTCTGGGAGAGAACAGCAACAAGGGCTTAAAAAGTAAACACTTGTGAACCGCAATGAGGTTTTTCAAGTGGAAATACTTGCTGCTTCAAAGAACACACCACGCGCTGGCTGTTTCATTACAATATTCTCTATGTTTTGCATGAAGTGAGGTTATTTGATACAGACGCAATGCAACTATCACTTGTTTATTAATTCCAACACTTATTAACTCGTGGTTTTACCTTACAAGAAATAAGTGTTTTTTTAGGACCATGCAGCTTCTTATGCCATGGTTCCTGTCTGTAGATTCACAAGGACTTGTAACCAGAGCTTATCTTGATAAAAAATAATCACAATAGGTATGTGTTTGGGTTCTACTTGAATGAGAATTTTGATGCTAAAATACAATAAGAAAGGCTAAAAACAACCGAATTTTAAGGGATCCTGGGACTGAAAAATGGCCGACAAATGATCAAATTCCATAAGTCTTCAGTCATCGGTGGGTATTGAACTTTCTTAGATTCCACAATTTTTAAAGGTCTAGCACATGTGTACTACACTTAAAATACCTCTTTTCTGCTTAAATGTTCGGCATTATTTGAACAAAATATGAACCAAAAGGGCTCAAAAACAACCAAATTCAGCGGAAAGATCTGGTTAAGTATAAATCTCAGGAGAGAGACTGCTAGACAAAAACAGAACGTCTGATATATACAGCGTGGCAGTTTTGGGCCAAACAGGTAACCTGATTCATTATCATCATGCATGTGTGTAGAAAAAAAAATTTTCGACTTTACATTTTGTAATACACATGGTCCATGCGCATTAAATTTTGTGCTATGTTTTTTAGAGCTTTTCCATTTATGTGACTTCACCTTCAACTTTGGTTGAAAAATCTGAAAATTTATTTAGGTTTAAAAAATTAAGTACACAAAAAAGTAATTAATTCACTCAAACCTATAAAACCGATTGCTCTGGAACTTTGTGTGATTGTTTGTAACATATACACTCTTAAATGTGCAAAGTATTGATTTCATACCTATAAAAATATCAAAGATTCAAATTTCAGTCTCATGGTTCCTTTTGGTGTTCTACTTGAATAAAAGTTTTGGTGCTAAAATGCAATAAGAGAAACACTGAAAACGCCCGGATTTGAAGCTCTATTTGATCACATGTGATTTCTTTATATCCGTTGTTCTGTCCTAGATCAGACATCAAACCTCGATTGCAGAGAATTCGCAGTAGATACTATATAAGCAGACTGGCTTGTGCAGTTTGTTAGTTATTGACAGAGTGGTGAAGAGTTGAGAAGTGTCTGTGAGACAGAGAGAGAGAGAGAGAGAGATTATGTATATACACTTATCACCTATATAAAATGTTATATTATTTCAACAAATAGTTTTCTAGATAAAACTTATATTATTTTTCCTATTTATTTTACGGCGCTTTAACTATGGTCATATCGCGAAGGATCGAACCATTAGATCTGGCCTTGGTACATGTATAATAAGGGATCATCAGGGCAACTGCACCTCTACTCGCGAGAAGCAGATGACATTAGGGTGCCATTCAGTTTATCTGCTTTCATTATCTGTCGATAGATGGCATAGCATTCCCTATTGCTATCTATTTTCATGTTTACTATTGTTTCAGACTTAAGTATATAATCCGGTATTTACCTTCGCGACTGAGGGAAACCACGAAAACACCCCAGTCACATTCGTTGGCCCATGGGATTTGAACCTGGGACCTCCCAAATGTGGGCCACAGACTAATGTGCCTGAGCCATCCCTCTTATGTAGAATTTATTTTTTAAATGTTAGTTCCATTTTCGAAAAATAATATATATATGCTGGTAAATACCCTGGGACGATCACCATCTTCCCAGGAGGCGCAAAAGCTATCGATTACCCAAGGATGTCTTGGGCTAATTAGCTTCGCTGCTTCCTCATTTCACCAAACATTCCAATGCATTCGGTTTCTCGCTAATTTGACACTGCTTGACTTGCTGGTTAGACAAGCTGACCTTTGCTAAGTGAGCAGAGGGGCATGGGTGCCCCAGGATGGGTAGACATTCTAACTGGCACTCATATCCCTAGTCTATAGCAAGAGAGAGTAACCAATCATCACCATTGGCTGACACTGACAAAAATAGCTTGTACAAATTGACTACATCTTTCATACCTCACGGGTAAATCCATACTAAATGGATAGGTACCGTGGGCATACATCCCGCTCGGGTAAACCCGAGCGACCTGATTTGGCTCTTGGCTCTTGGAAAAATAATATGTGTTGGACATAGTTTTGATTTGCTTTGCTTGTGAACTGATGTGTGCCGTTAAGTCGATAGCCGCCTAATTCCATGTTTTGTATTTGTGTGAATATCAGAAATCTGTTAAACTTGAAGAATTCGGCACATTTTCCTCTAAGGAAGCAAGTAGAAGATGAAATATTGAGGGAGTGCCCATGTTTACGTTTCTTCACATGCACTTGCGGCAATGAATCATTGTTTTTTGTAATGGTTCGTAACTAAGGAAACAACAAACAAAGTGACGTCATCTAGTAGTTGAACACACCCTTCTTTGGAGGTTCTGAGACCAAGTATGCTCATTATCATCTCCAGCTTCAGGCACCGTAAACCACAAGCACGTAATACGGCTTCCTAGTCAGCCACACATTCCTCAAAATGGAAACAACCTGTATACTGCGAAAACCGTGGCAACTTCCTTGGGTGTTAAAGAAATTTATTTGGACCTCACACGTACATAGATGTGTCATTTGGAGTGTACCAATCATGAATCAACCAATCAAAACCATAACTCAGTGAAAATTCATCGGATTTTCCATACCATTTCCTCAAAAGTGGAATTTTACATTGTCTTGTGTAAATTCTGGTCCAGCTGGAGAATTTCTCTGCAATTACTTTTAGCTCCTAAGACCTGGAGAGACTACGTTCTAAGATTTTGACTTCTCTTACTTTTGAGGTGCGACATTCTGCTAGTTCTGTTGTTTGTATGCATTAGACGGTTGTCATGATGATATTTCTTTGTTTTTAAGCAGCAGAGACTCAAAATAACTATTTTATTACAGTCATATCAGAATGCTTGCTTTATATCCTTTGCAAAGGTGTCTGCTTTCATTGTCTACCCAGTCACCTACTACCCAACCAACTAATCCACCCAACTACCCACCCCCACGTAGCCCACCCCACCTACTCCAACACAACCTACGCCAACCCAATCTACCCCAAACCAACCCACCCGAAACCAACTCTCCCACCTATTTTACATAGCTTCTGTTGTGGGGTTCATATTACTTATTTTGTTACTTTCTCTACTGGTAAGTAGAAGGAAGTATTGAATTCTACCCAAAAATTCGATGTCGAGATTTCACCCGAAAAAAATGTTTTGAGGACCCCCCCCCCCCACACACACACACACTTCACTCACTGACTCACTCTTGGCACTTATTTCCTGAAAATTCAAGACTCAAATTTTATTTTTCATATAAATATCATAAAAATACCCATGGCATTTTAATAAAAATCATTAGATCAATGTTTTAGATAATCAAAGTTTTTAAAACATTATCAAGTTAGGGGTGGGGGAACTTTCTTGAAACTTTTTCAATGGTATTTTTGGAAGATACTGATCTTAAATATAAAGTTTGTATTTATCGGATTTGACTTACATTCCAAAAATTCTTTTTCTTAGGTTCAGAACTCCTCAAAACGTGCATTTCCGTAGTAATCTCAGCATCGAAATTTTGGGTGGGATACAGCAATTTTTCTATTTAGTGTAAGTGCTTAGATAAAGTAAAAGGCAAATCCGTAGGTGTAAAACTTATCAACAACTTTACAATTATTTAATTGAGAATGACGTTATTGGCTGGATTTGTAAATAATTAAGTAACTTTTAACAACAGAGGGTCAAACTCATACCCCACAGATGACAGCAGACACGCAGAGTGCTAATTGTTGGCCGAGATTTGAAGCAAACGCCTCGGGGTGGGGGTATGGAAACATCCCCGGGAGTGAAAGTCAGCGGGTAACGGAGGGCTTCCCCTAATTACAAACCGCAGTGTTTTATTATTGTTATTACCACTGCTGCTGCCATTTTATTTCCCTGGAACAGAGAAAAAGGAAAGGTAGTAAGAGCGCATCCCTCCCGCAGGCTCCAGACTACTGGCGCCCTAAACCGTTAAGGAAATCGCTAGGCCCTGACGCTTCAGGCTTCTTTATCTTCCTTCGTATGGGCCCTTAGGTCCCCCATATTGGTACAGCACACATGCTGCATTTTGGTAAAATGTTGCACGTTTAACGCCAATTACTACTTACACAAATGCAAGGAAATTAGCCCTAACATCTTGAAATGTTGTGTTAACTAGATTGTGCAATTACATCTTTCATATCCTAGTTAAACACACTGAGACAGTATTTCTGTCTAAGGCCTCTGCAATGAACATAGAGGCAGCAGAAAGAGCCCCTGACATTATCAAGTTAAGATATAGACAGCATAGGCTGACTTCTTTTGTCTTGTGCTATGAAGAAGAAAGTGACATGAAATAAAATTTAAAGTCTCGATGTAAAGTATTGATTATAAAAGATAAACTGAAAAATAACAGCGAATTTCTTGTGATTCTTCAAGAGTGAACTATACTGCAAAAAATATTATTGTGATCGGACTACAATGTCAGTTTTACCAGAAAAATCTGTGTTGCAGTCACGTGACTTTCTCTACTCTTGTACTAACCATTCTTACAAACTCTCATTCCTATATCTTCGTGTTTGTTGAGATAAAAATTTGCAGAAATAATCTTATTGTTCATCTTCTTGTAGGTACACGGAAAATATGGGAATACAGTAGAATCTGAGTGATAGTCAAAGCTCTTAAAGCTTTCAAATTCCGTTGTCTTTGCACGGTTAATATATAAAAATAAATAACGATGTTCCATTTGAGAAAAGTATAAGTTCTCCAAAACTCACACAAATATCAAGACATGTTTCATTCTACAAAGACATATTTAGACATAAATTGTGTATTTCAGCAAGTGTTTCTGTATAGTAAGATTTGTTCTATCTCTTACGGTTTACCGATTATGCAAAAGTAATCCAGAATAAATAGGCCTACACGGACTATAGCCAGAAAATTCAAGATATACATTTCATTTGTCATAAAAATAACTTAAAAATATGGAATTTTAATCAAAATCGTTAGAGCCATTTGGAGAAAATCAAAATTTTAGAAAAGTTTTCCATGTAAAGGGTAGTTTAGGATGGAACAATTTTCTTCAAAATCTTCGTGCTGCAACCTGGAAAGATATTAAACTTAAAACACCGAGTTTGGTTTTTAACCGACTTTTCGTCTTTGAGTTATGTTGTTCAAAGACAGACGTACAGACCTTTTTCTAAAAATTCTTTTATTGGGATTCAGGGGGCCTCAAAACATATATTTCCCGTGAAATCATGACATTGAATTTTTGGCTTACTAGTAGAGAAAGTAAAAATTAATCATTTTAACCTCCATTGTTTAGGCTGATTATGCAAATAACATTTGAAATGACAAAAGTAAAATATTTTGTAGGATCTTTGGGGAAAAAAAAAAAAGTTACAAAGAACACACGCTCGTTTCACACCATACTTCGTGTATATATGTACAAGGCTCTGCAGGTTACCTAGGAAAACACTGACGTCATGTTATACTGTTTTTTCATTTTTCTTTTATTAGCCCTTTCTTTTTATACCTACCTACTACAGGTGAACTGGAAGATATCTTCGTTTTTCTTTCTCTGTTGCTCCAGAGCAAGATTTTTGGCAAATCATTCGTCGTTCAGTGTCCAGATAATGACTCTTGATCCTGCCATCTCTTGGCGGATCTCAGATTGTTGTCTGCCCTCTGGGTTGATATTCAAATGTTAGTTTAACCAGTCACGCATCCAGCATCCTGTTATACATTCTCCTCTAACAGTTGCTATATTGTCTGCTACAATTTCTGCACTTCACTTTGCTCATTTTATCCTCCCAGTAACCGGAGAAATACCATTCTAACTGCTTCAGTTACGTGGCACCTTGCTATACGAAAGTTCGTTCGCATAAAATAAACTTCAGAGGTTATTTCAAGCAAATTCAAGATATACACACTATTAGCCATATAAATACCTCAAATATATAATACACATATTGCATATATTGTTGTATATATTGTATATAACATATATGCATTGAGAACTGGACCGGACCGAAATCGATTTCAATTCCCCATGGAAACGAGTGATGGTTGGCTTATGACTGAATATCCAAGGTTTATCGCACTGTGTCTCACAAAATCAGGTTTCCATACAAAAAGTTTGGAACGGGTTTAACGCATTTCTAAGTAACAATACACACACACCCATTTGTTTTATGGATGTTTTTGCTCGGCTAATGTAGTTTTTATTCAAACCCTTCTACGAAAGAGGTCAACGGACGAAAGATTTTAATTCTGATTTCAAACGGTGTAGGAGATAGTGAGATAAACATCAAAAGCTGCACGACATGATTGGAAATGAGTGATTCAGTTCAAGATTTTTTGTGGTCGCAGTATGTGGGCAATGGAACAAAAACTAATGACATCATTGATACAATGTTGTTATTTGCCAGATCCGTGCTAGAGAGATAAGCAAATGCTCGTGCCCGTAACGAAGTATATCGATTTTATCATCTATCATGTGAAAGTTCTTGCTCTTAGAAAGACAATAGTACTTTCATTTCGCCACTTGTTTGACTATGTCTGTAGAAGGTTGAGGAAGTGTTGTATTCTATCCAAAATTCGATACTGAGGGTAAATGCATCCCCAAAACATTCTTAGAAAAACTAAAGTTGCATCCACATAAACCTTTTTTACCCTATATTGTTATTAGTAGCTGCACAAACTGTTCCTACGAAAGTTTATTTTTCTATCTAATTTTTTTTTTAATGTTCCTTTAATATCAAAGGTCATATAGGTGGTTTTTAACCTCGTGGAATGGTATCCCCTCGCTTAAGGGTGGTTTTAATCCTTGGATTCCTGTTACTTTCGATTTATTACATTAAATTCACTCAGACACACACCTTCCAGACTCCTAATTAAAGAAAAATACCCACCTTTCCAGCCAGGAATCGAACACGCGACCCCTTACACAGGAGGCATACGGCCTATCGACTGTGCTATGGGGCTAACCCAGGTTTTCTTACAATACAAAGGGAAAAGGATAGTCAAATGTTCACACACACACACACACACACACACACACACACACACACACACACACACACACACACGCACGCACGCACACACACACACAACCCTATTTGAAATAAAATATGTTCAAGATATACAATTTGTTTGTCATGTAAACTACCCTATACAGGGACAATTTTTCAAATATTTTTAGTTTTCCAGAAATAACTAATAATTTTTATCGAAGTACCATACGTATTTGTAAGATATTTAAATGAAAAATAAAAGTATATCTTGGATTACCACGGAATATACTGTGAAGTTCACTTCATTTTGAAGGAAGGTAAACATATTAGGCCGTGCTAAAATAAATAATTATCCAGAATAATAATAATAATAATAATAATAATAATAATAATAATAATAATAATAATAATAATAATAATAATAATAATAATAATAATAATAATAATAATAATAATAATAATAATAATAATAATAATAATAATAATAATAATAATAATAATAATAATAATAATAATAATAATAATAATAATAATAATAATAATAATAATAATAATAATAATAATAATAATAATAATAATAATAATAATAATAATAATAATAATAATAATAATAATAATAATAATAATAATAATAATAATAATAATAATAATAATAATAATAATAATAATAATAATAATAATAATAATAATAATAATAATACTTGTTGCTGATATAATTTTGCACATATTTATATGCACTATATAGTTGATACCTGATATTTAAGGGACTGAGTATTTAAAACTGATGAGAACAATGTAGCTTAGGACTATAATAAATTAATAATTGAATTATGGCTTAATGTGTAAAGTAAATCATGTCAGCTTGCTGCTATAAAATTCCTCGTGGGGTAAACTGCTATCAGAGAACAAGGAGCGTAGGTTCCTTTCCTGTTGTGGTACAAACACAGAAAAAATATCCTGCCCATTACCAAAAAGGTAATAAATCAAAGTTGTGTCATGTTGCATGGATAAAGAACGACATTTAGCACGCTACAAGATTTAATGCCCTATGCGACATACGAACGCTGTATGAGTGGAAATGAATATTTTGTTTCCTATTCAATAGTTCTTTTCTGCTCTGAAACTTAAGGATTACTCTAAACCCGCCAAAAAAGAAGAAAAGAAAATCCATACTCAATATTTCAGATTTTTAAATTTATTAAAAGTTTTCAAACAATTACATCACGAAATAAATCATTTACAGATTATATAATAAAAGTAAAATGAAAATTAAAATAAAATAAAAATATACAATATATAAATATTTTAAACAAGAATAAAATTCCAATACATTAACAACGCTTAACACAAGGAATATATTACTTAGCTTTTGTACAACATTTATAATTTATAAATTATGAAATAAAATTAATACTAAAAATATATTTAAAAAAGAAAAATAAACAAAAAAAGTTAACATACCAGGTGGCTCACTTCATCCCGCGTAAGTAGACAATCCTTCGTGCGTCAAAAGAGTTGCAGAACTTAACGGCGCGATTGTTGTGTAGAGGGCGCCAGTGGCGATAATGATCTTCTGCATGGAGGAGAAGAGAGTGGGAGAGGAATTTCCCAGGCTTCAACTATCGTATGTAGTCCGTGATAACAGAAAAGAACAGTCTTAGGATATTTTCCACTTCACTTACAGGATTTTATTTTCCAGGAAATCAACTAATTCCTGTGCATGCTGCCATTGACTAACGTTACGGATTACAGACTGTAAGTTGCCGTAACAAAATCCATGCAAACAAGAGTGCACGTAATGTTTCATTGGCACTTCTTTGTTTCTTATTAATGTTATTGTTGTATTTTATTATCATCATTGCAGTTTTACTACTCACTCTGTATAACAACAGCTGGCTTCACGGTCACACTCACTAAAACTTCTTCATACAACAAACAACACCAACGCGATGATTAAATGTCCAAAACTATAAGAGATTCACATTCAAATTTCTCTCAACACTGACTACGCGCGCGTGCACACACACGTTGTTGAAACTAATTGTTAACAGCTGTGTTATTCAACACTGTCAATTCGCGTCATAAAAAACGACCTTTCTGGCCGTCTCGACCCGCTTCTATAGGTTAGAATGACGTAATACGGGTTTTTCTGAAATCTACCTTTTTATTAACAAGCCCTGCACGTGAATAGTTTTCTCGAACAGTCTGGAATAATCTGCCATAAAATTCAAGGCATACAATATGAATATGCTAAACATATTCTGAAAACGGGCACGGCGTACAACAAAGCACAGTCGGGGCTAAGCTACTTCACACCACATACCAGGCCGGCAAGAAAATAAAAGCGCTCAAAATCAAGCTTCCCCACATCATGAGCAAACACGTGGCTAACAACAATTCAAGCGGCAACACAAAGAGTTCTCCAAAGCCTTCTAGAACTGTACGACAGCCGGGGTGTTTGTAGAAGTTCCAGAAAAGACAGTATGACGCCATCCCTTCTATATAAGGAGGTGAGGAAACAGCAGGGGAGAGAGTTCGACATGAGTTCAGTGTGTGGCACTATGGTTGTGAAAGTTTAGTCGCTTCGAAGTGAAGCAGTTTTAACGATCGTCGAGCAATTGTACGTTGGGTTTAATATATGAGAGAATGAGAAGTGAGGAGAGACAGAGAAAGGAGTGAGTCAAGGCTACGAGAAGAAAACAGTAGTGAGTAGTAATATCAGGAGAGATTGGGGACTCCGTTAACATCATTATGTATTTTGTCACAATATGGTATTTTACTCGTAATCAAAATCGTTATAGTCACTTTTTAGAAAATCAAAAATTTATGAAGAGCTATTTTGAAATTTTTTTTAGAACTTTCATGTATGTTTGTAAGCTGCTGAAGCAATACCAAATTTGGTATTGATGGAACATTTTGTTTTATGCCCCTTAGATAAACACTAAGGAGATAAAATGTTAAAAATTATTGCGAAATCATATTTTTTAATGCAGTACCATCCCCACCTCTACAATGAATGAACCAGGCTTAAATTCAAATCTAATGTAGCAAAGTAAGATGAAGTTGCTCATGTAAACGTGTTGATAACAAGGGGTTGCGTTTCACTGGAAGATATATCTGCTCTAGCGAATAATTCAGTTAACACGTAAACATCACCGGAAAAGCATTCCTAATTAATTTACTCAATAACAATGTAAGAGGGTGGTGGGCAAGCTATTGTTCTGCTCGCTACTTGCCTTTCTGCGTCCATACATGTGAAACGTGCACTAATTGAATAGCAGGGACTGGTAACCTCCCAAACGTTACGCCCATATCGCGAACCCACATGTGGCAGCACTCGATAGATAGATATGTCAAAGTATCTATCGATCGTATAATCATAGTAGGTCACAAATGTCAACAATTACGCTAATGTTTCCTAAGATGTCTTGTTTTATCGTTCAGATGTCCTAATGAACCCAATTGTTATCTCTTAGATCGTTGATTTTATCTTTTAGACGAAAATGGAAGATAAATATAATTGAATTTATTCAGATAATGCTCGTTTATTAGAAAGCTTACTAGCTATTACATTTTTAACTGAAAAGCTGGTCTATACCTTTACCATAAGACTCCAGCTGTCATTCGCATTTATCCTGCTACTCTCTCAATCCAAAAATTTCGATATTGAGATTTCACTACAATTATACAGGCTATTAGGGGTATAAGTGCAGCCATTTTGATAATTTTACCTTAGTATGTATCCACTTCACTACATGACCTTTTTTTCTCTTCGTCTATTTTCCCAGTCACAAAGTTTACTACCTATGTTTTTGCATGGTCATAACTGCAACGTAAAATGAACAACGCCTGCCATATACACTATTAGTTTTGCTCCACACTTCAATGCGCGGCCCAGGTATTGGCCTTGCAGAAGGCAGAAATCATTGGAATTCGGTTACATACACCATTCGTTATCACGAGACTGGCCCACCCTGCTTCATATCTTCTGTGCCACGCCTGTTAGAGGTACCAACCAACTTGAAAACATAAGTAAATTATAAGTTATAAAATCTCTGTGTTGCATCCTTGAAAGACATTAAACATAAATACCAACTTTGGTTTTTAACTGACTTTTCGTTTTTGAGTTATGCTGTCCACAGACTGACATACAGACAGGCATACGCGGATCTTTTTCTAAAAATTCTTTCCATTTTATTTTTTTTTTAGTCAAAACATACATTTCCGGTGAAATGTCGACATCGAATTTTTGGATGGAACACAATACTTACTCTATTTCACTATACATACTAGAGAAAGTAAAAATGAATTGCATGGTTTAAGAAATTATTAGCTACATCACTGAAAATCGCTAGAAGCAAGTGCACCCTAAAAACCCTCATATTCCTGTGCCGCACCGTATGAAACCTGCACCTTATCGTGGAGAGTTAGGTAGTTTGAGTAGACGCGAATTATTATTATGAACAGTTACAAACAATACATATTTAACAATTTTAACCAAGTAAAAACTTGAGTGGGTAACATCTCACTCACTTCGACCTACACAGATCTATTGTGAATACCGCCCCCTAGGAAGAAGGGATGAAATGAGGGAAATAGATATAGAACTGTAAGTTAGTGAACTAATGTTCTTAAGAAAAGTTTAAATTGGATTTTTTGTCTTCTCCCGACGGAAGACAAGGCCGGTAAAACGCCACCTAGCGTCGAGAACAACAGTTACCATGAGCAAACATCCGCGCCATCTGCCCGGCACTGCCAACACAACACGCCTGAAAGTACACCAAAAATATGATATGAAAATGGAATGAAGGAAAATGATGAAAAAAAAAAAACTGGTGTGAAATAATGCACCCCAGCATTTTCCTAACTGACATGGTGAAACTACGGAAAAACCCATGTTAGAGTGCGCGGCCACGGGGATGGAACCCGTGACCTCCCGAATACGGCCCACAGACGTTATCCCTTGAGCCATTCCGCTCAGTTTATTATAGAACAAATATTCAATGCCTCTCTTTACATTTGATTCATCAAAATAGAATGTTCATGAAGTGTAAGGTAAATAATGCCTTTGTTTCGAATTATGGGATAAATGTTCAAGTCATATAAATCCCCATAAACTTATTTACTGGTGTTTGCAGTGCCGCCTAAGTTTACTTTATTTCTCAATACAGCAACATATGCATTACTGGGAATACCATATACTTACCTTAATTAAAAATTATCACAATATTGGTTTATGGATTTTAATAACAGTGGTAGTAACGATTTGCGAAATATTCACCGGTTAGTTACCTTCTTCCACAAGCAATATTGTTCCTTTGTCTCTTATGGCAATTTCAGTGCGTTTAAATTACCGAAAAAACGTAATTGGGTTAAAATACATGTAATACTTCTTATAAGAAGCCTTTATACATTATATATAACAAAGTAAATAGAGGAAGTATTGTATTCCACCGAAAAATTCGATGTCAAGATTTCACCGGAAATATATGTTTTGAAGCTCCTGAATCTAAAAAAAAGCACGTGTGTGTGTGTGTGTGTGTGTGTGTGTGTGTGCGCGCGCGCGCGCGCGTGCGTGCGTGTGTGTGTGTGTGCACGCGCGCGCATGTGTGTGTATGTATGTCAGTCTGTGGACAGCATAACCCAAAAACGATTAGTCGGTTAAAAACCAAAGTTGGTATTTAAGTTTAATGCCTTTCAAGGATGCGACACGAAGATTTTGAAGAAACTTTCTCCACCCTAAACTGCCTTTTACGTGGAAACTTTTTCGAAAAAATTGATTTTCTTAAAAATGGCTCTAACAATTTTGATTAAAATGTCATATGTTTGAAATATTTTGATGGCAAATGAAATGTATGCCCTGAATTTTCTAGCCCCTGTAGTCCTGTTTACTCTTGATAACTTTTGAATAACTGGTAAACGGTAAGAGATAGACAAAATCGTACTGTACAAAAAATTTAGATCTTGCTAAAACACACATTTTAAGTCTGAATAATGTTTTTTGAATAGTGAACCATTTTGGAGATTTTCATTGTTAGTTGTATGAGTTTTGGAAAATTTAAACTTCCGTCGAAAGGAACATCGTTATTTATTTTTTTATATGTTAACCGTGCAAAGAGAACGGAATTTGAAAGCTTTAAAAGATTTGACTATCGCTCAAAGTCTACTGTATTCCCATGTCCCAGTTGCACGTACAAGAAAACAAGCAATAAGATAATTTGTACAAATGTTTATTTCAACTAACACGAAGAAGATACTAGAATAAGAGTTTGTAAGAATGGTTAGTAAAAGAGTAGAGAAAGTAATGTGAGCGTAGCACCTAAGATTTTTATGGATAAGTTTCAAATCCTTTTTTCTAGCAATAACGCTCATATGCGTTATGGCATAGCGCCCACAGTCCGTTAACCAGACGGGATAAGTGACTGTAAGAGAGGCTTCAGTCCACGGGGAAAGGAATCCCCGTGTACCGTTATCACTAACCGCTCTGTACTTTCAACAAATTTAGACGACTATGAAGTACTTTAATAATTTCGCAAAAACTTATTTTACTGTACAAATATGTTTCTTATCCGCTCACATAAGCAATTACAATTTTATACTACTCCTTACTGTAAAATTGTGATTAAACGTGTTTTGGGCTACCCATACATGAAATTTCTAAATTCTAAATTTTAACATGCGTATGTGTACAAAATAGCTTTGCGATATCTCCAATAGCTTTCAAATTAGGCAGTAATTTTTAATTAATTATATTAATTACACACAAAAATAGTCCTTACCATGAAAAGAAGTACAATATTGTTAATTTAAATAACTATTTTGACTCAACGAATTTTTAAGAACATATTTTTTGATGTTTTATTCCTTAGGAAAAAGTTATTAGAAATAGCATTTTAACTAATTTTAGTGTGTTAATCATATAATATAGAATATTCCTCCAATGCTAACTAATAAATAAAAACCACTCCCAAATTTTATACTTATAATTTCGGTGTTTCTCTGCAAAATTTGAAGGCAATTAAACAAAAACTGCAAGCTGTGGAACATTTTGAAGGCATAAAAGGTGAAAGAGACAGAGAACGCGAGAAAAGCATTTCTGAAATTCTGAAGAGGTTTATAACATTTCTTCCATATCTTACATCGTTAAAGGAAGTGCGGTGGCACAGTTTGATAGATGTTTATTAAGTCATTTCTAGATTACGGATTCTTACGGTGCAATTTTCATAATTTTTAAACATTTCTGGCACCTTAGTACACGTCTGCTCAGAAATACGCTTTCGTACTGATTACCTTTAAAATATAATTTTTATCAATTGTGACACTTGGCTTTTGGGGGAAAAAAAAATTGTATGTGGTACTTTTCAACTCATTCTTAAACGAAATATTCTGACCCACCCCTAAGATTTTATGTACTCGATGCTAATCGACATAAATGTTCCTTTTTTTTTTTTTTTTTTTTTTTTTTTTTTTTGGGGGGGGCCTTAGGTACGGATGATGTAGGTACCTTATATATCTATTACACTCTCTCTCTCCCTGTCTCTCTCCATACAAACATCCATGCCCAAGGAGGGATTCGAAACCCCAACTCTGCACATGCTGAAACAACCATAGCGACGAGGCCCGGCAAACAAATGATTGTATTACATATTTCCTCATAGATGGATTGACAATATGGGAATACGGTAGCTTTTAGCGATAGTCAAATCTTTTAAGAGCTAATCCCTATGTCATGGTTTTGAAATTCCACTCTCTTCGCATGTCCACCAGAAAATTAAGGAATAGTGGCTTCTACTTGAGAAAAGTTTACTTATTTGAAAATTCAAACCAATAATTTCGTTTTTAACCGACCTTTCGTTTTTGAGCTATGCTGTCCACAGTCTGACACAGACACACACACACGGACCTTTTCCTAATAATGTTTTTGGATTCAGAGGACCTCAAATCATATTTTAGGGGAAATCTCGACATCAAAGTTTTGGGTGAAATAGAATACTTCCTCCACTTGTTGCTAAGCTCCAAACTCGAGAACGGCTGGAGCAATTTGGCTATTTTTTTCCCCAAATATTGGTTGAAGTGCGAGGAAGATTCTTATAAACAGAAAAATTGCAAAAATTGCTGCACGGAAAAATGCAAAAATCACAGTTTTCTTTTTCGTATTGAAACCAAGAAAATTGGTTGTGTATGTATATAGCCCCTGATCTCCTAACCACTCAACCAATCACCGCGAAATTCAGCATGTATATGTATTTTTTATGGAGAAGATTTTCATGCTATCCATTTCACTATACAACGTAACATTCACATGTTTTTCTCTTCTCTCTTTTTTTTACAAGATATATTCACATATCCTTCTCTGTTAGACCTTCAACATATAATTCATACAATTTTCTATGCTTGTATGCTAGAAATGCAACGTATTACATTCACAGCGTTCTCTCTACTCACTTTTATTTTTAAGAAACAGATAACATTTCTTTCTCTATTCGTGTTTTAACTTATAATGCATACAATTTTCTGCGATAGAAATAGAAATGTAACCTATTACATTCACACAATTTCCTTACACATTTTTCTTTTACGTAACCATTCACATCTTCTTCTCCACGCGCTCTTCAACATACAATTCATGCTATCTATACATATAATATGCTATGAAGTTGATTAACTCCAACACGGTTGACCAATCACAATGAAAATTTACAGATCGAAGCTTTTTCAATTACGGTTTTTATGTTATTCATTTTACTATGCAGCCTATTACACTCACACAGTTTTCTCTACTCACTTTATTGTACGGAACATATCTACATATCTTTCTCTACGTGCCCTTCAACATAATATTCATCCATTTGTCTATGATTGCAATAAAAATGCAACGTATTACATTCACCCTTCAATATAGAATTCATAGTTTTCTATGAATTGAAATAGAAATACAACGAATTACATGCATACGGTTTTGTTTGCATGCTTTTCTTTTATGAAACTCAATCACACCTCTTTCTCTACCCCTGTTCTTTAAAAAAAAAAAAAAAAAAAAAAAAAAAAAAAAAAAAAAAAAAAAAAACAATTCATGCAATTTTCTATATATCTGAAGTTGAAATGCAACGTCTTGCATTCATATGGCTTTTTATACTTAATTTTCTTTTGTGGTATTTGCGGTTGTTCAACAGTGGTTTTTTGACAGTGTTCTCCTGATGCTTTTATTTATATATTTTGTTTATTTTGTGTTCTTTATAATACCCAACCAATATACAAAAGTTGTAAGGATAAAACTGTCAAACCACGGGCAACCCCGAGTATTTCTGCTAGTATGTAATAAAAGCATTTATTCAAATGCCCATCTCGATTATCATATCGAAGTTTAAACAATAGTTATTATAAGAGTGAGCAGAGAAAGTCACGAGAGTGCAGCAAATTTTATTTTTATGTTAACTGACATAATTGCGAAGAATTATCCATATACTCTTACATTTTTCAATATGTGATTTTTCTGGGCTAACATACAATGTGGAAAATAGCTCCGCATATACCATTAAGAATCAAATAGAGTGTATTTTTATATTTTACTAGTTGCCTTAGCATTGTGTATTTAAAAGTTTTGTAAATAAGGATGGGGTGATTTTGAAATTTCACTCGTACGTATTGCACAACTGTCAGAAGCTTGTTCATATTAGTGAAATGGTAAAAATTTGTAGATTAGGGGTTGGTAATATGAGTACCATAGAAGTGCGAGGGGTATTTTAACTCTACCCAGAATTTTGATGTCGAAATTTCTCCCAGCAATATGTTTAGACATGCGCGCGCATGTGTGTCTGTGAACAGCATAAATAGAAATTGAAAACTCGCTTAAATACCAAATATAGTATTTACGTTCAGCATCTTTTAAGACTGCAATAAGATTTAAAAAACACCTCACCGCAATGTACAATTTACTTTGAAAATGTTTTGGAAATTCTGGTTTCTTAAAAACAGTTCTTAAGATTTTGATTAAAACACGCTGTATTTAAGATATTTTCATGGCAAACGAAGGCATACTTTGAATTTCCCGGAAATTATCTCTTAAATCCTCTTCGTTTTGTATAACTGGTAAGACGTAAAAAAGATAAAATGTATATCTGGTTAAAAAATTCTTTGTGGCAATAATCAATTTCAAAATGTCTATGTTATTCATTTTAATTTTAAATACTCAATAGTTTTCTCAATTATTGTTAAGCCGTCATTTTTTTTACCGTGGTCATACAAAATGCATTGCATTCCAAAGCCATCACATAGCGACAGCCTCTTTAAAAAGTCTGACCTGGTTTGTTCTAAATCGAAATAGGTAAATGTGAATTAAAAGTTAATCAGTATGAACAACAGAAGATTGATTAGGAGAACTTATATGAGTATAACATAATATCTTGTTTGTATGTTTTTGTTTCAGAACTGCTGAAGAAAATATTCTGGGCGCAGTTTTAAGAGCATGCGCCGGAAAGGAACGCCGTACATTATCGGTGAGTGAAACCGTGGTTGCCGTGAAAGTTATGGGGCTGTAAGCGTTCAAAATCTCCCCTGGTATTATCTTTGTACTTTTCAATGTTTTTTCTTCACGCAATGAGAAAACTTGTATGTAAAATTCACAGTCAGGAATGTATGCATATACGATGGCAATTTTAATACCATTAAAGAATAAGCACATTGCTTTAATAAAATTAAAATTCTTAAATTAAAAATCTGAAAGTAAAAACATAGCGCAGAAAAGTCCTAAGTAGAAGTATCTTTATTGCTTGTTTGTTTTATAATTCTGGTTGGCAACAATAAAATAAAGTAACAACACAGTATTAATAAAGAAAACCAAACCAAAGATTAATGACATTTTTTGTTTCAATATTCTTTATTCATTTACTATTGATGCCAGAACTATCATTTTAACTTGTCCAAAACTGTAATCTAAAGTTTATCTTACGTAAACAACCAATTATATTCAATAGCGTTTCTATCTTTCTTAATTTTCAAGCTTTTGCGCATCCAAAATTAATTTTGCTGTCCGATATAAATGTTTCACATAAATACATTTAAAATTAATGTTTATTTTATCTTCCTCATTTTAAATCTTAATTTTGCTTAGAAAGCAATAACTAAAAAATTTGTAAGAAAATGAAAAATTATGACAGTATTAATTGTTAAATTTTCAGAATGTACTCGAACAATTTCAGAGGCTTTGAATAAAAACTCATCGTGTGAAGCATTTTAAATGAGCAATAGGTTTTAAAAAGTTAGAATAAAATTATAAAATAAAATTATTCTATTTCCTGATTGTTGTCTTGGATAAAAATACATAGTATAAGGGCTGAAATTACTTTTGAAGTTATAGCTTTTAAGTATAATTATGGAGGCATAATCCTTGTCTATTTTCATGAACATAACAGATAAACAAAAGATAAACTAGGAAAAGAAGGGAAAGGAAGAATGTAACAATTCTAAGTTACTATCTATTTTTCTTCACATTGGTTTGATTTTTATTGTTATGTTACCTTAATTTTATTTTATATTAGTTTAACAGCAGCGTTTCTTATGCTTTATTGATCACCAAAAGGATGATAGAATAGAATACGTGTTGCACTCACATGACTTTCTCTACTCTTGTACTAACAATTTCTACAAACTCTTATTCCTATATCTCCTTCATGTTAGTTGAGATAAACATTTGCAGAAATTATCTTATTGTTCAGCTCCTTATAGGTACAAGGGAATATGGGAATACAGTAGGTCTTGAGCGATAGTCAAATCTTTTAAAGCTTTCAATTTTTTTTCCTCTTTGCACGGTTAAAATAAAAAAATGAATAACGATGTTCCATTTGACAGAAGCAGTAGGTTCTCCAAAACTCACACAAATAACCCGGAATATCTCCTAAATGGTTCACTATAACAAAAAAATATTCCGACATAAATTGTGTGTTTTAGCAAGATCCACAATTTTAATACAGTAAGATTTGGTCTATCTCTTACGGTTTACCAGTTACGCAAAAGTAATGAAGAATAAATAGGACTTCATGGGCTATAGCCAGAAAGTTCAAGATATACGTTTCATTTGTCATAAAAATATTAAACGTATATCATTTAATCAAAATCGTTAGAGCCATTTTCAATAAAATAAAAATGTTCGAAACATTTTCCATGTAAAGAGTAGTTTAAGGTGGAGCAATTTTCTTAGAAATTTTCGTGTGGAATCCTTGAAACACATTAAACTTAAATACCAACTTTGGTTTTTAACCTACTTTTCGTTTTTGAGTTATGCTGTCCACAGACTGACAGACAGACACATACATGGACCTTTTTCTAAAAATGCCTTTTTTTTTGGATTCAGAAGGCCTCAAAATATATATTTCCGGTGAAATCTCGACATCGATTTTTTGGGTGGAATACAACACTTCCTCTACTAAGCGTAGCAGAGAAAGTAAAAATACACTTTGTACAAATTCAGCCCCTTCAAATAAAACGATGACGTGAAGAAAACTGTTTCAGATTAAAAGTATTTCTCCATAATAATAGAATATCCAAACCGCCGATTAAATACAAAACGTGAAAAAAAGACGATTTTTACAGTCTGTTCGTGTAAGACAGGGCAAAACTGTTTAACATGTTAATAATGGTGAAACTGGTTTGGTGATTGGCAATATGCAACCGAGAAAAATAAGCAGGACCTAAAATCAAGGAAATAGATTATAACAGACAGGAGACTAACTATTGGTTTAGTGTTACTACATTTTAGGATATTAATATTTTGAAAATGTGCTATAACGATCAATTAAGAGCGGCAAGAAGTAGTAATTAGTCATAAAAATGAAAAATTAGTAGTTCACTTAAGTCCTAGCATACATAACAGACGGCTGCAACTCTTGGAGAATCTGAAATTAAAAATCTGATGTGCTGAACTCACATGACTTTCTCTACTCTTGTACTAACCATTCTTACAACCTCTTATTCCTATATCTTCTTCGTGTTAGTTGAGATAAACATTTGTACAACTTATCTTATTGCTTATTTCCTTGTAGCTGAAAGAATAATATGGGAATACAGTAGGCTCTGAGCGATAGTTAAATCTTTTAAAGCTTTGATATTCCTTTCTCTTTGCACACTTAACATATAAAAAATGAACAACGATGTTCCGTTTCACGAAAGTTTTGTCTTCCAAAAGTCACACACATAACAAGGAATATCTCCGAAATGGTTCACCCTACAAGAAAATTTACTGAGACATAAGTTGTGTATTTTAGCAAGATCTA
Organism: Tenodera sinensis; assembly: GCA_030765045.1. Lineage (NCBI taxonomy): Eukaryota > Metazoa > Arthropoda > Insecta > Mantodea > Mantidae > Tenodera > Tenodera sinensis. The sequence goes on along the minus strand of CM060968.1, from coordinate 105,883,258 downwards.
CATTTTTTGTATAGTATGATTTGGTCTATCTCTAACGGTTTACCAGTTATTCAAAAGTCGTCCAGAGTAAACACGACTACAGGGGCTATAGTCAGAAAATTTAAGATATAAATTTCATTTATCATACAAATATCTCAAATATATGACATTTTTATCAAAATCGTTATAGCCATTTTCAAGAAAATTAAAATTTTCGAAAAATTCTCCATGTAAAGGGTAGCTTAGGGTGGGGATATTTTCTTCAAAATCTTCGTGTGCCATCCTTGAAAGACATTAAACTTAAATACCAAATTTGGTTTTTAACCGACTTTTCGTTTTTGAGCTATGCTGTCCACAGACTGACAGACTGACACACACACACACACACAGACACACACACGGACCTTTTTCTAAAAATGCTTTTTTTGGATTCAGGGGGCCTCAAAACATGTATTTCCGGTGAAATCTCGACATGGAATTTTTAGACGGAATGCAATACTTCCCCTACTTACCAGTAGAGAAAGTAAAAATCCGCACCCAAATGGCTGAGATCAAACCCACTGTGGCTGGGCATTTGAATACCACGCTTCAATCCATTACGCTACGGCGCAGGACATAACTTACCGCTAAACAGCAGATATTGTGTTTGGTGTTAAAAGCCATTGTTAATGTTGTCTTTTTTCAGTTACGCATTTATGCATCAACTCCTGTGTATATAATTTTCGGATTTTTGCGTAAGAGTGGCCATGGCTTTTCAAGGCTGTCAATTCTTGCATGAAGGTCTCTCACTTTTCCCCAATACTACTCAATGAAAAAAAGTGGGCCATAAGAATGTTGTTCTTTAATGTATACAATTTTATTGATAATATCAGTGCCGAAGTCTTAAAATTATTTCGAGAGTTTTAACGAGCTCTAAGATTGAGCTGGTACCAATGTTTGAATAATTCTATTACGAAAAAAAGAAGAAATTAAGACTTGAATTTTTTATATTTTATGTAAAAAACAGCTCATAGTTTCCTCTATCACTTGTCAAAATATTATGTTCCTAAGTGGTTTATGTGACCTTGAAAGTCGAGTAATAAAGGGCGCAAATTTCCTAGTTGTTGACAGTTCCTCAAACTGCACTCACTTACCCACCCACTCACTCATTGACACACTCACTAATTTTGAAATACTTATCCGAAAATAAAAAGATGCTAGAAGTTATTCTATGATGATTAATTCAAAATTTATTTCCTGCTTCTTTAATATTTTAATTAATATTGATTTTTTAAAGATGAGTAACTTAAGTTTTACTTTCTCTACTGGTACTGTGTGTGTGTGTGTGTGTGTGTGTGTGTGTGTGTGTGTGTGTGTGTGTGTGTGTGTGTGTGTGTGTGTGTGTGTGTCTGTGTGTCTGTCTGTCTGTCTGTCTGTCTGTGTGTGTGTCTTTTTGTTTAAGAAATGTGCACTTCTCAAAGCAGCAAGTTTCGTTGTTGACATTTTCCATGATATTAACTCCCAGAATTACCTCTTTCCCACGCATTTGTCACTGTGATTCCCAATTCACGGAAAGGTCGTCATAAAACTGTCGGAATGCAATTATTTACAGGGGAAACGGGCGACTTGTGAAATATTCCACGCAAGAGTTCTTTTACTCTTGAGAAACAAAGCGGTTTTCAATAACATCGCGTTTCTCCGAGTTTAATAACAAGTTAGCGATATCACAACTGACGTACTTGCATTCTATGTAATTAACTTCCAGGAAGAAGCCTATGTTTAAATCAAGGTCTGCACACAATAAAATTCTGGTTATGACAAATTACCACCATGGAGATAGAGTATGAAATATGAAAAATATTTTTTCCACATCTTCCCGCTCCCTCTAAAAGTTTAAAAGGGGGAACGCAATGTTTTATGTTTGCGTTCCCCTGTCCCCTATAATTTTCATGGATGGGATGGGGGTGTACAGACAGACACGCATGCACCGAACTGCTGTCATTCCGAGTTCTGGGGAGGGAGGGAGTAAGTGCCATAAGTTTGAAGTTTCCGGTGGTATTCCCCTATATTTAAGTGAGGCCTATACCACCAGACTCTTTTAACAGAGTTTCCGAACCAAACCGCAAAGCCCGGAACATCGTCGGTGAAGACGTGGCGCTGGGGACAGACGGAAGGAAGGAAGGAGAGGGAAAAAAAAAAGGAGAGACAGCACTACGGAAACTCCCAGTCAATTGTTCTTGGAGTAGAAACCAAATGACGGTGCAGTGGCGGGCCACGGTTGCATGTGTTCCAGTTATCCTCAAAACACAGAGACAACCTTCTATAACATTTATCTAAGGCAGTGGCATTATTGTATTCGACACCTGCTCTCGTTACGTATTTGTTTTTCCTCATTAGTAGTGCAATATTGCTTTGCAATTGCGACTAGAATGCTACAACTTCTCACAAACAGAACTAAGAGCTGTGATTTACAAAATCCGAGGGAAATTGAAATTTAGAAAAATAAATATAAGCACAAAAGTATAACATGGTCCTAATAGACCCTGCGCGACTAATGGAGGGTTAATGAAATTTATATATTACATATATACGTACTATACTCATATAAGGCAATATTCACAAAATTAACTATTACAAATATACACTTTTGCAAAGTTGACACTTGTAACCTTTCGCACGATTCGATGGCCACTTTCGAAATCTCTCCTTCTTAAGACATACAATGTGATTTATTTTTATCCTTCCTTAAATGCAACAAAGCGTTGAGTTGGATAAGCAAAATGTGACAGACACGTACAAAACTGTTTTCTTTACGACACCCTGGTCCCTAAATTTTCGCATAGAGGATCGTATATGGTGAAAACTACTTTCATGAAAGCTGATCCTTGCAGATATTGGATGTTAAATAATTGTGTAATTCCATAAAAAACCGAAGTTGGTGAAGCTTAATTAAGTATTGCCAGGTAGTAAAATGAGTTATATGTTTCTGCCTAAACTTTTTAGGTAATGTACGTGAAAGCGTCGCCAGAAATTTTGGATAAACTTTCTGACTTGGGTATATATCTACTCATAACTAAAAGGAAACAGTGAAGTACCTACATTATAAAATGTATAAATGTTAAGTATAAAAGATAATTCCTTGGAAATAGATAACGCCATGAAAAATAGTATTTTGCACGAATAGTATTTTAATGAGTACAACATTTATACTTTCTCTACTGGTAAGTAGGGGAAGTATTGTATTCCACCCAAAAATTCGATGTCGAGATTTCACTGGAAATATGTTTTGAGACCCCCTGAATCCAAAAAAAAACATTTTTAGATAAAGGTCCGTCTGTGTGTGTGTGTGTATGTGTGTATGTGTGTGTGTGTGTGTGTGTGTGTGTGTGTGTGTGTGTGTGTGTGTGTGTGGACAGCATAACTCAAAAACGAAAAGTCGGTTAAGAACCAAAGTTGGTATTTAAGTTTAATGTCTTTCTAGGATGGCACACGAAGATTTTGAAGAAAATAGCCCCACCCTAAACTACCCTTTACTTGGAACATTTTTCGAAAATTTTGATTTTCTTGAAAATGGCTCCAACGATTTTGATTAAAATGTCATATGTTTAAGATATTTGTATGATAAATAAAATGTATATTTTGAATTTTCTGGCTGTAGCCCGTGTAGTCGTATTTACGCTGGATGACTTCTGCATAAACCATTAGAGATAGACCAAATCATACTATACAAAAAATGTAGATCTTGCTGAAATACACAATTGAGGTCTGAACAAATTTTGTTGTAGGAAGAACCATTTCGGAGATATTCCTTGTTATGTGTGTGAGTTTCGGAAAACTTAAAATTTTCGTGAAATGGAACATCGTTGTTCATTTTTTTTGTGTGTTAAGTGTGCAAAGAGAACGGAATCTCAAAACTTTAAAAGAATGACTATCGCACGAAGCCTACTGTATTGTGATATTCCCTTTGCACCTACAAGGAAATAATAAGATTTATTTGTACAAATGTTTATCTTAACTAACACGAAGAAGATATAGGAATAAGAGTTTGTAGGAATGGTTAGTAGAAGGGTAGAGAAAGTCATGAGTGCAATACATGAGATTTTTTGACACGGAATATTCTTTACAATTCCTACTTTAGCCAGCACCAAAAGAAAGTGTATTTTCCCGAGAGAGTATTCAAGTTTTGGCACCTTTAGCGGCATCAGTGAATTTATGACTTTGAGCGAGAAAGAAGAAAAAGTTAATTAAGTTTTGATCTAGAAAGATCCCAAACAAGGAGTGTCATGGGATTAGCCCAGAGAAACAACTTTTATAAAAGATATTCTTCCAAGGATTTATGTTATAACGCAAACTTCATTTCTGATGCTCATAGGACGGGAGCTGTTTTAATTTGATGTTTACCATCAGTGGCGTGATTTAGAGCCACTCTCTGCTTGGTTGAACACGGCAGGAATCCACCATTATATCGGATTTGAATAATTGTGTTTTGTATGCCGAGGATGCACAAAAAAGGGCGAACAAAGGGCCGTTTATTACAAGAGCTACTTGGCTACGCGAGCGAGCGCTTAGCAATTTCAGTTCAAATGGGAATGAAGAGGCAGGTTTTTCGGCATTTATACTCGTCACGAGAAACAAGCTTGTCTTGCGCTTCTGTGCAACCTTAGGCTTATTTACTGCATTACGCCTATCGCGGGGCTTCTTTTTGGATGTTTTGTTTGTTGCGTTATGTTGGCAGCAGCGCTCCGTCACAAGACACTGCACATAAATCACCAGCAAGAATATGTAAATCTGCCCGAGCTCTTTGAATGAAGGAAAACAGTAACATCTGGCTCTTGTAGAACACACGTTCTACCTGCTTGTGTAGAACATGCAACTTAACAAAGATTACCTTCTCTTATATATAAATAAATATACAAGTAAATACATAAATAAACAAATAAATAATTAACCCCAAGCCGCAAGAGTCCTTTCCAGGCCAAGGCTTATCGCCCGGCTCCTGCATCACCCACCTCTGTCCAACTCAGGCGTAATGAAGGGGTGCAGCACTGGAGGTGGGACGTGGTTAGCGCCCCAGTTCCTCCCGGCCGGTTACGTGGTATTCGCAACAAGGGATCGCTACTTCTCAATCAAGTAGCTCCTCAAATGTCCCTCAGGGACCTACGAGGCTGAGTGCACACTGGACCAACTCTCCCTACTGGAGAAAATCTCCACGACAGTACCGGAAATCGAACCCGGGTCTTACGCTGGGTGAGCACCAGTACCTGCACTGCACTAAGGAGACGATCAAATAAATAAGCATAAATGAACATTAAAAAGGCATTTTTTAAAAAGCTCCATCTGTGTGTATCTGTGAACAGCATAACTCAAAAATCTGAGGTGCTGCACTCACATGACTTTCTCTACTCTTGTACTAACCATTCTTACAAACTCTTACTTCTATATCTTCTTCGTGTTAGTTGAGATAAATATTTGTACAAATTATCTTGCTACTTATTTCCTTGTAGGTGCAAGGGGAATATTAGAATACAGTAGGCTTTGTGCGATAGTCAAATCTTTTAAAGTATTGAGACTCCGTTCTCTCTGCACACTAAACATATAAAAAAATGAACAACGATGTTCCATTTCACGAAAGTTTTCCGAAACTCACACACATAACAAGGAATATCTCCGAAATGGTTCACTCTACAAGAAAATTTATTTGGACATGAATTGTGTATTTTAGCAATATCTACATTTTTTGTACAGGAAGATTTTGTCTATCTCTAACGATTTACCATTTATGCAAAAGTAGTCCAGAGTAAATACGACTACAGGGGCTATAGCCAGAAAATTCAAGATATACATTTCATTTTTCATCAAAATATCTCAAACATATGCCATTTTAATCAAAATCGTAGGAGCCATATTCAAGAAAATCAAAATTGTCGAAAAATGTTCTATGTAAAGGGTAGTTTAGGGTGGGGCTATTTTCTTCACAATCTTCGTGTCGCATCCTTGAAAGACATTAAACTTAAATACCAACTTTGCTTCTTAACCGACTTTTCGTTTTTGAGTTAGGCTGTCCACAGACACACACACGGACCTTTTTCTAAAAATGCGTTTGTTGGATTCAGGGTGTCTCAAAACATGTATTTGCGATGAAATCTCGACATCGAATTTTTGGGTGGAATACAATACTTCCCCTACATACCAGTAGAGAAAGTAAAAACGAAAGGTCGGTTAAATATCAAACTTATTTAAATACAGCATCTTCCAAGGATGTGACACGAGCATCTTCAAGAAAACCTCCCCATCTCAGGCAACTCATTACGTACATAGAACATTTTCGAAAATATTTATTTTATCATATTCATGACAAATGAAATATTGAATTTTCTAGGAATATCCTCAGAAGTTCTCATTTTGGATGAGTTTTACATTAGATAACTGATAAACCAGAAGAGATTTGCAAAATCTTACTGCCCAAAAATGTAGATCACACAGTTTGTCTACCAAATAATTCTGAAGATATTTCTATAAGAATATCTAAATTTTATATTTTGAGTAGCTAAGTGGCGTAGCAGTGTTATCAAATAGGAAACCGTTTTGGTGATGAACGAAATATACTGTCACCGCGCCCGCCACATCTAATTGCCGACAACAGCAGTGTGACCCATCGCATTATTGTCGGCACTACCGCAAAGGAGCCGAAGGAAAGAGACAGAGCATGGCCGCATTGTTGGGGCGCTTGCCGAAAGAGAGAAAAGGATAGAAGCTTCTGGAATCTTCCGCTTTGTACTCCAGCGCAATAACTGAACTTTCCAGAATAGTGCCTGGGAGATATAAATAGCGGTAAAGTGTGAGAAGAGTCGGTCAGACGTATGTGAAGCGTTGAGTAGTCGTGCCGACGGAAAGGACAGACGTATGTGAAGCGTGGAGTAGTCGTGCCGACGAAAAGGACAGACGTATGTGAAGCGTTGAGCAGTCGTGCCGACGGAAAGAAGAGACGTATGTGAAGCGATGTGGAGTCGTGCCAACGGAGAAGAGTTAGTTCTTTGTGTTACGAGTTCGGAGCCGTGCTGTTGGAGAATCGAAAAAAACTTTCTTGCTGTTGCAACGAGTGTACAAAGTTACTATTTACGGGAATAGAAGTGTTTCTTTACCTCGACTACATCTGTCTACTTTACTTCACACAAACCACCAAAAGTCACAATACTTTTACGCTAAATAAAGGAAAACTTGCTAGTAGTCCTTAAAGAATTAAAAGCAAAGCGTAATAAAAATTTGGAGTGTGTTTTTGTAAGTAATATTTATATGATACAAGTATTAAAATTACTTTTTTTACGATTAGCTATTTAGCTACGAGGTCGTAGGTCCATTGTAGCAATTCTAAGAGGAAAGCAGTTTTAACTCGTATGGCATAAACTATTTTTAGATAATCTTGATATTTGAAGAATAATAATGACGATAAACTTTAGGATTAGTTCCACTGATGAGTTTTTTCACTCACCCTGCGAACAGGCAGAAGACATTAACTCTTAACGAATGACAAAGCGAAAGTAAATAAAAATTATAAAAGAATACTCCAGAACTATCTGCACGGCCCTGTAATTGAAAAAGTTGACACTAGGGGGGAACAACAGCTTTGTGGATCTGCAAAGCATTCCTATTTTTAGTGATTTGCTCATTTTTACCTAAGAACAGTCAATGAATCCATCATGCTGGTTTTTTTAAAATTATTTTTGTAATAATTCAAGTGTTACCCTTTCGGCAGCTTCCGGAATTCCTCCGCTCTTGGAATTAGATTTCATACATATTCATACCCGCCGCCATTAGAGTAATCTATTATTCAGATAAAAAAAAATACAAGGCTGCCAACACAAAGAACAGCGACGGAGAATACCATAAATTGAATTATGACGATAACTATTGTCATTTGGGTTGCCAATCCAAATAAAGTGAACGCAATACGTATGAATTTGTCACATTTTTCATAAAGATTTTTAGGGTCAGTAGAATTTAAATAATAAATTAGCCCAGTGGCGGCGCCGTGGCTGAATGGTTACAGCTTTGGCCTACCACCTAGACCACCCGGGCTCGATCCCAGGGACCCGCATGTAGTATTCGTGGTGGACGAAATTCGTGGCGTCAGGACTCATTCCACCAATTGCTCCATTATCACCTTTCAAATATCTATTTCGCCTGCATTTCATATCATCCTCTTCCTCACTATCATACCTGGTGCTTAGCTGACCACCCGCTTCCAGGTCTTCACTCTGTCAGCCAAAGGTTCCTCTGCTCCCCGATAGGCGTCTGACCCTAGGCAATTGCTTGTAAGTCTTGGGGTTGTAAATCCTACATAAGGGGAGGATAATCAGGTAAAGAAAAAAGAAATTAGCCCAAAAATTAATGTAAAATAATTTTAAAGAGAACTTTACTTGAATAAAAAAATAGTTCATTTGAAACCAATCTCATAGTAACCTATATAAATAAAACTAATATTTCCCTAAGTAAATTAAAAGCGAAACATAAGAGAATGAAATCTTATGGTTATGGTGCATCTAATCAAACATACAGAAATTGCTTGAAGGAAAACGATTAATCCTATTGATAATGGGTGATTTAAAAATAAGAAAATAATTCTTAGAGTTACAGTAACTTTTAATAATAGAAATAAAATATCAAAGGATAGTTTAAAATAAAATATTGGTCTTGGGAATTAGTAAGAGTTTCTTTCCTTTTTTAGTTTTAGGTTAGGTTAAGTTAGGTTTGGTTGGCTTAGCGAAAGTCATGTGAATTTAAAAAGATATACGAAGTAAATCGCATAATGGGTAATTACCGAGTAATTTTTTTGAAAAATATGTAAATGCTAAGAGTAACTGTCATGTGGTTGGTCGTGAAACCAAAGTTGATAACAATGGAGTGGCATAATGCGATGCTAAAGTACAACTTAGTTTTATTTCGTGTGGCTTCTGTTGAAAGGTCTAGTTTTAGTTCGGTCTGTTTAGGTAGTTATGTACTATAACAGTGATTTTAGTTTGCACTTGGCTTTCAGTCTCTTTCTGCAAACTTTAATTAAAACAGTCTAAAGGTGTACCACTATTCACTACTTTTTAAATATCCTAGAATGTTAAATTGTGAAGCTTTCAGCTGATATTTGGGCATGCGCAAGAAAGGGATATAATCTGCTGTTGTTTGGCCTTTATTGTTTGACCTTCATACCACCAGTCTGACAAAAATCGTTACGTTTTTTACCTTGCACCATTTTTTACTTCTTTGGTAACAATTCTAATGCTATCCTCTCCGCTGGTTCTGTTCTGCTATGACTGAATGGTATATGCCTTAGGGTGCCATTCAGTCTATATGCTTTCCTTATCTATTGATAGATGTCACAGCATTCGCTATTACTATCTATTTTCAATTTTACTATTGTTTTAGACTTAAGACAGAACTTTGGGTCGTGATGTTTACCTTCGCGAATGAGGGAAACCAGAAGAAACTCCAGTCAGATTGATTGGCCCACGGAATTTGAACCCGGGATCTCTCAAATGCGTTACCATCTGGACCACCCGCTTGGTACCAAGTATTTTTCTTATAATTCTATTAAAAGTAGTCGGAAGTTTTCACGACCGGAGTTGGAATTAAGAAATCTTGAACTTTAATTATATTAAAAGTTAGTATGGCTGGTAACCTACATATCCATTTTGTTTTTCCTGCAGTTCAAAGTTTCTAGGACTACTTAAGTGGCCTAGCTATTTTTGAAATTAAAATATTTTATTGTTTAGAACGACGCTGTCAATTTCCAGGATCATATCAGCGTCGCCGGTGTGCTGGAATTTCGTCCAGCAGTTCTCTTACATACCAGTAAATCTACTGGGGTGATAGAGCTCCTGCCTGCTGTGTAAGGGGTCCCGGGTTCGATTCCCGGCAGGGGGTAGGAATTTTTCTCCAGCCAAGATTATTCCTTATCCTTCCCTAAATCAGGAAGTATAATGGCGGCGCCGTGGCTGAGTGGTTAGACCGCTCGCCTACCACCTAGGCGGGTTTTCTCCGGGTTCTCCGGTTTCATCCGCCATTCATTCAACCAATTGCTACATTATCACCTTTCCAATCATCTACTTCGTCTGTATTTCATATCATCCTCTTCCTCACTATCATACCTGGTGCTTGGCAGATCACCCGCTTCCAGGTCTTCACTCTGTCTAGTCCAGAGGTCCCTCTGCTCCCCGACAGACGTCTGACCCTAGGATCCTAGAGTGTGCAAGTCCTACATAAGGGGAGGGTCGGGGCCGGAATTGCAACCGCGACGTTGGGGTTAGTATGCCAGCGTAGGCCAACTGGGCCACCCAGACCGACTAGCTATTTCAGAGAGCGTGCACTAAAAATAATTGTATTTTTAACAATGGTGCGTGAAGCAAGAACGTCTGCATTTAATAGTTACAATAATGAAGGCCGGATTAGATGGCCATGAAATCGTGATCTTGCAGTCTTCCAGTTTCACACATTTATTGAATACTTAGAATGCCTCCGTAGCCTGTCTGTGGCGCAAAGGACCCCAGTTCGATACCCGTACCGACATGGGATTTTTACCCCGCTGGGAGGTTTGGTGCGGGGTGTTCTCAGCCTTGTTAGGTCCCTGAGGGACCAATAGAGTAGCTGATAAAAAGGTGGTGTCCCTAAAAGGTCAAGTAGTCGCCTTACGGTCGGGAGAGTCGGTGTGCTGACCCCGCCACCTCCGTGAACTTGGCTGCGGCTGGAGGACGCAGCGGCTGCACGATGAGGGTAACCTCTGCATAGAGGAGATGCCCTAGGGAAGGATACTGAATACTTGCATTTGTAATAAAATGTTGTCCATTAAAGTTGTGTTATAAAAATTGACAAACTCTATCCTTTCAAGCTTCATATTTTGCCCTGTTTAAAGTAGTTCAACTGTTATTAAAAAGTTCGATTTTGTTTTCTTACGCTTTTACATATTATTTAGTAAGTCATTAGGCTGTAACGTAAAATAAATAGATACATTTTAAATGTATTAGGCTAAAATAAAATTTTGCTTGATGTATTAATATTAGATTATTTTGCCGCAGCTATTAGCATAATTATTATATTAGCCTTCTTCAATCACAAATTATTTCGATTCCTGCATTACTTTAACACCACTGCCACAGTATCCTATTTGAAAGCACAACTAATGTTATACTATACCAAGGCTTTATGGTTGATAACTCATTATGTAACGGCAAAAAAAAAAAAAAAAAAAAAAAAAAAAAAAAAAAAAAAAACCTTATACAAGTGAGCAAAGAGCTTACTTTGCATAAACTAAATAAACTAAGTACATTCTTTCTGGATTCTTATATGTAGTTGTCTCAAGGTTATCAAGAAAACCCACAACAGTTATGAAAACTTAAGACAGCTTCTGGGTTCGATATAGGTAGCATTTATTAAACATTGTAGTAGTTTATGTTCAAAATATTTATAACGCGCAATAGGTGATATAGGAAAGGACATCTCTTTCACTACAACCTGCTATACCAGGGGTGTCCAACCATCTCTCTTTGGAGAACCTTACACAGTGAGTGGCGATGCCTCACTCCACTCCTCATCGGAGGGACAGTATGCAGTGACGGATACTAGCAGGCAATTCCATGGACGTTTCTAAGTCATACCTTGAATATTCTGTGAATTTCCTCAGATGACCTCTTCATTCTGGATGATTTTTGCATAAATTGTCAACAGTGAGAGACAGTAAGCTTACTAAATAAAAAATGTGGATCTCTTTAAAACAAACACACAAGTTATGCCCAAATAAGTCTTTTTAGAGTGAACCATTTCGGAGATATTCCTTGTTATTTGTGTCAGTTTCGGAAAACAAACTTTCGTCAAATACAACCTCGTTAATAATTTTTTTATATGTTAACCGTGCAAAGAGAACGGATTTTTAAAGCTTTAGAATATTTAACTATCGCTCAAAGTCTACTGTATTCTCATATTCCTCTTGTACCTACAAGCAAATAAGCCATAAGATAATTTCTACAAATGTTTATCTCAACTAACACGAAAAAGATATAAGAATGCAAGATATGCAAGATATAAGTGTTGCAATATATTACGAGACGATCACTTGGTGTGTCTTCTAAGGCTATGTTAGACTTGTTAAATGTAAGCAGCACCAAAGAAATCACTAGTGAAGAGATATTTATCGTATAAGATTTGAAAGTGCTTTCTTAAGTCAAACCAACGTATGGTACCGAGCCGCCACTGCAACACAAGGCACGGGAGGCAAATTCCGCGTACGTCGGAAAGACGTCAACACACACTTCCCTCTTTCACAAAGGTTGGACATCGTTGTACTCTTTCCGAAATAAGAAACGGACGCGAGATAAATAAGGAGGAAAGGCAGCAGCGAATGCTGTCATTGGTCCCCTGATCGCAACACTTAGCCTAAGAGTAGAAAATACTTGTGAGCAGTTATTGCAAATCGATTGCACATTCCGTGCACGTGTTTTGCGCGTAGTAATACAAAAGGGTACTTCTTAGAACAGATCCAGTATGTCTTCTTCATTCTGAACGACTTTTACCTAACTGGTAAACAGTATGTGATATTTTTTAGCCAGAGACGTCTGGATTTGGAGGTTAGGAGTCTAACCACCATATCACAGACATTTTATCTATGGAATAATCGTAATAAATCCCGTACGAGGTTACGAGATTCATTACGTACGAACAGTTTTGAACTGAAAGTCCTTTATGTAGCACTTTATCGTTGCTGCCACTGTAAGAACAAAGTGGCTGCAAATCATGGCATGCTTGTGCCACCGAGCCTAGGCTACATGACCGAGCGACTGTCATGTGTTTTTCTTGAAAGATTTATTGAACACAAAGGGGCACGGCCGCAGCCAGCCACCTTCAAGTTTATTCCATGCCAGAACGCCCTATTATACCTATGTATGTATGCATGCAGTGTGTTTGGACCTGTTCCTGCTGTTGCAGAGAGAGATTAGGGCGCTGCGCTGCGGTGGGAAAGGGAACTAAAGAGAGATGCATGGTTTCCTGGACATCACTGCACACTCAACTCTTTCAGCACACACCAAGATATGATGCTTGGAAACAAAGTGTGTGCTTGAATCTGTGTATGGCATGTTATAGTAAACATTGAGAAATTTCATAACTTTGCATTCGTATCTATTTTCAGATTTTATATCATGAATGACTAATAACCATTTGCTATTTACGCAAATTCCTTTGAAATAAAAGTAAGAAAAAGGTTTATTAAATGGATTCCAAATAAGTGGTACCATCAACAACTTTGTTACTTTTGTTGATAAACATAAAAACTGCAATAATGTATAATGAATGCATAAGAAAAGAACAATGACATTTTTTAAAAGTATTATTTTACAACAAATGAATAATTATCTCTCCAAATAATAATGATAACTGCTCTTACAACTAAAAGGAATCGCCCACACTCTAGGAAAGGACTCTGGCTAAAGAAAAATTCCTGCCCTCCAGCCAATAATCGAACCCAGTACCTCTGGATTTGAAGAGCACTGTCTGTTGTAACTATGAAGTAGTAATGTAGACAACGTGCAGTAAATATTTATGTAAAAGCAGAGATTTTACGACTTTCTTCACCCCTTAAGCGAATCTGTGAACCTTTCGTTATTAAGATAAAGATCTAAGTGCATTCCTGAGGTAAGTAAAGAAGTTGCAAATGTATTTCTAACGACAGGAGAGAACGCACAAATGATCTTCCTATAAGGAAAGATCTCAGCAGATATTTTCGTAGCCCGGGACATTCTTACTCGCTTAAGCCAAAGAATACATTATTTCATATTTCAACATGATTATATTCCCTTGCAGACATAATGAGAATAGGACGGGCTTAAGCGATAGTCAAATCTGGTGGCTATGTGAAGTCTTTGACATTCCATTCGTTTGCATGTCTAGGGTATAAAAAGCAAATAACAGCTTCCTATTTGATAAAAGTATGAGTACTTGAAAATTCAAGTCCATAACAAAGAATATCTAAAAATCTTATGTGTTTCACTCACATGGCTTTTTCTACTCTTGTGCTAATCATTCCTACAGACTCTTATGCCGATATCTTCTTCCTGTTAATTGAGATAAACTTTTGCAGAAATTATCTTATTTCCTTATTTCCTTGTAGGTAGGAGGATATGGGAATACAGTAGGCTTTTAGCGATAGTCAAATGTTTTAAAGCTTTTAACTTTCGTTCTCTTTGCACGGTTAACATATACAAAATGGAATAACGATGTTCCATTTGACAGAAGTATAAGTTCTCCAAAACTCACACAAATAACGAGCAATATCTCCAAAATGGTTCACTCTATAAAAAATTTGATTCAGACATAAATTGTGTATTTCAGCAAGATCTATATTTTTTTGCACACTAAGATTTGGTCTATCTCTAACGGTTTACCAGTTATGCAAAAGTCGTGCAGAGTAAATTCGACTACAGGAGCTATAGCCAGAACATTCAAGATATACATTTAATTTATCATACAAATATCTTAAACATATGACATTTTAACCAAAATCGTTAGAGCCATTTTCAAGAAAGTCAAAATTTTGGAAACATTTTCCATGTAAAGAGTAGTTTAGGGTGGAGCAATTTTCTTCAAAATCTTCCTGTCATATCCTTGAAAGACACTAAATTTAAATACTAACTTTGGTTTTTAATTCAATTTTCGTTTTTGAGGTATGTTATCCACAGACTGACAGACACACACACGGAACTTTTTCTAAAAATGTTTCTTTTAGATTCAGGGAGCCTCAAAACATATATTTCCGGGGAAATTTCGACAATGAATTTTTGGGTGGAATACAATACTTCCTCTGCGTAGTAGAGAAAGTAAAAAATGGTTATCTTTAAAAGAAGATAAAATAATATTTTACATGAATTGTGTGCTTTAACGAGATAAGTAGTTTTTCTACGTTTTTCTGTAGTTGTAGAAAATATATCTAACACGATAAGGACTTCAGAGGTTATACCAAGAAAATTTATGATATAGGTACATTTCATTTGTTATGAAAATATCTTAAACATATTGTATTCTAATCAATACCGTTAGAGACATTTTTAGAATGTAAAAACTCTTCCGTGAAAAGGGTAGTTTGGGGTGTGGAGATTATTTATGAAAATCTTTGTCACGGACCTTTTCTAAAACGTTTCTTTGTATTCAGAAGACCTTATTTCTAGGTGTCTTAGTGTGTAATAGCTTGTGTGCCTATTATGTTCGTGGTAGACCAAGTAGAAAGGCATTTTGCCACTAAGAGTTTGGTGAATCATGGTCATCTTATGTTGCTCAGCACTATAGCACGCTTGATACCGCGCTAAGACGTCGCGATACGGGGACGCTGCGATAAATCAACTTAGCCGGTAGAACATGGCGGCGTGGCAGTTGGTGCTACCGGGCAAATTATGTGGGTGTTGTGATAACACGGTAATAGATGTTCGCCTGGCTATATACCTACATAGTACAAATCGAGGCTATTCACCATATTTAGTTCCAAGCAAACGACCGGCGCGCTTCACTTCGCAACTTTTGTACAACTGTGAAGAAATAAATGAAATCTGTATTCGTAGCAACCTCTTTCCACAAGTTTCTTTATCCATAAACATTAAAAATATTATTTGTAAATAATAATAATAATAATAATAATAATAATAATAATAATAATAATAATAATAATAATAATAATAATAATAATAATAATAATAATAATAATAATAATAATAATAATAATAATAATAATAATAATAATAATAATAATAATAATAATAATAATAATAATAATAATAATAATAATAATAATAATAATAATAATAATAATAATAATAATAATAATAATAATAATAATAATAATAATAATAATAATAATAATAATAATAATAATAATAATAATAATAATAATAATAATAATAATAATAATAATAATAATAATAATAATAATAATAATAATAATAATAATAATAATGAATCTATTCCAGGTTTACAATGTCTTTGACATCTTCCTGCATCCATTTAAGAATTTTATTACAGCCGATTTCCATTCATCTCTGTTTTCCCAGGTTCCATCTTCTAATCTCCTTTCTTCGTTGTTCGAATTATTCCTTGTTTCGGGTTTATTGGCATCTTCCCATTTTCCTACGTCCCACTGAAGTCCATTCATGTATCTTCTTTGGTAGTCTGTTCTCATTCCTTTTCATGAGTCCAAATCATCTAAATTGTTTTGCTTTAATTTCTTCTGTCAATGAGCCTTTTACTTTCATTTTTACTTTCTCTATTACGTATAGTAAAGTAGAGGAATCTGTGTGTGTGCCTGTGTGTCTGTGTATGTCATTCTGTGGACAGCGTAACTCAAAAATGAAAGGTCGTTTAAAAACCAAAGTTGGTGTTTAAGTCTAATGCCTTTTAAGGATGTGACACGAAGATTTTGAAGAAAACTTCCACCATAAACAACATGGAACATTTTTCGAATATTTTGATATTCTTGAGAATGCTATAGCCCATGTAGTCCTATTTAATCTAGATGACTTTTGCATAACTGCTAAACCGTAAGAGATAATCCAAATCTTACTATACAAAAAATGTAGATCTTGCTAAAACATAATTTATGTCCAACAACAGGTGTTCTTTGAAGTAGGCAACACTTCATACTCTGAAAGCAACAAGGTCGGAATTAACGTGCTTGTCGGCCATTTGGTAGCCACGTAAATCTAGCCTGTTCTTCATGGGAAAATAGACCTTAGAGCTTAGCAGCAATCCATTCCAAAAGTATGCTGTGCTGAGGTATATTAAATATCTTATACACCTATCTTTGATTCGCCTGTTAAACATGCATAAGAGAAACTGTTTACGACTAAGTGGTTTAAGTGATGGAATGTAATGGAAGAGAGAGGGAAATAGAAAGAGAGAGAGAGAGAGAGAGGAGGGGGGGGGGGGGGAAACAAGAGTGAAAAAATGTGCAAATCCCCTTATATAACCTTCTTTATAGAAAAGTACAAGAAGTAACTGTTTTTTTAATATTCCATTTAGCATATAGGGTCATATCGGCGGTTTGTTACCTTGGAACAATTGATCAATAACAATTATGTTCTCTTGCTTTACAGTGGTTTTAATCTTTGGGTTGGTATTATATTTTGTTGTTACGTCAAATTCATGCACATATTCACACTACCATTCATACTACCAAACTACGACCGCTAGCGAATAACCCTGACTAAACAGAAATTCACACTCTCCAGCCGGGAATTGAACCCGGACCTGTAGATTTGAAGGTTAACATGCTAATTACCTCAGTTATTTATTAACAAGAGTGCTAAACTTGAGCTTTACTATAAATAACCTTGCTTATTTAAGCAGTGTGTCATTAAAGATAGTGTCAAATTTGTTAAAATGATTAAGTAATTAATAACCATTAACAGTTCAAGTTTTTATATCTTTAGGGTACAGGTTCCCATGCTGCACATTGCCTCTGGGGAGGAGCCCCTCTCTTCAGCTGAAACCCTTTTTACCTTCATCGGTAAGGTACTCAAGCAAGTTGACTGCTTATACAAATCATTCTCTTTGTAGTGTAATCTTTCTCATATAAATTTTACTTGTCAATTCCTTCACCCTCGTCTTTTGAAAACCAACTCAAGTCCTCGAGTTTTTGTTGAGAAGCGCATAGTAATAAACAAAGGTTTCGTGATCAGGGTTGTATTTTATCCCCATATGGGAGAAAACCAGCAGCTAACCTATACTTGGAGAAAAACTCTTGCGCTGACTTATGTCAAGGGTGATAGGTATTAATTAACAATGAAAGAAGAGCAGCGGCCTTTGTTTTATGCACCATCATAGTGCTCTGCAGGCAGAAGGGGCTCCAGGACGAAACTTGCCCCAAGGCTACTGTGCTAGGCACCAACCGCTTGCCTGTACAAATTTTGTACTGGTTCATTTCTGCCCTGGCTTTTTAGATTTCTAAATATTTAGCAATGATTTCACTGTATTTTTGAACTAAAACCTAAAGGTAACTGTTTTTGATAATGTACACCAGACTTATTGATAGAATACTGTTATTAATTGTATTAAACATGCTAACATTTATTCTAGGTTTGCCCAATCCAAACTTCTTTTGCAATATCAGACACACTATCATTGAATACCTTATACTTAATCACTAGTCATTTTTTGAGTTAATAAAAATAGCGAAAGGGATTCTACGTAAACAGTAACTTCAGTCTTGGAATTCTTCGTGATATATACTTGGAGGATGCTGAGTTTAAGCATAAAATTTGGTATTTAACCGACTTTTCATTTTTGGCACCATAGGGACTTCTAAACGTTCTTCGAAAGTTTCAACATTTACATATATTTCCAATAAAATCTGGGTGTAACAATATTTACTCTACTTTTTATGGGCAAATGGCACAAAATGTAAAAGTAAATAATAAAAGAATAAGATGTGTTGCACTTACATAACTTTCTCTAACCTTGTACTAACCATTGTTACAAACTCCCTTTTGCTTATTTCCTTGTAGGTGCAAAAGGAATATGGGAATACAGTAGGCTTTCAGCGATTGTCAAATCTTATAAAGCTTTGAGATTCCGTTCTCTTTGTACAGCTAACATATAAAAAATGAACGATGTTTCATTTGGCAAAACTATAAGTTCTCCAAAGCTCACAAAAATAACAAGGACATCTCAGAAATGGTTCACTCTATAAAAAAACTTATTTTGGCCTAAATAATTGTGTGTTTTAGCAAGATCTACATTTGTGTATGGTAAGATTTTGTCTATCTTTTACGGTTTACCAGTTATCCAAAAGTCATCAAAAGCAAACAGGACTACATGGATTATAGCCAGAAAATTTAAGATATACATTTCATTTGCCATAAAAATATCTCAAACATATGACATTGTAATCAAAATCGTTAGAGCCATTTTCAAGAAAATCATAATTTTCGGAAAATTTTCCGTGTAAAGGGTAGTTTAGGGTAGAGCAATTTTCTTCAAAATCTTCGTGTCGCATCCTTGAAAAACAGCGAACTTAAGTATCACCAATGTTTTTAAGCGACTTTTTTTGTTTTTGAGTTATGCTGTCCACTGTCTGATAAACACACACACACACACACACACACACACACACACACACACACACACACACACACACACACACACACACACGGTCCTTTTTCTAAAAATGCTTTTTTTTTTTATTCACGGGGCCTCAAAATATATATTTCCGGTGAAATCTCAACATCGAATTTTTGGGTGGAATACAATACTTCCTCTACTTTACTATACGTGGTAGAGAAAGTAAAAAGCTCTGCTGTGGTTCAAAAAACCATAAAGCAGAATAGCGTTCAGCCTAATTTTTATGGACAGCTAGGCGTGCTAAAATACCCGCAGTTAAAGTTACATTGAGGGAGGGCCAAAGGTGTTACTATAACTCACCAGGATAAGAGAAATCATCAGATAAAACGTAATGAATTCCCGCATAGCAGAATGACAGGCGAGGAGTACTTAAAGTGTGGCCATCATTTCCTTGGAACGTAAAAGTGCCAGTTCTCCACTTTAAAAACCACTCAGTGACTTAGCGGAAACAATACATTTTATATCTTCCCTTCTATGTTTAACTGGTGTAAGGGACAAAAGAATAACTTGCCAGAGAATCAGAGATACAGGCTGTTAGGGATATACCCAAGTGCGGATATTTATACTGGTAACTGAGGACAGGGAAATGAACAATATTGCATCAATATTTGCTTCATTTTCAGACTAATAATTTTATTTATTAGGAACAGTATGTTTTCAGAAGTGGGCCGAACGAAAGCTACTTCGGAACTAAGTTAAAATGCTCTCTGCAGGGCCAATGATGTCACACATTCTAGCCCAGTGGATCTCGTATTGAGGTGCGAAGCAAGACGGATAGTCTATCTCACAGCGTTGTTCACTTTGCTGCATAATTATGACCATGCAAAACACAACAGCTGGTAAATTATATGATTGGTTTGTGGGAAAGCTGTTATACAGAGAAAAAACAACTAACACACCGAAATGGCACAACTTATCAAAATATTTGCATTTATACCCTAACACCCTCTAAAAGACGAAAACTAGAGACGGAAAATTAGGATCACAGGTGAAGCTTTTTGAAAAGTGATTTACTCTCATGGGCATACTCAGGAAACTTGATCGAAGTAGTAACCCTACTCCGCTGCCTCCCAAAAATAAGGGCACATTTCTACGAATCAGAATTGTCACTCACATGACTTTCTCTACTCTTGTACTAACCATTCTTACAAACTCTTATTCCTACATCTTCGTGTTCGTTGAGAAAAACTTTGTACAAATTATTGTTTGTTTCCTTGTAGGTGCAAGGGGAATATTAGAAAACAGTAGCCTTTGAGCGATAGTCAAACCTTTTAAAACTTTGAGATTCCGTTCTCTTTGCACACTTAACATATAAAAAATGAAAACAACGGTGTTGCATTTCACGAAAGCTTTAAAGTTTTCCAAAACTTACATAACAAGGAATGGTTCACTCTGCAAAAGGTTTATTCGAACATAAATTGTACATTTTAGAAAGATCTACATTTTTTGTGTAGCATTACTTGGTCTATCTCTAACGGTTTACTAGTTATGTCAAAGTCGTCTAGAGTAAACATGACTACAGGGGCTATAGCCAGAAAATTAAAGATGTACATTTTATTTGTCACAAAATGTCTCGAATATATGACATTTTAATCAAAATCGTTAGAGCCATTTTCAAGAAAATCAAAATTATCAAAAAATTTTTCATGTAAAGGGTAGTTTAGGGTGGGGCTATTTTCTTCAAAATCTTCGTGTCACATCCTTGAAAGACATTAAACTTAAATACCAGCTTTGGTTTTCAACCGACTTTTTGTTTTTGAGTTATGCTGTCCACAGTCTGACACACAGACACACACGGACTTTTTTCTAAAAATGCTTTTTTTGGATTCAGGTGGCCTCAAAATAGATATTTCCGGTGAAATGTCGACATCGAATTTTTGGGTGAAATACAGTACTTCCTTTACTTACCAGTAGAGAAAGTAAAAAGAAAGTCTGAAGCATTTCACTCACATGACTTTTTCTACTCTTTTTCTACCTATTCTTACAAACTGTTGATTGCTCTTATCGTACAATAATATATTTGTAATACAAGCATTTGACTGCTTTTCAAAATTTTACATGTACGAAAACTTATAAATCTTGAAATCGTTTTAGATAAAATAGTAATGGTATATTTTAATGGCTAAGGTCATTATTTATTTCCTAAATTTTTTGCTCTTCTCTCTGTCTTCTCCAAGACTTCAAATATGTATCTTCTAATTTCTTCAACTGTAGTATGGTATTTGTAATAAATTTAGTGATCAAGTTTTTTCCTGTGTATATAATGCATACTGTCTTAGAGTGAATTATTTAATATGAGTGCAATTTAAAGATGCAGATAATATTTTAATATGGTGGCCTTTTAAATTATGGACTGAGTTTAACTTGAGCACCTGCACTTGTTTCTTCAGAGTTACTGTTGAACAAATTCGAGTCTACAATGATAGAAAAAGACCTATCGACTATTTTGAAAGGTTTTAATAGCAAGTTTAAAAACGCATGAGACCTTTCATTGCATTTTCCATCCACGAACCAGAGTCTGTTTAGTCAACGAGTGTGCAGTTCGGCCGTTTTCTTTGAGGAATATTTATAATCGTTTTACAACATGGAACCCTTCTTCTCAGCCCTTTCTGCAGAGTTGCAGCCTCTTAACATAACCCTTTGCAGTTAATGTAGCTGAAGAAAACTGATAGAATTTTAGTAACTGAGACAACACGTGGAGTCAACAAGTAATTGTCACTTCCTTAAAATCAGGGTCGGTATTGGTCTTCAAGGACAGGTATAGAGGTTTCTTTTTTCCGAGACTGGAGATAGATTTATGGCAGCCGTTAGTTGTGGGTAGTACACGTTTACTTGTGAAACAACTGCATTTGGATTAATTAAACAGACTCTACCCAATATTTGTCCTTGTAAGATTCCTAAACGAATGGGCAACTCGCTTCAAATGGGATTCGAACACCGGACAGACAGGCTGCACCTAATATCATGCACCTGGGCCTTTCTTTTGGTTTTGTTTAAGGCACACTGTTGCTTTTTTATTTCCTTCCCTGGGGGGATGGAATCTCCTTGGAGCATGCCCCTAAGGCGGCCAGAGGTTAACAAAGTTACGCAGACCAGTTGGTGTGCTTTGGAAACCATCCAACCGTGTTTTGCAGATGCAAGTAAACGATATACCAATTCTCCAGGATATGTTTTTAGAACCTATCTTAATTGAATACAAGCTTCTCAAATGAATTGTACAATGCTAGGACATACTAGAATAGTTTTTTCCTCCTTCTAATTTCCGATTTATGTACATTTTGGGAGCTTAGTTTTAATTCTTTGATGTTTTGCATCTATAAATATAAGAGGCAGTAGCGCGCGCGCGCACACACACACACACACACACACACACACACACATCCTCGTCAAGGGTGTGTTTTATTAAATGCAGATTTTGATGTGTAGGTATTTGTAATCTCTTAGCCTTATTTTCAGATTGGATATCATTATGTAACGTAGGATTTACGTTTTTCCCACTTGCATAACTTGTATCTGATGCAATTAAAGAAAATATGCGGACATAGATCTACAAAAGAAGCTATCGTTATTGAGAAAGCATGAGAGGAAAAACAATTGCACTAGATGAAGAGGATAAAGTAGGTACTGCAAGAAGCTTTGCGTTGATACGGCGAGGTTCGTGTCTTATACCACCGTTGAAGTCTCCAATATCGTTGCAGATCTTCAAAATTAACATACTTCTAGAAGCTAAAGGTTAAACTATGTTACAGATACCTTAGTAAGGACTTCTTCTATGGTAGATTGGACAGTGTTCTGGCTTCTCAAACCTCAGATCTCGGGTTCGATTTCCGGCCGGGGCGGGGAAATTTTTCTTCAATTAAAATTCTTCCCTACCATTTGCAGAGTCTGGAGATATGCATATAGAAGGTCGAAATAAACAACATACGGGTATCTTGGAAACGGTTAGTGCTAAGACACACTGGCATAAATCAATTGTGTGTTTTAACGTGATTAAGTTTTAGTTTATACCTTACGTTTTGGTACAGTCCCACAAAATTATATAATATTTATTCCTGCAGCTAGGATAACAAATCCATTTATACAAATGGATATCTAGATTAACATAAAATAAATATAAAAGATGCTTGTGTATGAATAGTGTGTTGCACTATGTGAATACTTATAACATATCCTTTCCCCACCACGCAAACAAGGTTTATTTCTTAAGACTCTACTCATTTACTTCACAATCGCCTGCTGCACTTTGAAATGAATTACTTTTTTCCAAGCATGTGGTTTTAAGTTGTTGTTTCCTTTATTTCCTGGTTTTATTATTTAACATGTATAGCATTTTAAGGATGTTACAGATCATAGACCAAAAAAATCGTAATTCCCCTCTTAAAAACAAACACACAAACTGCTATAAATAAGAAAGCAAAAGTGTTAGGCACAAATTCATTTACTCCTATGACGTCAGAAATCCTTTAGCATGCTGTCACATGTCTCTGCGTAGAGTAATTGGATGAAACTACGGGACGAACGCTAATTGAGAGATAGCTGCCGACCTTGAGGAATTACACGAGCAGTTTGAACAAGGTTACTCGGCCGCTAATTAGGGAGACAGTCAGAGGAGCAAGTTCATCACGTCGGCTCCGTTGAGAGCGTGACGAGCATGTTTCCTTTATCCTCTGCAACCTATGCACTCTTTGCAAATATAAACACATCTGATAGATTAATTTGATTTTTCTGAAACAATAAAATTAATGCTGGAGTAGCACTCCAGAGGCAGAAGAGAGTGAGTACGACCATGCAAATGATGCTGAGGTGCAATTTTAGTAGCTTGGATCTCTTTGGTATTAACAGCGTTAATATGTTATTTTATGTACATTTTATTGTATGTTTTGTAAAATCAGCAATAAATACCTGAAGCCGGAACAGGTCAAGGCCTAATCCATGTAGATGATGATAAAACTTTATGGCCTCTTAGGTAAAGTGTGTTGGGTGTAACTGTTTCTGATCCATATTTGTCTCAGAAGGCCTTCTTCTTCTTCTTGGTTTTTAGGTTTTAATATGCTTTTATTCTTAGATTAGTTTATTTCCGCGGTGATAAAAAGCAATAAAAATAGTTATGGAAAATGTACAGTTGAACAAGGACATTTCATTTTTGAGGTCTATATTGTTATTTAACCCATATCGCCATATTTTAACAAAGTTATCAAAATCATTAAAATCGAAGAGATAAGAAATGAAGTTGCATTTTAAAAATGATGAGCAGAAATAATAATTAGGTACTTAAATAAAATGCCTAAAAATAGAACTAAATTCTTGATTCTTAAGGAGAAGGTTTTTGGAAAACAAAAGGAGTAATACTATATGCATATATGCTCGTGCGGGTGCGCGCGCACACACGCACACATATATGCGGATTTTTTTTTTCTAAAAATATCTCACATCTTTTGAATGGGACTCTCCCAAATGTGCATTTGGGATGCGTTGTAGAAAAAGAAATGACAAATAGTAAACAAATAAAAAAATAGGGAGAGAAGGAGAACATTTAATATCTAATTTGCTTCAGAAGAAAAATGGTATACCAGTTTATATTATGAAAATAAGAAAAAAGCAGAAATACGTTGACTTTTAAGAACTCTCTTTTGTTTCCTTTGTAGGAAACTAGATTTTGTCACGTTTGGACATCAGCGTTTTAACACATCTTACTTGTATTCAACTTTTTTGCATTTCTGTGTTAAAATTGAAATAATAATTTAGTAATGAATATAGGAAAATAAAATAGTATAACATTAAATTTTTTGTGGTTATAAAAGTACGTTCCTTTTAAGGGGAGATAATTATTTAGTCGATGACCAACATAAAAGTCCAGTTTAGGGGAAAGTAAAAGGTTTATACTTTCTGATAGATACCTGGTTCCTTTAGGTACTTAGCAAAATGAGGGTTTATATACAGCTGAATCTCATACAGGAAGTTTTGGTGTAGTTAGTTTGTATATCCTTAAAGATTGTCTTAGAAATTTAGGGCTTTATTATAGCTATTGAGCGAAAATGAATAATAATACACTAAAATGCATTATGTAGTGTTTTGACCTGGATGTCTTTATATATTTTTCGTATTGCTTTTCCATATTTTCATTTCTACAGACACAGTTCGTACTTAACAACAAAAAAGGAAGAGGAGGAACAGATATACCTTCACATTGCATATGTCCATTGCTCTTCTTCAGGAGTCGAGTTTATTTTATTTTTGTTGTAACGTGGCGCCATCATGAAGCCTAATCTCACCCCTCTACCGTCTCGCCATTACCAAATCCTTGTGCATTTCCCACTCCCACAACCTCCATCCTTGTCCCTCTAGCAGGACAACGTTTCTCTGTTTCTGTTTCGAGGCGTGGACTCCACAGATCCACCTGCCAACCAGCAGATGTTGCCGCCCAGAAACTACACAAAGACCTGCTGTGGTTGACCGTTACCTACCGCCATCTGCTTGTATTCCTGTGAACTACAGCTATCCCTCCATTTTACGCAATGACAAAAACTCAGGAAGTCTTCTTACATACATACTACACACTTGGCAAAAGGTTATCTGTACTTAGATAAGTATACACAACTCCAAAGAGAAAGAAAACTCTGCTTATTATACAACATGTATTACTACAAACCCAAAATCGCCCCATCTTATGTTACTCATATAAAATACACATTCTTGTATTCAGTTTACTTCAAGGAGGATGAAATTTTGGCTGTAGATGTTTTCAGATTGGTAAAATAATATAATGAAGCAGGATGGAGAAACAATATTCAACCACTTACACCATAGTCGATTTTTTGAGTAATGAGTGCTTATTTTTAATTTAAAACCAAAGACTTTTCTTAGAGACATCTGGAAAATATAAAGTTGTAGCATTCACATCTGTGGCTATTATATAAACATGCCTTTTATAATTAAATCTCTAGCTTTTTATTTTAAATAAAAATGTGCATAATTATAAAAGCAGATCCAATACTGTAATTTGTGTTACTCTCTAAAAGACATCGAAATTTGAAACTCATCAATTTGTTCAATCAGTAATATTGTGACTAAATTGTCTCCTAAATTTATTTCCATTACTTCAATTATAAATTAGTTTAAAATTTTCTAAAATGACAGAAACTATTATTATTATTATTATTATTATTATTATTATTATTATTATTATTATTATTATTATTATTATTATTATTATTATTATTATTATTATTATTATTATTATTATTATTATTAGACGATTAAAATTTCTTTGGAATACATACCTATTCAATTATTATAAGCTCGTGCGGAAAAATAGTCATGCATTTTCAAACTTTCATATCTAATCACCAAAATAATTTATAAAAATAAGCAAAAATTAATTAATTAACGCCTGTAATGAGTTAATACCTTTTCTTAATATAACGTAAACCCAATGCAAGAGCTCACCCATAGAATAGTGGGGCATTGAGTTTATCTTTATTTTAATCAATTCAGAAGGTATATACTTATTCTATTTAAATTTCCTCTAAATGGTAACTGATTACTTACGACCCGTTTCTTAGTGTTTGCCAGCACAACACAGACAGACGTATCAAAACACCAGAGGAAATGTTGACAAAAGAGAGTGTAACCGAAGTAGTTTCTCTTAAAAGTTATTTTTGTGGGTGGGATAATTTTATGAATAGTATATTCACCTTGAATCCAGAAATGGTGCCTTATTTGATAATGAAATTTCGTGTTACAATCTTGTTTTGGGTTGTTTTCCCCCCCAACATACATTCACAATCAAAAATATCCTCTTTTTCTACGTATTGATATTTATATTTTGTTTTCCGTCTAAGGAAGTCCTAAGGTGGCCCTTTTAAAGGCTTGAAGATCATAGATGTACGTTTTAAGTAAATATTGGAAATTTTGTTCCTTTAGTTATTAAGCTGCTGTAACAATGCTCTTTTGGACCAAATGTGTTAATACTCGCATCAAAGCTGCTATAAAGGTTGCCGTCTTACTCCAGCGTTGAAGTCTCCAATGTTTTTCACCGGCGAGTTCGGATACACCGGCTCTGTATTTATCTTCTTCTCATATAACACTGAGCTGACAGTAATATTGGCTTTCCTTGGGTTTATAATTACAAGGTTCCTTCTATTGCAGGTCGTTTTTGTTTTCATGCTCGCGCGCACGCGCGTGTGTGTGTGAGCAGGTTATTCCTCAAGTGCTAGCTAGCTCGTTCATTATACCTATGGGAAAAACATTTCTGACCCATTCTTTATGTTCAGTGTGAAGGAGTAAAGGGGATGAAGAATGAATCTTGATGTACTATAAATATTTAAATAAAATTACCACAGTAAATATGCAATGAGCCTCATATCTGCCTGCCTCTCCTGGGAGAGGTTCCAAGTTCAAATCTAGGTTAGGGTGATTTATCTGGATAAATGTTTTCCGGGGGTTTCCTTATTCCTGAAAGATAAACGTCGAGTAATTAAAAGAGCCCCAGGCTCATTTGGGCACCATTGTATACAATAACTTTTGCTGATGTTAAGACATACTGAAATTAAACATAATTCATAATTATTTATTATGCATTGAAAATAATAAACTGCCGTACTATTTATAATTTTAATGTTTTTATTATATAGCACTCATAGATTAAGCAATCTCACTTTGTTTATTTTTAAGGAAGATTAATTCCTACTTTATTTTTAATTTGTGTGCTTTTTCATTTCAAAATGTTGGCTATGTAAGTCGCGTTCTCAATTATGTCATCTAAATATTATTGACCTATTTAAATATTTTCTGAACTGCAAATTCCAATGTAAGTATATGCAGGAACCACAAAAGCAGTACTTGTTTACCGATTTCTAAATTCTGCTGTCCAATATTACTCAAATCAATTAATAATTAGTGTTAGTCTGAAACTGTCGTTTATATCAATGGTTTGAGGGGAAAAAATTAGTAGGGCATCACAAAGTAGTTTCAATAACTCGTTCAGGCGCACATACATTCAGTTTTATTTGAAGGGTGTCAAACACGTTCATCTCACCTTCTTCTGGTGGTCAGACAGTGTTTATCACTTTGAAACTATAAAATGTGTGTTATTCAATAATGCTGTATGGGTCAACTATACAAAGTTGCTATTTAATTTTAAAACACGACACCTTTTCATGCTAGATGAACCTAATTTCTTCTTTTATTCTTTGCCCGTTTACCCATCCCTTATGTAGGACTTACAAGCCAGTGCTTAGGGTCAGACGTCTGTCGGGGAGCAGAGGAACCTATGGACCGGACAGAGTGAAGACCTGGAAGCGGGTGGCCAGCCAAGCACCAAGTATGATAATGAGGAAGATGGTATGAAATCTATTAGGCGAAATCGATAACTGGAAAGATGACAATGGAGGAATTGGTAAAACGAGTGGTGGGGGAACCGCAGAACCCGGAGAAAACTCGCTCTGACCACGCTTCGACCATCATTGCGGGTCCCTGGGATCGAACACGGGTCGCCTAGGTGGTAGGCGAACACTCCAACTGCTTGGCGCCCCGAACCTAATTTCAATTTCCAACATTCATTTTCATGCCTAATTTAATTCTAAATGGTGGCATTTTACTATCATGGAAGTAAGAATTTCGTTAATATACCTACTGACTATTCTGAAAGACATTTCAATTCTTTTATTTTAGAGCTTAATCTATAGAAGGATAGGAGGAAAGCAGGAAGTCATCGTGGACAATTTATATTTATAAGTAGCTTTCAGTCGAACAATTTCAAAATATCCTCATACAAATGCACAAGTAGACATTTATTTTTCGTGCTTTTTATTATTTTTTTTTTTTTTAATTTTGGTGAGTACTTTAAGACATCTCTATGCCTCTAAAAAATTTTCATATTTTAGATTTAAGAAAGATATCTACTCCACTCTCGTAACTTCAGAAATTCTAGACGTACAGAAGGGGGAAAATTCCGAATTATTTATTTTAATTCGTCATATAGCTATGAAAATAGAATATCAGTTTGGAATATATCAATACTGCTATAATGGAGCTCGAAGGATACACCTACTACAAGTTTTGATTGCATAATCGTTCAAGTCACGAAGCCGAGCGTGTACTCAGGCATCACATCCTTGTGAAATGCGCTTTAAAAATCAAGGGCAACGCAAAACTAGTTTTACTTGCTGGTATATATGCAACTCGCTTGCCGCCTGGCTGGTTTGAAGTCAATTTTTACGTAACAGTTTCCTGTGCTGATAGCGCCCAACTTAGATAAAGAAGGTGCAAATAACAGGTCAGAGTTCTGAGAAAAATTTTAATTTAATGTCCTATGTGTTTACAAATTTCATGTTTTTAAGCGCAAATAAAATACTTTACTTTCAAGTGTACTAAATTAATGACAGTATCACAATACACTATCGCAGCATTGCAAGCTCATTAAGCCATGTTTACTATTACTAATTTTACAAACAACTTCATTTGTTAAATCAGGTGGTATTAGAGCAAACAACAATGCTTTATTACTGTGTTAAACCGTTATATATACCTATCTAACAATTGTACTTTTCTTAAAATAATTAAATAAATCGCTGTTAAAAAAAATCTAAATTATTTTAAGGGAAGTGTCAAAGTAGGTGCTCCGGTACAAAAAGAAACTAAAATTAAAGTTTAGATGACCTTATGTTTTCAACACAGAGTAGTTACAAAAGCGAAACAATAAAACAATTGAAATATTCAGTTTAAGTGGTGAAACCAGGGAAAATAAAATGAAATAAAAAAAATCTGATGTGTTACACTCACATGACTTTCTCTACTCTTGTACTAACCATTCGTACAAACCCTTATTCCTATAACTTCATGTTAGTTGAGATAAACATTTTCAGAAATTATATTGTTTAGTATTTCCTTGTGGGTGCAAGGGAAATATGGGAATATTTGAGCGATAGTCAAATCTTTTAAAGCTTTGAGATTCCGTTCTCTTTGCATGCTTAACATATAAAAAATGAACAACGATGTTCCATTTCACGAATGCTTTATTTTCCGAAACTGACACAAATAACAAGGAATATCTCCTAAATGGTTCGCTCATTTTATTCTTACTCAAATTGTGTGTTTTAGCGAGATCTACATTTTTTGTACAGTAAGATTTTGTCTATCTCTTACGGTTTATCAGTTATGCAAAATTCATCCAGAATAAATACCACTATAGGGGCTATAGTCAGAAAATTCAAGATATACATTTAATTTGTCATAAACATATCTTAAAAATAGGTCATTTTAATCAAAATCGTTACAGCCATTTTCAATAAAGCGAAATTTTCGAAAAATGTTCCATATAAAGGCTAGTTTAGGCTGAGGCTATTTTCTTCAAAATCTTTGTGTCGGGAATACGATACTTCTCTACTTTACGATACAGAGTAGAGAAAGTAAAATTCATAGGTACCTATCTCTCGAATCCTAGAGAAAACACTGACATCGAGAAGATGCCTGCTAGGCCGAATAGATCTATCTAGACTATCTTCAAGGTTGATGAAGACGATGATGCTCTTGTTACAAATAACCATATGGATTAAAACGAGCCATAGGCTTGGGGAAAATTGTTATAGCTCATTTAGACAGTTTAAAATCTCCTCGAAGGAGCAGGATGCCCCAGTTAGATAAGGACTGCTAAGTATTTGTTTTCGAAGGACAGCGTTGTGCTAACCTGGTTAATCAGGATGGAGATGTTACTGATTAGGCAAAAGTGGATTTCATATTGTTATACCGTTTTTTGAAATTGCCTACCATAAAGACCTCTACAATCTTTTATTACTGGAACCGTTTACATTTCATTATAGATCAGAGAAGAGAAATTCTCAATGCTAATATCAGACTGTTTTAAAGATAAATTTCACAAAATACCAGTTCGGAATTTAATTAACTACGGAACTATAATGCTACAAAGCGTGAGGCATTGATGGTAAAATAAAATATTAACATCTTACAAAAAGAGAAATACCAGTTGATGACATTTATGTCATAATCCCCCAACAATGGCACACGAAAATTTTCAAGAAAATTCCTCTTTTCCAAACCGCTCTTTACATGAAAAATATGTGGATCTGGGCATTTTGCTTAAAATACCATTTGGACAGCATAGCTCAAAAACGAAAAGGCGGTTAAAAACCAAAATTGGTATTTAAGTTTAACATCTTTCAAGGAACAACACTAAGATTTTGAAGAAAATTCATCATACTAAACTACCCTTTGCTTGGAAAATTTTGATTTTATTGAAAATGGCTCTAACGATTCTGAATAAAATGCCATATGTTTGAGATATTTTTATGGCAAATTAAATGTACACCTTGAATTTTCTGTCTATACCCCCTGTAGTCGTATTTAATCTGGATGACTTTTGCCTAACTGGTAAGAGATAGACCAAATCTTACTATGCAAAAATGTAGATCTTGCTAAAACACACAATTTGTCTAAATATTTTTTTATAGAGGAACCATTTCGGAAATATTCCTTGTTATTTGTGTAAGTTTTGGAAAACTTATACTTCTGTGAAATCCAACATCGTTATTCATTTTTTGTATGTTAACAGCGCAAAGAGAACGGAATTTGAAAGCTTTAAAAGATTTGACTATCAGTCAAAGCCTACTCTACAAGGGAATAAGCAATCAAACAATTTCTGCAAATGTTTATATCAACTAACACGAAGAACATAGAGGAATAAGAGTTTGTAAGAAAGGTTAGTACAAGAGTAGGGAAAGTTATGTGAGTGCAACACATCAGTTCTTTATTCTAAGTTCTGTTTTATGTGCAGATAAGTAAGCGATAATTGCAAGGTTGGAAGAGGAAACAGAAATCTGTGTTTATATTGAACCAGACAATAATTATAAGCACATTATTCTGAACTTAAACAGCAAGTCCGACAATTAAGTAAAGAAAGTAAAAACTGTGTTCAATTTACTTTTATGCATTTCTCGGTTGTTCAACAACTTATTTTAACAAACAAAACACAACTGACTTTGGAATCAAATATCTATAGAGTTGTTAAATGTTCATTAAACTTGCTTAGAGAAGTAGTTAGACTTTTAATGTCTAACTAAAGGGAATAAATAAAAAGCTATAACCGTTTTTCGCGCTCACCTTCTCAGACGTGGCAAATATGCTCATAATACGCGCACAAATTGTAAATAATATACCTATACAGCATTCTCTCGACGCCTTCAGCAATGGGCCATAAATAAAGCTAGAAGAAAGGAAATAATACAGCACAGGACTCGGGACCTGTAAGAATTACGATACCTATAGATAGATACTGACCTATAGCAGACCTAGGACTGCATTTCTCACGGCGCGGGTTTTAGAAAGCGCCTTGTTTCGGGAACCCTCGAGACAAACCTGCTTCAAGGCTTCTCTGCAATTACCACAACAGCAACAAGAAGACGCCTGACAGATCCATGTTGCTATCAATCACTGGCAACACTCACTTCCGACAATCCCTTCTTTTTCTTTACTCCAAACATCCTCTTACATGTTGAAGGATTTTGTTAAAATGTTGATATTACTGCACACCAATATCTTCTGTCAAAACATGACTGTCGCTAGGATTTCTTACTTTCTGTGCTGCGTATGGATTGAATAGAGAAGGTACCACCTAAAATTTCACCAAAAATACATGTTTTGAAGCCCACTAAATAAAAACATTTTTACTTTCTTACCACCTACATTACAGTAAGTAAAGGGAGCATTGTTTTCCACATTCAATGTAAGGAAGTACTTATAAGTAGTTCAACACATACATATAAATAACAATACGTCTGTGCGAAGCACGCCTTCCAGCCACACACCTAGGTACACAGGCTACATCATTATTTATAATTATTTATGTTATAATGCATGAGTGCTTGGCTTCAATTCAAACCTTTAGGAGATAAGTCACTCAGGGCTGATGTGGAACAGAGAAAATACGGATTTTTGGCAAAATTAAATTAAGAAACACACAATAGCGAAACAGAAAACCTCAACACGGGTGTGTGTGCGTGCGTGTGTGTGTGCGTGTGTGTGTGCGTGTGTGTGTGCGTGTGTGTGTGTCAGTCTGTTAGTCTATGGACTGCATAACTCAAAACTGAAAAGTCGGTTAAAAACCAAACTTGGTATTTAAGTTTAAAGTCTTTCAAGGTTGCGACACGAAGATTTTGAAGAAATAGCCCCGCCCTAAACTACCCTTTACATGGAACATTTTTCGAACATTTTGATTTTCTAGCTCTAACAATTTTGACTAAAATGTCATATGTATAAGATATTTGTATTACAAATGAAATGTATAATTTGAATTTTCTGGCTATAGACTATGTAGTCCTGTTTACACCGGGCGACTTTTAAATAACTCGTAAACCGTAAGACATAGACAAAATCTTAATATACAAAAAGTGTAGATCTTGCTAAAACACACAATTTATGTCTTAATAAATTTTTTTGTTGAGTGAACCATGTCTGAGGTATTCCTTGTTATTTTTGACAGTTTCGAAAAACTTAAAACTTTCGTGAAATGGAACATCGTTGTTCATTTTTTATATGTTAAGCGCGCAAAGAGAACGGGAGTTTCAAAGCTTTATAAGATTTGACTATCGCCAGAATGGTTAGTATAAGAGTAGAGAAAGTCATGTGAGTGCAACACATCAGATTTTTTATTTTTTTCTTCTTTTTTTTAAGTTTGGTGGAATTAATCGTTTACTGCTCCAACTGTTAAATTCTCGAGCAGAGCGAATTAAGTACTACTCGTATATCGCAAAGATTTGAAAATATTAAATTGTATAAAAAACAAGATATATTTATTATCATTGGTGCAGTTGGCGTAACAAAAGAATGACCGGGTAATAATTCGTATATGATAATTTAATACTTCTATGTATGACATTTTGTTAGGAATCTTAAGCGAAATGATGTAATGTAACCTTGCCCCACTTGTAACCAAAGGTAAGAATATTTCTGAAAATAAGTTCAGAAGAGGTCATAACATAGTGGAGTGTGCGTCACCAAGCTCCAATTGGAAACAATGTAGCTGGTCTCTCACGTGCCTGTGATTTAGTATTCTGTAACGATATGACACGGTCGGTAACGGAGATTGCCCGTGACTCTCACCTACTCCAACTGCAAGGTCTTTCTTATGACACGGTGATGGTGCTGTAATAAACCATAGTCGGCGCACGTGTTCTACAGCGCTGTCAACACACAACAATGCTAGCATTAGTATTTATACCCTCTTTCTCTAATTTTTAAAATTCTGTCTTTTAATTTTTTGATTAAACGAATGCAGTTTTTAGTTGCTCTTATCACTTTTTCTATTACTGAAATATGTAATTGTTTCAAAGTTTTCATTGTTGGTCTTTGTAAGAAACAGTGAAATGTCAAGGGAAAAAATCTGATGTGTTGCACTCACATAACTTTCTCTACTCTTGTACTAACCATTCTTACAAATCTCTTTTTCTCTATCTTCTTCATGTTAGTTGAAAAAAAAAAAAAAAAAAAAACATTTGCAGAAATTTTCTGTTGCTTATTTCCTTGTAGGCTTTGAGCGATAGTTAAATCTTTTAAAGCTTCCAAAGTGCGTTCTCTTTGCACGGCTAAAATATAAAAAATGAATAACGATGTTCCATTTCACAGAAGTACGAGTTTTCCAAAACTCACACAAATAACAAGGACTATCTTCGAAATGGTTCCTCTAAAAAAATAATTTATTGAGACATAAATTGTGTGTTTTAGCAAGATATACTTTTTTGTATAGTAAGATTTGGTCTATGTCTTACGCTTTACTAGTCATGCAAAAGTCATCCAGAGTAAAAAGAACTACATGGACTATAGCTAGAAAATTTAAGATATGCATTTCATTTGCCATAAAAATATCGCAAACGTATGACAATTTAATCAAAATCGTTAGAGCCATTTTCAAGAAAATCAAAATTTTCGAAAAATGTTGCATGTAAAGACTAGTTTAGTGTGGGGCTATTTTCCTCAAAATCTTCGTGTCGCATCCTTGAAAGACATTAAACTTAAATACCAACTTTGGCGCGCACACACACACACACACACACAGACACACACACACACACACACACACACACACACACACACACACACACACACACACACGGACCTTTTTCTAAAAATGCTTTTTTTATTCAGGGGGCCTCAAACATATATTTCCGGCGAAATTTCGACATCGAAATTTTGGGTGGAATATAATACTATACGTAGTGGAGAAAGTAAAAAGGAATAAATAGTGTTAAATATTACCTTTCATAAGTATGACAAGACATAGTACCCAATTTTAAAATAAATTTGTTTTAAAAATTGCTCAGATATTTTGTTACCAACGGTGGTAGTCATAAATCCTGCCGCCCCCCCCCCCCCCAAAGTGGTAAATAATCTAAGTTCTGGAATAAGGCTTGGCGTACTAGGGTTCAGAGCAATTTACCGAAAACTACAATTTTTCACTCTTATGAAATGTTTTTGCACATATTTCATGCATATATTTTGATATTTTTGAGGTTTCTTAATAAATTGTCAAAAATATAAGGTATTGATTAAAGTATTTCATGGTTTTTAAGTAAGACAACTTTTAATAGATGGTAAATAAACATCTGGGAGCCGTTTCCTAAATGCTCTTGTTCAAAGTTTACAGAGGCTTTCAAGAATAAGTGGTAAAGGTTTCAGCTATCTACAGTTAGTGCTGTTTGAGAAAAGGAATATGTATATAGGCATTTTTGAAATTGTCAGCATAGTCAACGGCAAAACCCCCTTAAAGGTTTGAAAGGCAGAACGAGACTGAAAAATTAAAACCACAGCCGGGGTATAAACCACGGATATTCTAGTATACTCGAGTTGCTTAAAGCACCTGGGATACCACGAACTAGGTCGGTTTGACCTTATGATCTGAGTTTAAACCGGCATGAGTCAGGTTGATTTTTATGTTTAATTTAATTAAATATCTTGCAACCTGTTGCGATATTAAATTCTCCAAGTGACTCATTTTCCCCGATAAACCACAAGGAGACTTAACTCATGTTTGATATAACCTATTCTAACACCTCTTGGGCTTCATAGTTTAACCAATTATTAGTTCAATCAATAGAAATTAATTATTCTTTCAACAACGAGATTTGAACCATGTATCTTCCGCTCTGCGCTCGTTGTAAGTTGTTTACTTTTAAATCACTGTTAATATTAAATAGTGTTGAATAAATAAATTATGAATTATTTCGCGGAATGGTGTAAACAAAAGCCACTCGAGGTTAATTTTTCTCGTGGTATTACTACATACAAATGATTTACTAACAATATAATTTACTAAATTAGTAATCTCCAGGATAACTATTTTGATCTACTGATACACTTAACTTATTGCAGTATTTCTGCTTTTTGATTACCGAATTGAAATCAGTTTGGGCTATTGAATATAGGTTATTCTAATGTGGACGAAATTAACTTTTATTTACAAGCCTCCTGTTATGTATTTTTGGGAATTTATTGTAAGCTTTGTTATTTTTTGGGGCTGCAGACATTATCAAAGCAATTTCGTGCTTTATAATATTTTCGTTAGACTATTCTAGTATATCAATCACTGAATGTCATTAGAACGAAGGATTAAGGAAACTTTTCGACCAAAGATATGCAAAGTTGTTCAGTGAAAGTGTTTTAAAAATTTCACATGTACAAATTTTCAGTTGAAGTTTAAAAAGAAAGAGATGCAGTAAATCGTAGCTCACAAGCCAATTAGATTGAGGACGTCATAAAATGTTACCCTGGAAGTTGGATTGATGCAGGCATGTATTAGTGAAATTGCGTATTGATAACATGTAAAAGAAGTTAGGTAATGAACGTAAGCAGGCCAGACCTGCTGCTCCAGACAGGTCATGACCTTCGATGCTTGACCCACATACCGATGCAATATCAGCAGCAAGTTCGTGCGTGAACTCCGTATGCTACCTGCATTGTTGATCATCATGTCAATCTCTCATCAAAAGAAAGCATCCAAACAATAATAATATCGTCATAGCAAAATTGTCTCATAATTATCTTATAAGTAACGACTATCATTTTGAAATGTCACAAGTGAACTTAACAGCATCCTTTTCTGTCATTTCACAAACATTTAGTTTGCTTCTAGAGAGAAAATCCAGTAGTTGAACACCTTTCTTTATCTAGATTGTTACAACAATACAATAGTCTGCTAATAAATCTATACAAAAAGACAATTTTAAGAGGAATAAGAAAGATTAAAAAATGTGTAATTTACGAGTATGACAAAGTGCAATAATGTATAAACTTATTATAATATTTGGAAGTAAGACAGTTAACAATTTGAGATTAATTTATTAATTTAATTTATTGGAGTATACAACTGATAGTGCAAAATTTGCAGAGTCCCGGATAATTTCTAACCAATATTTTCTAAAATATTTAGTTGTTTTTCGAAAATTCTGATTTTCTGCGATTGTCCTCAGAAGTCTCATTCTTTCAGGGTGACTCGGATATCTGGTAAACCATAAGAGGTAGACAAAATCTTACTACACACAAATGTGGAGCTCCTTAAAACACAACTTACATAAAATACACTTTTTTTGTAGAGTAACTGTTTCCGAGATATTCTTTGTGAGAGTCAGTCTGGGTGGCTCAGTTGGTTAGACGGTGGCCTACTGATTCCAAGGTCGCGGGTTTGAAATCCAGCCCAAACCGATGATTTTAAATGTGCGTCATCAAACAACAAAATAATTATTTTTTTTATTCCTTGTTGGTTGTCTATTATACTTTTTCAAGTAGAAATATCTACGTTATTCATTTTTTACTTGCAAAGAGAACGGCATTTCAAAGACGACCACGTTTCAAAGGATTTAAATGTCGCTCAAAACCTACTGTATTTCTATTTTCCTTTATTCCCAAGAAAAAATTGACAATAAGATAATACCTGTAAATATTTATCTCGATTAAGGGGAGTAAGTACGGAGAATTTGCTCAAAAAATGACAATGATTTTTATGTTATTTTTGTACTTTGATGTATATAATTTATTTATGGAATTACAAAGATATATAATAGATAAATAAAAATAAAAGATAAAAATACATATATAGAATATGTATAATGTATAATTTTTAGGTATTTCATGAAATATAACTTTTTTTCATTTTAGCAGATTTGAGGCTATTTTATAGGGGATTTAAATTTATGCCACTACCCCATTTGACAAGGTCTCATACTTCTAAATCTCATATCTCAAATACTACTAGAGCTATCTAAAGGAAAACACCCATATTCCAAAGAGAATTTTGTGTTGATTCTATTGGTAGCCCTGCCAATTGCTCCAGATGTTCCTTTCTCTTTGTAGAGTGGGTACAAACAAATTCTGGTTTGAGTGTATCTAACTGTGTGGTAAATTTTTAAATAGTTTTCTCGTAGATTCACTTTTATTGGTTCTGGAGAAATTTTCTCAGAAACTATCGAAGATAATGACTTGAAATTCATGTGGATCGTAAAGCTATCCATACTCTTTAATGTATATAAACATTTTAGTGATAAAACGATTCAAGACAACAAAAAACAGTTCAGTCATACATTAAGACAAAAAATTATTGTAAATGCAAAAACAAAAAATCTGCAATGGATGGCTAAAATCAACTTATATTTAGTCTACCATAAAGAAGGACTAATTGAGCCTTCAGTAACGTTCCACACATCAGTTTTATATACTTAAAATGTATTTGTTGCCATGATAGCACCCAACTCTCCAAAGTTCATACTTTATTAAGAGCTGTAAATGATAAATCCGAAGACTGTAACCCTTCCAGGAGGCTGCATTAAGTTTGATTTCATTCTCCTCCCCTCATAGACACAAACCTCGTGACCATTGTTTCCCTATTGTGGACGATCACGACTAGGAATGTAGAAAAGCATAATTTACTAGTGCAAGGAGTAAGGCTAATGTTTATGGAATGAAATATGGTGAACGGTATATCAGCATGATAATGAAGTTGGCGACCTTATGGCCGTTATGGGCCCACTCTTCACGAGATACTGGGCCTTGTTGGATCTCGGCCAGCTCTGTCACCGCGACACACAGTAAATCCTTCTGAGAACTGTCCTTGCATCAAATTCAGATTTGGAACGACATGACACATACATACGACATGATTTTTCATAAAACTGCAAAAGATTTAAGGTCGCTGAGATCTGGTGATTGCCATACTACTGGACTCTGCAGATCATTTTTCAACAAACTACCAACAATTCCTGGAGGTCGCAAATTCAAGATTAGTACTGGAAGTCATCCCAGACCCAGACTTAAAAAAAAAAGTTACCACAAAATCTACTCAGCGATTCAGAAGCAAGTGATTTCACATAGCCTAGTTCTCAGTTGCCTACCCTTACACATTTATTATTAAAATTCATATGAAGTTATCTATTTATCACCATAATCCTTGCACAAACAACAAAACAATGTAACAAAACTGCAAAATTCGAAATCCTGTTACTTTTCCATCACTTTACTGGTCTCTAAATTTTACTGAACAATTTTCTTCTCGTTGTCAACACAGCATATAGTCTTTTCTGCCATTATAATTGTTCTTGTGTCAACTTTCTCAGTCTTTCAACGTTTTTGTCCACTTTAACTGTCTCTTACATCTTAACTACGTCGATACAATCACTCGACGACACATACGCAGTCGCTGACAGGCTCGTCGACTCACTTACGTAATTAAAAACTGTGTTATCGCGCTGTTGTATCACATACACAGTCACTAGTTGCCCTGTAGCCTCGGACCTCCCCCGCCCGTTCATTGTTTATTGACCCAATGTCACACTAAGTTAAAAAAAAGGATTATTCCCCTAACTTGTTAAGAGCTTGGAAGTATTACCTAGTGTGCAAATATGTGTTTCTGTGATTTTAATGTTTAAATAGAAACCCAAAGTAAACAACCCGAAAGATTAACACAATAGTAAATCTTATGAACATCATTGCCGATGAGTAATTGCCCCGAAAGACAAAGTCATGACATGATCTATATCATAAAACTATGATAAAAAGCTATCATAAAACTATATATATCCATTCGCCAAAAGGCTAGATGGCCCTAAATATTTGACACAGCTGCAACGAGTGAGACTTCAAAGCAGCACATCCTTAAAATGGTTTCGCCACATGTCTGTGTTTATCAGCAACTAACGAGGATAAGGTTTGCTTCTTTCATTTTTACTGTCAACATTCCTGACCTTCCGTTTTGCGCATTTGCCAAGCGTACGTTCACGAATTTATTACACTAGACATCTCCAATTCAGATATTTAATATTATGACTGAACGACTCCTTTTAGCAAATGGAAAAAAACCACAAATAGCTCATACTTTAAAGCTCTACTTCTATATGATAATTGCAGAAGTAAACGATAAAGAAGTGCTGACATATTGGCAACCAAATATTTGACTAACTTTATTGTTTTTATTTGTGCAACCATGCAGAATGACTTGCTGAGGATGGGTTAGAAGGTTCTGTGAATGTAACTAATACTATTTTCATGCCTCAATAGAGTAGAAGATTGTGTCTACACCGAGGATCTACATACTTGATCTTTCTCTTTCAAGGAACCACCTTAGCCAGTGCCATGAAATACAAGCTAATTTCACGAGCAAAAATAGATCGTCACAATGTAGCAGATTTGGAAATTTGACGCGGGACACAAGCATTACCGGAATGCGGCAATATG
This sequence comes from Tenodera sinensis, assembly GCA_030765045.1. Classification (NCBI taxonomy): domain Eukaryota; kingdom Metazoa; phylum Arthropoda; class Insecta; order Mantodea; family Mantidae; genus Tenodera; species Tenodera sinensis. The sequence continues at coordinate 105,842,431 of CM060968.1, read as the reverse complement.
TTAACATATGCGTGTACTACGTTCATGCTTTCTAAATTCCTCTTAGCGAGTGAATTAGCTTCTTTTCAGTAGAGTTACATTAAGCTTTGTTTATTCGCAGTCGGAAGCGAATTAATTCTCCGAGTTCTTCTTTCTCCTTTCTAAGGGAGATAGCTGCGTAATGGTAATAATTTCCGTATATTAATTTATATAAACTTCACGTAGCATTTGTTGCTCCAGTTTACAAATTTAAACGGCTTTTTATTTAACCCTCTAATGCATAGTGTTGCCGTTTGGTAACAAATATGACATTTAAAATAAAACAAATTTTTTTTAGCTATTTTATATCACAGTCGTATTATGTTATCAACTTATCAATAATATCACAGTGTTTTTCTTTTTTAACAAACAGCAAAATCTGTACAACTGTAATCAAATACAACCCCTTCATATTTACTGCCATTATTCAGCATATTTTCCGTGGGCCCTCCCCATCCTTTACCCACATACATTTGCCTACAGTCGCTGGGATTCGAACTCACGAGGTTCATCTTGCTTTAACGATCATAGCTACTTGATTTACTTTTTCTAAGATGCCTGTGATAGGACTTAATATCACTTAATTTTCCGCTTAGACGTATGGTATTGCATCCAGAGCTTTGATTCTATAACTTCACTGTAAAAACCTACAAGTTTTGAGATCTGTTAATTCTGTCAATGCTTTTTAGATAAAGGTCTGGGTGTTTATGTGCATATTATGTGTGTGTTATATTTTCTGTCTATGAATAGGTTATACAATATGGGGTGCACTACGACTTAAGAGACAAACGACTTAGACCGACAAACTTTTAACCAGAGGAATCGCTGGTGTCTTTGCGAGAGTACGGCAGAATAGGGCACGCCGATGCACTCTTTGTGTTAATCGCAATGGGCGTGCGTTCCAACATTTGTTTTGGGTAGTAAAGCTGTGATTAACTATAAACAATGAGACGTTTGCGTTTTGTTTGTGTTCTGTGTGTGCCTTATTAAGATAAATGCAATACTAATTTGTGCTGTTGATTTTGTCGTAAATACTTAAACAGGGTGGGAGGCAGTAATCTATGATATTAACTGGTCTATCGCTTAAACAAAGCACCGCAGCAAAAAAGTTTCCTCAACAAAAAGTGTTTAAAATAACGTTATCTATCAGCTCCCTAAATTTTTGGGTCTAATTTTGGAACATCCTGTAAATAGAACCCGGTATTAATTATAATGAGGAGGTAAAAATGCAACTCTTAAGTGGAGAAAATAAAGTGGGAAATTAAAGATCAATTACTGGATTAGTAATAGTTAAAATAAGAGTACTTTGTAACTGAAAGATGGATGGAAAGTTGGTAAACTAAATGTTTATTCATTCCTGTATGTAACGCAGAAAGTAATTAGCAATAAGTTTATTACTGTACAAACACATTCTTTCCCGTGGCAATCAGAAAATGATAATTAACATATATAATTACCCACAGTACAAATAATGTTAAACTATTTGTCTCTAATCATGATGTTTGGTGTCCCGTAACTACGAAATAAACACACGCATAATCGTAGAACAAAATCAGTGTTTCCGTTAAAGTTAGTGGTCCCTTGTTTTCTGACCAAAAAGCGCACAGAGGGAGAACAAATGAACAGCTCTAAGATAAGTATCAAGAAACTTGAGTAATTAAAATAAAGCTATTCTGGTGGCCTTAATACAGAAGCGGCTTCTATGAACGCCTCAAGATAAAACTTCTAATTTGCTGGAGTATATGTTACTTATTTTGTTTATGCCTGATATAATCTTTTTAGGATATAGCACTTAATTTTTCCTTATCTTCAGAAGTGCGTACAGTGATCTACAGGAATTCTTGTGGGAAGCAACATGTTTTTTTTTTTTTTTTTTTTTGTTATTGTTACATGGTTTCTCACTAAATCTCAGTTGTTTCTGGCGGATTACAGCGACAATAAGCTGCGGTTTTATTACCAGATAAAATCATCTTATCTCAGACCTCTTTAGAAACAAGTCTAATTTCTGTTTCATGGCTACCTACATGTTTTTTTGTTTTATTGCCAGAGCACGTGCTGAGGTAAGGGGCTACTCGTTTCTTTGGTCAGCATTTCGGAAACCATATTTTAAATACAAAAGTTTCAATAGGACTTAACTGAGAACGACCGAGCGAAATGGCTCCGCGGTAGCGTATGAGGCTCGCATTCTACAGGCCGTGAGTTCGATGGCAAGGATTCGAACCTTTACACAGCTATCGCGAAATGAGGCGATCGCAAGCTACCTGCCACATGGACAGAACATGAGATCATTGCGAGCGTACAGTGACAGCACAAACATCTGGCTCACTGTCTACAGTGCATAATGTTTCTCGAGTGTCTCCACTCGAGTTAGTTGAACAGTATAGTGCCTCCAGCATGAAAATTGAAATATTTACGTGTTGTTGAACTTGTACAAGAATTTGGTAGTGAATATTTTTACTGTAAATGCTCACAGCATTGAATGTAAGTTATGCAGCAACGTTTTTGCATCGACTGTACCTGGCCTCCTCTGTGTTGTGATCATGTGACAGACTGACCCCTCCCGCTTCCTATAGTCTAAATTCCGCAACCTTTTGTTTTCTGTATGAAGGCTCGCTCCCTATTCATGGTTTACTTTTCAGTTTTTTTTTCAGATTCACCAGGCAAATGATGGAAATGATAATTACATCTCCCAATATTCCCATCCCTCCATTTCACTTCACGTTCATTTTATATTCGGAAGCGTTGGCGATGGGCGAGTTCGACGCTGCGGTGTAGGTACTTTGCGAATCGTAACTGCTGCTTTCGGCGGATGGGTGGCGTTGTAGTCGCCTGACTGGTGGCTGCTTGACCAACCTGGAATCTCTAACACACTTTAGAGACCTTCCACGGTCAGATATACATTATATTCTCTGCAGAATAAGTTGGCAGTCACCATGCAGAAAGAGAAAGCAGTACTCACCCTCGCGCTCGTGCGCGGTGTTGTGACTATCCTCTCCTGCTAACTAGGCAATCCTGAGTGAGAGGTGTCACAGTGAAAGAGACTTGACAACAAGAACGATTTTGACCGGAAAAGCTATTCCCTTAATGGGGTTCTTCATTATAGTACTCAAGGGAGTGGGTTCAGGTCATTTCCAACCAATATCTATGTCTTTCTGCCAACTTATTCCGCAGAGCTAATAGCTTCAGCAATTCCTCGGTGTGCTATCCCCCCGTAAATACTCTGTCACACTATCTCTAACAGAGAACGATGTGTTGAACCATAATTTGTGAACTTTTTCTCCAATTTTCACTATCACGTTATTAAATTCGCACTGTCACTAGATCCAATTTTAATCGTTATTTCTTCTCTATACTGAACTAGTTCAATTTTACATCACTTGGCTTTCTTCGTGACGTAATGGCGTAACAGCAAGTTTCTTCTTCCGGACGCTTCACTCGCTGGAAAGTCAAACACAAGATTTCTGCAATCTCTCACTCCGCAGCGCTCAGTGTAGGCAACAATCGTCACAAAGTTTCTTGCACAATAGCATGCCCCTTGTCACAGTAAAAACACATTCACTAGCTCACTTATTAACCTTACTCACGAGAATTATAGTTTGTATAACCGTAAGAATTTTCCACAGAACATCCTAGAATGTTTTGGAACCAGTGAAAGGAGAGACTTTCTAATGAATCAGATTACACTGCTGAACAAGAAAATTTTGACATGAGTGGTGCATACCATTTTTAATTAATTGAGCAGCCCTTATGACGAAAATGTTACTGAAAGTTTTCAGTTACTTATTTTTATAGTGTGACAGACTTTTATAGTGTGTACTAATGACAGAAAGTTGTAAGTAGGGATATAGGGAATGAATAAACACACTTAAGAGGATCACCTGGTCTTAGGTTTGTTATTGTGAGGAAGGGACTTACATATTTAAACAGACAAAACTAAAGTTCATTTCCAGTCGATCTCTTCAGTGTCTAAGTAGTGTTTTGGAGTGCAGAGGTGATAAGATTTTATTATCGCTAAAGCCTATATTTCCCTTGTTTGTCATTGTTGTTACAAGGAAATGTACGAGTGTCATAAAACCATTTTTATGAATGTTTATCTGAATTTAATATCATAGATAGAAGGAAGAATAGTTGGATGGATCGTACGTAACACAAGGCTCTTTTTACTTTTCATATTTTCTGATATGGAATTGCGATTGTGAACTCATTAGCATTATGCTAGTGGAGTCAATCAGATCATATGTGTTATGGCTACCGCTAATTAGTTCATGTTTCATTATTCAGCAATTACACTGTTTTACGTTAGTTGAATGTTAATTGCTCGAAAATGGGAAGTGTGCAGGAGCTAACCTAATTAGTTTACGCTGTGAATACTGATGTAAATAAGGCCGGATAGAGTAAGAGAGCGAGTTTAAATAACTGCGTGATCCGTAACCAGGAGACCGTGCGTGCGCGCGCATGCTAGTCCTATAGGATATGTAACACAAACTTTTGTCCCGAATTTTGTAATATTGCCATATGTATTGACTGGTTATGGGCATGTTTATTTTTTTTCTTGTTTAACGCCCGGTCATTCGATATATGGTAGCACAGATGATGGATAGTGATGATCAGGAAATTTATGCCCTAAAAGGCTAAGAAATATGCTCTAAAAATAGACAATATGTCAATAAATAGTATGCACTTAGAATACGCTTTATGCAAGTGTATTTTGAAAGAACTTCCTCAGAAGGGGCGTCCCCGGGAGGGAGGGGTGATGCGAGAGGAGACAGAGGGCGACCAGACCACGGGAGAGCAGGCACAGTAGAGGGCAGGGTCCCTACATATTCCCAGTTAGAAACTCCCTGGTGCCAGCCAGTACCCAGTCCCACCGGTTCCCCAGAGCGTCGCCTTCAGGGGTTCCTCCGAGGCTCAAGGGTCTGGGACACGATCTGGAACCGGGCTACCATGAAAGGGGACAGAGGCACTCAGAACATTTCACCCTACCATGCTGCACCCGAAGGCCTGTTGACACCTTCGACTCTAAAAGAGACCAAACGGATGAAAGAAAATGAGTGGTGACATGACACTAAGGGAGAGGAAAGGATGATGGAGTAAATAGTGGAATGTTGGCAGGGGAAACCGAAGAACCCGGAGAAAACCCGCTCCGGTTCCGCTTTTGTCCACCAACCATCCCACATGCGGTCGCCTGGATTGAACCCGGGTCGCTTTGCTGACAGTCAAGCGGTCTAACCGCTCTGCCCCGGCGCGGCCTTTATGTCTATAATATGCTTCACCATAAAGAAAGGGAGATAAAATTAAACTTAAAATTTATTGTCGAGAAGTAAAGCTTCTGATTTGTGCCCTTAAGAAGCGATTAATTGCAGTTCATAATAACGGAGGTTTTCAACTTGAAATAATGTTTGTTATCTTTAAAGATCAGTTTTATTTTCAGAAGCTCCTCTCTACAGGCCAGAACGATATTAGCGCGTGATTTTTTTGTCCATTATGTTTTTGTTCCAGAAAATTCAAGAGATATATATCATGAAAATATTTTAATAACTGTATATTTAGAAAGTAAAAAATAATATATTTCCATTTAAAGGTAATTTTGATGTGGAAGAATTGTTTAGAAAATTTCATATTGCTTTGGAAGATGCCGAATTTATACACTAAGTTTAGTGAGAGGTAGAACTGGTACTGAAAAATCCAAAGCCACAGCTGGGATTTGAACCACAGATCCTCAGCATACCAAGTGGGTGCTCTAACCATTAATCTACTGCGACAATCTTCGAGAACGACACTGAATTCTCCAACCAATTCGCATTTCTCCTGGTAAACCACAAGGCAATTTCACGTCAGATACAGTTACCCCAATGGCAACTTACTGTCGTAAATTCTTTATGTCTCGGGATTAAACACACCGCTTTGATCAAAGAAGTTAAGGAAATCCATGCAAACAAAGCAATTATATATAATTTAGGACTCTAGCTTTATTGATAGAGTGCTAAATCTTGTGCTTAATTTTGACTGTATAGTTGAGTTTTCGGCACGTTGTTGTTAGAAAACATACTTCACCTTGAAATACAACTATTATATACCAGCCTTTTGCACCACAGAAGCCCAGGATTCTTTGCTTTATCGTAGAACAATTTACTAGGTTATATAGTAAACAAAACCTCTGCAAATAAGAGACATGCTAAAAGCAATCCCTTCTCCTAATATGGTCCTCTTGGTGGTGCATACCAAATATGGTACTATTCCACGTAAAACTGAATTTATTTGTACTATTTGCTTCAAAAGCAACTGTTAATTTTAAAATATTTTGCAAAGTTAGTTCATTATTGCAAAAGTATGTATGTTTAGCTATTTGCATAGCTTACTCTCATCTTGTCATACGTATTTTAATATGGGGCCATGGAACACCGCTGTCATGAATAAACAAATGCCAGTTAGTTATTTCACCATTATTTGCTAACCTATAAATCAAGCTATTATTAGAGTGATCTTATATATAATTGTAAGCTTACATAAGTGTTTAAGAGCTGCACTGTTTTTCATGCCCGAGAGTTATAAACAATAATAAAAAAGTGAGCCATATTTGGGCACTTTACCCACATATCCTGGGAAACATTCCTCGCAAGTATGTTCTTCTGTAACGTCTACCAATATATTCAAGTACAAAAGCTTTGTAAATCCTTTTAAAACTTTTATTAATTTAGGAAATGGAATTTGAAAATGTGTTATAGTCTTTGACCGTCAGAAAGAATGGTGAAGGAATTATCACCTTTGGTTGAGTGGCTTTGAGGTTACTCTATATACCTACACAAATTTTCTCTCTTGGTATAGAGTAGGCAGCAGGTATATGTAATTAACAATAGAAGTGCCTTGGTTAATTCTTCTTTTATGTGGAGTTTACTATCAGCATATCTTGCTTTAGTTTCCAGTTTTATTACATCAGCCATAAGATAATTACGACATTGACTTTGTCAGACGGAGTTAACCTTGAAAAAGATTTTAAAATGAGAGAAACGAAGCACATGAAAAATAAATACGACTTGGTTGTTATTTTCAATATGTAATCTTTATAATCATCATTCCTATCCCGAGACAGAAAAATATTGCTGTCTGTGCGCTTTTGCTTGCAGGTACAAGAAGATCTAAACATATTTTCCTCGATCTTCAGCCGCCTGTCTATCCCCCCCCCCCCTCTACTCCTCATACAGACAACGCAACCGAGCCCAGAAGAAATTTAATTAAAAATCCTTCATAGATAACGAAATGCTTCACCTTTAGCACTGCCTACCCGAATCATCTTTTATCAAAAAATGTACCTGTCTTAAAGTGCCCATTAATTATTCACATCATGGTTATGCTTATGGCTTTTATCCTAATAAATAACACTATCTGTGTGTTACAACGCAAAGATCGAATAGGTACTGGAATGAGTTTAACCCTTGCATTTGCAATAAGCCCATTACTCAACAATGTGATTGCGTACGTCAAATGGGCAAATAAATCTTCTAGGGCGATGCAGTCTAGTGGTTCCATGCAACAATGATCCATGTCATCGTACCTGACTGAAGCACCTCTGCAGACGTAGCATGAATTAGAATTGTGCTCTGAAATATTTCAATATTTTTTTTACAATTGATAAATACTTGTTAGTGAAGTGTATCTTTCTCTCTACTTAGCATTCCATTCAAATATATTATTTGTGGCTCCCTGGACGCAGAAAAGGAGAAAACTAACTAATAGTATAACTAAAAAATGGAATTCAGTTAAATGTCAAACTTGATATTTCAGCTCAGTTAATCTTCCAAAAATACCACACAAAGAGTTTCAAGAAATCGCCCTATCCTTTATTTTTTAATTGTTTTTAAGTGGTAACATTTCATTCTCTAACAATTGTGATTGACAATGCTGTAAGGTAATCTATATTAGAAATCAAATATGGAAGTATCTTGAATTTTCTGGGACTAGTCTTAATCACAACATTAATGTTGTAGTGAAATAAAATGCTATTTATCTAAAAGAGTTTTAACTCTGAAATATCAAATATATATGTGAGCATACTCTTGAAAATGCGCTGCTGCAATAGCCGAAATCATCACATTTAGGACCATAGTAATCAGCAGGCATAGGAATTTTTAGGCAGTTCAAGTTTTCCAAACCGAAACATTTGCAGTACAAAGAATGCAAAACAGAGGGGCTAAGGTCAGTGATGGACAGGTAAAACCGTGTTCGAGTGTTGTCTGCAAACGCCAAAAGACTATGAGGGATGAGGTGCAGATGAGTTGTTATCTACGACGTCCCTATAGTCCAGTTACAGTTCAGTATCATTTCCCTCCATTCTAGCTTTACTGCTTATAGTGGTAAGAAGCTGATATACCTGGCACTTATAGTATTTTAATCATCAAGTTCCTACACTCATTTTCATGTAGATTATTTCTTTAATTGTTTTTGTGAGGTTCAAGAATTTATACTTTCTTAAACACATCTTTGGTTTCTCTTTCTTTTGCTTTTACCTCCCCTGTCCTCTATTTCATTTATACTTCTCTTGGACAATCTAATGTAGTGTCGACGTGTTGGCCATGGTAGCTTAATGGTTAAAGCAGCTGGAAGAGATCGGAAATCCGTGGTTCAAATCCCAGCTATGGCATTGAATTTTTCAGTCTCATTCTATCCTTTCAAACAGTTGCAATCTACTATTTTGAAACTGAAGCAGCTACTACTAACAATTAACAATGATATTACTTTTTAATTTACTGAGATTTTCTTTAACAACAAAGCAGCAATGGCGAATTTCAGGTTGCTGCAATGATTATCCAACTGTTACTATGTCATACCATTTTTGTCCAATAAGACGCTACGATTCGAGGTGTTTCAACCAATCATGACTGCTTATACATTTTTGCCTCTTTTCTAGGATTTATTATTTTGTTTACGGTAGTCATTTGTTTCCACAAAGATATTCTAGGTTAACTTCCTAAAACAGCACGACGCCAAAGAACACAAAGAAAACAGCTCAATCAAGTTAATATGTATTGTATTTATTGCTTTTAATCTATATGTGCTTTCCTTTAACAGTGAGATAGTTAATTAAATACACTCAAGGTAAATAGAAAGCTCTATCGATATCACTGGTAAACTGATACTTTATAATGCAGAATGCACGCTCTAAACTTTAGGCAATAACGTGAATTGATTCGCAACTCTTGAAAAAGTAACTAAAAGCAAAGAAACGTTTCATGTCTGGCATTAATTGTTTTTAACGTTATTGTACTAGGTGACAAAGCCATGAGGTGTATCGGAAAGAACGTGAAACTGCGGTATTATGTATGCGAGGTTATCACACATGCACGGCGAGACAGTGTATGTACACTCTGATCAGATACAATTATGTCTTCAGGGCAGCAACGTCTCATATTGGTAGGCGCAAGAGATCATCTATTTGTGATGCATTACTGTCTGTGAACCAAGTTACTAGTACTTCGCTGTTCTAGTAAACAAGATAACAAGCGAACGTAGCACTCGACAGCCTCAATACGCCTCGTTGCTTTGTTCGGTAGTTTATAAGGAACTAAGAGGTTCATTGTATAGGAATTTTCAATTTTAAAAGCTTTACAGGTTTTGAATGAACTTTGCTAAGTTGGTGCAAGCAAATGGCGGGTTCAAATCTGACCCAGAGCGATGGGTTATCGCCAATAGATTTATTCGTCCTGCGGGAAATTCCGGCAACACCGGCGACGCTGATGTGATCCTGGCAGTTGACAGCGTCGTTAAACAACAAAATATTTTATTTTATCCGACCTCTGGGAGGAAAGCATGAGATGAGGCGAGGAATGCGAACCCTTTTTAGAGCATTTTAGCCTATGCCAGTCACCTTTACCCAGCATGGCTACACCCTGGCCACGGAGACAGTTTTTAACATATCTACTTTATATGACTGAGTACATACAGAAGCTGAAAGAAACCACAGTCAACTTTATATCCTATTCTATTGAACCGATGGAAATATTTTTTCTTCACTGGAACAGTTTGACGAAAATGGATTTTAAATGAGTTTTCAGCTATTCCTCACGAGTATTATCTTTAAAATTGAAGAATTACATATGCAATTAAATATAAGATGTTTATTTTATCAGTTTCTTCTTCTCTTCATCTTCTTCCATATCAAGTATTGGGTTTTTCCCGTTCCAAAGCCTAAGTATCACTGAAACTGCTGCTTGCATCTCATTCTGGGCCGTCTTCCTCTTGGCTTACATAAAAGTGCTTGCAGCGGTAGACGCTCAGGGGACATTCTTTGCACATATTCATACCAAGTCTCCTGATACCCTCTGACTTCTTTCACTATACTGTTTTGTATCTTCTTCAATACGTCTTTTGTCATTTTCTTCTATGGACATTTTTGAGGGCACAGATTTGATCCTTCATCAAGAAAAATTACTAATATTATAGACAAACTGCAGCCTGATATCCTTTATAGTTGCTGTGAAATTTAACTATTTTATTTCCTTATTTAAAATGTGGTCAAATAATGTTTGTTTAACGTACGCGGATGTTATTGTGTTTGAAGGTGAGGCATACCCTAGGTCGTTGTTGCCTGGAAATGTTCGTCGGGGTCCGAAAGAGGCAGCACGTAGCCATCCGTCTTCCGTCCGCGTATTAATATGTATTTGGCAGCTCTGGCAGCAGCACACCAATCTCATAAGAGCAGTGCACGATGGGACCCGCCCGCCCGGTACAGCTCGGATCAAGCAATATGCCTCATAGTATGGCACGCAAATAAATTACACCATTCATAACAATGTATCTGATGTGCGCACTGCCGCGAATTTTACTCACTTTTGCACACACTATTGTTAAAACACTCACTATTCTATTTAATTATATTTATCCAGATAAACTTTTGTTGAAATGGCTAAAACAAGGCCACCCCGTTCGATTCCAGATGCGAATTGTGGTAGACGAAGCGCCGTCTGGAGTTCTACGGCTTCCCCCGCCGTTCATTCCACCAACTGCTCCATCATTCCTTTCCTTTCGTCAACTTCACCTTCATTTTATGTCTTCTGTCTCAGATTCATACTAGAGATAACCCCATTTCCTGGTTGCGAAGATTTCATTCAGCTGTGGGAGGGATTCGTGGTGCTAACCACGTCCCACCCCCATTACTGCACCCCACCCATGACGTCCGCTGTGGGTAGAGGGGGGGGGCATGGCGGTCAGGAGGTAGGTGTTCACTCTAGGGCTGTTTTCTCGCGAAGTTTAGCTTAATAAGTATTGCAAAATGTAAACAAAAGAAAACGCCAATCTTACTTCTAGGTAAGATTTTTTCACTCCAGCAAAGACAGGAAATAATGCTTGTTAAAGAAAATATTCTTTAACAATATTTATATCACGGCTTTGCATAGTGATAATTTTTAAAGCGTGTGCTGTGATGAGTCACTCGCCATTAACTTTAGTGTTAGCTATAAATAGGGCGTTAATAATTTGTAATTAGTAAAAGCCAGACAAACCTTTTTATCGATGAAATACAGGATTACAAACACTAATAGGAGAAAAGGAAGAAGAAAACTAATACAATAAAAGCATATGTTAGTCAAACTGTACTGAACAAGCATTATCGTCTAAATTTTTAATTCCCCCCCCCTTTCAGAAGCATAACAAAGATCTTCCTCTACCATTTCGACATAAATGTTGCTTTTAGTGCGAATAAGCAAGTAATTTTTATGCCGAACACGCGAAATACAATGATGTAGAGATAAATTAAAAGCGATAACTCAAAATATAAGCTAAAATTGCCATTTAACAGAAGCACCTACACTTCCAAAAAGAATGAAAGAGATACAATCGTAGTTAAAATTTAATTAACAACAATGCCATTAAGAAATCAACACGTGCAAATATGCGAAAAGTGTGAAAAGGGAATTATAAAATTAATTAACTTTGATAATATATCAGCTGCATAATAAAACGTTTAAAACTGCATAAAGAGTTGTTATTTTGTTCACTTTAAATTTCTTAAAACTTGGCAAACAGGTATGAATAAGAAAATTAAGGTAAGTAGATAGATCCCAGGAATAATAATGCCAACTACAGGAATCAATATTTTCTCAAATGTGTCTAAATGTGCAAATAAGCGATAATCTGTCCCAAACTAGAACTATCCTATTGTAGACATATGGGAGGGGAGAAAGAGGGAAACAGAGACATTGTAACGAAAGCCACTGATGTTTGAGGCAAATTCAGGTTTTAGGCAGTCTTCTTCTTCTTCTTCTTCTTCTTCCCTCATGCATTAGACATTTCTGTTTGTACCAATTTACAAATCTTATGCCACCTTTTATTTGGCCTTCCAACATTTCTTTTCCCTATTGGTTTGTGATTATTAAAATGGAATGGTAATCGCTCTCTATTCATTCTTTTAATATAACTTATCAATTTAGTTTTATATTCTTTAATTTTTTCATTCAGAATGTATGTAACGTTTATCTCAATTAACATGAAGTAGTTAGGAGAATGAGCGTTTTTAAGAATTCTCCATATAAAAGTGAGTCGAGAAAGTAATGCGAGTGCATACATCAGGTTTTAGATACGTCACCTTGATCGCAAAGGTTAAGTGTCCTGATTTTCTATTTGAGTCAATGAGTGACGGACAGTCGCCTGATAGAGGGCCCTAGTTTGGTAGTTACCTTCTAATTCTTTGTGCTTGTAAGGGAAAAGGACTGTTTTTGCTTTTAAAATACTAGGTTACGTAAATAAAGACTACTATGGATGAAGGTGCAAATATTTGTATTGGCAATTGAGGAGCGTTTTTTCAAAACTCGATAGATGCACAAAATGCGTTTCTGAGAAAAACTGTTTTTTTCTATTTATTGGCAATACTACTGGTTACCACAGTAAATATATTAATCATTCAATTCTCCTTCCTGATACTGTCTCATTGAATGTGAAAAGAAGCAAATAACATAGTTTGACAGGTGCAAATTTGGGGTTTGAAAATGCGGAGTTTTTTCAAAAGTCGATAGATGCTGACAATTTTTCTCCGTGAGCGAGAAATTAAGACATGAAATTTCGTTATTTTTTTCATTTATTGTTTTTGTTACTTTTTATTTATGCATTTATAATTTTTTAATTTATTTTCACTTCTTTATAATACATAATGTACTATACAACCAACATATTAATGTTTATAAGGATTATTTTATTAGCTATAAACTTGGAAGCTAAGTACTGCTACATTCACAATAACATATATTTTGCTTTATTTGTATAACATATTGAATACACACAAATAAATTTTAAACAATATGAATAAGCAAGCTTTCACCTTTATTAGTGCTTGTGCAGTCTGTACATGGTTCTTAGTTCGTTTCTCTTTTCTACGTCTGCCTCTGTCTTAATCTTCATCAGTCCTATTGAGCATGTGTCAGTGTGTGGTGTACGGAATGAAAGATTGAAAAAGTTTTAAAATATGTTTCTATATTTTGACAATGAAAGACTGGTAGATTTCTTAATCTTCTTTCGTTGCAGAAGTTGGTCCACATTTTCCTGATATTAAGTTTTGGAGGTAAATATCCTCTAATTGATTTTGCTCTTCCATAGTGGCTTTCTCTACATCTGTACTTCTTAATGTCTTGCTTTATAGCAGCAATAATGCCCTTATGTAATATTCCTGTTCTGTCACCTCCTCTGGTTTCCTTTGGCGCATTCCCAGATAAGTGAAATTTTCTAGCCAGAGGGATAATCTAACTTTTGACACCCCTGTGATTCCCTGGAAGCTTTAGTTTTAGGATTTCGTGGAGTGCATTCGAGACCACGTGAACATGTAATAGCTGGAGCATGAGTTTTCCTTGACTTGCATTTTGATTTCCTTTCCTTGCTTTTGCAATTTCAACCTCCCGCGCATTCTACGACTGGTACAGTTTCAGAATCTGAGCTCCTGTCCATTGTGCATAGTACAGTGCAGTGTCTCAACTAAGAATGAATGCCAAGTAAGTATAACAAAGCTTGAAGAAGCACCTACCTGCTGTGCAAGGGGTCCCGTGTTCAATTCCCGGCAGGGGGGTAGGAATTTTTCTCCAGTCAAGATTATTCTTCAACCTTCCCTGAGTCTGGAAGTATGAATGAAAGTGTGAATGTGTGTGTGTGTATGTGTGTGTGTGTGTGTAAATTCAACGTATAAAAATCCCCATAGACCGAAAAACCCACCGTTAAATGAGTAACACCATTGCCAATAGGCAAGGTCGCCGATTATGACTTCTGCAGTTAATGGAACAAAAAGATTTCAGAATTAATGAATATGAAATCCAAGAGCACAACCTCAGTTCGCAGTTATTTCCAACGAAGCAACAGTGTACAAAGCTTGCAGAAATAATTGAGAATTCCAAGAATCGCAACAGTGAGATGGCAGTCAATGCCAACATGCGTTTCACAAAATTGAGGTTGCTACACTTTGGATTATAAAATCATAAAATTGCATCTATTGGCCTTTGCTTTAACTGAGCAAGTGCATCTATCGAGTTTTGAAAAAACTGCTGATATTCCCTAGCTTCTACACAGGACAAGAATCGAATTTTGCAAAATCTCATTTCACAGACCGATGCAGAAGGTGAAAATTATGCCGATACTACATAGAACTCAATTTCGTAAAATTTTGCATCTATCGAGTTTTGAAGAAACGCTCCTCAATTGAGGACATCGTAAAGAACAATATTTGTTTTATTTTCAAACTTATAATTTTACTTATTAGGGGCAAAATCTCTTCAGGCTGGTTACTACCTCTATTTGGGCGTGGCAAATAAGTCACACGTGTTTATTTCCCTCCTGAGGGGCATACGCATAGTGGTTAGACTCCACGATGACGACTTGTATCGGAACTGAGTTCCAATCCTTTCTGGAAAACCTATGGTCTCACTCTACCCAGTGCAGTAAGTCACGCATTGAGGCATGAACAAGTGGAAACAAAACGGATAAGCTATACCGATAGGCGTTGTTCATTTTGCGGCATAGTTACGTATATGAAAAAAAAAAAAAAAAAAAAAAACTGCAGGTAATAAACTATATGTGTTTGGTTTATGGGAATAGTATTAGACGAAGAGGGAAAAATGAAAAAGAAAACAATTAACACATCAAAATGGATACATATTAAAATACTGGTACGCTAGCTGAATGCACCTTCATGGGAGAGGTACAGACAACATAGCAATCAGCACTTCGTACACCTCATCCCTTACAGTTTGTAGGGTACCTTATTACGTCATGCTTTCATTTTATTGGCTGATACTGTCACATTGTAGGTGCGTAACATGTCTTGTATTCGGCATTGAAACAGTAGAGCATACCTATGCTGGATTTGTCAACTCATTGGCTAATCACTAATAGGTATAGCCATCTCCCTCAACTGGAAGGGAGGGAAGGTAACATATCCCATTTCAAATCGGTGGAGACCGATATCAGAAGACATGCCCTATAGATGCCCCTACAGACCATCACAAATTCAATCTAGGTAGTGTAATAAATTCTAACAATAATAGCCTGTCGAAGCAAACGGAAAAGAATAATTAGAAAAAATAACCCTTCTAAAGTAATAACGTTTTGCTAAACTATTTTTTATAACCTTGCCTCACTGATATGTATTCTTCCGCGTTCCTCTTCCTTCCCTTCTCATGATTGGTTAATGTGCGCTTTTGAATGGTGTCAAACAAAGTGTGTGCAATGTGAAGATAGGCACGAAAGCTATATAGACACACTATAAGGATAGATTAAGAGTTTGCATTCATTTGAGACGCACTAACACCATTGCGTAATATATTTAATTCATACGGCTATTATAATATAAACCTGACAATTATCTTGAATATATTAAGATAAATGATCATGTCAAATAGGGAACTATTTTGCATCTCAGAACAATCTATTCCACAACAGCCAATGAGAGATGACTAGTCACGTGGCAAACTTATGTGGATGAAAACATCAGTTTAGAGACAAGAAAATCATCTCATCTCTCTATGGACTGGATGGCAAATGGTCGCAAAACCTGCATTTCAGGAAGACAGGTAGAAGTAGAACTTCAGGCCAGAGAAATGTGGTTTTGGAGAAGACTGAACAGAACAAACTATATGAGCTTTGAATCGCCATGAGACATTTAGATATGATGGCTTCTGCTGCTACCTGGTGACTGGATTTCGTATCATTTGGATAGGGAACCAGTGGCATCTTCGGGACATTTTTGAAACTTTGCAAACTTTGGGTCAAATGACGGTATCTCAAAATTCACAATTGTAACAACAAAGATTTCCCCCCAAATATGTAAATGTGACGACAGTTGAATAGGCTTTAATATTTTAATTTCTTGGCCTATCTCGTGGTTCAACTTCCAGAAATGGATAGCAACTGCAGATTTCTCAACTTGCTTTAATTTTGTAATTCTCTAAGGTTCCCTAACCTAGTCTTTAGATTTCACTGTGTTCTATCAATGTATCTTAAATGTAAACATACATTATTCTAAAAGCACCAAAACTAACAGAATAAATAATATTCTTTACTTAGTTTTTAATTTATACAACAAGTTTATAGCACCATATGCTGTAGGCAGGGATTATTATTATATAATGAAATGGCAGGTTTGTAAAAATGTATAAATTGAAGACAATGCCTCATTCACGTCCATCTTTTACAGTGTACATTGTAAATACGAGTATCTTCCGCATGATAATTACAGTGGAAGGCCATCGTAAGATATGTTTCTAATTGTTTCTTTATTGTTTATTTCATTGCAGGGATGGAGTACGTAGATGCAGGGCTGAGACCACCCATGAGGAGTTACGAGTTGTCTCCTCCCTTCTAGGCGCAGCATCCTTGTTTCATTTTATCATCGTCCCACAAGAAACTGTCTTCATCATGGAAGAATCAGCGTGGTTCATAAATTCATAATGCATCTTCAGCAAACAAACGTAAATCCACATTGCTTTGTTTTTCACTTATGTCCCGCAGATAACAAGGCTTTGCCTTTGGAACAATTGCTCATCGGCAATGATGTTTACTTGTTTACTATTATGTGTCTTTGGTTCCTTTTACTTTCTCTACTGGTAAGTAGGGGAACTATTGTATTCCACCAAAAATTCGATGTTGAGATTTCACTGGAAATACATGCTTTGAGACCCCCTGAATCCAAAAAAGCATTTTTAGAAAGAGGTCCGTGTGGGTGTCTGTGTGTGTGTCTGTGGACAGTATATCTCCAAAACGAAAAGTCGGTTAAAAATCAAAGTTGGTATTTAAGTTTAACATCTTTCAAGGATGCGACATGATTTTGAAGAAAATTCCTCCAGCCTAAACCACTCTACATGAAAAATTTTTCGAAAATTTTTATTTTCTTGAAAATATCTCTTAACGATTTTGATTAAAATGCCTTATGTTTGAGATGTTTTCATGGCAATTGAAATGTATATTTTGAGGTATGTATCTCTTAACCGTCACGCGCCTCTTATTAGCCACTGCCATGAAATAACCTGTTGCGCGATAAAAATAGTTCCTTATTTCATATAATTATTTACCTTGGTATATTCAAAATTGTTACGTTTTCACAACAGTATGAATCATATACAATAGATGATAATAATGAGTTAGTACATCCGGAATCCATGTAATATTCTTATCAATAGATAAGGTTCGTTTTAAGAAGTCCCTCGGTATGACGAATTCACTTGCATTTAGCACGACCGCATTTTTTATCGCCTAACCTTGTATTAGACAGGGCTTGTTTGCCATCTTCATCGACTTTTCAAAGGGGAAGAAAATGGCGCGGAAGGATACCGTCAGCGGAACTGTTATAAGAAACAAGATATAACGCTGTTCTCCACGGATAGGTGGCCTTGTAGTTGTCAGGCCTGCCGGGGGGCACTGCTGTCGCAACCCATGCGCCTGGCGGCTGCTGGGCGAGCCTTGGTGTCGAGATGAATCTTCAGCACACGTTAGGGACCCTCACGACATATGTGTGCACCCCTATGACTTTATGGCAAGATTTTCTTTTAAATATTCGCATCACTTCCTTGGAAGACTGTACTTTGGTATTTAACTGACTTTTGGTTTTGGAGTGATATTGTTTCCAGACAAACGCGTCCATGCACACACAGACACTTTTTAAAACCTGATGTGTTGTACACGCATAACTTTGAAATTGCAATCTCCTTGTATGGTCAGCAGATATTCTGCCTATTTAAAAAAAGCACCTATAGGCATTTGAAAATCCAAACCAACAGCAACGAATATCTCGGAAATTGTTAGCTCTGCAAAAAATGGTGTTTGATATATCTATCACTTGCAGTTTACCAGTTTCGGCTGAGTCATTCACACGAAGAGGACTTCAGAGAGCATGCCCAGAAAATTCAAGATACACTTTTATTTGTAATTAAAATATTTTAATAAAAATCGTTAAAGCTATTTTTGAAACATTTTTTTTAAATGTTACAAAAATAAATAAACGTTTTCTTTGTTAATGACGCTATGAATTACCAGCATCATAACACGGGGCTGCCACTTTTAAGCACACTTAAAAAGACAGTCATTCTGGTCCGTGTTTGAAGCCATCAGTATGTGAGCATCTAAAAAAGGGTTTTATATAAGGGGTAGTTTAGGGTGGGGAGTTTCTTCGTGTCACATCTTGCAAGTTGCTTAAGTTAAATACCAAGTGTGATTTTTGACCAAATTTTCGTTTTTTGGTTTTGTCGTTGCGCTCGCATATTCGTATAGATACACACACACACACACACACACACACACACACACACACACACACACACACACACACACACACACACACACACACACACACACACACACACTTACACAAATAAGTTAAAAAAAATAAATCCTAGCTTAACAACCCTTCGCGGGCAAAGGTTTACCGTCCGGCCACAGCGACCCTCATCTCTGCCCACTACAAACGTTATGAGAGGGGTACAGAACTGGAGGATGGGACGTGGTCAACACTCTGAGCCCCCCGGCCGGTTATACGCCTTCGTGATTTCAAGTAGCTCCTCTGTTGGTCTCTCCGGGACCTAACGAGGCTGAGTGTATCCGGTGCTGGACCTCCGGCACACGGTACCGGGAATCAAACCCTGATCCTTCACGCCAGTGGTAGGTGCGCTACCACACATACATTTTAAAAATTCCTTTTTTGGATTCAGGGGGTCTCAAAACATGAATTTCCGGATAAATCTTGGTAGGTATAGAATTTTTGGATGAAATACATTTCTTCTACTTTAAGTGTGCAATATAAAAAGTAAACGTGAATGATATTATGTGCAGAAAGACATGAGTGAAATATATGTAATTTTTATAGTCTGCTTTATTAATCACTAACAGGACATTTTAATGTATGTAAAAGTTCCGGAAATGTATAACAACAGGTAATTTTAAGAACAGTTAAAGGTAGTATAGCTGTTAAATTCATTATTAAATAAAATAAAGAACTGAAATGTGTGCTGAGTAATTATTAAAGGGCTCAAAGTTTTTATTATGAAGCATTTTGATACTTGGGCACATTTCAGCATGTGCACACGTGTATGTGAACACGAGCGCGTAATCTAACACATTTGCAACACACTAATACATATCACTGTGCGTGTGGTAAATAGAGAACAATGTGAAATAGCGTTTGCGTGTTTTATCATAATAAACTTAAAGTCAGCAAAATTTATAGCTTGTTTTATTAATCTTCTGATCTCATTATTCGCGCCCACATGAAAATCCCACATATATTATGTGTGCACATAAAATATCATATAGAATACACGGACACACACGTCGCAAATGTGTCTTTGTTTCTAAGTACAATGACACCTTGAAGGCTCAACCTGAGGCAGAATAGAAAAAACAAAATCTGACGTGTTATATCAAATGCTTCCTCGTGTCTAGTGATGACAACGTCAGTATTAAAAAAGATAAAATATAGTCAAATATCTGTAGAAAATAACAGAATATCGTAGTGCAGATCAAGTGCATGAAAAGGTACCGAAGCTTTTGTTTTCCTATGGTTTGTTGGCAGAATATTCTCATCATCTGTATAGCACAGCAACCTAATCTCTTATTGTTTTTAATTTGAGTCGGACACATGCAATTTGCCTATTAGCAAAGGTAAGGTCTAGGTAAGCGACGAACGGGGAGGAGTGCAGAGCACTACACCCAGATGGGTGGAAGACATACTTCGCCATGATCGTGCACCAGCCCCTGGTTTTCTGTCAAACGTCTAGCACGCAAATATTAAACTATGAAAAAGGTCGGTTTCGGGCTCAGCATCGAAGGAAAGGGCAATTAATAAATGGCTTACTATACTTAATCCGCTCTAAGAAACGCACTTTTGTATTACTCCGCGCAACACTGCATAGTGCATTCGGTTTCCGATAACTACTTAGGATTTTACTGAAAAACAAAGCTGTACGGTAGCATATTGCAATGAACGCATTAAACGTAACCAATAGCACATTTTAAACGCAGTATTATAAAGAAAAAATGGGAACTATTTTCTACTCTGAGATTCAGTGTTGTCAAGATTTCCGTTCGCCTTTGTTTACCTCAAGTGCCTTTACTACTACGTGTCTGACTCTTATCTAACGTCTAAATTTTCTTGTATATAGTTTTAATTTATTAGCTATTGAAGTACTTAGTTGTAGTTTTTATTTGAAAATTAAGTGTAAAGTTAAAGGTTTTTTACTATGAAAATAAGTGTTAAATTTGGAATATATGTCTCGGTGCAGTAACCTAGGCAGGTACAGGAATAAAATATTCACATTTACTTATTTATTTAGTTGTATCAAAATAATGCAGAAAAATGTCAGAATTTCCCACAATTTTAAGTCTGGTTATGATATTGTACTGGCTATAAACCTTATTTTCAATTGTTTTCGTTAGTTAAATTTTGTTTGCAATTTTAATCTTCTGTGTCAATTGGAGTTTATGTTGTGGCTATAAACATTCTTTTCTCTGTTTCACTGCTTTTGTTAGCTGCATTTGTTTGCAATTTGATGTTCTATGTGAATTTTATTTTACGAAGAAAAGATATAAAGACACTAAACCTAACGTGTAACTCCGTTATTATTAATTTAGATTAAGATATAACTATAATAAAATGTGTAAAAGCTTAGGTTCTGTGTTGACAACTATTATTTTTTTAGGTTGGAAAACTCCACATTCCTAAATTTTCTTATCCATAGAAGATTTTAGTGAGCTTATCGCTTTGGTAGAAGAAATAATTATAACCTAGTATGTCTAAAACACTCATCAGAATGTCTATCATAAAATGGGAATCTTACCAGGCCCATTGAGATTACAGGCACCCACAATCGTCAATGTTGCAGAACTCTTGCCATAAAATATATAAGGTGTAACTCATCTAAGTTTCAAACTTGCGAAAAATGTTTATGTTATTCTCGCATGGTAATGTTTTTCTTAACGGCCATTTCATGTTAATATCTCAAGCCATCTCTTCTCATACCTGGCAGTGGGTGCTTGAAATATATTTCTTCTTTACCATATCCATTTGCATGTTTTCATCTTCATTATTGATTCCTATGAATATAAATTAATGGAGATGATATAAATGAACAGAGAAATTTATATCCTGAATGAAATATTTCCTGGTTTCTGGCCGAAACCATGAAGCCCATAAATATATATGCAAATACAAATACATATTTTAATCATTATCAACTCTGCCATGACTTAAACATTTCGTTGTCTCTCCCCCTCCCTCTAAAAAAAGAAAGAACACACACACACTCAAGCAATTGAAGGTGTGTATCTTAAGAAAGAATTGGAAAAATGCCCAACACATTGTAGCGTGTGGAACATATGGTGAGATATTATCCCTCTAATCGTCTCTTTGTTAAGTTTATTATCTACAATGGGGATACAACTTTAATGTATAAAAGTACAGACAAACTCTAAGGAAAATAAACCACCAAACTTTCATTAACTAGAATTATTTGTGTAGTACCTAACATGAAAAGATTTAAGCTTTTTCATATTCCTAGATGTGTAAACTAGTGTGAGCACATCATATGAAGGAATGCATAAATCATTCATCGAGCACAAATTATCTAATTGTTGACTTGCATACCTAAGCCGTGCTGGGAAATTTTAAATGGATATTTAGTTTTGTTTGTATAAAGATGGAGGGTTAAACGTTCTTATTACATTGAAACCTTTGAGGCTTATTGCATCATTTGTCTGTATTTATAGGTTTAGTTAAATAGACATGTTCCTTTAATAAGGAATAGCAGAGATTTAACTAAATACTCTGTAGGAATATCTTCCAAGTTTACAACACCAAGGGGGTTTATCTTTTCCTACCCAGAGCTTTGCATTAAAATTTACATGAGAAGCAGTTTCGTCTTTTTTATTCTATAGCTATGTACTGGTCCAGGTTTAGAGATTCCCATCGTTTGTAGGCGTTTCCTTAATAACACAGATATTAGATTTATTTAGGATTTATTGAGCTTGCCTTCTATCTTCAGTAACCGAGGAGGTTATGTTTACATCATTCACTTAATATGTTGGCATACTTACCTATGTTTGAACCTATTGCCTTTGGTAGGAATGACTAACCAACTCAGCAGTGATTCTTCGAACAATATTTTCAAAACATTAGTTGTGTTCCAGTAAATTGTTGAGCAGTTTCTTTCCTTGCAAGGGTATCTTGTTTTTCAGTTGCCTAAGATTCCCGTATGTCTACGCACATACCCAAGACTAACCTTGTTAAGTAAACAGAAATAAAGATCTTGCGTGTTGAACTCAGATGACTTTCTCTACTCACTTGTATGAATTATTCCTACAAATGCTTGTTCTTTATCTACTTCATATTAATCGAGAAAGGCATTTGTGGAAATAGTTTTATTAAATAGTTGCCTGTAAATACAATAAGAATGTGCAAATGCAGTAGGGTTAAGTGATATTGAAATAATTTAGCTGCTAGTCGCTATATGATGACTTTGAAATTCCATCCTATTTGTATGACCAAAAGGAACAAAAATGAATAGCGATTCCCCATTTGAGAAACGTGTAAGTATTGGAAAATTCAAACCAATGACAAAGAATACCCTGAAAATGATTAAATCTAGGAAAACAGTTACTTTTTTGGTCTTTGGCCGTCAGGCATCTGGATGATGTACATTCCTATTACATTTTCTGACTCAACCCTCCCCCCTCTCTCATACATGTACACGTTTACTCTCTCATTTACACACAAATACCCATGCCCAAGGCGGGACCGGAACCCACAACTCTCTGCGCGGCAAAGCGCCAAAGACGCACCTTTAGCGAGCAGGTAAACAATTATTTGATATGAATTTGGTGCTTTAATAAGATCTACCTCTTTTGTGTATTAAGATTTTGTCTCTCTCATACGGTTTGCCAGTTAAGCAAAAGTTATTTAGAATGACGAGGACTTCTAGGCTGTTCCCAGAGAATTGAAGATACAAATTTAATTAGCCATGAAATATATGGTTTTTAATAAAAAGTGAAACGTTTTCAAACATTCTCCGAGTAAAATGTAGTTTAGAGTGGATGATTTTTTGAAAGCCTTCGTGCTACCAACTTTGGTATTTAACCGACTTTTCATTTTTGAGCTATGGTGGTCAAAGTTAGGCGCGCGCACGCAGACACACAGACCTTTTTCTAAAAATGCTTGATTTGTATATAGGCAGTGCATTATTTCCAGTGAAATCTTGGAAAGTACATAGTAGAGAAAATAAAAACGAATTATGTACAGCGACAATATAGATCAATTTAAAACATTACTATTGACAGTTCAGAATTCTTTTTACCTTAAATTCATAGTCGAAAGGAAACCCAAATATGCAAAAGGGCTGTTGAACGCGATAATAGAAAATTATATGTAAGTTAATGCTATATAATTAAATTCATAAGAGTGCTTAATGTTATAGAAATGTATTCGGAGAGAGCCAATTTGATCATTTACAGTTTCTGTTTAGGCAGCATTTGATCTATCAGGAATGCAACTTCGTTGAACTACTTCCAATTATTGAGAAGCTGCATAGATGTGTAATACAAAGAAAATTGTTCGGTAGTTGAAGTAAACAGATAGGAGCTGTAGTGCAATTTTCAATTTCAAACACCCTAGGAGGCTGAAGTAAAAGCAAACAAACGAGGTAGAGGCGAAGTGTGATGAACATGTGAGGGGCAGCAGTCCATCTCGTCTGATCCCACGTCCAGCATGAGGCGCCCCCCCCCCCCCTCCGATCAGACCCTCAGATAATCGCAACAGTATTTCGTGTGAGATGCCCTCCTCCGTGTACACTCTCTGACAAAAGTTTGGCTGCAACATAAAGTAACGAAAACGAATCTATTGTGAAGCTAATTTTCATTATTATTTCAGATTTAGAAACAGTACAGTAAAAAACATATAGCACATATTCTTAAAAATGGAAAATAGAGCAAAAGCAGCCTAGGAAATGGTTGATTACTTAAAGTGCGTTATAAACATGAAGAAACAGTCGAAGTGTGTCGCCTTCATACAGGGCGTTTCAATTGATTCTCATCGACACGTATTGCCAACGTGGTTAACGCACGGTCTATTGAGCGGGAGGTCCGCAGTTTAATTCTAACCAGGACCATCCTTGCTGACTGAAGTTTTTTGAGTCCTCATTGCTACTAAATGTAGGGAAATATCTTAAACCTAGGACAGGTATGTTTCCTTCGCTAATATCATTTCATTGCCTGTATTACAAATTTCTATCGCCTGTGGTAGCGTATATTGCAAGAACGGGGTTAAGCAATACTTTGAAAAAGGCTGTGTTACATTCACATGACTTCCCACGCGCATTTGTATCTTTGAGCAGGATAACTAGAAAAGAAAATGTCGGATAAACTCTAACATTGTTCATTATTATTTACTTATGCCAACAAACTTACTGTTGGTGTTTTTAAAGTGTGGGTAATGTTTGAGAGGCAAAATTGGGAAAAAATTCAATGCCACAGCTGGGATTTGAACCATAGACCTTCCGCTTACCAGGATGGTGCTCTGGTAGGTTGTCACAGTAGTTTAATGGTCTGAGCACCCGCCTGGTAAGCGGATGGTCTGTGGTTCCAATCCCAGTTATGGCACTGAATTTTTCAGTTCCAATTCTACCTCTCTAACATTGTTATTTAAAGTCAGTTTCTTAAAACGATTTAAGAAAGTTCCTTTATACCGAACTAAACGTTCATGAAACAGTCTTATTTTTTTCTTCTTAAAAATGCTGTAACATTTAATGCCACATAATTTGAATTGATAATATATATTTGAATTTTCGTTCTATTTTCTGGGAATAACTCCTCATTCAGAATTAATTTTGGATCTTTTTGTGTAACTGGTAAACCATAAGAGACAGATAGAAACTTGCATTATTTCAAATAAATGTTCTGTGGAATCGCACTATTTCAAGGCCAGAATATAAAGACCCTTTTTAAACAAATGACTATCACTTTATTGTCCTATATGCCCCTTCTGTCAACAACGAAATGTAGAGTAAAACTATTTCTACAAACATTTACCTCGATTGACATGCAATAATTAGAAAAATAGACTTTTATAGGAGTAGTTTATAGAAGCTGTATGACATTCTCAAGATTTTCTCTACCCATTCTTCAGCTAATTATTCTTATACCAGTTTATTATTGTCACCACTTCATGTTAATCGAGGTAATAATTGGTAGAAATGGTTTCAGCTCAGATTTGAATGTAAACACAATCGTAATGAGAGAATGCTTCTGACCACCAGGAGAGGGCGACCTGTAAGAATGTGGTATCTAAATATTTTATACAATCCCCATCATATTGTATAGTATCATATACATTATACAGTGTTGTCAACTGAATCTGTAATACCTATCACAACAATTACGTACAAGTATTCGATTGACAGCTTGGGTCATTCGCATATACACAATTCGTAGTAAACGAATGGGCTAGCTGCGCAGATTTGTAACAGATTTGCAATTGGGTTCTCTGTGAATAACCAGGAGGGGAAAGAAGCCAAAATGACTTCCAATTTAAGAAAACTATAAGTTGTCAAATTCAGGTCAATAACAAGGAACTTCTCAGAGTGTTTCAGCGCGTAAGAAAATATTAAACATAAAGAAAAAAAAAAAAATCTACATTTTTGTACAGTAAAATTTTGTCTTCTTCTTCAGGATACCACATATGCAAAGGCAATGCAGAATGAAGAGTACTTCAGAAAGTATTCTCATTAATTCAAGATATGCATTTCATTTTTCATGAAAAGTCTTAGAATATATGACGTTTTAATAAAAGTAGTTAGAGGCATTTTGGACAAACTCAAAATTTTTGAAAAGTGTTTCCATAAAAGGCTTTAGTTGTTTGTGCTGTATTTTTGGAACGAACTGAACTTAAATACGAAGTTAAATCTTTAGCTTACTTCTGATTTTTGAGTCTCCACAGACACAAACATATAATTTTTTCTAAAAATGCTTTTTTTTTGGGGGGGGGGGGTGCTGGTGGTTCAGATGACTTCGCAACATACACACATTTCTGGTGAAATCTCATTATAGAATTTTTGAGTAAAATATACTTTGTCTATTAACTATACTTACAATTGGTTCACCAGTTCATGGTTCCTGGTAGGAATGGAGCCAGCCAGAACTTCAATAAACAGGTACCTACACAGCGATCGCTTATGATATTAGTGCCAACCTTGGAGTGTGTACTCATGCTAGATATTTAAAATATAAAACGTAAACGATATTTACAATTACTCCGCCTTCCTCCCACTGGTCATTTTCTACCTTTTCTATATTTTTGAAAAACTCTCTCAGCCTGTTTCGGCCTCAAGAGAGTTATATCGTACAATATCTGAAGGATAAATTACTTGTTACATTTCTTTAAATACTCATTTTACCTTGAACCAAGCTAGTTATATAGGATTCAGGTCACACATGAATGGGGTCAAGTAAACGACAGTGTGGCCCAATGAAACCAAAAATATGTCCGCTTTAAGAACCTCTTTAGGTTTGTTTGTTGCAATCGTCCTATAAAGGTGTTATACGCAAAAAACACTCACTCTGAACCTCTTTGTTCTGGAACCACAATATCTTAGCAGGTTTTACAGCAGGGTAGGTTTATCCACTTCTACAGACTTTTTTCATCACTTCCGACATGAACTCGTACGTTTTTATATACCAAATTAAGAGAAATTAGCAGCGATTAAACATAGCACGAATAGCATTGGTAAGTTGGTAACGTAATCAGCAGAACGTTTCCGCGAAAGTTTACAAAACTCGGGTTACACTACATGGAATGTTTCTCCTCTCCCCTTCATTCTCTTAATATCAGACAATATCAGAGATAGTAAAAGTGAAAAAATGTTTTGACATTTTAAAATTTTGTTGAGGTTAAAAGTGTAATAGCTGAAAACATTGTTTCCTTTGAAACATTTTGTATCTTATGTTTTTGTCTCTGAGCATTTCCTTCGCACATATTTTAATTTTGTCGAAAACAAGCTAGCAACACTGCAGATTGTGTGGGTGACACAATAGCTTAGTACTTAAACAAACACCGTAACGGTGCGTCTTGAGAACATAAACACATACCGTACCTTGTCTTTCCGTATTTACTGCACGAGTGTTGGCCAATCAGAAGCGTTAGCTCCCAAAACATTACACGAAAGTGCCCGATCTGTTTCACATCCACAAACCAGGTCAATTCCTGACCAACCTCAACGCAACGTTGTCGATATTCTTCGCGTCTCAAAGAGCTGCTTGAAGTATTCTTTCACCTGTTTTAAATTATTAATTATTTCGAAACCGAAGCTATGTCAGAAATAAGTTACTCTCCGTAAGGATTCTTGTGGAACTACGCATCCAATTTGGATAAAAAAACTATTTATTTTTTCGAAATCGGCTGATCAAAGAACAAAATGCCATTGGACTTCTTTTGTTTCAAATGCTTCTATGAAGCACATATTAGAAGGAATGTAATGACTTCCCTTCCACACTATATATTTATCTTTTCAATGAAGAAGCATTTTTTTCCACTAGCCATGAACTATTTTTCATTCCGTTGGGATATCGCCTGTATAAAACATATACATAAGAACAAGTGAAAGTGAACTCACTTTATGAGCTCCTTGGTTTATTTGAAAGATAATAATTTAGTTGTTTCACGACGACCTCAACCAGCACATGCTTTCCGCGTTTTCAGAGCAATTTTCTGGTAAACCGGGAGTTGTGCTAAGGGTGTCAAACTTGCCCGATTGATTGTACCTGTGGTTGGAAGGAGAAGGCTGCACGAAGAGAACAGCTTTCTTGAGTTATTGCCTTTTTGTTGATGGTCCTGCAGGCCGGGATCGGATCACTGTATACAATACACGATGATGAATTATTGTCCGAAGGTGTATGTTGTTTTCTTCCCTTTTTATTTTACATAAAACTTCACTCCGTGTAACTATAACAACGGAATCCGCCCCTTCCCCCTTTTTATGGCCTGCCTTTCATTTATTGATAGCAAAGTCTGCCAGCCTACCAGGGTAAAATATTACGTTAACATTTTTCATAGTTATGATTCCATATCTGTTCCTTTCACAGTACGCCTCGTTTCTCGGCCCGCCCTATGCTTTATTAATGAAGTAACTTGATTTTGTATCGCGTTTATAGACGGCGGTGTCCATTGAAATTCAGAAAAGCACGCTCGTGAAAATATGCGCTTCACTCTTAGCATATGCAAGATGGAGTGCGGTTTACAGCTGATGTGCTTAAAATATTTGATTAGTGGAGTCTAAAAAACGCCTCTTTTACTACCAACTTCTGCAACAATGTACGCTAACACACCGTTCACGAACGGGGAGGTTGGATTTAACTCCTTCCACTTTATGGGACTGTGTCAACGAAAGCACTTTCAAATCTTATGCGAACAACCATTTATTCATTACTGACTTCTTTGGTAATGTTTACTTTAAGGAGTCTAACAATATTTGGCAACAAAGTCAAAGTGCATAGCTTTAGAAGATACATCAAGAGATCGTCGCATAACCTCTTGCGATACAGACTTTTGATATAATTCAATTTAGACAAACTCTATTAACAAACTCACTTTTATACACACCCTATTTCTGGAAATGCTTACTTCTCTATATAATTTATTTCAATATATATATATATATATATATATATATATATATATATATATATATATATATATATATATATATATATAACCATTTCAGAAATTATCTTATTGCTAATTTTCTCAAGGGGAATATGCGAATGCAGTAGGCTTTAAGCTATAGTGATATATTTTAAGAACTGTTTACTTTGCGATGTCTTTGAAATTCCGTTCTCTTTACAAGGCCTACAGATAAATATCGGATAACATATTCTTATTTGAGAAAAGTATATGTAGGTATTGGCAAATTCAAATAAATAATGCGTAATATCTCCGAAATGGCTCCCTCAAAAGAAAAAAGAATTGACATAAATTGTATATTTTAACGAGATACCTACACATTTTTTTAGTAAGCTTTTGTACGTTTCTTACTGTTTACCATTAATGTAAAAATCATCTAGAATGAAGAGGTATTCCGAGGAGATTTCCACAACATTCAGGTTACGACTTAAAAGCTACTATGGCATTTTAATCAAAATCGTTAGAGCCATTTTCAAGAAAATCAAAATTTTCTGAACATTTTTCACGTAAAGGATAGTTTAGGATGGGGCCATGAGATATTTTTATAACAAACGTAACGTATATATTAATTTTCTGACTATAGCCCCTATAATCGTATTTACTCTGGACGACTTTTGCATAATTGATAAACAGTAAGAGATAGAGCAAATCATACTGTACAAAAAATGTAGATCTTGCTAAAACATACAATTTATGTCTGAATAAATGTTTTTGTACAGTGAACCATTTTGGTGAAATTCCTTGTTGTTTGTGTCAGTTTTGGAAAACAAAACTTTCGTGAAATGGGACATTGTTCATTTTTTTATATGTTACGCGTGCAAAGAGAACGGGATCTCAAAGCTTTAAAAGATTTGACAATCGCACAAAGCCTACAAGAAAATAAGCAATAAGATAATTTCTGTAAATGTTTATCTCAACTAATACGATTATATATAATAGGAATAAGAGTTTGTAAGAATGGTTAGTTCAAGAGTAGAGAAAGTCAAGTATGTTTATGCTTTTAGTGTTCTGGAAGGATGTTGTTCAATTGATTGTTTATAACACTTGATTTGCTTTAAGCTAGGAGCGAGTCTGCGGTACTTGAGAGCCTAGAAAAATTACAAATTGCGTTTTTGGGGCGGGAGCGCGAAGTCCTACACTAACAAGAGGCACGTGAGATAAAGCACTTGCTCATTGGTGTCTGGGCATGGCCTTGTGGGGATTATATGTACTTGTATTTGCTAAGAGCAACAAAAACCTTAACAGGTAACCTAATAATCAGAAAAAAAGAAGGCTTTTGAAACCAAAGCCGTGATTCACATTAGGAAAGATGTTATGTAGTTTCTGATAATTACTCTGCTTTTTAAAACCACAACAGTGGAACTAATAAATCTTCGCCTTTATTCTGACAGAAAACTCGCATTCCCCAAGGAGAACTTACCTGACATGAGCATTCAGTTTCCTGTAGTCGAAAGTAAAAAAAAAAAAAAAAAAAAAAAAAGCTCTACTCAGAGTTCCCATAATGGCTAGAAAGCCTCAGGGGACATGGGCCGATGATGGAGAGCGAGATTTATTCACCTCTTGCATTTCCACGAATTAGGCTTCTTTTTTCTGCTTCAGGTCGAAAGAAATACATTTTGTACATTACGACTACTTCCACTGTGATTTATCTGCCAAAGGTGCGGTGTTATGTAAGATGCTTTTGCAAATGGGATATTCACATAGATATTAGCTTCTGTAGAGATCACAGCTTTTCACTTTCTCTACTACGCATAGTAGGTACGGGAAGTATTGCTCGACACAAAAATTGGATGTCGAGATTTCACTGAAAATATATATTTTGAAAACCCCTGAATCAAAAAAAAAAAAAAAAAAAAAAAAAAACTGTGTGTGTGTGTGTGTGTGTGTGTGTGTGTGTGTGTGTGTGTGTGTGTGTGTGTGTGTGTGTGTGTGTGAGAGAGAACAGCATAACTCAAAAACGAAAAGCCAGTTAAAAACCAAAGTGGTATTTACGCTTAATATCTTTCAAGGATGTGACAAAGATTTTGAAGAAAATTCCTCCACCTTAAATTACCCTCTACTTGGAAAATTTTGAGGAAATTTTGGTTTTCTCGAACATTTTTTTATATAAATTTGCAAAATTACAAACTGTTCAATAGTTGAACAATAAGTAACAATAATAACATATTACTTTTACAAACTATCACCCATTGGCCACAAATTTGCTTATAATTTGGGTGCAAATCTGTACTGCAATTCCAAGACTTGGTTTCTCTGTAGTCGGTTTGTTGTACTGCTGCTGTTGTCAAGTTGATTTATTGCTAGTGTATTGGTATGACTGTAGAGACGCTTTTGGTAGGACAGGCTGTATGCTGCGATTTCCTGTTTGATTGTTGGGAGTTTAAAATCATTGTAGATGTACTTATTACCGATGTACCAGGGGATCTTAACAATGGTTCGCAGTATTTTGGTTTGAAAACGTTCTAGTATTTCGATGTTTGAGTTGCTTGCTGTACCCCGTAGTTGAATTCCATATGTCCAAATTGGTTTCAGTATAGTTTTGTAGATGATTAGTTTGCTTGTCACTGAGAGTTGTGATTTAGGTCCAAGAAGCCAGTGCATTTTGGAGTATTTTAAATTTAGCTGTTTGAGTTTGGGGCATACCTATGCGTTTTTTCCAGGTGAGTCGTCTGTCAATGTACATCCCTAGATATTTCACGTCTTGTGCTTCTGGAATAATCTGATTGTTAAGAGTAACAGGTGGACATGAGCGTTTACGCAGTGTAAATGTTACGTGGTGACTTTTAGATTCATTAACTTTAACTCTCCACTTCTTAAGGCACATTTCTAAGTCAGAAAGATGGTCTTGTACAATTTGGGAAGCAGTAGTAAGATCTTCATGAGCTGACAGAATGGCTGTATCATCTGCAAAAGTTGCTATAGTTGTGTTTTCTTTTGTTAGTAGGTCAGCAGTATACAATATGTATAGAATTGGTCCTAGTACACTACCTTGTGGTATGCCTGACAATAAGATGAAGTTCTATAAGGCTATCTTGGAATTTTACTTGAAAATATCTGTTTTCTAAGTAAGATTTTAATAACACATAAAAATTATGTGGCAAATATTTCTTCAGCTTAAACTTTAGTCCAGTATGCCAAACTTTATCAAACGCCTCACTAACATCAAGAAATACTCCTGAGCAGTACTGTCGTCGTTCAAATGCGTGGTTAATCACTTCAGTTATCCGATGTATTTGTTCAATTGTGGAGTGTTGGGGTTGGAATCCAAACTGGAAGCTGGGAATCACTGAAGAGAAGTGAGGCTTCAGTTTAATGAGAAGTAACTTCTCAAATAATTTAGAAAGCACTGGGAGCAAACTAATTGGTCGGTAATATTTTACTTCATGTGGAGGTTTTCCTGGCTTTAGAATGACTATGATCAGTGCTTCTCAAATTGATTTTGATTAAAACGCCATATGTTTAAGATATTTTATAGCAAATTATATGTATATTTTCATTTTTTTTGCTATAGCCCATGTAGTTCTATTTATTCTTGATTACTTTTGCAAACTACTAACCCGTAAGAGGTAGACCAAATCTTAGTAGGTATATATAAAAGTAAATCTTTATGTCAAATGATCCTTTCCGTAAAGTAAACCAGTTCGGAGATATTCCTTGTTGACTCAGAACTGTGCAATATTTACAGACAGCTTTCAAATAAGAGGCGTAATTCTTTTTTTTTTTTTTTTTTTTTTTTTTTGTTATTACTATTATTTTTTTTTAAAGCTAAAGAGAACGGAATTTCAGAGTCACTCTTAAAACATTAGACTATTGCTTAAAGCATACTGTAATCCCGTTGCATCTAAAAGAAAATTAGCAACAAGAAAATTTCTATAAATGTTTATCTTGATTCTATGTATGCAAGAACAATCCTGTGCAATTTAATTATAAATAAACTTCGTGGAGAATTTAACTTACCGGAAAAAAATTAATAAAAGATAAATTTTTATTTTTATTTCTGCCTTCTCTATTATCTGTAGAAGTGTTATTAGTTATGTTTAACAACAGTAATAATAGCACAATAATAGGACGAACGATAGCCAGTTCAAAAGCACGTATCTGCTGGGAGTATAGAATGTATGAACCATCCCTTTTCGCTAATTTTTGCGAAAGGTTCTATTCGAAAGTTGATTTTATTTTCTACAATATTTTAGTTCTTGCCCTAACCAATCCATATTTAAATGAATTCCATTATGTTAACTACATATTAAACGAAGAACACCTTATCATACCTTTGTGTTGCAGTATATAATATCAACATTGCTCTTCAAGACGTTTATTATAATTATTTTTATTTTACTGTTAAAGGAGGATTTCAAATCATTTATTGTCACTTGTTATGCTTTGCCTAGATGCCAGTCCCTGTTAGGGAAAGATGAAGATTTTCTTTCTGAATAGATAAATATTAACAACAATAATATTATTAATAATATCTCTGTAGTCGTATATTTACTACTTCGTTTCTTTGTTTGCAATACTGGTTTAGAATTCGGCTTTTATTTATAGTCAAATATTGCATAAAAGAAGCAGTGATTCATTTGTTTAAATAAC
This sequence comes from Tenodera sinensis, assembly GCA_030765045.1. Classification (NCBI taxonomy): domain Eukaryota; kingdom Metazoa; phylum Arthropoda; class Insecta; order Mantodea; family Mantidae; genus Tenodera; species Tenodera sinensis. The sequence goes on along the minus strand of CM060968.1, from coordinate 105,808,647 downwards.
AATGTTGCCCTGCATTCAGCTGAATACAATTTTAAGAGTATAAAAACAAATGCGTGCAGATTAACTAAATTGCGTATTTTACCCTTTAAGTTTTTAAATTATTAAGTTATAAGCAGTATTTTGTTGTTCTTGTCCATTCTGTTTGTTAGTGAAATTTATTTTCGTAATCTTTCAGGTGATTTACGTTATATACAAAGTAATTAAAATGCTTCACATCTTATGTCGGTTAATTGCTTAAAGTGTTTTGCGTCTTCTGTGTATTTGGCCTTGAAAAGCAATTACTTTCTCTGTTGTGAAGTATTTAAAGCGTAGTTTACTGCTCAAAGGCCAGGACTATAACTGCTAATTGAAGATCTTACTTTAATTTGCTGATAAACGATCTGGGCGTTAAAGTTATTCTTTCTTTTTGATAGTTTAAAGCTGCATGTATTGGTAATTCTCTGCTGTGAATAGACAATTAACGAAATGTTGATGATCAAGGAGTGTTCAAATGAGCCGAGGGTTTCTGATATTTGCATTTACCCTCGGATTATTGTTATTATTCAGGGATTGTTATTATAATGATTATGATTATGACTATTACTAGTATTATCGTCATCATTATAGACAGACACTGTGATCGATTTGGGGAAAGTAATGACTTCGGACAGAAATATTTGTTTATTTGAGTACATTTCTGTAAGTCTTCAATATGAAAATAAAAATGTACTACATTCACATGACTTTCTCTACCTGTTTTTCAACAAACTATTAGTCCAAATCCTATTTTTCTATATCGTACATTTTGAGATAAGTACTTACAAAGTGTTTGTTTTTCTACATATTTCCTAGTAGGTAGACTAAAATATGCAAATACAATAATCAAAACTTTAAAGAGGTGGTCAGTATGGAATAGCTTTGGCATGCTAGACAAGGCAAAAAAATTAATAACAGCCCCCTATTTGACAAAAACATAAGTACTGAGAAATTAAACTAAAAACCTGGAATATCTCAGAAATAGTTATCCCCAGAAAAATGTATTTGATATAAATTGTGTGCTTTTGTGAGATGTAAATTTTTTGGTTAGGCAAGATTTCATCTGCCTCTTGCACATTATCAGTTCTTAGAGCAGAAAATTGAACATCTAATTTTCACTTGATTTAAAAATATATAAAACATGTAATAATTTAATAAAAACTATTAGAGCCACTTTTTCAGAAAATGAAGAATATCAAAATATTTTTTCATATAAAAGGTTGTTTGGCATGGGGGACCTTTCAAAATGCTCTTGTGACACATTGCAAGATGTTAAATTTAAATATCAATTTTCTATTTAACAGAGAGTCAACAGTATATGCATATAGGCTTCTCTTTTTTTTTTTTTTTTTTTTTTTTCTGAAAATAATCATTTGGATTCAGGAGTCTCAAAATGTGATTATAGGTGTGTTCGCCCCAACTAATAACTTGTTTGAATTTATTACTCTTACTTGCCAATGACAGGAGAGCTTTTGAAATAAATATCAGATGTAAGTCCTGTATATGTCGAGGTATTTAAGACTCATGCAAAACGTCTTAATTATTTTTACCAAGTAAAAATAGCCGATGTATTTTTTAATCTGTAACAAATATTACACAACCTTGCTTCAAAAATATTCCTGGATGTAAATCTAAAACTACTGTAACGGGAGAGTAAATTTTCCGTAAATATCAATCTGGCACAAAACTTTTCTAATGCTGGGAGATGTGAAATGGGGTGCACTCAGCTTGTAATAGTTGAGTGTTAATTAATAAGTAGGATTCAAGGTGGCAGAAAAGATGCAGTTGGCGTGTTGGGTTCATATCACCCCAATACTGTTTATTCCTGCTGAATAGAGACAGGGGATGCAGCGGTCGTGCGGTGGGCTTAGAAACGACTTGGAAGAAAAATAATCAGGCTTTTACTTCGCTCCAAAGCTTTATTCCTTGACATCTACCCTATAAATCTTAATTGATTCATTATTTTATAGAATGTCATTATTTTATAATGTGCGCAATTTTGCAATTTTGCGTTTCAGGAAAATAGAGATATACCTAATGCATACCAAAGTCTCAGAGGAAAGTTAAAGTGACATTTTATACGCCACAGGCTAGGAATTATCTGATTTCTGAAATTGAAGAAATTGGACACATAATATTTTATAACAGCTAAATTAAAGGCCACCATAGTGCAACAATTTATTCAGCGTAATTATTATATTTCTAACGTTTTAATACCATATATTAAATATAATGTATTCGTTGAACATTCATGACTTTAATTTAACCTCATTTTTAAGCCTTATATCACCTTAGCAAATCGACACACTGTATCATATAGTATAACACGATTAAGTGAAAAAAGAGGGAAAGAAAGAAATTATATATCATTAAAAGTTAGCTTATTAAGTGAATGTTATACCACCTTATACGGAAATGTTTCTTTGCTGCTTTCTTTTTATAAGGCATTCGTTTAGTGATTTATCTTCAGCGACCTTTAATTATAATATAAGACATTTTCGATGTGTTTTGGAGATAAAATGACAGTTTGAATTGTTTTGCATAGGAGATAAACATTTTGTGCATGCAATATTTAAATGAAATGTACACTTACGTACATAAAAAGTGACCTATTTTTGTGGATAACAATGACATGTTTTTCTCCGTAATATTTTCTTTTTCAGGCAACCAACCTTTGACTCCACCCAGGGGATATCAATTATCTGACTGGTCTGAAGTATAAATTCAGGGGGAAAAATAAAATAAAAACAAAAAAGAAGCAAAGAACGATGTTAAAATCAATGTGCAATGAAGCCGTGTATCGAATATCGACTCTATGAAAGAGTTTAGCTACGATTGGTAACGTTTTATGAACCTCCTCGGCGGACACGTACAAAGGGAGCTAAAAAAATCTTTGGCGAGTTTTGTTTCGCTTTCTGGGTCTTTTGAGGCGTGAGCTTAACCATTAACCAGGGTACTGATCAAGTTTTCCCTTAGATTTTAACCCCTTCAAAGGCTTAGCCTGCATTAGTCGATGATAGGAGGTCTGTATGACAAACTGAACGCACTCTCGTCAATAAAAACATAAAAGAGAACATACATTATCATAAACTTGCTTTCTAAAGATTTAAAAATGCATTCTATGATTACTTTATTCATGACTCAGAAAAACTAATTTATGTTGAAAAAAGAAGTAATTTTGTAAAAACAAAAGTTGATATTATCATGCATGAAAAAACAACTTCAATCAAGTTCCTGAAGTATCAAACAACGCCACTGTCTCTTAAAAATGTAAATACGCAGATCAGTTTTAAAAAAATTCAGTTTTTTCGCTAGTTAAAATATTAAATTGCATTATTAGAGAAACTATGTGAGCTAGGAGGTTCAACTTTTGCAGTAATTCCTTTATTTAATCATATTGAGTGCCAATTTTCTAGAAAATTATTTTATAATGAAATTCTAAAACTATTCACTAGGTGCATACTCCACCTGTGAAGGCCAGTAGAATAACTTCCGAAGCTGCAGTGAAGGCAGCAATGGATGGGAGTGTTTAAGGGAAATGTACATAACTCGACCTTCTAGAGGAAGGTGTGAATAAATATTTGCATCCGTGGTTAAACTGGACGACTGAAACAACTTTTACATGATTTATAATCATTGAAGGCTAAAGTTACTGTCACCTTTCAACGGCAATAAGGAAGCTGATATTTAAAAAACGGTATTGTAGGATGAAAATACAAAGTTTAAGTGTATTAAAGGAAAAAAAAACTAACTTTCGTCTTATTTCTACTATTTTATTATATTATTTAATAGTTGCGGCCCAAATTTAACGAAGCATTGTAAGGTACTCCGCTATTGAATATGTAACTTGTAATGTTACCCTTCGGCAATTGAGGCATATTTTGGGAGGTAAAGTTGCTGTGAATCTAATGGTTAGAATAAAATTATGCTCGAGGCACGAAGTGATCACGCTGGCAGAGGGTAGGAGTATATTTGCTAGAGGTCTTGCGGTCGATTCCCGGCTAAGAGCTGCGATTTTTTCTTAATTTAGTATAATTCCCTGCCTTCCAGAGTATATTGAAGTATGAATACGAGTGTGTTTTAAGGCAAAAAGGATATAATCAAATTAAAATCTACAGTTCCACGAGCAATAACACCATTAGGAGTTAAAGAACTCCATAAGAGTAATATCAGTAGTACTATTTTGTGAAAACTCGAAGCAGTTTTGCCAACAAACCGATGCTTTCTTTTCATTATTACTCAAATATTAGAACATTTATAACGCTTTTAATTTCTAAATACCAGCTCCTTCAGGTAGCTACATAAGTTTAAAAAAGAGCAGGAATTAAATGCCAAAATTAAACTAGCATGTTATTCATTACAGAGTAGTATTATAGGTTATGAAATGAACAAACATTAAAATATTATATTAGTATATTATCTTCAGTATATCTATGGTATATATTAGAGCACAAGGGCTTGTTGATAGCAGCAATTACCAGTGGTATTATGAAATTGTTATTTTCTCCATCATTAGCGTTTCTTTATGTTTAATAAAACTAGAGTTACCTGTACCTACTTCAGATTCAGTATTTCTGAGTTTTAATTTATATTTTATTTCTGTTTTTATTTTGCAGAAATGAATTGCTGAAGACCCTGTCGTGGTTCAAGCTACACCTCCTGCACACGCTACAGATTTGTACAGCAGCACGGGGAAGAGGGGTGACAGGGATGCAATCGAGTATTTAACCTCTCAACTTCCTGAAAAAAAGAACTGGTCAATTCGCTAAGGTGAACAGACAAAGCGGCAGGCGTGGCCTGGCAGCTAATGGTGAGGCAGTGGGTGGCGTTAAAACTACGTAATATGGGAAGTAACTCATTGAGTCGGCTCTCCCCATCTATGGTTTCAGCTATTCTTTCTCTCTGGTGACTTGTGAAGAAGAACATTAACAGTCTTTTCATTATTAATTATTTTTGTTAAAATTTACCTTGACAATATTGTAGCTCAGTTCGTATTACCTTGCAGCATGTATCTGTGTTTGTGCTTTGATTGTAACAAATGAACAGTTTAATAAATAAATAAGCATTTAAAACTATTCACGTGTTTTTTCCTTATCCCTACCTAAGAAGCAGTCAAGATACTTATGGTTGTTAGAAGCTTGACTCGGGTTCCTTCGCAACTGCTCGTGACTCTTCGTGATGCCATACATTCAGTCATGCACATACGAATGTGTAGTGCATTGTTATTATAATTGCTGCTCTCTTACTCACACTAAATACATTCACATGTATCATAAATGTACAGAGGTGCTTCTAGACGTAGCGAATGGTGAAACACTGCGCATTTGTTTATGCTCAAGTTTATTATTGTAACCATACGGGTGTGAGGTTAGTATCTCTCCGACATTCCTATAGTCAGCATAGCTTGCATTAGCAACAGTCTCTTGTTTATGAAACCGAGACGTTACCCCCACCATCAATTTATATGATGTCACTAGTACAGTTCCTAGCAAGGTCATTCGCCACGTGTACAGAGGCGTGAAAACTCGTATAAAACTTTGGTTATTTCCTGCTATCATAGGTAAATCTCCAAGATAATTAAACTTTAAAATGCGTTTAAATTCTCATAAAATGTGCTACCAATGAGATTTACATGACTGTCTATAAATATATGTTTTTACAGCATGCATTTGTATGCCAAATTTTACAGCAAACGCTAAGATCATTATCGGCGGAAGTTACAAATCTACCAGTTAATTGATTAAGAACTTTCATTGGTCTCTTATTAATAACAACATATTTCTGATTAATTTCTCCACGGAGGAGACTTTTATGAAATTTAGTTATTAATAAACTTCATGAACAATTTAAATTTAGTAAAAATTTTATTGATCAACAGCAATCATGTTCATTCCATGTTATTCTTTTGGTATTACTTTTGGCTATTCTACGTTAAATTAAAACACACACACTCTCTCTCTCTCTCTCATTCATAATTTGACAATCTAGGAATAATCCTGGTTAAAGTTACCACCCTCCATCAGAGGTGACCTCCGATTTGAAACTTGGCGTGAATTAATGCCAGCGTATTATTGATCTAATTGTATGCTACCCAATAATTTGATGTCGGAAATATAGGTTTTGAGGTCCCCAGAATCAAAATAAAAAAAAAGTATTTTTAGAAAAATGTCCGTGTCTGTGTGTCTGTGTGTCAGTCTGTGGACAGCATAACTCAAAAACGAAAAGTCGGTTAAAAACCAAAGTTGGTATTTAAGTTTGATGTCTTTCAAGAATGCGACACGAAGATTTTGAAGAAAATTCCTCTACCCTACATGGAAAATGTTTAAAAAATTTACGATTTTCATTAAAATATCATATTTTTGAGAAATTTTTATCACAAATGAAATGTGTATCTCGAATTTTCTGGCTATAGCCCATGAAGTTCTGTTTACTTTGAGTGACTTTTGAATAACTCGTTAACCGTAAGAGATAGACAAAATCTCACTATAGCAAAAATGTAGATAGGTAGCTGCTAAAATACACAATCTATTTGCAATTTTTTTTTTTATAAGAATGAATCATTTCGGAGATATTCATGTTATTTGTGTCAGTTTCGGAAAACAAACTTTCGTCAAATCCAATATCATTGTTAATTTTCTTATGTTAGTCGTGCAAAGAGAACGGAATCTCAAAACTTTAAAAGATTTGACTATCGCTCAAAGCCTACTGTATCCCCATATTCCCCTTGCACGTGTAAGAAAGCGAGCAATAATACGAAGAAGATAGAAGAACAAGAGTTTGTAAGAATGGTTAGCACAAGTGTCGAGAAAGTCATGTGAGTGCAACACATCAGATTTTTGTGTGAAATTGTGCAACTTGTCTGTGGATCCTTAAATACGTGTGCAAGCAGAACAGGATGGAATCAATCGCGAGAGTTGATTAAAACATTGTGCGTATCTGAACATGAATCAGTCACGGGAAGGGTCTAGCACGTGGTACAGCTGCCATGGTGTGTTACACATTAACATACTGCCGCGAGAGACCCCGCCCCCTGACCCTCGCTCGGCCAATAGTAGCTGGCGCTCCGCCCACAAATATTACCATAACTCGGGGTAGACCACGTGTCCTGTGTGAAATACCTCTCTTCCCTGCAACGTTTCTCCCTGCATAAGCGCTGTGACCTTTCGCTGATCGCACAAATTTGTCATCATTAATTTAAGTAATCAGACTAAAGTTATAGTAGGACAAAAATCGTTACTGCATCATGCAAGATTCCAGTCAAACAGATGAATGCTCTTTCTGATAGTTGTAACAGTACACGAGGCACTTTATGTGTTTAAATTACTCTAAAGTTCATGAGCGTCATTCAGTTTCTCCTTGGAGGAGGGGGCGGGGTGTTTGAAGCAATTTATGAAATTTTACATGTGAATTTCAATGACACATTCAGCCTTGAAGAAGATATTTTATATCTAAAATGTGAAACATTTGTATTAAAAGTACAATTCTCTTGAGTTTTCGTTTAGTAGAACATTAAAAACTGACAGCCTAATTATTTTTGGGAGGCAAAATTAAGAACAAATTGTATATGCCATCTGAAAAGGCACTACCATTTTAAAACATAATTTTAAAGCAACACCTTCATGTGAAGTTTATTTTGCATATAAATGCCGCCTAAGGGAATTCAACACTGAAAAAGTGATTTTCTAACATTTTCAATCAGTTCAGCTCATCGGTAGCGCCTCACTGTGCGCTAAATTCAACAGAAAATTGAAACACGCGTAAAATCACGATCGAACGGAACGGTAACTACCAGTTGGTTCCATTTGATTCGCTTTGAAATCCACTAGCAAGTGTCTGAAACCGTTTCTGAGACCTTTCACTTGTACCATTCTAATTCTGAGAATTCCAGCCTTTACAAGCTTACGTATCCTAACAAGTTTCCCAGAACCCTTTCGCCTAATGTTCACTACCTGGTTGCGTTTACTAATGATTTCTCTGAACACAAATTGCTAATGATCTATTTCTCTCTACAATCTGGTGGTTTCTTACACCTTACATTCAATATAGTTATATAGGTTACTAATTGCTAAAATTTCTTCAATTAATAATTTTTTTCGTTCATAATTACATATGAAGTGTAATATCTAATTTAATTACCGAATTCTTAAATTTTAAAGCTAAGTTTATCATCCTGTGCCAAATAATTCACACCACCAAAACCCATCCTTAGCTCTTGTGTGGAAATGGTGTCACCTGGTCACTCAACCTCCATCTCCTTTGTTTATGCGTGAATCATTTCTCTTTCAGTCACGCAGGTAACCAAGTATGAGAGAGGTTTCTTTCCGAATCCGACCAATCAGCGAAAAGTAGCTGCGGCACATGCGCTCTTCCATGTTTTCATTTTAAAAATTCCAAGTTGCGGTCCTGATTATAACGCATATACTTTTGTTTTACTAGACTTAGTTCAAAACAATACACTTCAAAATTTCCTATTCGAAATGTTTAGTTTCTTAAAGGTTTGTAACAGCTATTCGATTTTTTGTGTTTTGGAAATCTGAATAACGAATTTCGGAAGAATTGGATGACAACTGCATCATGTGAAATATTTTGAAGAAATGGAAGTGTTAAAAAAAAAATCAAATTTCAAAGTGTAAACATTTTTATTCTGCATGTTTAAGATAGGTACATTATCTATATAATTATGGATAGGTGTCTATGATGTAAATAGTCAAAATGCATTTTTAATTTATGGCCAGTAAATATTTTTAAAATAATTAAATATAAATGTCAATTTTTGCAAAATTTACACTAATTTGCCATTAGAACAACTGGTCGTCGGCAATGATGTTCCTTCCTTTACTAGTCTGCTAATCCTGGGTTTGTTTACGTTGAGTTTCTTTATGAAGATTAAATTCACACACATACACACACGCACACACACACACGCACACACACTTATACTCTGATCCATAGATACTTCCAGTCATTAAGGAGGACGGGAAATAATCCTAGCTAACAGAAAATTTATATCTTCTACCCAGGAATCGAACCTAGGACCTCTAGATTTTAAACTAAAACTAAACCTCTAGCGCAACAGCCCATAAAGGGCCAAGGCTTACCGCCCAGCCGCTGCGTTCCCCACCTCTGCCCACTACAGTCATCACTGTTGGGGTGCAGCACTGGAGGGTGGGACGTGGTCAGCGCCCCGAGCCCTCCCGGCCAGTAATGCGGGACCTGGGTCCGCTACTTCCCCATTAAGTAGCTGCTCAATTGGTTCCCCCGGGGGGCTGAGTGTACCCCGTGCCACACCTCCCAGAGGGGATAAAATCCCCATGCTGGTACCGGGGATTGAACCCGGGTTCTCCGCACCAGAGGCAAGCGCGCTACCAAGTACGCTACGGAGGCGATTTTAAACGCAGCAGGCTAATCACCAAAACACAGAGCAAGTCTCTATGCAAATTATTTTGTACCTACAGGCATATATCTGAGAGTCTCACTATTTTCGTAAACCCTTCTTCAGCTTTTTAGCAAAGCGTCCACTTCGAGTTAAGAAAATAATTCGATGTGTTATATTCATATGCTTTTCTCTAACCACTACAAACTTTGATAAACTGTAGTTGTTTTTCTATTTCATAATAATCAAATAAATGTTTGTAGAAACACTTTCATTATGCATTTCTTACGCTTTCCACCACTTCGGAGAAACAACTAAATACTGTCAGTACTTCAAAAAGAAAAAGAAGCAAATAAACAAAAAGAAAACTCACACAATTGTTGAAAAATCCGTATCAATAACAATGGAAAGGGCTGATGCCACAAAAAATTAAGTGAAATAAGTTCTGGGATTTAAAGAAATCTATACTTTTCTCAAGAATGATTTTGTCTATGTATCGTGGCTTAGGTGATATAAAAAGCTATATAGATAAATGAAGAATATGTATACAACAGGCTACTCGCAGAAAATTCAGGATATTTGTTTTATTAGCTCTGTAACTGTCTTAAACACATCCTATTTTAATCCAAATCGTTAGAGGAATGTTTAATACCTTGTCACACCCTAGGAACACGATGCACTTAAATATCAAATTTAAGCAGGGTTTAAGCTAAGAATAAAACAATCACATCCCCACACCACACCCCCCATACACACGCGCGTACTTTTATTCGCATTTTTAATTTTTTATGTTTTATCTCCAGGAACCTGAACCTACTTTCAGGGAAATCTCATTATCGAAGTTTCAGTGGAATTTAATACTTTCCCCATCTCTTATGTATAAATGATAGGCCAAGCAACATGGTTTCGTGGTAACTTGTGAGGGAGGTCTTGGGTTCGGCTCCAGTCAACCAGTCAATCTAACCTTGGGTATTTCGTTGGCGAATGCTGGGATGATTTCTCATCGACCATGTTTTCATTTCCAATATTTTCCCTTTCATTCGGTTTGCTTCTCATCTTTTAGGAGTACTTCTATGTTCCTGGTGCGTGGCGACGCTGGACGGATGGCGCGGATGCTTGCTCAGATAAAAAAACTACTCCTCGTGGACACTAGAGGTTGCTTAGTTGAGGAGTTGTGAATATAACCTATGTGGACACCATGATTTTTGCCCATTACTGAATAAAAATACGTACCCTTTAAACTGGACAATTCATATAATGTTCCTCCTGTAGATATACTTTCCATCTTCTGCTCTCTTTACAAAGATTAGATCAGAGATATCAATTTGTGATCTGCGGTATCATTCTCCCTTCTAACGCCGCGTGTTGCGGGTCATCGTACTTTACGGCGACAGTGCCAAGAGAGGGTATTCAACATGAGTGTTTCTGGAACATACTTTTCTTTGTGCTTTTATAGACACGTTTGTTTAAATGAACTATAATACAACAAGTAAACACGCATCAAGCTATTGTCATTTCTTTGTAACTCTGCAGTAAAAGCTTCATTCTTTTCTATTACACATTCTTTTAGAGTAATCTTTGTTAAGTTCTCAGGGTATGCTGTCCCCTAAGGCATCTTTGTAAATTAGTCAATAACAAAGCTCAAAATTCAGGAATATCGTGAATAATCCATCCATTTTAAACCACATCTAACCGAAGCTAACTCAATCCACACCATTTTATCCAATTAATGTATTCTAATCCATTACATTTAATGCAAATAATCAAACCCAGGTAACCCAGGCTGATACATCTATGAGATTTATCCGATGTACCTATAGGAGATTAAATTGAACTAAGTGGAAATTTCAACTCTCATATAATTTCAAAGAAATCCCTAAGTATGCAGTTCATAGAGTAGGCACATGCTGTCTGGTTGTAAACAACTTACAAGCGGTCATTTTTACATTGATGTCGCAATTCTTTATGGTGAAAATACATTGAAAAGAAAATGGGTCACAGTTAGCCCATTCTAGGTACAAAATTTCAGTTCCTCAGCATTTCAAATACAAAGATGGGTAGGTAAATATATGTTCTACATAATAAATACACCCAAAATGCACTAAAGACTATATTAAGGATAAAAGAAAAATTAAATTAGATATTTATATCAAAGGAACAAACTCTACATCACTAACATCGAAGCATACCTATCATCTATGTCAAAAGAAAAGAAAGACAGGGAGAAAAAAACAGAAAACATAGCGGTTCCATACCCAGTGTCAAAGAACTTTGGGGCGACGAATTAAGCCAATTAATTATTTTGACATAATTGTGACAGATAGCCAACATTAGCATTTCGAGGCCAGCTAGGAAAGGAATCTCACCTGACAAATTGTCTCAAACAGTGAATGAATTTAAGGCTAGCTCCAACGCCTATCACAGGAATCTTAATGAACGATGATGGCATTTGCAAAAATGGCACAAAAATATGTGCTGGTACAGCATTAGTACTTTTTTATGTTGTGAATAAATTGGTTCAGGGCAAAAAACCAAAGATCACTACCTGGGAGTGTGGGAATGGGATGCTATTATAAGTCTTTATATGCCGCTAAAGTGGATCTCAATATATCCACTTCTTTATAACGACAGTGCTATCCACCAATCAAAGGTGAACCAAACTTATTCACATCAAAGCAGGTCAAAAACTTGTGTACTTCTTATGACGTCAAGATTTCATTTCACCTACTTCAATAGTTCCTAAGAGAACAGGTCATTTATATCGGAAAATATAGGTTATGAACTTGTGGGTGAATTTGGAGGCGTCAGATGCATTCTAACTAGAAACCTTAGATGCCTGTCCATACTTGGGCACGTCAGTAGATATGGTCGGCTTTCGGGTCTCCTCCCTCATCCCTTCCCCCAGGGGACGTTAGAAGCACAAAGAGCTCGACTCTATTCTGTTTGATGGTGCCCCTCTGTTACTATGCATCTTTTTCTTTTTAAAACTAGAAATATGTTTTGGTGATGATCGCCATTTAGAATGTTTATTAGGGGCTGGACTATACTGCATGAGGTGAGGTCCCTAATGCTCCTTTAGGGGAGTCAGGTGTAACAAAAAATTGTAGATTGAAAGTATATCAATACGACTTCTACCAAATTTTACAGCAAAATATTTTCATTTTCGAAATTCGGCATTATAGTATATTAGTAAGATACTTTAAGGGACCCAAGGACTAAATTTTATATATTTTTATAGGTATGAAAAGGATACTGTGCAATTTTAAAGTGTTTATATTATAAACTACCACATAAAATTCCAGCAAATCTGTTTTATACCTTTAAGGGAGTTAGTTATTCAATTTACTCACAATGCGAAAATGTCTAATATTCAAAATACTTCATGCAAATCAAAAACTAAAGTATAACACCAGTCTTATTATTTAACAAGTCCTAATTGCCCAACAAACACTGTCAATATCTGGGAGGAAGAAAAATAATTACTTCTGAAGTAATTAATTTCTTTGAGATGTAGAATTAGAACTGAAAAATTCAATGCCACAGCTGGAATTTGAACCACAGACTCTCAACTCATCAGGCGGATGCTCTAACCATTAAGCTACTGTGACAACCTACCATAATGACATTGAATTCTCCAATTAATTCGTATTTTTCCCGGTAAACCACAAAGGCAGTCTCACATCAGAGACAATTACTCCAATAGCGATTTACTATCGCAAGCACTTATGTCCCGAGATTAAATAACCTTTAGATTGCAATTATTATTTATTTATGCCAAGAAACTTGGTGTTTTGTTGGTGTTTTTAGACACACAAACCTCTCAAACATTCCACGCACACGCCAACAAAAAGTTTGTTGGAGTTTGTTGCGGGAGGAATACGAATTGGTTCTGACAGGTTCTCACAGTAGCTTAATGGTTAGAGCACCCGCCTGATAAGTAGATAGTCTGTGGTTCAAATCCCAGCTTTGGCATTGAATTTTTTCGTTCCAATTCTACCTTTCAAACATTACCCACACTCGGCTTCTGTGTTCAAAACACCAACAGTAAGTTTGTTGGCAATAATTAAGAATTAATTTCTTCACTTTGATACACATTGAACCTTTTTGTGTATTTAATTTTTTAAAGCTAAACAAATTTTCAAATTTTGAAACCAAAGACGAATTTAAACCCAGATAAATAGAGTTGTTTTGTAGTGTTTAACGCCCGCCTTTACTACTACGGCACCGCAGGCGGTGACACTGATGATACATGGAGTGAAGATGGAGCACCGGTGGAATGAGATGGCGGGGGAAACCGGAGCACCCGGAGAAAACCCGCCCTGACGCCGCTTCGTCCACCACGAATACCACATGCGGGTCCCTGGGATCGAACCCGGGCCGCCTAGGTGGTAGGCGAGCGCGCTAACCGCTCGGCCACGGCGCCGCCAGATAAATAGAGCACATACTAGAACAATTCTAGGAGTAAAAACAAAATTTAATACACATGGGGCACATAGTGTATTAAAAATGAAAGTTTGGGGGGGGGGCTGTCCCGCTGTATATCTCACACCTTCCCTCATTTGTCTAGTAGTCTTTTCGCTGAATTTGGTTGCTTTTGAGTCCCTTTTCGCCCATATTTTGTACAAATACTGCCGAAAATTTAAGCAGAAAAGAGGCATTTATATGCATAACCTAAAAATCGTCAATATCATAATTTTTCGGTCTTTTTCAGTGCTAGTTTCACTTAAGTTAGGGCAGGGTTGAGATCATGACTTGATTATTAGTCAATCACGTGCTACGTTGTGTGGTTCTTAGACCCATACTAGCAGAAAAAGGTTAAATAAGTACCTACTGGAAGAGTAGATTTATTTATGTGACATTCACTGGAAGTTTGGAGCACGACTTTTTGCACCAAAAGGGGAAAGGCGAGCGTTTAACGCGCCTGAATGTGAAGACCATACCTACATACATCATGAGCAGCACATTAGAGTTCCGATCACAGACAGGATATGCTATTCTGCCCGAGGAAGTGTAAACATTAAGCTTCATACAATGCGCCAAACAGCAGTTTGTTCCTTTTTTACCTACCTCCCCTTTCCTTTGTTCTTCCTGCGCAGAACTGCTTCAGAACAGATTAACACGTCCGTATATCTTAGAAAATATCACTCATTTGTTTTCTTATTTACTGCACGAAACCTCTATTACTCCTGTATTGCATAGACCTAAAGAAGTTTTCACATCTTTGTACAAGTCTTTTTTATTCAAGAAACAACAATTTTATAATATATTCTGTACAGCTTGAAATAAAACTAGATATTTTATTACAAGGCGCAAGAAGTCACATTTATGACACTCCATTGTTACCAACTTTGGCTTCAAGTCGTCACGGATTTCTATAACTTTGCATATTTTTATGACTCTATGGCAATGCTATATGTAAAATATCCTAGCTCATAAAAATTGGAATGAAATTAAATCACATTTAACGGCCACGTTTTCTGCATTTTTATTAATTTTTATGTGATATTACAAGTCATTTAAGACTTTTTAAGAACAAACACAGGTTTCTGTCATTTTACGCGAGTTGATAGCATTATTCTTAGCTATATTAATGCAATCAAGATTCAGAACTTCAAAATCTAACAATTCTTAAAAATCTCGTTAAATATTTGCGTTCATCGAACTAAACGGTTCACGTCTATTGTTTGACAGAGATGTCTGCTTAATCTACCTGCTACTTTTGAGGGTCGCACTCTGCCTATTATTACAGTGCAGTGTTCACAGAGTATTAGCGAGTACTTGATGTGATATTTGTATATCGTAAGAGTAAGTACCAAAGTTGGTATATAAGTTTAATATCTTTTAAGGATGCGACACAAGCATTCTGAAGAAAATTGCTCTACCTAAACTACCCTTTAAATGGAACATTTTTCGAAAATTTTGATTTTCTCGAAAATGGCTCTAACGATTTTGATTTAAATGACATATGTTTGAGATATTTTTATGACAAATGAAATGTATATCTTGAATTTTCTGGCTATAGCCTATGTTTACTCTGGATGACTTTTGCATAACTGGTAAACCGTAAGAGATAGACCAAATGTTACTATACAAAAATGTAGATATTGCTAAAACACGCAAGTTATGTCTAAGTACTTTTTTGTGGAGTAAACCATTTAGGAGATAATCTTTGTTATTTGTGTGAGTTTTAGAATACTTATGTTTTCGTCAAATGAAAGGTGGTCATACATTAGCCGTGCAAAGCGAATGGAATCTGAAAGGTTTAAAATATTAGACTATCACTGAAAGCCTATTGTTCTCTCATATTTCCCTTGCACCTACAAGACTAAGGAATAATATAATTTCTGCGAAAGTTTATCTCAAGTAACACGAAGAAGATATACCAGGTGGCCCACTCCAGCCGGCATTGCGGTAAGTAGATAACTCTTCTTGCCTTAAAAGAGTTGCAGAAATCACGGGGGTAAATCCAGTCATGGCGCGCATGAACTTCACTTACAAGACTTTATTTTCCAGGGAATAAATTCATTTCTGTATATGCTGCTATTGCCTAACATTATGGATTACAGATTGCAAATTGCCGTAACAAAATCCATGCAAACATGAGGGCACGTAATGTTTCATTGGCATTTCTTTGTTTCTTATTAATGTTATTGTTGTATTTTATTATTATTTTAGCTATTGTTATTGCTATTGTTATTACCATATTGTTATTAATTTTATTATTTTATTCTCATAAGTTTTTTTTATTGTTAATTATTAATACTATTATTATTTCTCTTATTATCATCCTAATTATTTGTATTAATATTTTTGTTGTTATAGTTTATTATTATGCTATTATTTTCATCATTATCATCATCAAATGCTACTGTTACAGTGACATCATTTATACAATATGTGTTCAAAATGATGCCTTGTTGATTGATACGATATTAAAACCGTCTCCTTGTGTCTATATGGAAGTTTCTGAGAACTGCTGGTATGACAGATGCATATGCTCTAATGATCCTCTGTGGGAATTTGTTTAACTATGTTTAAATAGGCAATAAACTTTTCGGTTTATGTCGAAAGTCCCATGATCCTTTGTTCCATCGCTTTTTCGACCAATAAGCAATCACTGGTTCCCTAACCTCTCTTCACCCTTCACCATAGTATTGTTCTGTACTTAGATTCAGGAAGGGCTGTGCTCTTAGTTTTTTTTATAAATACCATGAAATTGAAGGATTAAATTGTAAAGATTTTCATGCATATAGTGATGGAAGAAAAGGTGTTATTATTGCACCA
Organism: Tenodera sinensis; assembly: GCA_030765045.1. Classification (NCBI taxonomy): domain Eukaryota; kingdom Metazoa; phylum Arthropoda; class Insecta; order Mantodea; family Mantidae; genus Tenodera; species Tenodera sinensis. The sequence continues at coordinate 105,791,975 of CM060968.1, read as the reverse complement.
GGGAAACGAGAAATTTGGAAGAGAAACCAAGCCAAATTAGCAAGATTGCCAGCAGAAGTTGCTATCTACCAAGTTTGAAAGATAAAATAAGTTTTAAAGTTTATAAACAGTTGTTTAAGTAATTTTAATTGATTATTTCATATATTTCAGTGCTCATCTAGCTTCTTTTGTTGGTGACGTTCAACTGTTGTTAAATGTTTACCATAAAAATTCACATGCCAGTTTCAAAACTCACAAACTTTCCAAAAGGATACATTTCAAAACTCTCATGGTCCGGGGATTAGAGTCAAAACTTGCATGATCCATTATTTAAAGTCCAATAATTTCTATTCTTTCACAAATAAACACAATTTGGAAGGTAACTCGTAGTATTTAGGTATATTTTTTCACAACAATAGGTTCCAGCCAATGCAAATTGAGGTTAAGCAATAAAAATTGCTTTTCGGTTGTTTATCAATATTTGGGATAATGTGAGTTATGACTTTAACCTACTCACATATGTATACCTGGTTTGTTTAAAACATCAGGATTATTAACATTTGTTCGTTGGCTCCACACAGTTGTTTGTTTACATCAAGTGTGGTTTTATGGCTGGACTGATAAGTTGAGAGTAGACGGTGCATGTCTTGTAGACTTAATGCGGTTGCACATCGCTGTGTGCATGTTGGTTGATGGGCAGCAGCTGAATTAGAACTGAGCGGAGTTGTCAACGCCATTTCGTGCGCAAGACGCTCGGCGTCGGCACGCCAAACCAAACTTCACTCAACATTAATGTCTCAATCACGCTTCCCTTAGTGCACTAGGTCAAGGCAGCGAAAATGATCATCCGCACGAAACCTTTGTTCGCTAATGATACCTAAGTTTAAACTTTCATAGGAAGGGCTGGTAACAATATATTTATTTCCCTCGTTTGCAGCCACAACTTCCACCTTCAGCTGTCTCCAAACTGCATTCTGCTGCGTCACACACCTAGGAAAATATTTTGGGTGGATACAATTATTTCAGAGCATTATAAATACAGGAAAAGAAATCTATTGAATATAGTAGTTGCCTTTCATTCAAACCAAGAGGGAAGGCACTGAAAGGAGGAATAAAGTGTCCATAGTTAGACTTAGGCAGAACTTGAAGGAAATCTTGCTAAAATACGAAAATATAAATAAGTTATAAAATACAGGTATACATTTTAAAAACCAAAAGCACGTTGTAATTTAACGGTTTTGAGCTGGTTCACTTCGTTAATTTAAAAAAGCAAAAGCTTTTGTAGATTTTTACACAAAAATTCGATGTCGAGATTTCACCGTAAATTTGTTTTGAGGACCCCTGAATAAAAATAAAAGCAGTGTGTGCCGGCTGAAAACCAAAGTTGGTCTTATTTAATACCCTTCAAAGATGCTACACGAACATTTTGGAGAAAAACCGTCCTTGTTTGTGAGAATTTGTAATGCATATACCCGTTCTCAAATCGGTGGTCATTATTAATTTTTTTATCTCTTGCTCATGCAAGGAGAATGGAATTTCGAAGTCATAATATAGGGACCATTCTTAAAACATCTAAACATCGCTTAAAGTCTACTGTAATCCCCTTGCATCTGCAAGAAAATTAGCTATAATTTCCACAAGCATTTATCTCGATTAACATGTAGTAGATAGAGGAATAAGCGTTGGTAAGAATATTTTGTGCAGTAGTAGAGAAGGTCAAGTGAATGCAACACATCAGGAGTTTTGTCCAGATATACCTATATTTAATAATAAAATATCAAATGAATTATAACAAATAACATGGGTTTTTTAGATTTTAATCACTGTGTTAATTACCCTCGTATAGTATTACAGACATATTACAATTAAGACTAAACTTTCTCCTTCGTGTAATTCTTGAAAATGATGTTTTTAATTTAAATGTTCACAACTCTTAAAAATTGTGTTTATGAATTATAATCCTTAATTGGTATTTTAAAACAGTACTAAATACGACAAGATAACTTGTAGTGCTTGGCACATGTTAGCTTAAGGTTTTTTAATTTTATTATTTTTATATATTTTGTATAAATAATTTTCTAAGTTTAAGCTATATTGTATCTTTGCTAAACGTTTACTGATATTTCCTCTACAAGTGTCAAGATAAATGTTGATTTTTATGAGTTTTTTGATATAACAGCGCAGTTACATTAGTGCAACAATTATTTTACGGCCATTGAGTTATGTTGGGAAAAAATGGAAATTGTAATGTGAAAATGCAGATGCAAACATTTGGAATGTGGCACCGACAACAAGGTCATGGCACTGCGTTCATAATTCAAATGGATCAAATATTAAAATACTTATGTTTATACTTAAATGTGACAACAATAAGAATATTTAATTTCAAGGAAATGAAGCACAGAAGACACAGAAATATGCTAGATTTAGTTTAATAACTTTATGTCTGTAATTATTATAAAATTCCACTCCTTCGCGAAAATAAAAGCTTTTCAAGAATAAAGGGGGTTTAATTTCGCACTTGACGTCGTATAGATAAAATGCTACATTTTCTCAACTGTACCGGACGATTGAAAAGGTGGTCCAGTTATCTGTTTTACAGAAAACTGCTCGAATGGAACATCTGAAAAGACGGGTTCATTGTCCTCTGAAATTATTTTAAAAAGAAATATCTTAAGACCAACAAAATACTAAGAAATACGAAGATTTTGCCAAAATATTGTAAAATTTGAACCTTTCTGTTACATATTTTGAAGTCTTTCCACTGAAAAACGTAAAACATAAGAGTGGCCTAATTTATACGAGTGTCACGATGAAAACATTATACCTAAACGTTTTACATTCAATGCTTTATGCAACTTTAGCATAAATACCTAAAACTAACCAATAAATTTGCTAAATGTAAAACTAAAATGTGTCAGAGATCAGAGATGTATGACGTAATATGATTGCTATGGAGATCTTGTTTCATTTATTTCAACACTTATAGAGGAAAATGGAAGGTTATGATAAAACTATTGAAAATGTTGTATTCCGCTGTTGTTCTGTAAACGAAGAGGTATTCTGTCAAAACTTTGATTTTATCACCAGTGACCGATTTTTTCCTTTCATTTCCCAAATATTACCTAATGACAAACGTTCTCACAACGGTTTTCTCTGTCTATTTGTTATTTATAGATAAACTTTCAAAACACATTTGCACATTCATTATAAGAAAAATAGCATAGGGTAAAGGATGGTTAGATTGCTAAAAAGCGGATATATATTTGATGGCTTTGGAAAACGTTTACGCCATAAAAAACTTGACATAAATTGTGTGCTTTTAACAAGATCAAGGCCTCCCGCACAACCACTGCCTCCTCCACTTCTACCCACCACAGAATGGGGTGCAGTACTGAAGGTGGGACGTGGTCAATGCCCTGGTCCGTCCCGACTGGTTATGTGGTGTGCTTGACCAGGGGCCGCTACTTTTCAATCAAGTAGCTACGCAATTAGTCTCTCAAGAACCTAACGAGGCTGAGTGCACCCCGGACCAGGTCTCCCAGCGGGAGGAAATCCCCACGCCGGTACCAGGACATTTTACACATATGGTATTTTATTCAAAACCGTTAAAAATATCCTTGAGAATTTAAAAAAAAAATGACAATTTTTCCATGTACAGAGTGATTTGGAGTGGAGATATTTTTTTAACATATTCCTGGAGCACTTTTGTAAGACGCTAATTAGAATAGCAGGTTTGATTTTAAGCCAAGTTTTCGTTCTTGAGTGACACTATCCACAAACAGACAGACAGGAGACAAACATTCACACACGAACGCAAGCACTACACACGCGAACTTTTTTCCTAAAAATACTTTTAATACACGCTCTCTAAAACAGATACTTATCGGACTGTTAACACGCCAAAAAATAGTGCTCAAAGTAGTGTAGAAGCAATAAACAAAACCCAGATGGTACCAATTGTAACAGTATTTTAAACAAAATATGTTATCATAAAACAAGAAATATAACACAACATTGTTTATTATGTTAATCACAAGCCTAGAGAAGTGAAAGAGCTTCCGATAAATTGGATAACCTCCTCTCGTGTATCTCGTCTTGAGGAGGTTAATTTGCCTCGGTTACGCATTGGCTACTGCAATTTTATGTCCTTGGCCACTGTGCGACAATCTTTTGTCAATCCGTCACGTGCTGCTAGAGTGTTTCCCTAGTGCACCTTCGAGACTCTCTGCAACTGCCTGCCAGTCTCGCAGAATCCCTCGTGGACGATAAACAAGCAGTGGAAAAAAGCTTTTTAAGTTTTAGAATTCATAAACATGAGTATAAGGATTTTGAATTTCAGTTATCGAGATTTCATTATTTTTGGACCCTTTCACAACTTCGTTTTAATTTTAGTTTTTGCCTCTTTGGTATATTTATGTAGCTATATTTGCTATTTAGTAGTTTTTTATTTTATATTGAAATTTATCACTAGTTTTTGCCATAATCTGTTTTATAAGGGCGCTGATGAGCCCTTAATCCTACATCAAACTCAAAATTGAAATATTTTAGCAGTTTTGATTCAATGTTTCTGACTTGAATTGAAGTTTATTTCTGACTTCATCCTATTTTCAGTAATAAGCTTGATGTTTATAAATGCGCCCTCAGAATAACCACGGCCACTTAGATCCGCATCTTGTATTATTATCTACGGTGTTGGTACCGTTTATATAGTAGGATTCAGAAGGCTTTGAGAATGTCAACAAATGACTGACCATATCTTTTATATTTATGCAGCACTTATATTACTTTTACTTAGCTAATTTAGAGTTTTTACTAAAAACTACGTATGCATTACATGCGGAAAAGCGTAAGCGTACTTCATTATTAAATATCACTGTTTTAGGCAAAACAACATATTTATGAAATGAGTCGCAAGGTGCAAATTTGAGAAACACAAACTAATAGATGGAAGGAAAGATGAGATATTGCCATTCGTTGTATTATCTCACGTCTTATGTTCTCATTTGTTTCTGTTTAATTCCCATATCTTTGTCACAGGAGTAGGTAAATGTAATGGCCGAGAGCGAGTCACCCAGCCAGGTTGCAGAAACATGGTTTAGTACGTCAGCTAAGTTAGAAGTGTGCACTCTTTCCAATTTTTACTTTCTCTACTGGTAAGTAGAATGAAGTATCATATTCCACCCAAAAATTCGATGTCGAGATTTCACCGGAAAAATATGTTTTGAGACCCCCTGAATCAAAAAAAAAAAAAAAAGTATTTTTAAAATGGTCCGCGTGTGTGTATGCATATGTGTGTGTGTGTGTGTGTGTGTGTGTGTGTGTGTGTGTGTGTGTGTGTGTGTGTCTGTGGACAACATAACTCAAAAACGAAAAGTCTTTAAAAAAGTAAAGTTGGTATTTAAGTTTAATGTCTTTCAAGGATGAGACACGAAGATTTTGAAGAAAACAACCCCACCCTAAACTACTGTTTATATGGAATATTTTTCGAAAGTTTTGATTGTTTTGAAAATGGCTCTTACGATTTTGATTAAAATGTCATATGTTTAAGATATTTGTTTGTCAAATGAAACGTATAATTTGAATTTTCTGGCTATAGCCTATGTAGTCCTGTTTAACCTGAATGACTTTTGAATAACTCGTAAACCGTAAGAGATAGACAAAATCTTACTATACAAAAACTGTAGGTCTCGCTAAAACACAATTTATGTCTAGGTAAATTTCTCTTCTAGAGTGAACCATTTCGGGGATATTCCTTTTTATTTGTGTCTGTTTCGGAAAACTTAAAACTTTCGTGAAATGGACATTTCATTTGTCATAAAATTATGCTAAACATATGTCATTTTAATCAAAATAATTAGAGGCATTTTTAAGGAAATAAAAGATCTCCATGTCGCAACCTTGAAAAACATTAAACTTAAGTACCAACGTTGGTTTTCAACCGACTTTTGGTTTTTTACTTATGCTGTCCACAGACTGAGAGACAGAAAGACACACACACACACACACGAACGCTTTTCTTGGATTTAGGGGGCCTCAAAAATATTTGTGGTGAATCCTGGACATCGAATTTTTGGATGGAATACAATACATGATGATAGCAACAAATATGTCCAGTGCAAATCTTTTCACTGAAGAACAATTTTATGTTAAATATTTGGAGTCATCTAGCTTCTTGACGAATGGATATGAATGGTTTATATTTCACTAACAGTTGCAGAAATTGTGTGAACTTAGTTGAAATAAATTTAGTCACAATTTAATGATAATATGAGGTTGCCAAATCTCTCCTAAACTTTCCATGACATTTTAACCCTCTATAGTCTGTCTGGGGCTAGACCTAAGTCAAGAACCAAATAAATTGTTATTACAGTTGTGAAAGCTCTAAAACCTGCGATAAAAATCATAGTCTAACCTAATCCATCTGTGATCGTGATCAGCACAAATATTAGGTGTGAAATACATGGAGAGATAGAAACTGGTTCCCAATATTTTAGAGGCTGTTGTCACGTGACGGTGAGAGGCGGATGACGTATGTCCACGTCAGTCACGCGACATGGACAACTTGTAGGGTGGACAGCCTGTGTTTTTAGTTTTGACACAACTCTGGGGAAACTTGAGAAAAAAAGCAGTAAGCCTCCTTTCGACCATTAATTCTCACAGTCAGATGCGTCAATGTGCTTTCTCTGAGAATTTCTTTTCATTTTTTTTGTTTATCGTTTCCTTTTCTGCGTGTTGCCTCCTCTCGGGCTCTTTCCTTTTATGCATTCCCCTCGTCAGACCTTGTGTGTGTGTAAACACGTTTCGTTTGAGGGAAGTTTCCTTCAAAACTCAGAAAGATGAATGTTGCATGCATATATAAACACATATGTGCATGTAAATGGTTACTCTGCCCACGGCCCTTAAGTAAAATATAACCAACCATAATTCATCTGGTTGCGTCTACAGAGTACTCTAGCAGAAGAGACAAGATTTCTCGGTCAAACAAAAGCAATCGTCGGGTGCCAGATAGCGCGCTTCCTTTAGTTTCCCTTATCTTTCATAATAGATGTCGAAATTACATCACCGCGACTAATCGATTATCGCTTCCCATAGCGGAATTTACATATAAAATGACGCACACTTCCTCTGCAGACGAAGGAAGTAGCAGGGGGTGCGCTTTGGTTACAATAAGTATATTAATCATGTTTAGCACAATTATTCAACAAAATAATTTTAATAATAATTACATTATTCTTCGGCGACATGATAAAGTACGTCTTGTGATGTTCTTTTAGATATGCCATGCCTTACGTCATATCTGTCCCGCCTTTTTACTTATTTTATTTTGTGATTTCATTAGGACAGAACCTCGTTCAATAAAACGAAACTAAACCACGGAACTTCCGCATCGAGCGCCTGCTTTAACCACTAAGCTACCATGGCCATCTTGCCAGTATGATATTAAATTCCCCAGCCGATTCGTACTTTCCCGGTAGACCACAAGGGAATCTCTCATCAGAGATAAATACCCCATAGGCAAGTTACAAATCGTAGGTACTTTATGTCCCGGGTTTTAGTAACCACTGTGTAGAGAAAAAAATCTGATGTGTTGCATTCACATGACTTTCTCTACTCTTATACTAACCATTTTTAGAAATTCTTATTCCTATACCTTCTTCGTGTGAAGATAAACATTCGTACAAATTATCTTATTGCTTATTTCCTTTCATATTAGAATACAGTAGGCTTTGTGCGATAGTCAAATGTTTTAAAGCTTTCAAATTCCGTTCTCTTTGCACACTTAACATATAAAAAATGAACAACGACGTTCCATTTCACAAAAGCTTTGTTTTCCGAAACTCACACACATAACAAGGAATATCTCCGAAATGGTTCAACCTACAAGAAAATTTATTGAGACCAATTGTGTATTTTAGCAAGATCTACATTTTTTGTAAAGTATGATTTGGTCTATCTCTAACGGTTTACCAGTTATGCAAAAGTCGTCCAGAGTAAATACGACTACAGGGGCTATAGCCAGAAAATTCAAGATATACATTTCATTTGTCATAAAAATATCTCAAACAAAATCAAAATCGTTAGAGCTATTTTCAAGAAAATCAAAATTTTAGAAAAATCTTTCATGTTGAGGGTAGTTTAGCGTGGGGCTATTTTCTTCAAAATCTTCCTGTCGCATCCTTGAAATACATTAAACTTAAATACCAACTTTGGTTTTTAACCTACTTTTCGTTTTTGAGTTATGCTGTCCACAGACACACAGACACACACAGACCTTTTTCTAAAAATGCTTTTTTGGATTCAGGGGTCCTCAAAACATATATTTCCGATGAAATCTAGACATCGAATTTTTGGGTGGAATACAATACTTCCCCTACTTACCAGTAGAGAATAAAAATCTTCTAAAATGTGGCTTAGGTTACCAGGACCTTTTGTGTAAAAATGCAGAATTCACGGTTCAAAATAGTAGATGCAGTGTCACAAAGTAAATATTTATAATAATATGTAGTGTACCTACAATGATAAAATATACCACATTAATTAAAAATTAAATTACAATTACAAATTAAATATGTATATAATTTATTAGTAGTGCTTTCAATTTCGTCTCCGGTTCAAAAAATAGATCTACTTGCTAATTAATAACAAACAATGCTTTTGCACGGAAGTTTTGGTTAGTGAGTTAGAAAACGCCACATTTATCCACAGTATAAAAAGAGGCAAGATATATACGTCACAAAAAGGCAATCATCCATTACTTTGATCATTACAAGTTGTCTAGCGATATACGCGCGATCTTGGGGAACACCATAAAACTTATTCCATGAGACAGCCGCTCTCCCCAGAAACAAATGAGTGGCGGTAAGTCACGAACCAGGCTGTGGTTTCGTGTGCAACAGTGTTCTAGCGTCAAACTCTGGTGGAACTTAAATGCTTAAACACGAGTCAAGTTTATATTTTTATATTAACATTTAAATACAAATCTTTAAGAAAATAACCATATTAATCATTAGGATTTTATATGTTAATCTGACAATTTTGGGAGTTTGGCTGGAGGGAATAACTGTTTAAGTATTGCTTATAAATTGTGACAATTATTCAAGATTTGCAATAGTTATCTATGACCATTCTACTCATACGTGACTTGGTTAAAAATCAACCAAGTGCATATGATTTCAAATTTCAACCAATGACAGCCTTCATTCGCGAATAATTTATCAAATTTTATTATCACCTACTCTGAATTTTAATTATCACAAAACTATTAGTTACTCATTTGACATAGCATGACAATTGAAACCTGCAGCAAAGGATATCAGTGGTTAATGCCACTGAAAGGTGAATTTTATGTGAATTGTGTGCTTTAAACAAAATCTACTCTTTTTATGTAGAACTATTTTATTAGCAATTATACAAAATTCATTCTGACTTCAGAGGACTTCAGAGACTGTTCCCATAATATTCAAGATATAAATTTTATTTTTCATGCAAATATCTTAAATATATGGAGTTTTAATCCAAATCCTTACCGTTTTAGAAAATAAAACACAAATAGTTCCATTTAAAGTAGTCTAGGATGTGGGAATTCTCTTGAAAAACTTCCTGTGGTACCTATTCTTGTAAGCTTCTGAGCTTAAATATGTAACTGATATTTGTTTTTTAGTAATGTTCTTCACACATACACACACGGTTCTTTTGCACAAGTGTTTTTATACAGGGGACCTAAAACCTATATATTCGGAATTTGTGTGCAATTAAAAAAAAAATGGGGTGAGCTTTGCTTACACAATTCCTTTGACTTTCAAGCATGGACTGTCTAACTGTTATAGAAATCCTTTCTATGGTGAGGGAGCAGAAAAAAGAAGCGAAAAGAAAGAAGAAGAAAAAAACAGTTTTCTGAACTTGCAACTAGACTTAGATCATAACCCATAATCTTTATCTACAGCATTTTCAAGTATAAATTTTAAACTAATGATCGATCTTGTAAATGCTTAGTAAACTGCATAGTTTTCTGTCTTATGGGTATACAGGATCAAACTTTCAATAATCATTATTCATCTGAAAACACGATTGAAGGATGCTCACAGATTTTTGTTGGTTTCTAACTCTACTTCGTTAGCATATTTAAATATTAAAGTGTTTCGGACTTCAATTTTCATCCAGCTGTCAATAATAATTGCTCTTGTTAGTCAACTGGAGGATTGCAGAGTTTCCAGTTACCCAATTAACATCTCAGTATAAGGCGGAAGTAGTTGCAGAGCGGCCTTCACTTTGGAACTCCAAATATGTTGACGAAAACAGGATCACTTTAACACGGGCATTAAAGTCAGAACTTCATGCATAAACTGTTCATCTATGCACTTGTGTAGGCTTGCCAACTTTCTGAAATGAAAATAACGGACAGATAACTGTCTAACGTATTCTGGGAAGATGTTTTTACCGATCATTTATTACGTCACATATTTATTACTGTAAATTACATGGTATTCTTTCATCTATAACTACCTTTTACGTGTAAATGTTTAATACAATTTTAATTTTCTCAAAAGCGACTCTTGATGATTTTGTGGCAAATGAAACGTACCTAGATCTTGGGTTTACTAGAAGTGTAGTTAGTAGTTTTCTTAATTTTGAATGACTGCTTCATGAGTGGCAAACCGTAAGAGATAACCACATATCTTACTGTCTAAAAGACGCAGATCTCGTTGAAGCACACACTTAGATATCGATATTTCACGTAAAATATAAGAGCTGACCTCCCTTGAACCCAAGGATCCTTTTTCTTATTAGGAAAAAAAATAAGAAAACAAATAGTTTATCTAATAGAACGTAGATTCCGACTTGTAGGCACAGAATCTATCGCTCATTGTGTCTGCTGCCACCTGTTTGGCTGACGCAAACTTTTTTGACAAAGAAAAGTGTGCGAATCACATACCCTAAAGAACGGATACAGATCTTAGAAATTTAGTCAAAAAATGGCAAGCTAAAGGAAGCTTTAAAAAAAAGCGCACTAAATGTTTTAACTGTAAATACAGAAAATATTCCTGATGTAAACAATATGAAACAACAGACTTGTATAAGTCTGTCATACTGCATGTCCACAAATGAAAACCCAGAACATGTGAGATATACAGTCGGTGTCGACTCATTGTATTTTTATAATAAAGCTAAAGAAAAGGGTGATACCTATATTACAGAGTCATAAAAAATGAATGTCAGAGTACACCACACATAGTTCTGAAGCTAGTGCCCCTGTATTAGAGATTAACAAATGTTGAACTGTTGAAAAGTTATGCAATGGTCAAATAGAAAACCCAAATGAGACTTTGCGCTTTCTTATTTGGCACAAATGTTCCAAATAAATGTTTGTTTCCAAAGTAGAAGTGAATATAGCAGATACAAATGCTGTGCGTGAATTCAGTATGGGTTCACTTGCCTGCCAGAAATCGAAAATGGAAATTTGTGCTCCAAAAATTTGTGGGAGCACCCATAGAATAAGTTATCAGTACAAATGAAGAAAACTAAGAAGTGTGGTAACAAATAAGGAAGAGAGAAAATTGGAAAAAAAAGTCAAGGATGCAGATGTGTATGGTATTGAGAACTTTTGAAACGGGTGTTGCAACTTGAATGCATGCTCTTTTACAAAATTAACTTTTTCTCAATAGTATATTTTTCAACATTCAAAATGCTCCCAGTAATTTTGTTTCAATTAGCTTTAAAAGTTGTACACAATTAAGGAACTGTCATTTTTTTAATAGTAATATTTTTTATTAATAACAATAATAATAACAATAATAATAACAATAATAATAACAATTATTATTATTATTATTATTATTATTATTATTATTATTATTATTATTATTATTATTATTATTATTATTATTATTATTATTATTATTATTATTATTATTATTATTATTATTATTATTATTATTATTATTATTGTTATTGTTATTATTATTGTTATTATTGTTATTGTATGTATACATATATGCCATAATTCACAACAAAAAGTTAGAAAGCAAAATCTAAAAAATTCACACACATTGGGTATTTTGAAAATGAAGTGCAAAAAATTACTCTATTTTACATAGAATAATTAACCTACCAAATCTTATCCAAATGGAATGGAAATTGCAAAGGTTTTGAAATTCATAGACTCACCCTTTAAAACCAAAAGGCGCACGTCAGTAACTTAACTGGCATGTAGAAGAACTCCTGCGGGTGAAATTCCGACACACCGGTGGCGTTGATATGCTCCTGGTATTGATACCAAATTCTTGTTCACCTTTCAATGATGCGATAGGAAGATTTGAAGGAAGTCCTTCTCCATCTCATTCTATTATCTGTAGAATGAGCAACATACATTTTCACGGTCGTGCTCTGTAAGCTCAAGGAAACGCGGGATAGTTCAAAAATATTTCCTTTCATTAACTGAAATCTCATATTTTCCCGGAGGGAGATGACTCCGCGGTAACAGTGAAGCTAGCATCCTTTCGATTCCTAACAACCGGCCACTCTTTCCATGGGGTTTTTTTTTTTTTTTTCATGGTTTTTCCGAGCCGCTTCTTCTATCACAGCTTAAGTGCTCAAATTTCCTGCACGCGTCATCTCCTTCATCGTCATTTCCTTCAAGCTCAAGGATCAGGCGACGCCTTCGTTGCTTTAAAGGTTTAGGGTGGCTTTGGTAGCGTTGGTAATGTTAAGGACCCCGTTCATGCTTGCGTACGTCTCTCCTACCTTATTCCCCCCTCCCTCGGTTCGAAGCACAAAGAACCAGGTTGGCCTACGTGCGATTCTCTGCCCGTATTCGCAGATCCCTCCCATGATATGTACTTTTAACTTTTTACCCTTTTATTAGATGTATTTTAATTGTTGTTCAAGTTCTATGAGTGCAGAGAAATTTCTTTACCCTGAAAGCGTTGAAAATGGACTGGAAAATAATAGTTTAACTTATACTGTAATCACATTTCTAACAATTTCAAAATATAAACCAAGTTCTTATTAACGTCAAGAGAAAGTTTAACTATGGGTTCCTTCAAAACGCACGTCATAAATTTTCATAACAACTCTCGCGTATTATTGTAGCATACCCTTTACTTATGTTGACAGGACGTTTAATCACGGCGAACTTAACTCAAAGAGGAGGTAGGATTACGTTAATATCCTAACAGAAACTAATGTTCAAATCAAGAGGTACATGCCGAAATATATCAGATAATTTGGTGCAAACTGTTTTTACTAATGTTTGTTCCTCTACTGTCTTGTTAATCGAGATAAACATGTGTAGAAATTATCTTATTAGTAATTTTGTTTTAGCTGTAAGGGGATAATAAATTCCGTTCCCTTTGCATGGTCATTTGAGGAAAGTATAAACATTGCAAAATTCAGATAAATAACAAGAAATATCTTGGAATTGCTTCACTCCACAAAAAATACATAAAATAAAATTGCGTTTCAACAAAATCTATCGTTTTGGGTGGTAATATTTTGTTAATCGCTTACGGTTTACCAGATAGTTAAGTCCCCTTGACTGCAGAGGACTTCTGAGAAGATAGAATTTTCATTCGCAATAAAAATGTCTTAAGTGTATTTTAATCAAAATCGTTAGAGCCATTTAAGAGAAAATTAAAATATTCGATAAGCCTTCTATGTAAAGGATAGTGTGATAAGGGGGGGGGGGGTGTTCTTGAAAATGTTTGTGTGGCACGCATCTAAGTTTAGTATTTAAGCGACTTTTCGTTTTTGAGCTATACTGTTCACACACACACACACACACACACACACACACACACACACACACACACACACACACACACACACACACGGATCTGTTTTCTAAAAATGTCCTTTTTGGATTCAGGGAGTCGCAAAACATATACTGGGTGTCTCCCCTCCCCCTCCCCCACTCAAAAAAGAGCACTGCAAACGCTTAGCATGTTATGCGGGATGGCAAACTGATCGGTTTTCAAATAGCAATGCACAGTTTGGACGCTGGAGAGAGTCGAAGTTTGGGAATGAACGGTTCTGACAATTTGTTAACATTCGTATTGGTATCCTAACACGGAAGGTATGCAACCCTTTAGCCATCTGTGTACTGAGATGACCAACCTGAGCATAATAACATTCCTACGCATGCGCTAAATTTCTCCCGGGAGTCCTTGGTAAGTAACGTTACTCCAGTAGAGTAGGGTTTTTTAACAGCAGTGTCACATGTACCAGTAGACAGCTGCTGAAATCAGCGACTTGAGCTCCAGCACACTTTGATGTAAATGCACAGATATAGTAGCATATTCAAATCGGTGGATTGGTAGAGGTGGACCTGTTCCATGGCCAGCACGGTTGCCAGAACTGACACCTCTCGACTATATTCTGCGGAGTTGTATGAAGAGTATGGTGTATGGTATTCCTGTAACGTTAGCAGAGGACTTTATTGCTCGAGTCCAAGAATATCGCACGTACTGGTTCATGTGTATCACGCTCACCACCGCCGACATAGGCTCTGGATAAGAAGAACATAAAACTGACAAAACATCAAATTCACATAAAACGTGCACTTTAATGACATCAATAAGAAAGACCAGAATGAAATTAGCTGTAAAGCCTAATACTTTCTGCAAGGCCATAGACATTATGTAGATCAGTTGTTCTCACAATGAGGTGTGAAGCAAAACGGATAGTCCACACATCAGACCTTGCTCATTTTGCGGTGCAGTTATGACCGAAAAAACATCAAGTAGCAAATATGTGATAGGTTTGTTAGAAAACTGTTAGAAAAAGAGAAAAAACACCTGGCACACCTAAAGGAACACATATTAAGGTATCAATTGTCAAAATATCTGCGCTTATACCCCTAACATTCTGTATTTTGAAGTAAACCACTACTTCTCAAAATGTTAATATACCAATGTAATGCACAAACGTAGAGAGTAAACGAATATTTCTCATGCAAAAGAAGATTATAAGAATTATTTCCAACATCCATAGAAGATGCTCAATCAAAGATCTTTTAGAGGACTTAAGATTTTAAACTTACCCTGCATATGTATATATTCTTGATCCTAAAATTCTTAGTATGCAATCTAGCCACATTTATAAAAATAATGAAATTAATTAGAGAAACGCTAGACAAAAGAGTATCATTCATCATCGTTCCATCATATTAGTGCAAATCTTTTTTGCTTCCTGTGTCAATTACACTTGATGCCTGCTCGAAAGCTATGTCTATGGAAAAACTGGCTCTAGATCTTTGCACTGCAAATCAAGTAACAAAATGATGAGACGTGGCAATGAAAGCCTAAGGAAGGTTTAAAACAAAGCTACATTTGTATTTGTGTACACATTTGTTAGTCTTGTAATTATCGGTAGGATCTGATTTAAATTTTACTTTCTCTACTGGTAACTAGGGGAAGTATTGTATTCCATACAAAAATTCTATGTCGAGATTTCACCGGAAATATGTTTTGAGACCCCCTGAATCGAAAAAAAGTATTTTTAGAAAAAGGTCCCTGTGTGTTAGCGTGTCTGTCAGTCTGTGGACAGCGTAACTCAAAAACGAAAAGTAGGTTAAAAACCAAATTTCGTATTTAAGTTTAATGTCTTTCAAGGAAGCGACAAGAAGATTTTGAAGAAAATAGCCCCACCCCAAGCTACCCTTTACATGGAAAATTTTTCGATAATTTTCACTTTCTTGAAAATGGCTTTAACGATTTTGATTAAAATGTCATATGTTTGAGATATTTTTATGACAAATGACATGTATATCTTGAATTTTCTGGCTATAGCCCCAGTAGTCGTATTTGCCCTAGAAGACTTTTGCATAACTGGTAAACCGTTAGATAGACCAAATCATACTATACAAAAAATGTAGATTTGGCTAAAATACATAATTTATGTCTCAATAAATTTTCTTGTAGGGTGATCCATTTTGGAGATATTCTTTGTTATGTATGTGAGTTTCGGAAAACTTAACACTTTCGTAAAATGGAACATGTTGTTCATGTTTTATATGTTAAGTGTGCAAAGTGAAGGGAATCTCAAAGCTTTAGAAGATTTGACTATCGCACAAAGCCTACTGTATTCTAATATTCCCCTTGCACATACAAGGAAATAAGCAATAAGATAATTTGTACAAATGTTTATTTTAACTAACACGAAGAAGATATAGGAATAACAGTTTGTAAGAATGGTTAGTACAAGAGTAGAGAAAGTCATCTGAGTGTAACACATCAGATTTTTGTTTTTGTTTTCTCATATCGCTTATATACATATAACGTATAGGTTAAATATTCAAATCTATGTTTATGTTATCATTTTCATCGCCATCATCACTACCTTTTACGGTTTGAGCCATGGTTTATTCCGGTCTCATCACTTAAACTGTTCTCTTCATCTTCATTTAGGTCTGTGAATGTTTCTTTGACCTTTTGGCGTATATCTTAAAACCATCCTATCCAAATGTTGTGTCCAGTTGTCTTGATTTTCTTTACCTAGTTCTCTTGAGCTGAAGGTTCTTATTTATTTACGTATGTCTTCAATTCTTCTGTATTTTAGTATAGATCCTGCAACATGTCTTAAAAAAGTATTTCTGCTACCTGTCTTTATTTCCATTTGTTTTGTCACTGTCCTGCAGTTTGATTTATACATTAACACAGGAACAGCAATCACTTAGGAAAACTTTATTTTGGCATCTTGGCTGGTAGATTTTAATTTTTCCTTAATAGTACCGCATATCTGGTTGAATTTATTAATTTTGTTTAATATGTCATCATTTTATAAGTATGAGGTATTCCAGCCTAAATAATCTATTTATTTGTTCTAGTATTGCCTTGAATTACCACTTTTTCTCTTAGTGTTTGCGGTGCTTTAAAAGACATCGTTTTTTCTTTTGTGTGGTAATATTTTTATTTTGTAGCCTAGGATAATTTTGGTTAATTGGTATAGAGCCCTATGTGTATTAAATTCTGAGCCACTAATTAAGACCAGCTCGTCTGCAAATAGGATTACGTCTAAAATGGTATTATCTTAAAATGTACATGTTCTATGTTCACGGATATTTATGGCTACTAATGAAGTCGTTGAACGCAATCCAATCCAACATTCCCTAGAAACTGCATATACTTAAACTCGCCGAAAGACATACTTAAAATGTATTCAATTATAACGCAAACATAAATTGCCATCACAGCAATGAAGTTAGCTCTAAGTTTGTGACGTCATAATGTGCAATAGTTGTCAGAATCTTCTTCTTTACCTGATTACCCTCCCCTTATACACAACTTACATCCTCTAGGAGTTACAAGCCAGTGCCTAGGGTCAGACGCCTGTCGGGGAACACAGGAACCTATGGACTGGACAGAGTGAACACCTGGAAGCGGGTAGTCAGCCCAGCACCAGGTATGAAAGTGAGAAAGAGGATGGTATGAAATGTAGGCGAAATGGATGATTGGAAAGGTGATGATGGAGTAATTGGAGGAGGGGGAAACTGAAGAACTTGGAGAAAACCAGCCCAGACGCTGCTTCGTCTACCACGAATACCACATACGGGTGCTTGGAATCGAACTCAAGTATTTTGGTGGTAAGCGAACAGCCTAAGGGCTCGGCCACGACGGAGCCGTTAGTTGTCAGAATCAGGCTGGAATTTCTCGGACACTACCACCCATTCCACTCGTCCCAAATACACGTGTTATTTCTTGCTAATAACTCTGTAATACACATGACTCCTATTCTGAAAGACCACATGAGGTTTCTTCGAATTTCCTGTTGACATTGACTGCTGAGTTTTGATCTTAGCAAAACCACTCATTAGTAACATATTTGTACCTTTTTTGTTATGCCTCAGGAGTGCACCTGAATCCCTATTTTGCTTTAAAAAAATAAAAAAAGATAAAAAAGGTTGCCAAATACGCTCAAGGAGTTGAGAAAATTTAAAGTGCTCCTGGTTTGTTATAAATATTTCCTTGACATCCTACAACTCATATACTGAAACATTTTCTTTCACTGATAAACATATAGGTACAAATGATTTTATGAACTTCGAATACATACCGTCATTCTCCATAGTCCAGATTGATGTACTAGCCTCTGGCTTCCAGAGGACGATGAATACATTCGTAACTTTGGTAACCATTAATGAGTAACTAATTAGTCACCTCCATTGCTTTAGTAAGCTTGACAATTAACCATTACGTTATTTTATACCCAATAACTCAGTTGTTAAGAAAATTTTACTTAGCCATCTCATAATCATTGATTCATTGTGATAGTAATATAATTTACGCTCGAAACATACCATTATGTAGCGTTTATACGCCACTGTAATGGGACCTCATTACATTCACCTCTGCATAACGATGCTGCTAACCACCAATCAAAGATGCATCTGTTCATAACGACACTGCTATCCATCGACCAAATATACACCGGTTCATTACAACACTGCTAACCACCAATCAAACGATCCTCATAGCATCTGCGCACATTCCCACATAGCTGAGTAAAACTATAGATTTCTGACTATGAAATAAAGCTACTCTATTTAATAATTGGTGTTAATATTCTAGTAAATCCAAACTAGTCTTCTCGTTTTTAAAAGCTGCTTTTTTAAAGGTTATAGCATATAACTCTTTGTATCATTATGTCAAGTCCTACATAACAATAATATCAATTATTTCACTGTTCGAGGTGCAACTATCATTTATCGCATGTACAATCGATTAACAAATTAATATATGACAATAACATGCAACGAAGAATATTAAAAACATTTTATAAATGTCTTAAGATTTACTCATGGTTGAGCATATTCTTAAGTATACTTAAAATTACTTTGTATTCATTATGTAATTACAAGGAGTGTGTTATCAAAGTATAATTATAGTAATAATAAACATACTTTTTCAGGAATTCCGAATATTAAGCATGTATGTAAATATTAATTCTTTACCTTGGTGATAGACGATGGATAGGTGTCCATTATTAAATGACACGAATAAATATAAGTAGGCCATTAGGGGCTGTATAGTTCAAAAGAAAAGACCAGTGCAGTCTATTCCGAGGTTGCAGAGTTTGTGCCTTGGTACACTTTTGCCCGTATATGGATTCTGCGGAGAGCCTCTGAAATTCCGTGGTATGAAAGCAAAATTACCATGGCACTGAATCCATCTATCACTGCCATGGTCCAAAGTAAGGTAAGTTATAGTCTTAGTCCTCGCAGCGCCCCCACCCTCTTCCAACTAAACATGGCGAACACATACACACCCAGTAATAATAATGGCTTGCTTGCTTACCTAGTAGTAGACATTCTTTTGTTTATCTCTTCCCCTTTACGTATCTCTGGCCATCTCTCTCTCTCTCTGTAAACAGTCAACTTCCTAGCCCCTTTACCGGATATGTCATAAATATTAAAAATACGCTCTCTTCTAAGGGAAAAAATTAAATAGTTTTCATCATTATGTAAGATAAGGAAAAGTTACATTTGTTCTATAGCTTTGTAGAACTAAAAGCTAAATTTTTGCTTTTTAATCCGTACATAAAGTAAAAGCTGCTAGATTCTAGTTATCTAGAATACTAGTTACAAAAGTAGAGGTTTAGTAAGGAGAGACTGAAGTTAGAACACGACTGGAGAGAGTTACTAATCCTAGTTTTGTAAAATGTTGTCTAGAATATTTCATGTACGTTAAGAGTATGTTAGTGTATGTTGTATATTTAGTATGCGAATTTAAAGAATAGAGAAAATATTCCTCCAATAAGTGTTACAAATTGTTATGGTTGTAATAATATAACTATCACTTAGGGGAGAAAGTTTTTGTTTTAATACATATTATCAAGTGTATTCTACGTTTTGATGAACCTTAATTTTAAGTCTTGATAGCGTGTCTTGCGTTTTATCAGAACATAAAGTAGAGGATTTTGTTGCCTAATAATTACGAACTAAAGTATTACTGATTATTACGGCAGTAGATAAAAGTATCTAATTTTATTTTACTTAATAATCTGACCCAGAATTTTTTTTGCTATAAAGTTAGAAAATAATATACAACAGTTTCAAACAGTAAGCATTATTTTAAAATGGATTCATAGAGTACAATTTATATTAATGATACCTTCCTCAAAAAAGACTATAAGGATACCATCACATGTGTCATTACTCAAAAGTGGAAAGTTATGTGAAACCCGAATTTGAAATTTAAGCTAACCTTTCAAATTGGTAATATAGATTAAAGATAGGTATATAACTTTTGTAAAGCTTTGTAAGTTCTTAGTTTCACAAGAATAATCCTATTTTTGAGATAAAGTTGAACTCTTGATCCCAAATCAGCCTAATTGCAACACCTTTTAAGAGATGAAGCAGATGTTGAAAAATTCAAACCAATAATAGCGAATATTTGAAAATAATGGCACAACAAAAAAGTTATTTGTTATAAATAATTGTGTAAAACCCATAGGTATAAGATTCAGATCTTTCTGGTGTAGAAAATGTATCTCTATCTTACATGAGTTTTTGAGTTAGGTAGAAAATTATACAAAATTCCTTCCCAATGAAGAATTTTAGAAAGTTTAGGATTTTGTGTGTGTGCGTGTGTGTGTGCGCGCGCGTGTGTGTTTGTTAATTAAAATCATTATAGCCATTTTTGAGAAAATCAAAAAATAACAAAAAGTGTAAGAGAGAGAGAGAAAGGTAGATTTTCCTAAGAACCTTCTTGTGGCCCTTGAAAGATGCTGAGCTTTAAATACAAAGCTTGGAACTTTAATAAACTTTTGGTTTTTGCGATACCACTATATAGTTATGCGCGTGCACGGATCTTTTTCTAAAAAGGCTTTATTTGGTATTCAGAGAAGCCTGAAATATACAGGCCGAATGTAAAGTCTCGATTCATTTCTGTGAAAGTGGCTGAAGAAAGATTTTGTGAGAAAATTTCATAAAGTTGACCCCTCTTGGGCTAATATCAGACAACTGATTAAAAAATTTAAGACCATAGGTAGTGTGCAGGATGAAAAAGTTTCCAGTAGACCGGCTCAAACCGTGCAACAGGTAGGGGATCAAATTACAAGAACATCGAAAGCACCAACCAGTAAGGGAGTTAAGAGTAGCACAATCGACAGTGTGGAAAATTCTCCATTAGTGTTTACACCACCTTCAAATCTCATAAGATGGAAAGGGAAGGATGCGTTGTGACCTTTTGCAGCACTTACATGTACAATATTTCGTTCATTTTGATTTTCTCAAAAATGGATCTGATGCTTTTGTTTGAATTACCATATATTTATCGTGCCTTCATAACAAATGGAATATAAGTCTTGAACTTTCGGGAAACAGTCTCTGAAGTCCTCTTCATTATGAATCTCTCTCTCTCACACACACACACTAAACTTTTTCTAAGAAAGCTATTTTCGGATTCACGGGGCTTCAGAACATATATTTACTGTGAAAATTCGACATCGAATTTTTGGCTCGAATACAACGCTGCCCCTACTATAGGCACTAGTAGTGAAAGTAAAAATTTAGGATAGTAACACAGAAAGTCGTGTCAATACATGTGAGATTCAGTAGCTATTTAAAGGTTTTTCACTCCTGGTCATTTAAAGAGGTATCACATAGTAATTCATATTTTAAAAATCGGACCTCGCTAACCTCCTACAAAATCAGGTCGAAAAATTAGCCTTTTAAAGAATATTTTACAAGAGAGAGTAGAGAAAGTCGCACGAACAGATACCTTTTTCGTAAAATGTCGATGTTATTTCTTTATTTCGATAAATCGAGATTAGATACATTCTTACAGTTGTTTTCCTAGGCGTTATTTAGTCCATTATATCCTTCAGGATTTGATTTGTAAAAGCGATAACACATAACAACAATTTGGAGTTGAAGTTGGCTACTAATTGTGCACGTAAATACCCTCCAATCTTACTTGTTTACATGGAAATGACCTGTAATTTATTATCTTCAAGAGAAATAATTTTCCCTACTAAGATACTGTGGCTTAAGGATGTAGCGTTCGCTAATGGAGAGGTATTTTTTGCTTGGCCATTACAGCTGCACAACGGGCAGGTGATTAGAGCCGCCAACCATATGGACTAATGATGTCCTAAGTGTGCTCAAGCACATCCTCGCCATCATTCAAACGGCCTCACTCGCGACTTTACAGTACTCAAGAGCGTGCATAGCTCAGAGGGGACTGAAACTCGACATTAGTCATACCTTCACCCAGTGGTCACTTTCGGAGATTTAACACCCACAAAATAAAGGTTCTGATGGATCAAAACGATCGAAGCTTTAAATACTGTGGATATATGCTATTTTCAATCTCAAATCACTGAGTCTCACTGTCACTCTATTATAGGGTTGCCAGGCACAGAACTAGGTTTTACATATTTACCTATTCGTAACATTGAAACCCATGAATATATTTACAAAATGGTTGTTTCGTAATCACTTATTTCACTCTTTTTAAAAGCCACAAAGAGCAATGTACGTAATGTTTAGGTTAGGTTTCTTCTTGGGCGGAGTTTTGCTCAGTTCAGTGTGACCATCGCCTTCTATGATTTTTATTGGGTTTATAGAACTACAAACAAACAAAACACGTGTTACTCTCCTCAATTCAAAGACGTAAGTGAACGAGACGCCTGCTTACATCACGCATCACATGACCACAGGATTGGCTACACTCTACCAGCCAATAAGAAAAGAATGCTCGCTGTTACAAACAGCTAACTGAAATACTCCTGCCAACATTGGGGAAAAAGGAACTGCCACTTCGATGTGTTAAGTATATAAAACCCTACAGAAACGAAAAAGACATTTGGGACGTCAAGGAAAAAGTGGAGAGGAAATGAGGTTTACTTATTTTACAGGACGGAGTATTTTAGAACAAGGAAAAAAGGAATACGAGATGGAAGAAATTTATAATGTTATCTTTTAGTTAAGGCTAACATGTAATATGACGAAGGCACAGATTTCTTAGGAAAAATGGATGCTCTCGCAGAGTAACTTCACAGTACTTGAGCTGTATTGGGAATATGTAGAGGCAACCTCAGAGTGCAATGTTAGTGAGATGGTGGATGGTAAAATAAATAGTAATTTTAATAAGCCAGTAAACTAAGCTAATTTAGCATTCCTGAGCTCCATAGTGTTTAGTCAGACCAGGGGGGGGGGGGGGCACATAGCCACTGGAGCTCTGCAGCGCTCGTGGGCCATCGTAAGCTCATTGTCTTACATGATCATTGGAAGAAAGGAACGGGAAGACACGAAGGGCTATTGAATCCCAAAGCGGAGAGCGATGTGCACAAACAAGGACGGTGAATCCCCTGGGATTCTAGAATGACAAAAATCGTGATATCGGAGATCGCTCTTGCATCATCATCATCGAATTGAGGCTCCCGGGAGAGAAAGTGGTGCTAGCCGGCAACCAAGCAAGATTAGAGTGGCTGGCCCAACGGGAGTCGAATCGGAGACCTCCAGAACGCTTTACTGTGGAAGCCCACTGGGCACACCACCTGAAACTCCTTACCTGTACCCAGAGAGGACGTCGAAGCAACCCTTACGATCCGGGCAGTGGCGTGTAGCTACCACTGCACTCGTAAGTCCAGGCGCCAAGAGTTTACCAAGCGCAAGCAACCACTCCGTCAGCCTGCAGCCGCCCAAACCATCCCGCTGACAGCCGAGCTTGGAAGATCACAGGGAAATCAAATGAGGAAGGGAAGAAAGGAAACCGTGAAACTAAGCATTCGCGTAAGCGACAAGGGGAAACAACAAAATATCTAAGAATATGCGATTGTTGGGGATCAAACCCAGGGCCTCCCGAATAAGAGTTGCTGTGCCACCTTGTTCGGAAACCATATCCATCAAGCATGCCTAATTGACCCTTCACAACGAGGAGGTCACATAGAGAGGTAAGAATACGTATTTATGTGCAGTATTGATGAAAACATAACCTTACAAAGTATTTTAATAATTTGTATCGACCCTGCAAACGCTGGTGATGTCAACAACTGGTGGAAGATCTAAAATATCTGGGAAAGGTTTACAGATATGCAGCAATCAGCATCAATCCAAGGATTACTTAGGTAAATATTCTGTATAATTCTTATAATTTTACAGTGGTTCCTTTCAGGTTTTCCGTAACCTGAGTGACGAAGGCAAGAAATACGAAATGAGGCTGTTTAACAGTCTGTAGTGAGATACAGGTGCAGATACTATCCATGACGACATGGGGTTTCTGGTGCTTGATGTTAACAGAGAAGCAAAGTAAGATGTGTGGAACCTGTTATATACATTATGAGCCCGCTGCTATAAATTTCTTCGCCGTCATTTAACCATCAGAGAGCCACGCTAGTATATGCAAGGCGGGCGGGCCCTCCTCCTGAATGCGAAATTTCACGCCGGTTCGCTACGTGTACTGGAAAACCATCTAGTCGATAAAGTGCATGGTTTATGTGACACCTGGGAATTGCCGGGCGGAATTCTATGGAACTACACTTCAACTGCGTCATTGAGTGCTTTATGGAAAATTACCCGGATAACTGGGTCTGATTTTGAACGTAACTAGATGCTGTTTTAAACCCTTAAAGCGTTTCCAAATGGCATTACGCACTCATGGCGGATTATCACCCCTTGGTCGTGGTATTATAGCTTTGAGTATATGACCTCCTCCTTGGGATTCCGCAAACTTAAACATTTTCTTACTGTTCTGAAGTATCTATGTGCATAAAAACAATCAGTGGACCATTCTAGAGAACATATGCATTAGTGGTGTAGCATAGTGTGTGGACTGGGGTATGCACCCCGGTGTTAAGGGTAAGAATGGGTCAAATTTCTAAATTCTACAATTATTAGCGAATTGTTTTAAACTTATATAGACATAATACATGTGAGGAATAGTGCGTACTCAAATTTTCATTGCAATATCTTTAACGTCTTAAATTTATTATCTTTTATATTTTTGGCAACGCACCTTAACTATCCCACACTATTAAGCTTTCAACATATTAATAATTTTAAATATTATACTGTTATAGATAAGAATGTTCGGAACAGAAAACTTTGTAATGCCTTGGTTTATTAAATAAAAATTATTAACTTTGAAAAAATAATTTTTCCAGCATTTTTATAGTTCACCAACTAGTAGATATTAAAATTACATAAAAATCATTCCCATTATTTTCATACATCTCAGATTGTTGATTACAAGCACTCAAATTCCACACTGCCTTCCAGGAAATGCAGCGTTTTCCTGGCAGTGAACCACGCGGATGCACATAAGCAAAGTGCATACCCTACCTTCGGTTCCCTGGCATATTTTTCTCTTACATATTAACACACATTATTGCTCAAAATGTTGCTTCTTGTACTCTGAAGAAGTTAAAAATACCAAAATAATCTTTACTGCTAAACAAACTACTGGAAAAATTGGCTTTAAATATCATTAGCAAGCGAAATGCACTTTTCTGGGTTACATCCACTGCGCACGCACATCGTCTGACTTGACTGCCGTGAGGCCTGATGCGCTAACAATACTATTCATAGCAAATTGTTGTTCAAAACGTACTTCTCAGCAGACATTGTGGCAATTGGATTAGTATATAGATAACAGAAAAAGTTCATCAAGAAAAACTGGCAGGGTATGCAACACGTCACTCACATCCATTGACGCTACGCCCCTGAAATTGATATTTTGACTCATTTATATTCGTTATATGTCTAATTTCTCGTTTCCCTAGATTAAACGCTAAAGTTATTGTTGTTCCCACAGTCAAAACGAACCATTTGGTTTCGTGCAGTTTTACCTACGGTATGGTATAGTTTCATGATTCATCGTAAAAGTCTGTGTCTGTGGAAATGTTTCAAGGTCGACCTTCAAACAAATGTTCTTTGGAAGGCTCCTTGTCTTGGGTAGATGATAAGGTTTAAAAATTACTAGCAAGTTTTAGCAAATATTCTTTGCTGAGCTGCCTTGAAACTTAAATGAATTATAAATGTTATAAAATAGTTCACTATTTGTACTTTGAGACATTTAATTACGTAATACCCACGGACGAAGTAAGCAGAGGAAACATTGCAACCTTTCACTTGAAATGCATGCTTGGAGGCT